>JAAGVU020000032.1:22078029-22109625 GCA_011763525.2 Mormyrus iriodes
ATGTGCCTGGAGTTAAGTGGCATTCATCAGGGCACTGTTCACAATGAAGCGGTCATCAGTGTGGGATGTGGCCAAAGCACGTCCACTTCTATGCCTTTCTGTGACTCTTCCAGTCTCTGTATCTCTATTGCAACCTGCTTATGACACTCTGTGACACTCTAAACTCAGTGGCCACTTCTGTCCACCGGCCTCGGAACCCCCTGCGTTGAAGGTCTCCAAGTCAATGAAAGATGGCTTAATCTCTGCAGAAAGTCAACACTGTTTGAAACCTCACAATGGCGAGGTACTGTTGCTCAATTGTTAGGTGTCGTCTTGGTCTCATGATATCAATATGTGAACAGCATGATGAGGAGGACTGTTTAAATACCAATTCAATGATTGAACCAGGAAATTTATTGGTCGATTCATGGATCAAACATCTGTTGTGAATTTTGCCGTTAAGTTCCTTGTTAAAGAACAGCAAGTTGTATAAAAAGTACTGAAACATTGAACAGTTGGACATGTGCATTCAAAAGTTTAGGGAAGGTCACGTTAAGTTCACCTGTAGAGGTTATAGTGCATTTTAGGTTCATCCTGAAATTTCACCCGAAAGCCGAATATCCCTAACTTTTTGTGAGTAGTGTGAGTATACACAGAATTTCACATAAGGCATTTGCGTTTCCAGTTCTGCTCGGTCACTTTTGCATATTTCTAATTACAGAATTTGTTTGTCATGTCAATGCGTTTTGATTCAAAGGATTGAAAAGGTTATCATTTGTATTAAAACAAGTACTGAGTACAATGAGATGCTTACATGTTTCCTACAGACTGGGCAATTCAACACAGGGTAACAAGACATAGGACAAATACTTAAATGTAAAATGCATAGAAGTTTAAATATGAATATGTAAACAAAAATATGGAGATATAGATGTATCTGGAAGAATAACAATGGATAGATGTGTATAGATATGTACCATATACATGCATATGAGTAGACAATAGTGCAAATATAGTCCAGAGCCAGAAATACTAGTGGTTCAGTGTAATGGGATTAGTGCAAGAGCCATGGCAAGTGCAGTGTGACTTACAGTTCCAGAGTCTTATGCCACAGAACTTGTCAGTATGTAAATATGTTATCTGTGACTGACACTTTGCCTTTCCATTGTTCCTTAACACTAACATAATTAGACAATGACTATTGATTCATCAGCCATCATATATTAGAGTTTAATCACCCCCATTCTTTCAATAAACCTCCACACTTCTGGCAATTTACGCTTCATTTTGAGACTGTTGGCAGTTTTACATTTTCACAGTCTTCACAGATGTCTAAATAAAAAAGAATGTCAGGAAAAAAAAAGCTACATTTTGCAGAATGTTTCATAACAATAGGGACTGGTGAACAACCTATTACAATGAATCTCAAACTCTTCCAGAGAAATTGGCATATTGAACGGTCCTTTATCACTTTAAGCTACACTTTGTCATTTATTTCTTATGGACATATGCAACTTTATTTGACTTTTTAGCAGTCAGTCATAGCAAATATTTATATACTTCATTTCAATACAGATTTTATTACTAAAATGTACTTCTTTCTACAGAATGACATCTTATACACGGATATCTGTGTGGAAAGCATCCAAACGATCCTTGTAGCTTCTGTTTGTCAGGGGTATCATTATTGTCATTTTGTGTGATGATCATACAGTAAAAATGTTAGATTAAGCTCTGTAAAAAAAACTAAGAAAATGAGATGTAAAGAAACGGATCTCTTGACAACTTGGGCAGGTATTAGCCCATAAAGATGTGAATTTTCAAACAGTGGCTCAAGTTTTGCAACCAGTCCTAATAGATGTACTTCTATGCAAATTTACCAGAACTACACATTTACATCCTAATCTGTTAAATCCAATAAACATTTTACTCGATGAAGCCATACTAAGGTTCTGTCTGCTTTACTGCCATAAATACTAATACAGTCCTGGTTTTCCTAAAACACACCATTTAAGCACAGAAGTGTACAGTAACCAGCCAGAGAGACCCTACATAAGCTAACGGTAATGAAGAATACTCACCATAAAGAGACATTTAGCAAAATTAAAAAGTATTTTGGCTCATGAAAAAATAACATAAAAGTGGCATAATAACAAACTGAAAAATACATACTATCTACTCAACCTGTATCTTCATTTTTCCCCTGTAGATCTACTTTGTCTATAGCTGAACTTCTGTTGCGAGACAAAAATATTTCCAGGCTTGGACAAACCCTTCAAACCCTTAAGTAAGAGGACTCCCCAATATATACAATATAAACCCTTATATAACCATAAGTAGCTTAATCAAAACGATAAATCACTGATACATACTGGACTGATCATCACACTGAATATCTTCAATCAGTCATATAATCAAGAACGCCTGATATTTTGTCTCACTAGTACGACACTCGGTATGATGAATTTCTTCTTAGAAATTCACTTCAACAATAAATTACCCAACATAAAACTATATTTTTTACCAAATCATAGATATACAAAACACTGAGACTTACAATATTTACCCAACTGACACCTTACAAAAGGAACTGATTACACAGAAATTTCAATACAAAATAAATACACCCTCTAAAATGAATTATTTTAATACATCCAAAATGTATTTACAGTAATGTGAATGAAATACCTCTTGTGGTAATATGTATTTAGGAAACCTTATGTAAATATTTCAGGAGAAGAATTTATAATTCTGCATCATTTAATAAATAAATGAGAGTTTCAGCCACAGCTGCCGCTATGTAAACTACAACAGGTACTTAAACAGTGACAGGTCCTTAATCTGGAACTGAATCCCAAAGTCAGTAGGTAACAGCAGTAACAGACAATGGTGAGAGGATCCAGGGAAGGCTGCTGGGGTGACCTTTATCAGATTACTACCAGTCCTGGATTTTAGAAATGCTGGTTAACTACCAACTTCATTCGGGTACCTCAGCACCTTACTTAGGCTTACCCCCTCTCCACCACCAGGAGTCACTATTTTATGAAGACAAGGCCTGCAAGTACACCGTATCCCAAAATGAGGAAAAGAACCTTGAGTAGACGGTCATGCTTGTCCTCAAGCTCATGGGACAGTATTTCGAAGAAGGTGACAAAGAGGAACGTGCCAGCGGCCAAGCCTTGGAGCACGACAGAAGCAATGTCTCCAGCCAGGCTGTGGGCACTCTCAATGCCCATCCCCAGCCCAATTCCCAGGGGGATCATGAGGCTGACAGTTACTCCAAGCTTGCAAGCATCCCGCATGGGCAGGCCCACTTTCACCACACTGATGCCAAGAGCCACAGCGGCCAAGGTCTCATGAACAGCCACCCCCACAAAAAGTCTTCCCAGCTGGACCCCATCCTCCTGCAGCCCCAGGGCCAGCCCCTCAAAGACTGAGTGGGCAGACAGGGCCAGCACCAGGCTGGCGAGCCTCAGCGGACCTGCCCGCGCTATCTCTGAAGGGTTCAGGCGTCCATGATGGTGGGCGTCCTGGTGGTGACCTTGAACAGAGGCCCTGGGGGGTGCAATAAAGGGCGCGTCGTATTCAGAGTCACTACCGGCCTCGGAACCCCCTGCATTGAAGGTCTCCAAGTCAATGAAAGATGGCTTCTCTCTGCGGAAAGTCAACACTGTTTGCTCCACAAACACTGTCAGGAAAAACCCAAGCATCATCATGGTCTCTGCCAGGGGGTAGTCTGTCTGAACCTGCACCACATTCAGGACGAGAAGCACCTGAAAGAACAAAAAAGTCAGGCAACTTTCATATATGTATTATCTTTTCATTAACAGGAAATAAGTATTAAAATTAAGAAGCATGTTACGGTTTTCCTCAATGTACCTTCTCTCTCACAGCAGGTAGGAGGGCATTGAAGCAGGTTGCCAGGAAAACACCCCCACCAAAGGAATTGCAGAGAGCTAAAATCTTCCTGTATCGCTGGGCTTTTTCATAGTCAACTTGCAAGACCCTCACTGGGATGAGGATTCCAGCCAGCATGAGGGCAAACACTCCCAGGAGACAGAGCACTTTGGCCACGATGATCTCCATTGCTGCCAGAGATGAAGGGTTTACAGGGACATCTGGGGACAAGGGAGTACCGCTGCCTTCCTCTCTGCTGGGTCACCAAGGGAAAGGAGAGCAGCAACTCCCTAGCAAGACTTCAAAAATCATCCTTGTTCTGGGTCCAGCTGAGGGTAAAAATGTGTTTTTTTAGTACTTATCATCAGCATTTATGAAACTATAAAAATTAGGTATACATAAAGTAAGAGGTTAAAACATACGGTATATTTCATCAGATATATGTTGAATATCCTTCAATAACGCACTATTGGACATTAAAATTCTTGACAATTACATTTTACTCATGAAAAATAAGAATAACATGGTATAAAGACATCTCTTTTTCCAACGTGCATGCAGCGTGCAGTTAATGTCTTACATAAACCACACACGCAATATTAAATTAACATATTCGAATTAATAAGTAAACGACTAATATAAACAATATTGTTTTGGTTCATCGTCCAGAAATGTCACACAGTACATATATAAATTGATATTTTATAAATTATCAATTGACGTGTTAAACTCTTATTTATGAATTCTGTAGGTAAATTGCAAAAACCGCCAAGACATTTCTAGCTGCAAGAAAGCGATCGTATTGCTTTTTGTCAGCTATTATAATATCATACTTATGTTACGTGGTACGGAAGCTCATCCGAAAAGTAAGCTGCACGTTAACCAATAGACGTATAAAACAGTTAACTACCTGACACAGGCGTATAAAAATGTCAACAAAATGCTTGAAACATTTTCACCTTCATACCTTTCTTCAGCTTCACTTCCGTCTTCTGCCGGGGCACCCCTTGTAAGCCCCTCCCCCCAATTTCGATATTATTGGCCACGTGGAATAATGTTTGATCGATGATTGGAGGAAAAAACAATCAATCAGCTTTCTTTCGTATGCATTACGGTTCGTAAAGCCTGACGTGCATTCTATTTTTTTTAACCTTCCGCTTTAAATTACTTTGGCTTCAGTCTCGAGTTTTACTGTTATTTTCCCTCCCAACCCTCTGCCAGCTTCTAATCGTGGTCAAGGCCGGGGCTGTCTTAGGCAGCACAGGACAGAAAGCTGGGGTGCCCCCTGGATTGACATATTTAAAATGCAAAGGTTCGTTTAGTAAAAGCCCTGCAAAAAGGGTGAGCATGTTTTATCATAGCTCAATTAATAAACATTATAATAGCTATTTAGTAACTAAGCAATTGCATTTAATGGGAATGTATTTGTTAATATTTCAATGTGTTTACAATATAGTTTTAAGACCTAGTATAAATAGCTTTTTCAGTTTGGTCCGATTGTGAAATGCAGACAATTCTAGCCCAGATGGTCTCATTTCTTACCACTGTTACTAATTTTCACCCTCCAAATAATCAAAATCTAGTGCAGCCCAGGGGAAATACATTTTTTTAATTATTGGTTTTTAAGTTGGCAGGTGGCTGAGTTTGCACCCCCTTGCTGGCTTAACTAGTTATTGAAAATATGGGGAGTGATTATAATGGGTTTCTAGACAGGAGTGACAGACACTGGGCTCGCATTCAGGGTGCAAACATCCCCTCCCAAAGAAACAAGAGAAATCACATTTTCCCACCATGTCTAAATACCATGTTTCAAAATCTTTATTTCAATTAGACTGCATGCAATGCAAAATTCCCTCTCCAAGGAAACACTAGAATTTTATCTACGAAATGGACTGAATTATTGTCAATATAACCGATTGTAAGATACAGTATGAAAACCCTTCTACTCCATTTTGTTAGTTTTCATGTTTTTCCCATAGACTGACTTCAGCAGCACTGCCTCTGTTGGTGATTGTGCTGGACCTCATTTTAGTGTTATGGATCCACAACAGGGAGTGGACAAATAAAGATTAATGAAAGCAATCAAGTTCAAGAAGTCTACAGATTGTTTTAATCAAACAGGGAAGAGAGAGAGAATGAAACAAGTTATCAGGAAGGAGCAGGCTGAAGAGGTCATAATTAAAAAATAACTCACAAAGTCTTAGGTAACTCTAGAAGACCGCATGAACTGCATTTTCTCACATAAAACTGATCAAGGATGTCATAAAAAAGTCCAGTTAATGATACACTACCGAAAGCTCAGAAAGATGTAGTTGGCCATTTCTTATACAAACAGCTGTGCAAATGTTAATAGTTGCATTGATGTCATGAAGAAAAAAAGTTCACAGGTTAAGTTTTGCTCCTGGGGGAGTGAATTATTACTTCCTTATATGAAAAGGTCCTCCTGCTGGGATGGATGTGCATAACAGCTAAACCACGCGCTACACTGACAGTATTTACTCCACTATGATGAATGTAACCTTTATATGTTTGTGAAAACCACTGTCTTTTCCAGAAACAACCTGTCTTCAGTTAGTTATTTTTTTTGGTTTTGTAGATTTTCTTTTATTTTAAACAATAGTCAGACAGACAAAAGGGGCTGGACATGCAAGTTAAACACTTTATCCCTGTAGTTGAAAAAATAAATGAAAATAACATGAGGACAGAATGTCTTCACTTGATGAATATATCCTTATCTGGAAAAAGACAAAACATAAAAATTAGCAAGAGAATGCCAGTTTATGCACGATGTTTCGATGATCCAGCCTCCAGCGGCAGAGCCCTGAGAGGCACAGGCAGCCTTACCGGTGTGAGTATCAAGGCTGATCCTCATTGCTGGCGCTCGGCGTTCGGCTGCGAATCTGACTCCTCAGTTGCTCGATCAGCTCTGGGTTCTGCTGCTGCATCTGCTGGGCGAACTGCTGGCCCCTGCATGATCAAGCGAGACCATCAGGCATCTCATTACAGCATACAGCCACCGGGGGAGTGGGGGACTAGAAGTTCACAACATGCTATTTCAGCGATTTGGAATGTGCCTTAAGCTACTCCCTTAGTACATTTTCTAACAATCTGCATGATCTATATGGATTCACATGTTCAGAGAAGTCAAAGTTAAAGTGAAGGCACTTAATCAGCATGGGAACACTAACACAAGCCAGAAAACCGGAGTCTTTCTGTATCACTTACGCTTGGATGAGGCCAGAGAGGTCATTGGCACCTCCTCCACTGGGAGCAGCGGCCGCCCCAACAGGACCATACGCTCCTGACATCATCCCTGACATCCTGAACAGCACAGTGAGGCGATAAAGCTTAACCACCGTACACACTTTTTTTTCATTCATTTAAAAAGAACTTCATGATGACTATACAATTAGAGAACTTTTGTATAGCTGTAATCAAATAACTGAAAAATCATGACATGTCATTATAATGGTCACATCCTTATCACTTACAGCTGCTGTACTTGTGGGTTATTCATTAGAGAAGATGCCTGAAGTAAAAGATAACAATCCATTAAAAATAAAATCCCAGGGGTTGTTGATTAACATCAGAGGAATGCGGATCGATTCACATTTTGCACTTACCATGTTCATAAAACCAGGATTACTAAGCAAACCAGCCAGGTCAACTCCACCCATCCCGCCCATCTGTGAAAGCGAGATGGTGCAGTCAACTACAGCAAGACGTCAGATATACTCTCATATTCTGCAAGTGACCCACATCCCTCTGTTCTCCCACACGTATGTCAGTATTGACTAACCGGGCTTGACGTCTCCCTCATTTTCTGTTCAGCAATCTTCAGGTTCGATTTGTAGGTTTCGTTGTCTGGATCCAACTCCAACGCTTTCTTGTAATAATTTACTGCTTCCGTGTGTTTATTTAAACTTGCCAGAGCCAATCTTCACAGAAAGAAATTCACATTATCACCAAAGACTGCCAAGTAATGCTGAAGGCTGTCATCTGAGCCTGCCTCTGCCAGCGGTCGGCCTTACCCCATTCTCCCGTAGGCTTTACTGTAACTGGGGTCTATTCCAATCGCAAGCTCACAGTCCTGTACTGCACCTGCGTAATTCTCCAATTTGCTGTAAGCAGCAGCCCTGAAACATCAGAAAGCAGCTTCTAAAAATATATTTGAGGGGAAGGGAAATAATTTACCCTCTTGGTAAGAGTTCCTAGCTAAACAGTTAACTCTCTGCAGGAAACATTACACTGCTAACAGGGCTGCGGGATATATCATTTCAGCGACATTGCGATGTGCACAGGTGCAATAATCAGATTGCAGTTTTTGGCACTGCTTTGTGTCTGTTGACAACTTGCAGCAACATAGCTTCTTTGACACACACTACTGGTAGATAAGGTCTATTTGGCAATAGTTTATTTCAGGAAATTTCATCTTTTTGTTTTAAAAATATAACTATTACAAGCACAACAGTAATTGCAAATATGCTAAAGTGCCCCAAGATAGTTAACCTATTAAAACGACACACATATTTCATTCCATATCTGCATGGTCTTGCTGTATTTTTTCCACACACATTGAGACACCTGTCAGAAGACTATGGCTTCCATTTGTTTACCTTCTTTTCCCGTTAAAGCACTGTATATGTGCACCTAATTAATTCTCTCACTATACCTGAGGGCAGCATTGTGCAAATGAGGTTACTGGGCAAACAAGCACAAACGAGGTAAATACCTATTGCAATAATACACTGCACTTTTCGGGTTTAACTCGATGGCCTTAGAGTACAACTCCACTGCTGCATTGAAGTTATCCATTTTCATCTGGTCATTACCTTAAAAAAAAAAACAAAGAAAAGGTATCTGAAGTTTTAAATGCAAATACTAGCACTGAGCCAAAGGATTAACCACCTACAGGGACCAACCTTCTGTTTTTAGTCTTTCTGCCTCAACGACTTGCTCCTCAGTTGGTGAATCTGCTACTAAGTTTATCTTTACTTGTGGGGTCTCCTGGGACTGACAGAGAAAGGGAATTTCAGCATTAATATAACACAGCACTGAATCTATTAATACATGCTCACTAAGGACAGCCGAAAGCCCACATTCCGAGTTTACGTTTACTCTGCATTAAGGAAATCATATCTGATTACCTTTGAAGTAGCCAGGGTAAAAATCTCTGGTAACGTCTCTTTGACTGCAAGGCTCTGGTCGTCAATTGAAACACCAAAAGCTGTTTCCAGGCATTGTATAGCCACTAAAAAAGACAGAAGAATGTGCATTGAAACCCATTTATCAATGTAAAAAGAACTGGTTGGTGATCTGATGGCTGTAGGGTAAGTAAGGTGTCCCTCTTACCCTCCAAGCTCTCCTGTGCATCTGATGACAGACCCCCAGAGTTTAACTGCTCGTGTAGAAAGTGGATGATGGAGAATGCTAGACGCTTCGTGTCTGTCATTTTGACCTGAAGATCTGATCTCTGGCACCTATATTTCAAGTAAGCAGCTGTAATACGGACAGAACAAGTAATATTGATTAGCAACTGAACAGTTTATTGTAATGCTAAAGTAAAGCTGGCCCTATTAAAAATGAAACTATTTAGTGGATTATACATAATATTTACACACACCGACAAGAAACATTTTAAAAATTAACAAAACTGAGTAATAACCTTGGCAAACCCAAGAACAGCATTATCATCGGCTCGCTTTCATGGAAAATGCAGCAATACAAGTGGAATGTGACCGCCTACAAACACCGGATCTATAGCTATTACATGTATGGTTTAAAGAAAGCGAGTTAGCGCGTTAAAACGTAAGGTGCTGAAATAACATGTAACGTACATCTAAGTGGGACAGCAAAGCACAGACGGCATGTCAGCTGCTCATCACAAACTCGCAAACTTAACCAGTCGGCCCACGGAACCAGCATTCGGTACCGACACCACCTCATTGTGCAAGTAGAGGTAAGCGTGAAGAAAAGGATAAATAACACACCGGTAAATACGACGTCGACGTGTCACCTTCCACTCGCCCTAATAACTTAGCTTACAGTCAGCAGTGAGGCGGTTCGGGTCGAATATTCCAGCAAAGGGGTGGCGGATAGCCGGTTAGCTTGCTAGCTTATTAGCCTGCTAGCCTATCACTTTGCTAGCCTGTTAGCCGGTTAGCGTATTAGCTTGCTAGCCCGATAGCTGCCGCTGCCGTGCGGCCTTCCATTAGCTACAAGGCTAGCTAAAAACATGCTGGACTAACACAACACAATGGGATTTCCCATGGGAGCTATGGCTGCCGATCACCGGCTCCTTATTCTACAGACATTATTCTTAACACGAATTCATGTGGCGTGGCGCCTTGCACTGCGCGGATGTCAAACACTTAGTGAAGGCGGATTAACCGGTCAGAAACCCCGGGCTTACCGCTGCTCGCCGGGTCTCGCTGTGTGCAGCAGGTAAACGGGGGCGGCCGTCTGCGCGTCTCATGTCTAAAGCGTCACGCCTGCGTCCGGCTTGCCCGCAGCCCACGCTGCCGGAGCTTACTGCTCCTGCTTGTAGAGCTCACAAGCTGGTTGTAGACAATGATGGAATGTATTGTGAGGAAAAAAAAATTATGGTGCTTGTCGTAACGAGATATGGTTCTTTCATGTATATTAATAGCTAATGCCGAGCCATGTGTACCTAAAACAATGTCAGCAAAAGAGACGCAGAAAAAAAATCATGCCTTTCTTCGTGGTTAATGGTTAGTTCATATTGCCTTTAGCAGGGGAAAAACACGCACATGATGGCTAATGACTGCCAATAACCTATCTGCATGCAGTTGGACGGTGAGAGGAAACCCACACACAAACAGAGCGGAGTAGCATGTACACCCCCCAGCCCTGGCGGTGTGACGTAACAGTGCTGAGCCATCCAAACCAAACAGACTGCAAAAAAGCACCAACGTTTATTTTTAGGTGGCTACATGTTTAATTAATCTCTCCATTATTAAAGCTTCATTATGAATATAAAAGAATATCAGAATTCAACTGCTTAATTTCTGATAAAAAGAGTGTAATCAAATTAGACACAAAATACTTTTGCCGGGAGCCATAGGGTGGTGCAATGTTTAGCGCTGTTGCCTCACACATCTGGCACCAATGTTTGAGTCCCTGCTCTAATCCTGCGTGTGTAGAGCTTGCATGTACTCCCCTTGTTGTTGTGGGGATTCTTCCAGGTTCTCTGGTTTCCCCCCACAGTCAAAAAGCATCCATCCATTTTCTGAAACTGCATGTCCTATTCAGGGTCGCAAGAGGTCCAGAACCTATGGGCACAACGGAAGATTTACTATAAAAGAACTTCATCCATCCCTACTTATCCTGTAAGGGTCGGGAGGCAATGAGCATAAGGCAGGGAACAACTCAAGATGTGGCACCAACCCATCACAGGGCACACTTACACCTACAGGCAATTTGGTAACTCCAATTAGCTTCAGCATGTTCAACTCTGGGGGGAAACCAAAGTACCCAGAGGGAACCCCAGGACAACACACATGGAACCCTGGCAGAGACTTGAACCCACATCCCCGAGGTGTGAGGGGATGGTACTAACCACTGCACCATTATGCCACCGCTGGCCAAAAACATGCTAAAGTGAATTGGAGTTTCCATATTGTGAATGGTGTGTGAGTTACCTGTGACGGGTTGGCACCACATCCTGGGTTATTCCCTGCCTTACACCCATTGCCTCCCGACCTTTACAGGATGCACAGGACCCTGCACAGGATAAGTAGGGATCGATGAGGTTCTTTTATAGTAAATTTCCATAATTTATCTTAGAATATTGTATTTTCACTTTATCCTGTGCTCCCCCACAGGTATGTTCGTATTCCCCCACACGTGTTCAAAGTAGATTCCAGATCACTGCAGGTTCAATTGGGTAAGCGGTTATTGAAAATGGATAGAATGATATTTTAAAAAAGCAACTTACCTTTCACTATAGAATACAAAAGAATAGAATAGTAAAAAATAGAATAGAATAGAATAGAATAGAATAGAATAGAATAGATATTTTATTCATCCCCTCTGGGAAATTCAGGTATTCCGTAGCTTACAACTATTAATGGTACATAAAAAAGTGCAACATACAACAATAAAAGACAAACGCACAATAAAAGTATTAATAAAATGTAATCACACAATAAAAGTTAAAGACAGACAGACAGACAGATAGATAGATAGATAGATAGATAGATAGATAGATACATACATACATACATACATACATACATATTGGATTAATAAAAGTATTATTATTACAAAAAAAAAAAATCCTGCATAAGAACTTTGCTGGTGTCAGAGGAGGTGTCCCCTTAGCTTAGCTGAGCTATCAAGCTCAGCTATGGCTATGCTGAGCTATGCTGTGGGAAAAAATGACCTCCTGAACCTCTCTGTCCTACAGCGCAGCGAGATGAGCCTCCACTGCTGCTTCTCTGCTCCGCAAAAATTCTGTGCAGAGGATGTTTGTGATTGGTCATGATGGCCTGAGCTTTTGCCCGTATGCACCTCTCCACCACCATCCCCATAATGTCCAGTCTGTGGGTGCTCAAAATTGAGCTGGCCTTTCTAATGAGCTTGTCCAGTGTCTTCTTGTCCTTGTCCTTCAGGCTGATTCCCCAGCAAACAGCAGAAAAGAAAATAGCAGTCACAACCACAGGCTGATAAAACATATGACACAAGGTTAACTGAATCTATGCAGTACCGTACTGAGTACTCAAAAGGTGCTTTTTGTACTGGCACCTTCTTTCTCACACCCCTGGAGGTCTCGGATCACACGTGTCATTGCTTTGCGGGTCTAAGCCTATGGCAAAGTCAAGTTTATAAGTTCCAGCCCTTGAGCAAAATATTAGCTTTGGAACATGAAACTCCCCTGGAGATTTACAGCAGAGGCTAATGTAAGTCCAGGTGATTATGATGATAATCAGGACAGCATTGTAGCTGTATTGGGGAGGACTCCTACTTTGTTAACAGTATATCCAATATAGAATTAAATTAGCAATATTATTTAACAACATGTAAAATGTATCAATACTGTGCAAATGCTTACTGACTATTTTATTGTTTTGTAAATTAAGCTCTAAAAAGTGAAGGATTCATTAATTGGAATGAGTCCTGTCATCACTGACTAGATTATTGAACAAGCCTTGAAAACTGTAAAAATTATACTTTCACTTCTGAAGTGTAATTTTGAAAAACACAATTGCTTAGTGTAAACACCAAAGACTCTCTGAGTAGTTAGACCTGATTAGCCCCAGGTCTTACATTCAGGTGGGGCTCAGCTGCATGATGTCACCCCATGGGTCTACTGTATGATCCAGGCTAGAAACTGTAAACGAATGTTGTCTTGGAGTGCTGGTTCTCCAGGGAGGATCAGATGAAAAAATCAAGAAAACACCATGTCATTCTTCTGTGTACAAGTACTGTTTGCTGGAAACTCGTGGGGCACTCTGTACTTACGATGAGCAAAGAAAGTGACTTGTAAGGTATTTTTTATTCTTCTTTGATTGTCAAGATAAAGATTTGATCATTTAAAAATGCTGCAGGTTTTTAAAATCAAAGATAACTTTAAAATAAACTTCTAGGAAATGTTTGCTTAATGGCAGGAAATTGATTCAGGAAGTATTTCTATTGAATATTTCTTTATTTGTCCCCCGAGGACAAATAAAGTTTTTTTAATTTGAATTTGAAGGGAGAAGATTTGATAGTTAGTGAATAGTATTAGCTGTAGTATTGTTGACTTTAAACAAATGTATAATTGTCTGTTGTACATTAAGATTTACGAAAGCATTTGGACTCAGATTTGAAGGAAAGAGAACACAGAGACCCAGAGAGTTGTGAGTGATCAATATGTCAGTCAAAGAAGCACTGAGCTTAGGGCTGCTGATGGGTCAGTTACCAGAGGGTCTAGAGATCAGGTCCAGCGTGGTGCGGGTCTTCATCAGCTCAACATTCTCAGGTAAGCGATCAGCTCTGTGCTTTGGCCACCCATGATTCATGTTGGCTGACTGTAAATCCAACTGATCTGGCTGTTTGCAGATATGAGCAGCGAGAGGGAAGGTTTATTGGAAAAGGCATATCCAGAACTTCAAGCTTTCTGTCAGAGTTTGGGCCTAGTGTTTGAGGTGTGTGGCTTACGACTTGAAAATCTCTGTAACACTTTTTGTGTTTTTGTAATATGACTTGTTAGGATGCCTCTTTCTGCAGCTGAATAGAATGGATATTTTGGTAACACTTAACTTAAAGCAGTCATATAAATGCATTATAGATACATTCATAATGCATTATAATGCTTTCATAAAGTATTATGAACATGGCTATAACTATTTATGAAAAGTCATAGCACATTACAGCCATGTTTATTGTGCATTGTGAATGCTGTATGTATTAAGGATGTTTGATACTGCATTACGAAGTATTACGAAGTATAAGTGCATTATAGACGAGAGCTTAATAGAGCATTCATAATGCATAATAAACATGGCTATAATGTTAGAAATGTTAGAATTAGCCATGTTTTATGAATGCATTATAATGCATCATGAGGGTATGTATAATGCATTTATACGACTACTTTAAGTATTACCGATATTTCTGGCAAACCTGTGAGGACTTTACTTGGTACATTTGATGACATATTATGACTGATTCATGGTCCTGTCAGGGTGTGAACATGGCATGTAGAAATATGGGGAGACATCTGGTCAGAACGTGCTGGGTAGGTAGACAGGAATGTTACACTAAGTTATTGTTATAGTTAGGGTTTGCACACATTACTCTGGAGCAAAACAGAAATACTGAGTAATGCAGGTGTGAGGAAGACCATGTTTTGAATAAAACCTTTGGTTTACATTTACATCCACATTATCATAATTTAAAAATTTTTTAATCATCTTTTATGCTAAAATCTCTTGATAAATCTGGCTCCTATATATTCTTTGGTCCTGTTGAATTAAAGTTTTATTAATGTCCCATCATAAATCTGTGATGTCCAGCCCTTCCCGGTCTGTGTTTCCTCAGTGTTTCCCCGCAGGTGGGGTTGGGTAGCAGCCACGCCTGCTCCATGTTGCTTGGTTACCTCATGTGTTTGCCCTGTGTTAATCACTCACAGGTGCCCCTCGTTCATTCCTCCCTGTTTCCCATATATAAGCTTCCCTGTCCTGTGGTTCCCTGTCGGTCATTGTGAAGTGCATGTTTGTGAATACCCGCTCCTTGTTTGTGCTTATGCACAGAATAAAGTCCCCTGACGGGGTTCACCAGTCTACGCTGCCTCCTGATTCATTCCGCCAGGCACCATGCCTCGCCGCCCTGCCTGCCGGCATGACAAATCAATTACACTCATAACTATAATTAAAAATTTTTAAAGCAGTATAACCAATATGGTAACTGTTGTCATAAAATTCTAATATAAACAAAATGAAAAGACAATTGTAGAATCAACTTATTTTATGCACCCTAAGAAATTGGGGGATTATTATTTTGTTTTCATAACCTTTTCTTAAAAGAGATGATGCTGCAAAAGTGTCAATTGTAAATGAGAGTATTTATCCATTATAAAAGTAAATTCCTTAATATTGTCACTTTAAAACCACATTTAATGTGACATGGCGGATTTTATCTTTCATGGTATAACAAATTTGTTCTAATTATGGATTTTTTTTTAATAATAAAATAAATATTTTATATGAACAGAAATATCTCTTTTTTATCTATCAGTTTACTGATGGGGTGAGGAACCCTAATTAGGGCCTGCTAATTTATTTAATACTAATGTTTATGTTCTTGACAGATACTACTTGTGTTTCATAATATCATTTCTAGGTTGTGGATTTAAAATGGGGAGTTTGTGATGCGGTTGCTGTGGATCATATGACCACTGAACTGTGTCTAGAGGAGATGCAGTCCTGTGAGAGGGTGTCTGTGGGACCGAGCATCGCTGTGAGTTTAACACTTGTTTAGCTTTTCTGGTATTCTGCATGTATGAGTAAAGGTTCTTAATGTTGCTGCTTTTTGTGTTACTCATTTTTTTTTTAAACCCTTGGTCCTCTAAGGTTTTCCTGGGAAATCGTTATGGATACCGCCCTATTCCCCGGGTGATCCCGGAAAATGAGTTTGAGCTGCTGTTGTCCAAACTTGCTCAGAATGAGGAAGGAATAAGGCTCCTGAGCCGGTGGTTCTGGAAAGATGAGAACTCTGCTCCGCCCACCTATGTCCTGCAGCCAATAAGCACTCACTTCCCATATTATTCTGACATTGGATCTGAAGATGGTTCCTTGCATGACAATGATGTCATCAGCTGGCAACTTACCGAGGCTCGGATTTTGGAGCTCCTTCGTACCGCTGCCCTGCAGGCTGCCGAGGAGGGAGAATTCAGCACAGAGCAGAAACAGAAATACTTTAAATCTGGTCTGAGAATTGCATTGAACTGTGTGAATCATTGATAGAATACAAGCTGAAGTTTTCCAGAAGGTTATAAAACAATCACTGAAGTGTTTTTTCCCCCCCTCTCTATTTTCCAGTGACCGAGTGGGAGATTGGGCAGGGCCTCCTGGGGGTTCAAAAGAGCAACAAACATGCTCTGCTTTTTGTGAGGGAATTACCCCGGCTGAAAAAGAACGACAGCCAGGGCACACTCAGCAAGTTTGTCGACTTCACTGCAGATGGTCTGTTAGATATGGAAGCACAGGACCTTCTGTCAGCACTCAAGTCTCACATCTACGCCACGAGTTCTGACTTTCTGAATTTGCATTGTTTGGAGCTTAGGAAAGGCAGAATTGATGCTCACTGTAAAGAACATGGCCAATATCTCAAAAGTTTCTGTGAACAATTTGTTTCTCAAATGAAGTCAAAGATTAAGGAGGCAACAGCACTGACCCTAGATCAAGAGTGGTGCTGGTTGCTAAAAGAGATCAGCCATCACCTGGTGCTAAGTTCTGCTAAATGTTCCATCTTTTGTGGAAGAGAACATCTCTTGGGCAAGCTCTCTCTCCACATGTGGGAGTCTGCCAGTGACGGTCACTCTCCGCTCGTTGTGTATGGACCTTCTGGGATCGGCAAAACCACGTTATTGTGCAGACTGGCGCAGGAGATGCATGGGGTTCTGGGCCCAAAGGCCGTGGTTGTGCTCAGGCTTTTAGGAAGCTCTCCCCTGAGCTCTGACATCAGCTTTGTCCTCAAGAGCATCTGTTTACAAATATGCGGCGCCTGTAGTTTGCCACCGCCAAACTCACTAACCACCAACAACCATGATGATCTAATAAGGTTCTTTCATCTCACTCTTACCAAGGTATCACAAAAAAGGCTGCCACTTCTCATTATACTGGATGGCCTAGACTATCTTTCTAAGACCTATCATGCTCACAAGCTATACTGGCTTCCCAAGGAGATTCCCCCAAATGTGCATCTCGTGGTGTCCATGCAGGATAGCAGTCAACATATCTTAAATAACTTGGCGGGATTGATTGAACAAAAAAATTTCTTCGAGGTTGAGCAGTTGACATTCAATCAATGCAAAGATGTCATTCATGCTTACATGAGCAAAAGGAAGCGTTGCCTGACTCCAGAGCAGCACAATGTGATTCTGAGCATCATACAGATCTCTGGCAATCCACTGCTGCTCATGCTGGCTCTGAACACAGCAAGGCGTTGGGCGTCATACACCCTGGTTTCAGAGGAGCAGTTGGGCACCACCTTGCAGGAGGCTGTCTACCTGCTCTTCCAGGGCCTAGAGAAGAAGCATGGGAGGCTGCTGGTCAGCTCTGCATTTGGATACATTGTGTCATCAAGGTAAACTATTGTTACATTTGGTATACCTTTGTTTCATCTCAATATACCAATGCAATGGTGTTTATTTTAGCTTATTGTAATACTGTACCATTTCCTTTCTCAGAGATGGCGTGTCAGAGGCGGAGCTTCGTGACCTGCTTTCGTTGGATGATGAAGTCCTAGCTGAGGTGTATCAATACAAGCTGCCTATAAATCACACTACTGTCCGCCTTCCCCCCCTGCTGTGGACACGACTGAGGCATGACATTGATGAATATCTACTGGAGAAAGAAGCAGATGGGATCAGGGCACTTGGGTTCTGTAATAGGTAATGTAAGAGACTTTCTTTTAGGGCATAGGAGTATATACATTTGGAAACCACTGGACATGTTTTCATCCATCCATCTTCTGATGACTTATCCAAAGCAGAGTCATGGGGTCGAGCTTGTTAACTCCTAGATTACTAGCAGTCAGCTACTCTACTCTACTACTTTTAGCTATGCCTTTTAGTCTATATCTCAGTGTACCATTGTCTATGTACACTTGCCAGACATATTACTGAAATGGTGCAGGAGATGTACCTGTCTTCAGAGCAGAGGACCAAGAGACACCAGGTGTTTTCCGACTACTTCCTGGGTCGTTGGAGCCAAGGCAGAGTCAAACATCTCCACTTGCCTTCCTTACAAACTAAGCTGAATGCTGACAGGAAGGTATTTATGAATTACAAAATTCACTGATAAAATAATGAAATAAATATTCCTGAATCACTCATATGAAGGTCCATTTACAGGCAGTCCCCGGGTTAAGAATGTCCAATTTATGGACAACTTGTACTTATGAATGGATGCCATACAGCCGAAAATACAAAAAATCTGAGTTAAATATAATGATTTGTAATAACAAACTCAAACAAAACTCATGAAAACATTGCATGGCTTTAGCAACTTGTTGGCTTGAGATACAGTACTGTATGTAGTTATTATTATTATTATTATTATTATGATGCATTGTATTATTATGTTGAAGATGTTTTAATGTAAGTGTTTCCTAAGTGTTTCATATGCATAGAATGGCAAAATATATACTGCTTACTAAGACAGCGATTTGACTAACTGACACTAACCCCTGTGTTATTTTTGGGGTTGAAGTGACCCCGGTCCATTTTCAAAATGAGGTTAAATTCTATAGATTCTAGAATTAAGAATGGAAGAAGTAAAATACACAAGGGCTAAATAAGAACCATGTTTCAACAAATCTGAATAAAAGACAGACTTAGGGAACGGATCTTTTTTGTAACCTGGGGACTGCCTGTAAACACTGAGAAGCCCTGTTGTTAAATGCCGAAAGGGGTGTTCATTCCTTTTCAGGTGACCTTTCAGCCCTTATGGTTTGCTGAGGGTGTTGCCAATAAGAGAAAGCTGCGAGAGCTACCTTACCATCTGATTCATGGAGGGAACTGGGAAGAACTGCATCAGGAAGTCATCGGTAAGGCTGCATCTGCATTACTCACCAGGGATCGAACACCTGGCCATACACAGACGACTGTGTCTATGGCCATGGCAAAGTGGTTTGACTGAGAAAAAAAAACTGTAGGCTATGTTTTTAAAGACCCATTATAAAAGATATTGCATTTTGATCAAAACGTCCATCAAAATTTGCTATGATGTTGACCCGTTACTCACCAAAGCAGACATGGTGAATAACAGACCAGGCACCCAGATTTAGCATCCCGATGCTGGTATTACGAAAGAAGACAGTGCTTACTTATTGCTCATCTTTCCCAGCCAATACAGAGTGGCTATGGTGTAAGACCTTGACCTGTGGGGTGGCCAGTGTTATCGAGGACCTATCACTCTGCCTCGAGGTCCACGATTGTCCTGAGATACAGCTGGTCCGACAGATGTTCCTACTCATGAAACCTACTTTCGACGGAATAGAGGGACAGATGGGTGAGTTCACTTTAGTATGCCAGCAACATTTTTTAGCTGCTTATTTCACACTTGTCCAAGGTTCCATATGAGTGAAAAAAAAATATTCTGTTGGAACACATTCGAGGTGCTATATCATGCTGTCACTCTGACTAAATATGTATTTGGCTCTTCGGTGTAATGTAACTCCTTAAAATCCAGGGACCCTGTGTTATGAACCACTGCTGTAAGAGAACTATGACTAAATTACTTATAGGTATGATACAGTAGCCTTTTCTACTAAACCCTGTATTTTTATATCCCTAAAGACCCATCCGTCTTCTACACTGAGATCTTCGCCAGGCTATACTCCCTTGCTGAGATGTATCCTTCTATCATTGGTCAGCTGTACTCCCAGTGTCAGGGCTGGTTCAATTCCTCGCCAAATCCAATACTTGTTCCCAGTTGTGGCTTCTTTCAGTCACCAGGAGGACCACTGAAAACAGTCCTCACTGGTTCCCAAAAAGGTGCATATAAACTTCTACAGTTGTATCTTCTGGTAGTAAATTAAGTCAGGTTTATTGTGTGGTAGCAAAGATGCTGTATATACAGTGGGTCTTCGATATTCGTTACATCAATATAAGTCGTTTCACACACATATCCCAGGCATATTTTCACAGTAAGTGAGGAGCAATAATAAAAAGAACGATAAAATATTTTTGTTTTATTAATAATTTTATCATGTATTTTCTAATTATTCTAACAATTGCAATAACACTAAACTGCAGTTTAATATATAATAAAATAAGTATTTTCTATTCATATGCTAGTAAACTTTCTTTAAAATTTTTTTTGTTGGTCTGGAATGGATCTCACACATAATGCAGTAGTTCAACTGATGTCTGATATGTGTCAATTTGTTATAATTTATGCTTTTTATAAATACAGTGTATATCGAGGCCCCCCCTGCATATCTCTCCCCATTAGTACTGGTTACAAACTGACGGTCTCATTCTTCAGGGATCACTGGAATGGATATTTGCCAGGAACAACATCTCTTGGCAGCAGGTTCAGCAGATGGCACTGTGATAGTTTGGAACCTGGAAGACCTGGGGATTGTCCACACACTTACTGGGCACACAGGTGAGGAACCGACACCAATTCAGATTACAGATTGGAGATTTCAGACTAAAACTTTCTTTGTAAAATTACTTTATAAATATTTTTAATAAGAGACAAGCAAAAATGTTTGTTGAATTAAGTGTTTTTTGTAGCTTAGCACCGGTTAGTGTGAGGTTTCGGCATGCGTGTCTGTGTTCTGCGCAGACGCCGTGCTGCAGGTGAAGATAGTCAGTGGAGGGACCCGCTGTCTGTCCCTGGCGTGTGATGGAACACTGCGGCTGTGGAGTCTCCTGAGTGGCAGGCAGCTGCACATCCTGGACGAGTTCCCCACAGATGCCCAGCTCCCTTCATGGATCTATGCAGTTGAAGGGTTGCCGATGTTCTGTTCCTCACATGGAACAAAGGTGCATTCATCTCTCAAGGGTCATGGCTCTGGGAGTGTCTATCTGCCCCTGTAATGCCCATTTTTCATTTGGGTGCTTTTTGAAGGCAATCAGTAACTATGTACTATGAGCCAATTATTTAGCATCACTCATATTGGGCACAGAGATGTTTATCCATTTTTAAATCCTCAAGCTATAACTTAGTTATCCATGTGGTCTTAGTTCTGTGTCATATACTACAGTGCAAACATTATGTCATTTATCTGTTAGGGGTCTGTTTTGGATTAATTTCCAGTCTAGAATAATTGTGCATTTATTCCTAACAGATAAAAGCATGGCACCTCGAAACAACAGAACCACTCTTTGAGATCGAAGGTGCTGGTGAAGAACTGACCATTCTGGGGTTTCTGGATGACGCACTCGTGGTCCTGTCCGATCAAGGACTCCTCACGCTATACGACTCGTCGACTGGTTTGGAGAAAACACAGCCCTGCTTAACGACGGATCACCAGGACTTGACACCTGCGTGTGCCGTGACCCTTCCGACTCGAGGCAAGCTGGTTGTCGGGTCCAAGGAGGGCATCATTTACCTGGTACTGATCTATGTGAAACATATGGCTGTACTGTTCCATTTAATACTAGGTAACAGTTTTTGGTGTTGCAGTCAAGACACACCCAAGCACTCCCTTATATCTGTTTATATCTGTAGGTTTCGACTCAGGGGCCACAGGCTGTGGCAAGACTGTCCTCTCCAGTTTCATTCCTCATCTCTTCTGGTGATGAAAAGCTGCTGTGTGCTGGTATACTCAAGATGTTCTTAAGCAAACTGAGACCAGATCGTGTGCTGTTATAACTTTTTATGTATTTTATGCAGATTGACAGAATAGGATTCTATTTCAGATATGCAATAGTGCTCCTCTTCACACGGATCAGTATCTGACGTATTTTGTTTGGACATAGGTTATGAGAAGCAGGTAGCCATGTTCCATGTCCAGGCTAGCTCGATGCAAAGGTTCCTGGCTCAGGCTTTCCAGCACGAAGACACTGTGCGGACAGCAGCCGTACCCGGCCATCACCGGCTGCTCATCACCGGCTCCGAGGACCACATCATACGGGTCAGAGGCATCAGATTCATTATCATACATCAAAATTCTAAAGATCACAATCATGAGCTACAGAATCTGTTTTAGTTTTAGGTGCATAAACATAAAGGAAGAATGTGTATATGAAATCTTACTGAAGATCTATCTTTAATGAGATGATTTCTGTGTTGGCCCCGTTCTTTTCAGGTGTGGTGTCTGTCCACAGGAGACCTCCTGGACTCCTATGTTGGCATGGGGGCCTGCGTCACAGGGCTGGTCATGTATGGAGACACGGTCATCGCGGCCTCCAGCGACACCCCGCAGCTGAAGCTTTGGCAGCTCGATTACAATCACAAGCACAAGACCAAGAGCTGCTTCCCGGGCAGCAGGCCGCTCATTACCCTGTCACACGATGGTGAGAAGGTTTACTTCCTACAGCATGGCGACAGGACGCAGGTCGTCTTGTGGGACTGCCACACAGGTACCATTTAGATTATATACATTAACAACATGAGGCATTCCATATCAAATCACCCAGTTTGAGAAAAAATTCCCAGGTCACCCTCTCAGATTCCCCTGAAAAAAATTACAGATGGTCCTATACCTAACTTATGGGAAATCCCGAATATTAGGTCTGTATCTCTAATAACGCTTTTCCACTGCCACCAAAACGAGCCGTACCCGAGCGGTAACCACGCTGACATGGCCCTGCCTATAGGCAGAGCCAATAGTGTGATCTAACCAAGCTGGCTGCATCACCACCATCTGAGTGGTTGAAATGCAATAAGATACCGATGTTCTGCACATATCTGAAGGAAAAAAACTGTATATTTTATATATATTATTCATTATTAGTGGTATCGCATATTGC
Source organism: Mormyrus iriodes (assembly GCA_011763525.2). Classification (NCBI taxonomy): domain Eukaryota; kingdom Metazoa; phylum Chordata; class Actinopteri; order Osteoglossiformes; family Mormyridae; genus Mormyrus; species Mormyrus iriodes. The sequence continues at coordinate 22,101,059 of JAAGVU020000032.1, forward strand.
GATGTACCACCGCATTCCCAATAACTCAGAACTTGAAAATTTCCTGTTACTTTAAAAAAGTACTATAAAACAGCCGAACGGAATGGATTCGTAATGCAAATTTACTCAAACGAATGCTAATTCCGCTAAAGTCTGATACTAACATAAGAGCGACAGCGACTCTCGGAACATAGTAAATCATGCTGTACACCCTGTCCACAGTAAATAAGCGTCGCTTCGGTGTTACGTCACTGTCGATCTCCATACCCAGCAACGCCTTTACGGAGCCGACCCTTCTGCAGTGGAAAACCGAAGCAAGCCGGAACTGCGCTGTAACTAGTCTCTCTTTGCGGTACAGTTTGGTTACAGGTTGGTTCCTGTATGCCAGCGGAAAAGCACAGTAACAGTTGAGACTGCAATCCTTTGAAAATAGGCAATTTTGAAAATCGAGCACATTTAAAAAAATGAGTCTGACACTCCTTTAACAGTAATACATATGTTCACTGCATGCACGTGGCCTAAAACGTCATAAAGTACAAGAAAAAAAAATTCTGAGTGCTTTATTGAGCATACTGTCTGAGTGAGAAGCTCTCAATGGGGCATTGTTTTGAATTTTTGGCCATTTTCAGAGCCTTGTAGGAGGAAAAATACATAAGATACAGTTGATACATATAGATTTATGTCTATAAATTGCCGATAGTGTGCATTTCTGTATTAGTGTCTGCAAATGGGGGTGCTGTGGAGCTTGAAAAATTAGGGGTACCTATATCCAGAAGTTCAAAGCACCTGGCTGACAGCGTAACTGTATCGATTTTGGTCTCTTGAGCAAGGCTGTTAACTGCAGTTGTTTCAGGGGCACTGGCTGCCCTGCTCTCTGATCCTCACTTGTCTGCCCCTTTGGACAAAAGCGGCTGATAAATGAATGTAAACGCATTGTGTGTGTGATGCCATTAACAACCCCGGCCTTGTGCTCTATGCTGCCTGGGATAGGCTCTGGGCTCACTGTGAGCCTACACGGAGAGCTGGATGGATGGATAGTCTTTAAGGTGACCTCAGTTTGGCGGTAGGTTTATTTCCTTTCTGCCCACTTGATCCACCTGTGCCAGGAACTGCAGCTGAAACCATCGCCGTGTCCTCTGAGGTGAGCTGCATGGAGCTGGCCCAGAAGAAGAAGCTGCTCTTCTGCGGTGTGAAGACTGGTACCATCTTGATCTACCCTTTAGCATACTCGCCCGAAACCTTGTGTATCCCCCCCCCTGAAACCCTGCCTACGGTCTACTGCATGGCAGTGAGTCAGGCAGAGGACAGGATGGCCGTGGCCTATCAGGACAGCATCTGCGTGTTTGAAATCACAGAGCGAGACAGCTTCCCCAACGTCGAGGGTCCCTTTCAAACGTTGCCCCTCTCTCTGCTTCACTCTCCCATCTCTTGCATGGCTCTGCTGTCAGAATGCAGGTTGCTTAAAGGCTCAAACTGTGGGGAAGTCACACTGTATGACTTTAAGAATACCTCTGTGACTTCCCTGGGCAGACACCAAACAAAGATTACATGCATCACGGTGAGTAGGAAGGAATCGCTCACTCTGATTGGCTCCCAGGACTCTGTGCAGAGACTGTGGAGTCTGTCCCCTCTGAAGCTGAACTACACGTTAGAGAACCAGGTTAGCATTTGGGGGATGTGAGATTGTTTACAAGGACTTTGTATTTGCTAAATTTAAAAAGCAATACCGACATTCTTTTTTTTCTCCAATTTACAGGGTTTCTTTTTCGAGGGTGTTCTGTGTTCAGCTTTTTCGGAAAGTGGACAGTATATCTTCACAGGGTCCCAAGACCAAACTATTAAAGTCTGGGATGTCATTAGTGGTAATTCTTGTTTCCATCATGTTATCTCATTATAAACTGAAGAGCTGAAGTGCTGTGTATATAGGTATAATGTTCTGAATGAAACGCTTAACCACTAAAATATTGGTTGTATGTAAATATTTTGTGCTGACATATTCTTTGTTGCCATTTCTAGGAAGCCTGCTAGTTATCCAGTATGTCTACGCCCCCGTCACCAGAATTTTGCCATACAAGGAGGGGTTTGTGGCACTTTCACAGCTGGGTCATGTGATTAAAGAGAGATTCCAGTGTCCAAGGCAAGTGAACCTGCAGTATAGCCAACTCCAGCACATCCAGAGGCAGTACAAAATCACATCCAGAGAGAGGGAGCCTGAAACTCCACCTTCAACCACGAGAAACACCACACAGCAGAGGTCTGCCCAACCCCAGCTTGCTAAGACTAAATCCCTACACACTTGCTGGGTGTTATAACGCCTTAAGCCTTCATTACTGATTCATCCACCAACAGTACCAGTCAATAGTCTGGACACACCTGATTTTAATTTAATCCATTTGTCACTATTTTAGCTGTGTTATTCACAATACAGTAAAAGGCCTCGAAGCAATGAGGTTAATACATATAAAATATTTCAATGACCAAGAGAAGTACTCAACATCTCAAAATTTTAGACTCGTCTAAATAGCCCCCAAAATAGCATTGCAGACTTGCATTCAGCTTCCAAGTATAGCTGGAATGCTTCTTTAAGAGTCCCGAAGTGTTTCCCCAAGTTCTAGGCACAAGTTGGCTCCCTTACATTTACTCTTCCATCCAGTTCAGGGTTTAGGTCGGGATTGACTAATATTTGACTAATACTGTACTTCTTAATTTGGTATATCGTTACCCTAACCCAAACCCTATCCTGAAATCTAATGTCAAGCCAAACCCTAAACCTAAACTTAACCCTAACGACAACGCTAACCCTACCCTTAGCTCCAAAGGCAGCACCAACCTTAGCTGTAACCCAAATGCCAACCATAACCACGACCCTACATCTAACCTTATTCTAATGCAAAATACAACCATTACCCTACATTTCACCTTTATTCCACCCCTAACACTAGCATTAAGCCTAATGCAAACAGTAACCTTAATGGAAACCCTAACCCTAACACTAGGTACAGCCCTAATGCCACTATGCATCCACCCATCCATCCAGTAAGGGTCACGAGGCATCCTGGAGCCCATTCCAGCCAATATGGGGCACAAGCCTAGGGTACAGCCTGGATGGCATGCCAATCCATCACAGGGCACATAAACCCCCACATAATAGCTTAATAAATGACAAGGCACTGAGTCATAATAAATGAAGGTTTTCAAAAAAAGAGAAAAATCTGTAAACATATAAACTAATTAATTTGAGTAATATGATTTGTATGAAGGAAATGAATAGAAAAACCAGAAGACGTACAATATTATACATAGAAACTTTGACTCATACAAAACAATGCACTGGAAATGGCAATAAGAACTGAATTACATGTGAAACTACATGTGAAACTCGCTGTCAACAGGCCACAATTCACACATTTAAGTGATTCTGCCATGATAGCACATGGTCACAGTGACGGTCATGTTAAATACTCAAGAGCCTCTTTTGAATACAATCCTGTGGACATACTGATATCCTGATTCCTTACATACTATAGACAGACGTCTCATGATTAAGTTTTTGGGTGTGTCAAGAAGTTGTTTTTCCATTTTCCTTTGTCTTCTTCAACCTGATTTGGTATATAAGGGCCGCCGCCAAGGAGACCACACATATCTAAAAGGAGAATATGCAGAAGCAGCAAACACATTATATGATGTCATGCTTGACTTTTTCCTACATCCCTGCTCTGCTTGGCCGTGCTTTCTGTAACACTGCTGATATTGTAAGCCTGTTGTGTCCTATTCCATATCTTGTTTCACTTGTAAATATACTGCGTTGCATTTTGGTGTTGATGGTCTGGCATTGGCCTAATAAGAATATTTATTTGACTGATGTGGTTCATTAAATATTGCATTGATATCATATTTAAACTTTCCTTTTGCTTACAGCCTTATATCTTTCACATCTCTTTGATTTCTTCAAAGCAATAATGTCTTTATTTTTACTGTAATGAAAGCCATAATGGTTTATATCAGACAGACATTATAATGCAGAAATTCCCTTCATCAAGAACATGCCTGACCTCCAAAGAGAGGAGCCCCACAGCCATTCCTGCCAAGACCAGGAGGTTCTGCTCTCCCCACTTGGCGATTTTATCCAGGCAGCCGGTGGTGTAGATGCTCTTCTCTGCCCTGACTTCCTGCTGTGTCCCATAGCCACACATGGTGTTAAGTACCGACTGAAAATGAACAGTTAGAAGACTTGCATTAACCCCCAGAAGCCAGATGTTTTTCTGTTAAAAGGATTTGATCAGCGAGGCACTTCACAAATGCATCCTAATCCAAACAAACAACAAATCAGGTGATAGGCAGGACTGACAGCCACAATCAGCCACCCAGGTTTATGTTATATACTGATCATTACTGACCTCTCCTTAAAATAACTGGGGGAAAAAATAAGATTCAAAATTCATATTATCTAATTTACCTATTTTTAGGAAATATGACCACTCTACAAAAAATGTTAAAAAAAAAACTCCTGGATAGTCTATTTATTTTTACTGGAATACATTTTGCATTCTAATTCAGAACTTCTCGAGTACATCAATCTTGACTGCTGTACCACCTAAACTTGCCTGAAAGTTCAGCTGCACAACTTTCCGACCTGCTTGGTTTACTACAACATGGCCTCTTAAATCTGTTTCTGCATCTTTTCTGACCTGCTTCTTTTGTTGTATACAGCAAGAGAAGGGCACGCCACAACGCTCTACGCTTGGGTTTGTCTTGGAGCAGTTGAAGTAAGCATTGTAAGACCAGTCCTTGTAGGAATGCCCCCCACAACACTGGAACTGCACAAAAAACAATGTATTTAAAAATTAAAAGTCTAAAACACTAACTAAAAAAAAACATCAAATCTAATACACTAATCAAAAAATATAATATGCAACATTTAATACATGTACACAGTGCGGTTACACTGTATATATTGTTCTGCAGTTATAGAACAAACCATAGGTTAATTTCACCTTTTTTTGTACAAAGTCTATTATGTTCTCCAGGTCCAGGTCATCGCGGTATTTCTCAATTCCAGTTTTTATCAGTAAGTCTGTCCTCTCTAGTACCTGGTGGGACCCATAGAGAATTATAATTTGACTACCCTAATACTTGACTACCTGCAGTATTATCAAAAAATTGTCGAAACTGTTGAAACACTGACATCTGCTGGAGACTTATTTCAATTACAGCTACCCTTCATTTTTATGTATTGCACCAAGGGATTTTTTTTTTTTTTTTACCAAGTCAGAGAAAACGAATCCCAGCACAGCTGCCGCTATCTGAAGTAGAAGAATAGCTACCAAGATCCCTACAAACTGGGAATAAACACAGATGTTAGAAAGCGAAGTATGTGATTCTTATTTGGCTATAAGTCGGACCATGGCAAAGGACACAAAGTGTAGATCACAGTAAACAAAAAGTATTCTTTACAGAAACACCCACATACATGCCGTGGTTCATAACTGTAATGAGTGCCTTGTCACTAAGACAATATCTATTCCATCACGAGACAAGTTTTCCAACTTACAATTTGTAGCAGAAGAACATTACCACGTAGTGCCCCGAAGCAGCCGAAGAAGGCGACAGTGAACATCAGAGTGCCGATGCAAATGAACAGCAGGGCTGGGTCGGCCGTCAGAGAGTCCACAACATCTGAGTGGGACAGAGGCTTCTTTATACCCCAGAGTCTGCTGCTCTGGGTCATCCACAAATATTGACTTCAGGGAATATACTTTTCTCACTGTGTTAGTCTATCAGTATATACTGTTGAACTGTACTGTTTTTCATTGACAAAAAGGTCTTGGTAAAACGGCAATATAGCATAGCAATAGGGACAACTCAAAGGTTGCTAGAGTGGGGGACAGTTCTTCATATTAATCAGGGTACCATTTTTAAAAAGGATGAAATGGTATTTTGCAGTATCATGTGTACATAAGAGCATAGCAAACATTGTCTTACAAAAACCTAAAACGGTTAAAACAAAAAAATACTCAAATCGGCTTCAACGATTGAGTAGGAGTGCAGTACACTTTGTACTATACATACCATATAACTAATAATTATATGATAATTAAAACAGAATTATCATTGGAAATGGAAAACTTCCAGCTATAAGTTGATGATAAACTGTGACTTACCTCCCTCCTTGGCAACTTTAGCATAAACGCCAACTGCAACTAGAATGGCACTAGAAACCTGAAGGGGTAGAATGAAACATCTTATTTTTGTGAGAAATGTGTAAAATGATATTTCATCCAGCTTCTGCCACCCACGTCATTTGGAAATATGGTTAGATCTATCTAGAAATACCTCGTGATACCCCAACCAATATATTCTCAGTAGTAATAAATGTCAACTCTAATATAAAAATATATCGCACATCATTTTACTAGCTCGTAGACCGTTGTGGAACTGATATATCAAATCAAATATTTTATTCTAGTATTTGTTGAGGGTAACTGTAAAACTTACCCAAAATAAGTAACAGCCGACAAACAAAATGTACTTGATGGCCTTGTACGTTTTCATACTCTTAGCCATATTTTACGTTACCTCTATTCAAATTGGGGTGCGGCGGTTCTAAGTACAGCTTAACAAAATGGGTTCGATCCTAGCTTTCGCATACTGCACTATACTGACAAGCGAAAACTTGTTCTTGGGATAGAGTGCGAATTCCTCCCTCTAAGAAGCAGGGGCGCCTCCTGCTGTCGGGAACCAGCATCCTACATATTAAAATAGGCCCATATAACTTCTCATCGGGTTTATGCTGAAATAATCGGGCCCTGTAGTAACAACAATCAAAATAATCACATCAACTGAAATTTTAACGTCTTAGATCACATTTAAACATGCATTCAGCTACATTTCTGTTACATTGAGGACTGGCTAATATGTACTTGTAACTAGGCTAAGTTTGGAAACTTGTATCAGTAAAAATATATTGTAGGCAAACCCTGACAGCAGATGGCATCAAAGAGGTTTCAAAGAAATTATATGACTTTATAGCCTATAAAAAATACTCGATACACATCTAATGTAAGACTGCACAGAAAGACGAGTTTTATGTTTTGGGACTGATTGTCACTGCTTAAGATACATACAGCCGTGATAAAATTTAAGAGACCACTCTATATTTTTAAACAAATCTCAGAAATCAGCCAGGTAAAGGGCGGAAGCGACTTTCTAATGTCAGAGATAACTTTTAACTTATCCAACAGTTACTCATGAATTAGAGAATGATATCAAGTGACATTCAAAAGAAATAGGAAACATTAAGTGCAGGTGTGAAGTGCACAGCTAGGACAAGTTCGTAACAGTCTCCTAGAAGCAGGACTGAAACCCAGTAAAGCAAGGAAGAAGCCCTTCATCAATGGGAAACAGGGAAGGACCAGGCTGCAGTTTGCCCTCTCTCTCTCTATAATATATATATATTATTGACAGTCATAAATTGAGAGATGAGTAAAAAAAAAAATTGTGCTGTGGTCTCCATTTCTTCCACGGCTGCACGTTGTTCTTCACCTGAATTCACGCTTTTCCGAACATCCTGCCAATCACGCTTGTGATCCCTCCCTCACACCTCCGGCACAGCCCGAAGCTGGGGGAGACCTCTGCTTAAAGCCGATTAAATTAACGAAAGCCGTTGAATCATTCTGTCAGCAAATTTATCATTTTGGACATCGCAAGAATTGCTCCTTATTACAAAATAGTACTACGTTTTTTATCCCAATATACGTAAACATTCCCTTACTACTCATTGTGTTTGTGTTTAAGTGGTATCACAAAGTGTTTCATTTCGAGCAGCAATGTTTGCCAAACTGAAGGAGCGTTATGACAAGTTCCTTAACGAGAAGAACTTCGTAACAGACTGTCTGGGGAAGATCGAGGAGAAAACTGGAATTAAAAAGAACTACCTTGTTGCAGGTAAATTAGTCCAAACTCTGCTTATTGTTAACAATATGCTGACTTGCGGTTGGAACAAAGTAGCCTAACATTTCCTTCTGCTTAATTCGCATTCAGAATAGAGCTTCTCTGTGCTTCAGCTGTCTGTTAATGTCCCAGAAACAAAGGAGAGCCGTGATCACAGGGCTGTTACACAGCCAACACTGCAAGTTTTCGCTTTTCGATCGATTTATTTCGTGGTACGATTTCTGTACAGAAGTGCAACATAATATTTCTTCACTTTCACTGAACGATAAATAATAGTATTTGTTGTTGTTTCACTTAAAAACCTGTAATGTCTTTCCGGACTGTTTAGATCCCGTGATCAGAGCCGTTTATTGCTGCCAGGTGTAAATAAAATGATCATTTAAATTATTTTAAGAATTTAGGGATTTACTATATTACTATCGATCTACTGTGACATACTATACTGTAATGCTTTTATTTTCGTATAAAACATAAGCTAGTATTTTGTAGAGCCTGCTGAAAGAACCAGCGTGTCTGGTTACTAGCATGATCAGCATAACGCATACTGGTTATACTAACATTTGTTGTTTGGTGCTGATGGATCAGCATCATTAATGAGATATTGCTGGTGGACCAGCTTCATGTGCAGGTAGACCAGC
>JAAGVU020000032.1:22109725-22124319 GCA_011763525.2 Mormyrus iriodes
AACCAGCACTAACCAGCATAGACCAGCATGGAAATCATTAATTCAGCAGGGGGAAATAAGCATGAGGAAATAAGATTGCGGTTTATAAAAACACCATAATTTCATTTTGCGTTCAGTTATAAATATAAAAAAGCTGCTACATGTAGTATTTGTTAATGGATCTTTGTGTTTTTATTTAAAAAGACAGATTCACTCGTGATTATTCCCTAGGCTGTAACGGCATTATATTGGCTTGCGCAGTAAACACCCTGCGAGATTCCAGCCTGTAATCAAAACGAGCATCAGCACGACGAAGTGGGGAAAAAAAATGCACCCTGACGTTTGCGTTGAATGCCTCTCATTGTTCTTTTGCAATGCTGGCACGCTTGTTAGTCAGCAGGGCCCGTAATAAATGTTGCATTGCTACGTGACACTCCATGACCGGAGCATGGCAGCGCAGCTATATAGAGCGTCAGTGGTGTCTAGTTACCCGCGACTCCCGTTTATGTAGTACTGTGTAAATAGAACCTGCATTAATATATTGATGTATAACATTATGCACCTATAAGTGACCGTGGAAATGTATCCGAGCCTTCTTTTCTCTCGCGTCATCACACGGTACTGATTAATCGCGGAGCTTTGAATTGTTAGATCAGATTCAGCTTTGTCATTGTGCTGAGTAATCGTGAGTAATTGAGTAACTGTGCTGAAGAATAATTACTATAAGGTACTAAAGTATGTTGACAGCTGTGGGGAAGAAGCTGTTCCTCAGCTTGCTTGTGTGAGAGAGGAAGCGCCTGCAATGCTCGTCAGATTGGAGTAGGGTGAACGGAACAGTCCATGATTACCCTTTGCAGGTGACTTTTGTGATGGATGTCTTTAATGATTGGTAGCTGGGTGCCGGCGATGTGCTGTGCTGCAGGTTGGAGGGTCTTCCATTCCATGTCTGTACCATACTGAGACAGTTTGTCATGCAGGTTAGATGCTCTCAATGGGACAATGCTTTATCTTCACCAGAATGTGTGTGGGAGTGGGAGGGAGTTTTCTTAAGTCTCCTCAGAAAGTAAAGACACTCAAATGCTTTCTTTAACAAAGTGGCTGTGTTGAAGACCCAAATGAGGCCCTCGGTGATGTGGACACCCAGGAACTTTCTACTCTCTACCTCGAGCACCATGTGTCACCCCTGTTTCTGCATTTCATGAATGTTATTAAATCGTCTTATCGTTATTTTGTCTAATATCAGGTTTCAGAGTCTTCAGCTCCTTCAGCAGGGTATTTGGGGGTAGGTTTGGTGACTTGCTTCTCTTTTGTCCACAGGCACCCTCTCCTTTACAGGGCTGTATTTGATCTTTGGATACGGTGCCTCTCTGCTCTGTAATTTGATTGGTTTTGTGTACCCTGCGTATCTCTCGTAAGTATTTGTTCCCATATTACATTACAGTGTAGTGACTGACTTATTTTAGTAATGATGATTTAAATTGAATCCTCTGCATTTAGAATGCTGGTAATTTCTGCTTATTTAACAGTATAAGGATCCTCTCAGATCAGTGACAGGGACATCTCGGGCTTATCTGTTGTGTACAGCATTAAGGCGATTGAGAGCGAGAACAAAGAAGATGATACCATTTGGCTGACCTACTGGGTCATCTATGGAATTTTTAGTGTAGCCGAATTTTTCTCTGACATTTTCCTCTACTGGTGCCCTTTCTACTATGTTGGGAAGGTAAGGCCATAATTCATATTTTATGATCATTTCAGATATCCGTCAGACATGAAGGTGCCACTGTGTTGGTTTGATTGTGGAGCTCTGCTTTCTATGTGGAGTTTGCATGTACTCTCCCCATTTTCAGAGTCTCCTTCCACTGTCAAAAAAACAAACAGTTGTCCCTGTCTCATACCCTATGCAGGATATGAGACGGGTTGGCTCACTGTGACCCAGCATTAGGTTATGGAAGATTGGTGGACAGATGGTTGTATGATGAAGATCCAGAATGTTATACATGCTAAATAAACACTCTTCCCCCTCTCTCATTCTCTCACTATCTCTCTATATCAGTGCTTATTCTTGCTTTGGTGCATGGCTCCTGTGAGTTGGAACGGGTCTCAAATGCTTTACCATCGAGTGGTGCGGCCGTTCTTTCTTAAACATCAGGCGGAGATGGACAGAGTGGTCAACGGCCTCAGTGGAAAGGCCATGAGTGCAGCAGAGAGCGTCACCAAAGAAGGTAGCCGGCCCTGTAAAAATCCAGTGAACCACAAGCGTCAGTAGATGACATCATTCATTCGCTTTCATTTCATGCTACAGGAAATGGCTTAAAATAGTCACACATCACATACTAGTATACATGCTGCTGTGTACATATTGCCCATGCATTGAAAAAATAGAAATGGACACAAATAGCTTTAGATTGTTTGTTTATATGCAGAGATGTTGCTCATCCTATTTTTCATGGTTTACAAGCCCAAAATAAGTTTCATTTAGTCTGCGTTCTAATGCTCTCAAATAAGATGATTACAGAATGAAGAGCATGTTCTCCAAGAAAGAGAGGACTTTTTATAAACAAATCCTGATTACAATGATCTACGTGGTTGACTGCTATTTTTGTATTATAGTACAGTCCTGTTTTAATGCTAACATGCAATCCTCATCATTTGTGAATTTCATTAGAATCAAGCCATTTATGGATTCTAATGAAATCCACAAATGGCTTGCTCAGAGCTGTCTCCTCCTCCTGGATTGTACTTCAGTCGATAAATGTTGATGAAGGTCTTCGAAGGAACACCTGTCTGGCCTGGCCCATTGACATATCATTAAGGCTGTTAATAATTAATTCGCAAATTATAATAATACTGGACCCAGTCCTCAATAAGTACATTTGGGTTTCCCCTATTTTTTAAATATAGTCCACTTATGTGAATCCTTATTAACAATGTATGTCTTAGTATACAACACACCTGTTGTGCTAGCCATGCACAAACATTGCTCTCTCGCTCTCTGTCCTCTTTATGGCTCTTTATCTGTTCATGTTGCCTTTCTTGTAATGTTACAATCCTTACTTGTAATGAACTCTGAACTGTCTGATTGTACTGCTCTTGTTTCCTTTCTTCCCGGTCATGCAGTTCTTCAAACGCTGGTTAAAAACAAAGCTCTTCTGCCCTCTGAGGCACCTTCTAAAGGGCTGCCGAGCACATCTGTATGTAACACGTTTGATCACCTAGCTCCCACATCTCCCTCCTCCACACTCCCATCCTCCCCGATGCTTTGTCATGTCAGCACCTTGCTTCTGTGCAGTCTGTCCATAGTTTGTGACTTTTTTTGTCGGCCAGGCGCACCCAAAATCCCCATCCTCATATAGAGTAACTCTATTCACTTTGCAGTTTGAGAGTACCATGGCAACCTGTGCTGTCAACGTTAAGGCGTTAACGCTTGTGATTAAACTGGAAATATTAATGCACAATTTTGTTTTTAATGCAAATTAATCCTCTGGAGTCTGCGACCCAGGTCATGGGATAAAACGGAAATCTCGCCAAACCTCTCTGCGAGTTTTTGTCTGGGACACATAAAAAACACCCCTAGAAACCTTGACCAGGATACTTTTCAAATGTATATAGGTAGAAGCTTTTTCACTACCTTTATGGGACCTTTTTGCAAGTACAAGACTACAAAGCAACTCTTATTTAACTTAATGTTTCTCAAAATACATGTCGTAAAAGGGCTTAAAATTGGATTGTATTTGTTCAATATTTTACATAAATATTAACTTTTTGCACTAAAACACTTCTATAAGTCACATAAATGATGCAACTTACGTGTTCTCTGTTCATTTCAAAAACAAAATTGAAAAATAAAAGCAGAGCGGGAATACGTTTCCGTAAAGCATTGTTGCTAATTACGTTAGCAACTTACACATTTGGAACCATGCAACTGAATGGTTTTAACTGTCAAAAACAAGATATTAAAAAAAATGCATGCTTCCTCTCACCAGTTTGTTGTACATTTTTTATTTATTTTTTTTTTCTTTGTTCCAGGGCCCCTCTTTTTTTTGTGATGCACCCCTCTGTTGGATTGTAGTACATTATTATATACTGAGAGGAAATCCTCAGAATGGAATGGGGGTGGGGGTTTCATATAAAGCAGTGAGCAGCTGACATTTATTGTGACTTGTTTTATATGAGCATCAGCACAAACATGCATTAGATCAAACTGTAGTATTGCATGTAGAACCTAGTTTGTCTGAATATTCTTCAGTGGAATTGTATGTAGTGCTCACAACTCTAGACTTGTACGATGGACCTTTGCAACATCCTGCAATTATTCATGTAGTCTGACATGCTGCATTTGGTAGCATTTCTCCTTAATTATTGATTAAACATTTTCATGCCTTCCTTTATAGACTGATCTGAATGTAGACTAATTTGGTAAGTTGTCAGTGTTTTGTGGATTTTGCAGTAGGATTTCCATTCTGTTGCCCAAGTGTCTATTATTCATATGAAAACACTTGACATTAATGCATTAATCTAAGTTATAAAATTGCATTGTGCTAATTTGTATTTGTAACATTTAAGTATGCAATTATAATCTGATGAGTAATAGGAATAGGGCCATTTTGCTTATTGTTTGTTTGTGTGTGTGTGTGTGTGTGTGTGTGTGTGTGTGTGTGTGTGTGTGCGCGTGCGTGCGCGCACGCGCGCGCGTTTACTCATGCATGTGTGTGCATCCCTGACCAGCTACGCTATTACAGATTTTACCTTGAACAGCCCAGCTTTTAATTTTATCGTCCACCCAGTCAGTTCCCATTTGTTACTTTGTAACCATGTTGTTAGCATACCTGCAATCTAAAAATTGTACATTTCTGAATCTTTTACCATTTGATCAGTTGACTTTTGTATGTTCCACAAGGTGTTATAGTAGTATTGTTATTAATATAAAAACTGATTGTTTTATGTTTGAGGTTTTCAAACAAAGTGTTTGCAATAAATTATGATGCAGTAAAAGTGTTTTGGTTTACATTCACCTTAATTGTGCAAAATTTGTTTCTATATTTCAAAGGTTTAATTGTCTTTTGCAGCAAACAAATTCCTCAACCTGAATTCTGCAAAGTCCAAGTGACCGGATGAAAGACTGAAGCGTGAAGATGATGTATGTTTTGCCGGGTTGACTGTCATCGCTCTGCTAATTCACAACTGATAATGACCCACCAAGGGGGACAAGGAAGAATGCTGTCTTGCTTTTCCTTAATAAAGGTAAAAGTAATGTCTCCCCTTTCAATGTAACTGTGGATGCTAGAATCCAGAAGAATCAGGATGTTAGAATCAGGAAAAAGAATCAGGAAGTCATATTAAACCATTATAAAGGAGCCGTTAGTTGTTGCATCTTTACTTGTGCAACGGTGTCTGTTGCTAATGTCAACACTTAATGATGTTTACAATCAATCAGAATCTTATGTATGTACAGCAGAAGGTTTTAATAACAGCAATTTTGGTATTAGCCATTAGTCTTTTTTGTAACTAATGAGTTAGGGCTGAGTCACACAATTTAAATATATGGAAAACTTATCTGAACTTGTTAGAAGTATGGTGTAATTACTGTTTTGTTTGCCATGTTTCCTTATTGCCATTTTTTTTTTTACAAGAGCAGTACAACATTAATGGAGAATAAGGTATTATACCAGCTGAACACAAAATGTCCATGTAAACAAACCACATGAATTAGTTAGCTAGTTGGCTATGGATAGGGTTAGGCTATAGACAAAGTCAGTGTTAGACTATGGATAGGGTTGAATAAATCTTCACATGGTGTGACAAAATGTAGTGTTAATGAAGGATTGTCCATGAATTTGTACTCTAATAAAACAATGGTGATTAAACTACATTATCAGTGTGTTTGCTGGAAATTAAACTTTCATATAGGAAAGAGAATTCAGTTCTGGTTGGATAAGAGACATGGTGAATTTTCCTTATCCAGTACAGGGTCTTAGAGAGCCTGAATTTTATACGAGAAAGTAAGAAGGCATGGAATGAAATTTCATTACATGGTGTATCCATAGAGACAGAGCATTTTAATGGCACCAGATCATCCAACTGCATGTTTTTGGAGAATAGGAGGAAACACAAGGAGAAGATGAAAATATGCTGAGCAAGGGGTGGGAATGAACCAACCGCAGCAGCCCGAGTGGTCCTGGACCCATACAGATGGAACTTGGGGCCAGCCATTTAGCATTCACAGCGAGCAATACAGTACAGTAACAAAATTGTGACTGACAGATGTGTGTGTGCATGGTTAGATCAATCGGAGGAAATTAGATTTTTCTTTCTTTTTGTTCATTTGGTCTTAGTAATACCACGGATCATTTAAATAATTATATAAAAAATGTAGCTAAATCTGTAATAGAATTTTGTCACCAAGTGAGTCGGGACCAGCCCACTTGATTTTTTCTCCAGCCCACCCATGCTACGATTTCTGACTCCGCTGTTGGCTTGAACCCTCTGCCTTGGAGGTGTAAGGCTATGTGGTTATCCACTAAGACAGTGTTTACCTACCTGGTACTATGGGAACCCCAGACAGTCCAAGTTTTTGCTCCTGCCCGGTTGGTGGGAGCTGGGAGGGAGCAAAAACGTGGACTGTCTGGGGGTCCCTTTGGACCAGAATGAGAAACACTGCACTAAGCCATGCTGACACACTTGTGTGAGCTTCATTTTTATGCATGTTATACCCATTCTTTACCCTACTTCTATAAGAATTGATAAATCGACTGTAGTAGATACCAGTTTAACCAGCACCAAGAAACCAATGAACAATAACGTACGGTGTCATATTACTTCGCCAATAAAACTTTTTCTGATTGTTTCCTAGTTGGTTTCGCTGTCCTATGCACATTTTTGGCACTAAAATCATTTCCTGTTATCACCTACTTATTGATGTGTTGTAATTCCCCCTGCAGAAGTCATTTGAGTATATACAAGCAGTCCCCAGGTTAAGAACGTCCGACTTACAGACAACGCATACATACGAAAGGACTGCCATAAAGTCTATTATATAAAAAAAAATGGGTTAAATACGATGCTTTGTAATAACGAACGCACGCACTACTTGACGTGACGCTCGTGAAAACACGGCTTCAGCAGTTCGAGGTACAGTACAATGAGTAGTTACTGTTATTATAGTAGGCTAAAATTACTATGTACTGTATTATTTTTCCGACTTACCTACAAGTTCGACTTAAAGACAGACTTAGGAAACGGATCTCGTTCGTCGTAATCTGGAAACTGCATGTAATTAAATTATCCTTTACATACATAGGTTTCATTGTACCTTTTTTAAGAGTACAAAGGTAAAAATCCTCTTTGGCCTGGAACAACCTAAGCGACAATTTTTAACAAGAAGACCAGCTTCATGCTACCTGTTGCCCTATAAAATTTGAGTTAGATTTGTTATAATGTATATTGATATATCATTTACATTATATTAAACGTATTAATATACAAGTAATGGGTCCTGAATTAAAATGTAAACTACACGTGTAAATTGACTAGTAAAAATAAAAAATAAAGACCGTAAAGGTAAATACGGAAAAAGTAAGGTTATAAAATTAACTAGTTTCATTAGTATATCTGTCTATTCAGCGCTACCAGTAATTACCTGCACGATGAAATATTTGAAACACACATAACTTCAATATCGGCACCTTTAAGGATATGAATTTTGAAATGTCCTAAGTAAAGGGTATCTTAAAAACTTGTGACGAGTGGCACTCTGATCCCCAAAGTGGCCACCGGAAATGACGTGAGATGTTTCTGGAAAGACGGAAGTAAGGCGCTTCTGAAGTCTGTGAAGAATGAACTAGTCGTGAATTCCATAGTTACTTTTAGCGGCTTTTCGGATCTTGCCACAAATACTTTTTGTCAGCGGCAGAACTTAAAAAAACAAAAAAAGAACTGTCAAATTACAATTTGCTGAAGCACAAAAGATATCTGCGTTAACGGAGGTGTTCATAGTTCCTGGAAAGATGCTTGACTCTGTTACTTTCCAGGCTCAGTTGACCTCAATCATGGGGATATTCACAGAAGCGGCGGTGGTGGAGATCGTAAAAGTTGTGCAGGAGAGCTCTTCGGCGTTTAGCTTACGGATGTGTCGGAGTCAGGAAGAGATCGAGGAGCTGAAGGGGAAGCTACATCTTATGGAGACCGAACTGAAGAGCGTCCGGCAGAGCGCGGTGGGAGCGCCATGCAGACCGGCCAGCCGGTGCTCTGTCGCGGTGCAGACTGGCGATCAAGTCGGGGTTGTGCAGAAAGGTAGCGTGAATCACATCGAACATTTCTGTAATCTGTGACACCCTGAAATCCGTAGTCCTAAGTATCAGCGCGCTTGTATGCTTGTTTATATATTCATAAGTATTGTAATACCGGTTTGTGCAAATTATGAATTGTGGCCCATTCCATTCATGAATCGGTATTTGAATTGAATTGGTCACACCTCGCAGCATGTTGAATTGGGATTTGAATTGGAATAATAGAAGAAACATTTCATTCATTTCAATTAAAATAAATTCAATGTAGTCACACAACATATGCATGTCTTTTCTAGCATAACATATATAATCATATAGTAGATTTCTTGTTTATGCTTATGCATGTATGTATATGTGTTAGCATATTTGGGGAGTCTGCAATAACTTTTCTTGTGAGTGTCCATGAGTCAGAGGGATTGAGTTGTGATTGGGTTACTTGTATGACTGTAAGTTCTCACCCCTGGATAACACCAAGACTATCTATTAGCTATGTTAACCTGAACTTGGATATGTTACTGGAAACGGCCAATGTGCTCTCTCATTTGAGATGACATCATCCGAGTGTGTACAACTGGAGCAAGGCAGAAACAGCCTCTGCAAGTTACTCTCCCCAAGGCATTTAAAGCGCATTGACAGAAAATTAAGATTGGGCTAAAAGCAGTAATTATGATATAGGGGTGTTTACTGCTGCAGATATGTAACAATACTCAGTAGGTGTCACATGGGATTTAATTCATTATGATAGTTATGATGTTATATCTTTGATTTTTAAAATGTAATTTACATATTTATTTTTCCAATGTGCAAATAAGTGTCACTTAAGTTTTGTTACTCAGACACGTTAACAGATGCATTGCCGTTGGCTTGCTAGTCATCCTAATTGTGTTTGTGTTTGGAGGTTTAATAATAAATAATTTCAAAACAAATTATGATTGCCCCTTTGTACCATAATTGTACCTAAACTAAAAACCAAGGTTTGTACCGAGCCGTGAATTCTGT
Organism: Mormyrus iriodes; assembly: GCA_011763525.2. NCBI lineage: Eukaryota > Metazoa > Chordata > Actinopteri > Osteoglossiformes > Mormyridae > Mormyrus > Mormyrus iriodes. The sequence goes on from JAAGVU020000032.1 coordinate 22,118,992, forward strand.
GTACCATTACAGTCCTAAATACAATTTAGAAAAACAATACAAATAGGACTACAAAATGCCACCTGCGATTCAGTATATTTTTCAAGAATTCATGTGGTCTTCAGGTACTCAGAGTCAGATTTTTTTGTTATTGCAGGGTTGTACATATGATGAAAACTCGTTTGGCTCACTCCTAATAGCAGCATCGGTAAACAACAACAAAGATATATCAAAGAACAGGTACACAACTGGGACTTTTATTAATACTTTAGAAAATGTAAAATAAAGTTTAAAACCAAGTAAAATACGGTAGAATATGCCATAACACTTGAGCAAGATATAAAATAAGGTGACAATGTTCAGGTTAGGTATAATGTGGTGGGTGTGTAAAACAAATGTCAAGTGTCTGGCCACAGCTCAGGGGAATAACCCGTTTTTCAGCCTTGAGGTTCGTGTTTTTATGGCCCTATAGTGTTTGCCTAATGGTAGGGAGGTAAACAGGTGATCTCCGGGATGAGGGGGATCTCGGATGTTTCCCTGAGCCCTGTAACAACACATAGTGCAATAAGGCCGCATCATGTACTAACTCTACGAAATGAAGGGTTACAAACTGTATTACAACTATATTAGTTACAAAGGGTTTTGAGAAAGTCATTAATAAACAGATGATCTTAAGTATGAGGAGATAAACTACTTAGGTTCGCAAAGCTTTTGGGAAATCCACCCCTGAAAATTTAGCTAAATTTATCTAATGAAAATTTGTTACAGCTTGTCAGGTTATTACATAATGCATTATTACATGGTGTGTGACAACGCATTTTGTAATAACTGCGTTATGTGATGAAAATATATTTAGTTGAGACATTACGACCTCATTTCCAAAAAAGTCGGGATGCTGTGTAAAATGTAAATAAAAACAGTGAAATGATTTCCAAATTACATAAACCGTCATTTCATTGAAATATGGGATTATATAATTTGTAAATCATTGCATTCTGTTTTTATTTACATTTTCCACAGAGTTCCAACTGTTTTGGAAACAGGGTTGTACATAATGCAGCATCATTACATAATGCGTCCTTACAGGCCCTCTTGTGGAGTCATTCAGGTAGAGATCCTCGATGTATGGAAGCCAATGACCCACTTTCACCACTCGCCATAGAGCTTTCTTGTCGTCCACTGTGCAGCTGGTGTACCACACTGTTATGCAGTTATGAAAGCGAGCATACTTTCTGTGGTGCAGCAGCAGAAACTGAGAAGTTGCTGAGGTATTTGGACCTTTTATAGCTTTCAGAGAAAGAGAGACATGGTTGGGCTTTTTCACTCGGTGGGAGGTGTTCAGTGACCAAGTGAGGTTCTCTGTAATGTAAACTCCAAGGAACTAAAAACTGGACACTCTTCCTACCTCCTCTCCTTATATATAATGTGCACTGTGTGCTCTTCTTCTGCACTTCCTGAAGTTCAGGATCCCTTCTTATGTTTTTTGTTCATTGAAGATGAGGTTGTTGTCTCTGCAGTCTCTTGTCACTTGCATGACTCCCTCCCTGTATGCTGATTCATCATTATTGGAGATCAGCCCTGCAATGTTTGTGTCGTCAGCAAACTTGACAATGGTGCTTGAGCTGCGGATGGGTAAACAGTCACATGTAAAGAGAGAGAGTACAGTAATGAGCTGAGCACACGTCACTGTGGAGCACCTGTGTTTAGAATGAGGGGGGCCCTATGGGCCCTATGAAAGATGTCGTTAGCTAATCTGACCTGTTGGGTCCTGTTAATTCAAAGGTCCATCTTGAGTGTTTTTTCCTGCTATTCTGCAGATTTGAACCACTTCAAATAATCATTCATTTCGCGCTATATGAATCGGCAACAAATTAAAAGTGTTTCCAGTGTTTACCCATTTTTTAAATTGTCGGTGATACAGAGAGTATAGCTATTGCTGGCGGGCTTATTGATCTTAGAGCAAAACTTGCTTGAAAAGATCTTGAATAGAGTCTTGTGTAAAACATTGTACTGTATTACAGGCTGTATAATGTCCTTCCTGTTTTACAGAGGAGAAACATTGTCCCTTGACAGAGGGTGTCGTGGGGAAGAACTACTGCCTGGGTTTATGGAGTGATGGAGAGCTATCTGCTGTGGAGGACGAAGAAGGTGCCAGCTGCCCTGGAAGCCAGAGGGACAAGGCCAGTTTAGTGTTCCTTTTTGGTTCTTCTGCTTTCAGGCTTCTGTAGTTCTGATTCCTATTAACTGCTTCCTTTCTCTTAAACAGTCTGCAAAAATCAATGAGCCAATTAAGGAAGAGGTGGACAGTAATCTCCTGCTGGAAGCATTTGAGGGCAGTCAGGAGTGTAAGTGGAAACCCGGGCTGGCTGACCAGCATATTGAAACATCAGCAGTTTGTTTCATGATCCTATGAGGCAGCAGGCAAGAGTTTAATCCTAAAGATTTTTAAGCTCCTGGGACTGTTTTCACTGCAGCATTTATTAGGAATGTAACTGTAACATCGTTCATCATGTAGCATTCAGCTACATCACTTTTGGTTCGGAACACATGATGAAACGCATCAATACATTTATAGACATGGGCATAACCTAAATTCACAAGTAGATGTTCAATACAGAAAATATTAATTGTGGCTGTGATTTGGCTATGGCTAATGCTGGTTACAGTCAATCTTAAGAGCCAAGCGAGAGCTCGAAGACCCTCCCACGTCACTTAAATCAGCAGTTTGTAAACATTTTTGTTTCCCAATAAATAGCACCAAAACTGGAGAGAGAGTAGTTGGTAAGGCCAGGACTGTCTGCTGGCTGTTATACTGAACTCAGATATGGCATTTAAGGTGCTTTTGCCAGGAAAAAAAAAAAAACTAAGGCGTTAACGGTGTTTTGCTGTGGGTATACGACCATATTCAGTAGTAGAGGACACAAGATTTAGTCAGGATTTAATTCATTATGGTTGTTATGCAGTCTCATTCATTTATTTATTACTTAGTTATGCACCGAACCATAAACTCAAAACAGGTTTGTACTGAACCATGAATTTTGTGTACCGTTGCAGCCCTAGTGTTTATTAATTCTATGCACTTAACCTGATCTGGAGTTGTAAATGGGTAAAACTCCAGCTAATTTAGAATACATGGAATGCATCATTTTAATCCTAATTTTTATTGAAAGATTAGAAACATTCTGATATATGTATATTCCAGTTAATCCAGCTATGTGTTTTCTTCCTGAACCAACAGGTAAAATACACAGAACTGTTGCTGAGGACCAAAGTTCAGCTGAGCTGCAGCCCTCTGAGAAATCCAACAATCAGCCCAGTCTGTCCAAAGACCCAGAGAAGCCCGATGTTTATCTCAAACTGAAAGCTTATGAAAAGGACAAAGAATCTGTATATACAAGTGGGGATTTTGTCTTTGGCAAGACCTTAGAGAGTACGTACACCAATGAGGCTCCTAGCAGTGAAGGTTGCATGGCAATACAAGTTACTAGCACCCCTTGTGAGAGGAATTTTGAGAATTTTGAACAGTTAGAAACATACCTGCCAGATAATTCACATGATAGACCGTTTAGTGGAACAAGCTCTAGAAAGGGTTTAACCGCAGGACGACCGATTGAAGGCCACCAGCTATATTGTATGGGAGAGAAACTGTACAGTTGTGAGGTGTGTAGGGGGAGTTTTGTGCGGGAATATGATCTTAGCATTCACAAATGCATTCAGACAAAAACAAAGATTTACAAGTGTGACAAATGTGGGAAGCACTTTGTTCAGAAACAGAATCTTTTAAGGCACAAAGAAATCCATAATCAAAGTGGAACTCCTGGGGTGGCTTATTTTACATGTGTGCAGTGTGGAAAGAACTTCACCTCCAAGCGATACCTTAAAGCCCACCAGTTTCTTCACACAGGAGCGAAACCGTTCATCTGCACAGTGTGTGGTAAGACCTTCTCTCACAAGTGTAATCTTTATGCTCACCTTCGCACTCACACCGGAGAGAAACCCTTCTGCTGCAGTGAGTGTGGGAAGTGTTTTGCTCAGCTTGGTCATCTAAAGAGACACATGTCTGTCCACAACACAAAGAGAACATGCCTGACATGTTAGACACACTGAGTGTTTTTTGTTACCCGCATACTAGGGCCACATTATCATAAATTATTGAGACAGTGAACAGGACACATGGAGCCGTCTCTAGAGTGGGATTTACACAAGATGGGTAAATAATGCTTTAATCATTTTTCAAAGACAAGCTTACTAACAAATGACTAATACAATAACTCTTTAGATACAAGAAGATAGCCTACTCTGTATATTCAATCGGGGTTTTTCAGAATTTTAAAGCTGTTACAGACCAGCCTTTTCCATTATGTCTTTCACTTTTATCCTTGTACTGTACTCCTGACTGACATTATGTAATTGTTAGAGCACTGGAACAATAAATTTGCAAGGACTGCTTGTTTGAGTGTGAAGCTATGTGTGTGGGGGGGTGGTACAGTATGGTTATTTATGGTTCTTACTAATTACTAATAATAAGCCATACAGAGGACAAAGTGATGAGCCATGCACATAGGTCCTCCTGCAGACCAAGCTACAAACAATGCTGGTGTTACCTGAAAGCCAAAATGAAATGTATGAATGTTACTCAGTTTTACCTGTGGAATTATTTATGGTAGTGCTGCAGTAAGTGATAAAAAATTAATAATTTTAAAAACTCACCAAGGAAAACTGGAAACCGTGGTAAGCTAATCAGTCAATCAAGCGCCTACATCATATGTAATGCGGTAATACTTTACATAGAATAGAATAGCCTTTATTGTCATTGCACAACATACAATGACATTTAAAAAGTGCTACTCCTGATCAGTGCAAACTTAACCACAGTAACAACACATAATAAATATAAAGTCTTAAATCAAATATAGCAGCTTAATAGAGACATGGGTATGAAAAATATGAATCTATCTATCTATCTATAGCAGCTTGAGGTCTGAACCATACAGTAAATATACTTTAGGATGCTATATACACTGCTTTGTCACAGACACAGATTAGAGTAATGGATATGAGTGGGTTATAGAGTTGTTACGATCCCCAGTCTAGGGTTGGGGATCGCCAGCAAGGATAGGGAGGGGGAAGGGGAAAAAATGGGACAACCGGGGAACGGGAAAAGGGAACATGGGAAACAAAAGGATCTTTTTATGATTTTTATTTTTATTCACAAAGACATTTGCAAACACGAGGTGTAACAAACCATGGGAGTGACACAAGCCGAAACCGGCAACAAAGCAACGAACAACCACGCCCCGAACTAGACTGACACTACCCGTGACACAGAGGAACAAAGTAACAAACACG
>JAAGVU020000032.1:22127523-22139356 GCA_011763525.2 Mormyrus iriodes
TGCATGTGTGTGTGAATGGTGTGTGAGTGTGCCCAGCGATGGGTTGGCGCCCCATCCTGGGTTGTTCCCTGCCTTGCTCCCGCGACCCATATGGAATAAGCGGTTATAGAAAATGGATGGATAAAACAAATCTTTCATGTGAATTATCTGAACATTACCCCCTATGTTAATTTCTGTGTCTGAATGTTAATTTTCTTTCTGCGGCAAAGAAATTACATTTTTTTGAATCATGAGTATCGGTACTTGGTTATTAAACACCATCTAATGTGGTCCAGTGGGCCTTGATAACGTAACATGATGAATAGGTGGGCCTTAATGTTGAAAAGGTTGAGAACCATGGATTTAAGGTATTGCATTCTAGTGTGTGGAGCACACTGGAGGGGTTTGGTAATGCCTTAGTGGCAAGTACATAGTATCCCTGAAGAGACAGGACATCTGTCACAAGTGGTTCATTTGTGTCGTGTTTTGTAGCATCACAGAAACAGTAGTGATTTTGAATTATCCTTATCATTGTGAAACATCGGTTGGTCCTGTTTTTACCTATCATAAGTTGATACACTGTTTATACACTGAAGTGAGGGAATCTACATTCCACAATACAAATACATTGAAATGTCACTGATGGGAAGGTGTGCAGCCAGAAATTCCTCCACTGTGAAGGTGTCAGGGAAGAGCGCTTGAGTGATGTCTCAGTGAAGACTGTTGTTAATTCTGGGAAGTCAGCAAAGCTTCAGTTATTTCCTTCCAACTACTTTGTTTTATGCCCAGTATATAAAAGGCTCATTCTAATTCCGTGTGATTAATTACTTTTACCTAATAGTAAGGTCCATAAAACCTTAATGGAATGTCTACCTAACTGTATCCCTAAGTGTACAGGGTATTAGCTCTCCAGCTGTATATATGAATAGCCAAATATTTGAATAGGTTTGAATGACGTTGATGAAGTTTTTATTCTTTTTAATTCAGATAGGATATGCTTTTCTACAGGAAATTCACACAACATGTTTTTAAGTGTTTTCACTGAACTTAAATACACTCATGGAGTAGTTTTAATACTAATTTCTGTCCACATGCGGAGTTGTCTGAGAATGACAACACCATCCAAATATCTGTTTAATGATGTGAATTACAAAGAAATTGACATGCATATGAAAAAGAATAAAGCATTACACAACTAATATGCATGGTGTTTTTTGGCATTAATAAGTGGCACTGTCTTTACAAAGCCTCCTTGATTATGTAAATAATACAATTTCATTGTTTAATTAAAACTTTTATTGTGGATACAATTTCCGTACAGAATGCATTAGCTGCTATCTTTCAACTACGTTTCCTCTTTTCATTTATGTATGAATATGGTAATACAACAAGGAAACATGTCATTTCAAATCATTTTAGACATGTGGCGAGAAATTATTTTAGTCCGTGCCTCATTGTTTCCAAGACGGTATTTTCTACTTCTTAAACTTTGCCCATGTTTAGTTATAAATTAGATTGACGCTGTATAGGACGGGAACAGTACGTATAGTCATCTCTGCATAGCCTGTTGAGTTTCCTTTGTAAAATACACTTAGAATGCAGATTTTATTACAAAAACAAAACATCACCTATGGGTAAGAAACAGTGCTGTGTAGTCTTGTGGGGTACAATAACAAAACATTGGGAGCCTTAGAACACTGGAGCAGATTTCAAATTCACCCATCCTATGCATACATTTTCTGAAAAACATGTTATCTTTTTGCATTAAAAGCTTTCCCAAATGAATACAACGCAGTATGAGCAAACAGCAAATTCACTAGATTCTGCCATTTGCACCCACTATTCTTGCACTCTGACAGTAGGCAGGGTCTTTCTTTCACTTTCATTGTCCAATTCAACAACACAATAATAGTGAACATACAACAAGCAGAAGTATTTACAGCCATCGACTTGGTTTAAATAGAATCCTTACGCCTATTGTATATATAGGGTCAAAAAATGTGTTCTTTGATTTGACAGCTAACAGAGATACAATTGTACTCTCTTCTCCATTTTCAAAATTTACAAGAATGAGAAAATTTTTTCCAGGTCAAATGAAACTGAATGGGACTAAAAATAGTGGAAGTTTAGCATGCGGTCAAAAAACTGAAATGTTTCTGAAAGTGAAATAGTTCTACTAGTATTTGTAGAGCATTTTGTTGAGGTTAACAGGATAAATACTGATAAAGTCAAGGATCACATCGAAGTCCAATTCTACAACTATCTGGTGATTAATTGATTATGGTTGTAATTTCTGTGGCTGGTTTAAAAGTGAGGCTTGTCAGGACAGTGTACTTTGTCTACTGAAAAGCAGAGTGATTTGTCACAAGATCATGAGTACAAATGACATCTGACCCTAATGACTAATTTACTTTTCTCGTAGTTTAACAGTCTCTGTTTTTCATACACTCAATATTAGTCATTTATACTCATACTGTAGACAGATCTACTGTTGCACTCTGACTCAATGGCTTGCATATTGGTGGCTATTGATTTGTTCAGCTTTCTACCACCAAAGTGATGACTATAAGCTGAACAGGCAGCAGGCAATTATTTATATACAAATACAAAAGTAAAAAAAAGGGCCTGCAACTAATTCAAAGCATGTTTCATTTGATTACTCAAGAAGTGTGCCCTTGATTTCATAATTCAATGCATAAATGCAATGTGAATTAGGTTATTAGTCTGTATTTGTGGTTTCTGGCGACTAAAGGTTTTATACATAAGCATAAAGTATTCCTGATGCAATGGGACTTGGGAAAGATTACATTCCAGAGGTAAAATAATTTAAATCCTTTGCTCATACAAGAACACCTGAGTGCTTAAATCTTAGGAGCACAGAAGGAATCAGATGTCAATTTATAGACTAATTTTTTACTGAGCCTCAAGTTTATCTCCAGGCTTCTCATTAAGCACTGGGGCTTGTCCTGGTGTGTCTTGCAGGGTGCTGGTCATTGGGCTGGGTATGTAGTTGAAAGGGGTTACTCTTGCAGCCTTGCTTGGGGAACTGTGACGGAAGGGGCCCACACCCCCATTGTGCACAGCAGTCGACTGAGAGGTGGAGGTGGTACTCTGGCTTTTCTTAATCCCCACTGCAGCTTCATCTGAACCTCCATCTTGCAAGTGGATATTGGCCTCGGAGGCCTTACTTAACTTTTTCACCGGAACCAACTTTTCGGCTTCCTCTGGGATTACCGGCACCTTCTCTGGGGTTGACGACGTACTGGTCTTTTTGGTGGGAAAATCCTCAGTTTGAACTATGGCATCACTTGTCTTGCGTGATGGTGATGAAATGGTGGGCAGTTTTCCTGGCACTATCAATGCCGTTTTCTTATGCCCATCTGGAGAGGGTATCAGAGGAAGTGCGGAAGATGGCAGAGTGCTCCTCAATATGTGAGGCACGTCCTCATCCCGAATCCTCCTCCAGGTGACTCTGCCATTAGTACGTGCTCCTGGCTGCTGATCTTCTATATTATGTTCACTCTTTGCTCTCCCACTTGAATCAGAAGATGAAGAACGAACAGAGGACTGACTGGTGACCCGGTTAAGAATATTTATGCTTGGTGATGAAGAGTGCCTCTTGAAGGTTTCTTGATTCCTTTTCCAAGTCCCTGGGGTAGTCCTCTGAGGTACCCTACAGGGGCTCTCGGAGCTGGTTCTTCTGGCAGGACGTTTTACAGAGAAGTCTCGTTCACTGGAGCTTGCCCTGGAGAGATTTATAGTCTGCCCTTCTCCTTGGGTTGATCCCTGTGACCTCCCTTGTATTTGTCTCTGGCTTAGTGAGGAAGGTTTTAACTCTTGGCAACGTGAGGAACATAAGAAAACTGCTGGTGCAGCAGGTCGCGCTCTTCTTGGTGATGCACACTGGGAAGTAGGCACCGAGCGTGAAGAAGGAACCTCATGTCTCAACACACTAGGTGATTCTTTGATGAAAGTCAGCTGTCTCAGAAAGCCATTTCTGTCAGATACCCCGCTATTTGAATGGACAGAAGTCATGCGTACTAACTCTAGGCGACTGGCTGGTAGGGTTCTTTTGCCTGGCACTTGGGAATTTTGTCTGCTGAAAGCAGAGGCCTGGTTAGTGACCAAAGGTGATATAGTTCTTGAAACCATGGGCTGCCTTGATGGATTCTGCATGAAAGGAATTCTCACTGGTGACTTCTGAGTTTTTTTCTGAACCGGCGACTTTGTGTTTATTGGCTTCTCACTTGTAGATGTATTAGAGTTCCCTCTTTTGTCTGGCTGTATATTTGCTGACTTTACATCTTTCTTTAGAGCATGTTTGTTAGTTTGTGTAGGGGATACCAATTTTTTCTGAGGCTGCCTTGATGGTGTAGAGTTTTGAGATGATCCTGATGATGTACTCTTTGGTATCCTGGCTGGTGGAGTTGAGCTTCTTTTTGGCAGAAGCAGTTCATTTGAGTCATTTGGTCTCCCTAGTCTGTGCAGGCTCCTCGACCTCTGCTGAGCCAGGTTTGGATTTTTCACTTGTGTTTCAGCCTTTGATGATGTTTTCTTTGTAGGTGGTCTTTGTGAGAGGCTTGTCTCTTTCTTGGGCATGTAAATCACTGTTCTGCCCCTAAAGACCACAGGCAAATTTGGAACTGGCTTGCGTACAGCAAAATCAAGCTGTGTCCTTGTGTTTCTACCTTCAGATATCTTCCGGCCTTTATTATCATGGTCTTTAGTGGTCTTCTTTTTTTCATTCTTTTCTGTTTTCGTTTGAAGACTGGACCCCGTAGAAACACCAGACATAAATGAAAGCACAGATTCAGACTCGGATAAAGGCTCCTGGGAGTTTGAGGCTGCTTGCAGTCTTGTAACAACAGAGTTAGCTCCTTCTTGTATTGCCCTCCACTCAACACTATTGAGATCTGAGTCTTTATCAGAGGCCCTCTCATCACTATCCAAGTCCTTGTCTGAGGCCCAGCCATCCCTTGATTTAAGTTTTTGCTTCCTTTCGGTTTTCTTCTTCCTTGCAGACTGCTTTCTCCTTTGCTTAGGCATAGCAGAGGTGATGCATTTTTGCAGAAGGTCATCCTCAGAATTCAGACTCCCTGAACTGGACGAGCCATTCTCTTCATACTGACTACAGTTATTTATAGACTTTGACGTATCACAAGCCAGGTTGGAGGTGATGCGATGCCGGTTTTTGACCCACGCCTGCTGCATTTTGCCATGGTACTCCTCGAGGTCTGCATCACTTAACGAACTAAGTGAGGAACTGAGGGAATAACATGGCGGCGTCTCATCGGCAATTAAATTGTGCTTAACCCTAACACCTTTGTGCTTTGCTCGATCAGCAATAGACGTACTGTGGGTCAGATTCCTGTTACACTCTTTCATTTGCTTCCTCCCGATACTGTTCTTTTCCTTCTCTTTTGTGTTCAAATTATCGTACAAACTGTAGATGGCTTCCTCTGCATGGGTGGGGTGACTCATTGACTGGCGTGCTGCCATACCATGAGTAAGATCTTTGTACAGCATGTTCTGATTCTGGCCACCACCTATGTTTTGTTTCATTTTGGTTGATTCTAAATGTGTCATATTCCATGACTTATTCTGTTCCTGCTTATGACTTAGATATTGGGGGGATGAATCTCTGCTTCTGTGTTGAGAGATTTTAGCATCCATCTCTCTATTATTCATCTGTAATTTCTGTGTTGGTATCCCTTGTTTAGATGTTCTGTTCATTTGATTTCCAGGCACACCTTGTGACTGAGTTATTATTTTAGTGGGCTTTTGGAAGCGTGAGAAAGCTCTGAGTTCTTCAATTCTTTTTGCTTCCAAGTCTATAACGTCCTGTTTATCCATGGCTCTAGGCCGCCAGTCTTTTGAGCTTTTATCTTTCACTGGGTACTGGAGTGTTTCATCACTTAAAGACGTAGTGCTCGAGAAGTTTACTGGGGTTCCTTCTGCTGAGTCAGTAAAGGAGGAATCATCATGATAGACATCCTTTTGTGGCATTCCCATCTTTGCCGGTGGACACTTTTGATTGTTATGATTGGGTAGTAGCATATAAAGAGGAAACTTTCGAACTTGAGAATTAAGAACTTGCGTAGAAAGGGTAGACATAAGTGAGGTTCTGACTTTAAATTTAGAGGGCATTGCTGAGTTGATGCACTCTTTAAGAATTTCAATGTCATCATCTGAGTTACCTTCACTGTATCTCTCTGTTTGATCCACAAATGATGAATGTTTTTCTCCCACCTCATCTCGTTCTCCATGTGTCACAGTGAACGTGGGATTATTATCCTTTTGATGGAGTAAAGGCATAAGCTTGAGTTCAACATCCTTCTGAATGTAATGCTCGTGAAGGGGCAAGGCGCTCAAACTAGAGGCACAAGAAAAATTCTCCGTTGGTTTTTCCACCGTAAAGTATATCATGGTGTCCAAGTCCGGAGGCAGGTTAAACCGCTCCTTGAAATCAGCTATTTCCACAAGCTTACACAAGTTGCTTTCCCACTGTCCCCCTCCACTTCCAATCTGTGTTTCCGGTACACTAGAGTCGACGCAGCAAGGTGTCTTACTACGGCTTGGAGGCATAGTCTGCCCTGGGCTGTCAGGGAGGTCGCTTGGACTTATGGTTCCACTTATCATCTCACTGCAGGGGTCACTCTGTATGGAGCTAGCTATGGAGGGTGACTCAAAGCTGCCAAGAGAGCTTACAGAACTACAGCGGCTCATCACAAGTGGAGTCTCATGGATATAATTCTCTGAAGAGGTGGATGGGGTCCTGTCTTCATGCATGCCAGGTGAAACACCTCTGAGGAACAACTTATCTCGTTTAGTGGAGCTGGGAATCTCAATGGGCTCAGAGGTGGGATTACTGCTGCTTGCAAATGTTTTTGGATCTGTGACCAAGAGCTGGCTATCACTGAGATCCTCCAACATTTCATCCTCATCCTCTCCTCTTTCCAGGTTAGATTCCTCTACTTCAATAATTTCAAGAGATGAGTCACTGTCTAGTTCATTTTCACTCTGACTCTGACCATCTAGAGCACCATCACCAGAAGACAAAGAGGACAAAGAACTACATCGTGAGAAGCAGATTGGTGTGTTTTCTACTGAATACCTCTGCAGAGTTTCCATCTGGCCTACAGTTGGACTCCGTGGTGTATTCATGGGAGAAAACTTGGTAATACTGCCACCTGTCATGGCTGCTGGAACCCAGGCCTGCCTTCTCATCGCTTGGGCTGCCTGAACACTGATGCCGGTTTTGGCAACGCCGAACTTGGCAACACTCTGTATTAGCGGAACATGCTGGTAGGAGGGAGACAGTTTGATCGTGGATACGTTAGCTGCAGATGTCAGTTTAGTGGTAGCTGGTGTGGGGGGCGGCGGCTCTTGACCTTTCTCTGTATCTGTGCTACTTAATTCTTGAACCCGATTTTCTCTGCTGTCCTCTGTATCTCTTTCTGGTACCTCTTTGTGACTTTCTTCATTGTTCACAAGGTGACTCTTGTTGTTGAGATAGCCTTGATGGGCAGTCTTAAGATCCAGTTTGTTAGGTCGCCTCTGAACCACTGCCGATCTTGCGGAGGGTCGTATCTGATCCTTGCCGCCGCAACTGTCGCTGGTGCTGCCACTGTTAAGGCTGTCCGTAGATAAGCTCGTGTAAGCAGTTTTAAGGCGTATAAGAGCATGGGCTCGCTGTAGACGCTCTCTGTGTGTAAAACTGCTGGTGTCAGAGAGGCGACAGGGTGAGCAAGACTTAGCCCGAGCTTCATGAACCTCATCTGATCCATACTGCCAGTCTACAAAATGGTCTTCTGAACTCAGGCTGAAGCTGTCCTCGGAGGACGTATGCATGGTGATGTCTTCCACCAGCTTGTCAATCTTTGCCACTGTGCTAGTGATCTTTCTGGCCAAGGTCTCTGCCGCAGTAGACACCTCATTTTCAGGAGACGAGACCATTTTGTTATTGTCTGTCTCTGGTACCATGTCATGCTGAGGGTCACAGTCTTTCTTCCGAGCCTGACCCTGAAGGAAGTTTGTATTGTTTAGAAACATGGGGAGCATGGAATAGTTACCTGTATCCAAGCTACTGGAGACATTTGGGGCCTCATCATCATCAAAGCAGCCTGAATCAGAGGCGTAATCTTTTGCCAGACTTTCGATGTGTCTTAGAGGCTTATTAATGCATGCATGCTTAGCGGTTTGCTTTTCAATTGAATCAAAGGTCTCTGCCAGATGTTTAGCATCTAGCTCAGCCTCCAAGGCCTTCTGCTTTCTCATGTAGAGAGAGGGCATGCAGGACCCCGGAGACACAACGGCAGCATCCTTGTATTTGAGGGGCCGGTTGGTGAGGAGGTTGCGGAGTGCTGCAGCGCTGCCCATGGCTATCATCTTGTGCTTGGAGTGGATGAGATTACGCAGCATGCTAACAGCTCCCAGGTCCCAGAGCAGCTCCTGGTCTTTGGGGCTGCGTGCCGAAAGGTTCCACAGGGTTCCACAGGCATTGCTGACAATGGTCAGGCTGTGGGAGCGCAAGTGCTGTAGTAGCGTCTGTAAGCAGTTATGATCCCTGAGGATCTGTCTGTGTAAGAAAAATCAAAAGAAAGACTTTAGAATTTGAATGCAAATCAACTGCACTCTGTGCATGGCTAAGCACTTGAAACCACTACTACTAGAGCTGTATATAAATAGCAGGTAACACTGTAACTTTATACAGTATTTAATGAGCATTGGAAAGGATTCTTTCTTTACAGTAGCACTTTTGCAACAAAAATCAAGGCAAAGCTCCTATTAATGCAACCCCATATAGAGTGTGTTAACAATGATAAAATTATAGTTGCATCAGAAACTGAAACCAACCTGTAATCTTCACGTGTAGCAACCAAACTTGAAACGTTCCGTAAGATGCCGCCACCGCTCTCGATGATGGCCAGCGAGTTCGTCTGGCACCTGTAAGTGAGTGTGCTGACCAGGAAGCCAAGTGCCCCATTCACGGAGCAGATGGCTACTTTGTTCTCAGTGCTGTGTGCTGACAAGTTCCACAAGGCGCTCAGAACACTCTTAAGAGTGGACTCCTAGAATGTAAGCAAAATATTCCCAGAGCATTAGTGGCTTAAAGCAAAGTCCTGTCAGACTCCAATTTATAAGAAACGTATTGAGAATTGATTCATTGATACCGTCAACTTGAATTCTGATTGCAATATATTTCAAATCATGCCTGTTTTTTATGTACTTTTTTCTTATGTACATAAAGCGCTAACTGACTTCCTTAATGTGCTCATGAGTGAACAATGACGAAGAACAGTAGGAGGATCAAGCTAAATCTCCTCCAAGCTTAATGTTACCTTTGTTGCCTGAAGTGCACACTTTATGAGCGCGGAGACGCTGCCCACGTCTCTTAGCGCCCTCTTGCTGTTGATATCAGCTCTCCAGGAAAGGTTCCTCAGAATACTGGCCACTACCTGGGAGCCAAAGCGAAAAGCAGGTTGAACACATTTTATTATGAGCCATCAGAAGTAGAGACATTTCTTCCTTTTTGTTCATTCCTTGATGATGTGTTTGTAAATATGAATACATTCTTACTGTGTTCACAATGCTTTGACACATGCTGCTACAGGTTACATTTAGAAATGCTACATTTGATGCTTTACATAGCACACAAAGATATTCTTTCAGTTTCAGTCCAGTTGAAAATGTGACCACGATACTGCTGCAGCTAAATGTACACTGATACTACAACACTGATCAGAATCAGAATCTTTTTATTCGCCAAGTACAGATAAGTACAAGGAATTTCTTTTGGTGTGGGTGGCATCATGACATAAACAAAAACACACATACAAATAAACATCTAAAAGTAAAGATACATGGATTTTTTTTGTTACAGGAGATGTGCAATGCTGAGTGTCAAGCATGTGGACAGTACAAATAAAGAATAGATAGATAATGGATGGATGTAATGTGCAAAAGGTACAAGAAAGGTACAGTGCAGATGAGATCAGTTAGTTAAATATGATAATGAAGCTTGAACAGTTTGTGGTTCCATGATAACAGCATTTAAATAATAAAACACATAAGAAAAAGTTGCTGTACCTGATGCAGCTCTTCACTGTCAGATGCGAGCTGTGCTACAATTGCTTGCAGGCAGCTTTTCTTTGTGCAAAGTGTGGCCTAAAATAATGATAATAAAAAAAAACAGATTTCAGTTGACAAACGACATCAAACATCCATCCATCAATTTTCCAACTGCTTATTCAGTACTGAATCTCTGAGTCTGGAGCCTATCCTAGGCAGCACAGAGCATAAGTCAGGGGACATCTTGGACTGATTACAGCCCATCAGGGGGGACATGGTCAAATTATGGGTAAATACTCTTAAATATTATTAATTACTAATTATTATGTTGGTCATATGCAGCAAACTGTTCCTATGAAAAGTAATCCAGGGTAGCTAAAGGCCCCGGAGTGAGCCTGTCCACCACCGGAACATCCACTCATACCAGGGCTGCCAATTCTCACGCATCTGGCGTGACACTCATGCTTCCAGACTCACGCTCACGCAAGAAATCTTACGGCAAATCTCTATTATTCCATTATAAACCCAAAATTAGTTACAGGAAAAGTGTTTGGGCAGTCTGCAAACCATACAGACTGTTTACAAGATAATAAAAATGCTAACATACATGCAAATGTGTGTGCGGCCTTGTCACAAATTGAAAATCTCACTCCAGCCAACTGACCAAAGTTAGTAACTCTGACTCATACCTTGTTGACCACATCTCCAAAGGTGAGGTTTGTTAGCGCCATGCCGGCGTAGCGCCGAAGTGCCAGGTTCAGCGGGTCGTTCTGTGTGCCGTACAGCTCCTGGTCCAGCTGTAGCAGCTCCGCTACGGCCTGCAGGCCCCCTGTCAGGCACGGAGCACACAGTGACACTTTTAGTGGCCCCCTCACCCTCTAAGAGGCTTATTGTAAATAATGCTGTCCTGTGATCACCTCATTGGTGAGTTAACACAGTAACAATGGTCTTTAAATGATCAGTAATCACTGTTCATTAACCTATTGTCATCACTTCCGTTGTTTCAATGATTCCTGAGAGCAAACTCGAAGCATGTGAACTTTTAAACTATATTCTGATTATTATTTTGGCAATATCTAAAGTCATCAGATTTCATCCACAAATATAATAATCTCCCGCTAATCTCCAAACTCCGACGGATTAACCACCTTCGTTAGGCACCAATGACCTCCGACAATCGCTTGGAATGTAAAGGGTAAGTGGTCACCATGCCTTCTACGCCAGTGTTCTGTAGCTTCTGCGGCATGTACAGTGTAGACTGTCCCTCCGACACGCCCGATAGCATCGTGTGCCAGAAGTGTTTAGTTATCGTAGAGTTGGAGGACAGGATCCGCGCTTTGCAGGAGCACATTAGCACTTTAGTGGACATTAAGTAGTTTGAGGGATTTTTAGATACGGCTCAATCAGAGCAGACAGCCAGCTTAGGTCTGGCCGTAGTCCCTTCTGCTGCGACTGTCTCCAGTCTGGCGCCAGCACACGCAAGCCCTGGGTCACGGTCAGGTGTGTTCCTAGGATCTCTAGGCCAAGAGTTCATCCACATCTGCAGTCAGCACATGCGAGCAGAGAAGATTATGAAGACACGTCACCTAAATGATAAAAATTTCCTACAATTTAGTAATGCAGTAAGTAATGTGAACTTCTTGTCTAGTACAGATGTCAACAATGTCACCTGTGACTTCAACACAGTGGTTAGTCAGATTTTAGATGAAACAGCGCCTTTGAAAAATAAGGTGGTAAAAACCACCAGACACTCCCCATGGTTTAATGATCACACACGCTCTTA
>JAAGVU020000032.1:22139456-22181093 GCA_011763525.2 Mormyrus iriodes
CTTAACACATAACACAGCGTAACTATGGCTGCTGGTGCTGCTGTACATGCCATTTTTATCTACTATGCTTGTCCATTTATGTGTCAATGCATGTTCTGACCATCCATGCTCTCTGCCTTCCCACGTCTGGCTAGTGCCCATTGTGGGCACTATCTGAGCTGAAGCCTTGATTCAGTCCCATGGAGGGCTGACATTGTGGATGTGACTTACAAACTATAACATCGTGAGTGCAGCCTTCAATCTGCCACCCTACACAGGCCAGTGTGCAGAACAGACTCACTGATGGACTTTGACTTGACCCTAATCACAGCTTACACCTTGCTTCTAGCAAGCAAGTCCACTCTTCAATAATGTTAGCATGCCCAGGGGGGTTGGGCAGCCTGTTGACCTTGGACCCCCAGAGGTTTTTTTTCTCCTTACGTGGGAGTTTTTGGTTCTTCTGTTGTCATCTGGCTTTCTTACTTTAATTTCATTTCTTTCTCTTTCTGTTTCCCTGTCTTCTATTATTCTCTCCCGATGTTGTAATGCATCACAACACATCCATGTAAAGCACCTTGGGGCGACTCTGTTGTGAAAGGTGCTATATAAAAATAATTTTGAATTGAATTAAATGCGTGTCTTCAAGTGCAATAAGATATCGGACATGAATTCAAGCTGTAGTCAGGAAACAAATGGATTAATATATGATTTCAGTTGAATCAGATATAATATAGGTGTGTGTTTGGTTGCAGATGAAAGAACTGTTGGTGTGGCTGTAAGGACTATACAATAAGGAACAGAGAACAGCTGCATGTGGCTGTAAGGACTACACAATAACAGACAGGGAACAGCTGGATGTGGCTGTAAGGACTATACAATAAGGGACAGAGAACAGCTGTATCGACACTCACCAAGTTCATTCATGGCTCGCCGGTACTCTTCCTCAAAGGACAGCTTCATGATGGCACACATGGCCTGGCAGATCTGGGGCTCCACGACTTCTGGGATTTCTGAGAAATAAAATGGAGGACTCTCTGATCAGTGCCTGTGTGGTTTTTGGGTCAATTGGATTTCTTTGTCCATCAAATGTTGATTTACCTCCAGTCTTAGTGCCTCCAGGGGATGGAGTCGCAACATGGTTCTCGATCCAATCCCAGCCACTCTCGCAGTGTGAACGGATCTGCTCGAGCACGTGCAGCACCCTCATCTCACGGCGCGCCTGTCCCTCGTCCGGCTGCGAGTACACAATGTTGTGCAGGGCGGCACTCGCACGGGACCGGGCCTCCCGGCTGCACCCCCCGCTGCCTGGTACCTCTCCAGCGCCCCCTAGCCCATCGTGTAGGATCTGCACCAGTAGGGGGACGCAACCTGACTTGCGCATGGCCATACAGCTGTCCTGGGAGCTGGACATGGCCAGCAATGTTCGAGACATTTCCTCCCTGTCTCTGGTAGCCAGCATAGATAGCAGCCAGAACACCATCTCCACCTAGCGGATGGGAACAATGAATACCAATGCCGGGAGAATAACAGAGACAAGTTCACATTCTGCTAGCGTTAGCGTTCACAGAGTGGTACCGAAGGCAGTCATGATCTTACTTTGCTTCCTGTGTCACCAGGGACGTCGAAGCCAGAGCTGTTTGATATATTTTCAGATTCACCCGAGACAACTGGCTTCTCACTGGCAGCAGCCTGTGAAAAAAGGGATTTTCAGTATGTCTTTAAAGATTCAGGGAAGCTGACCTTTATTCATGGAAGCAGAACTGTATTCTCAGTTTTTCCTAATTTGCTTTCATTGTCTTCTGAGGGAATGGTTTCATTTCAGATTACTTTGTTTGCCAGTAGTTAGCCTTGCTTTGATTAAACATTAGAGGCTTACTGTGGCTGAGGAGCTGTTATTTTCTAATATGAAAGGCTGCTGTAAATCAGAAAGGTGAAGGTTTTCAAGCCCTTAGGAGACAGTCCTGAGCATCAATAAACCACCCGCAATAACATCTCTACAGCGAGATCGATGAACAAGACATGGAAGAGCATGGATGGTTCATACTGTATAGCAAGCATTCTCATCTCAAAAAAGACGTGCTGCCACACACTCAGGAAGACACACACCAGTCTGTACCTAAGGGAATCACGCATGAGCTTAACTTCCAACCCATCCGTCTCCATGGCAACCCGAGGGTCTGTAGCTGGGAGCTTAAGCTTGCCATACACCCCACCAGACAAAAGCGCATTGTTAAGGCACTCAGCATCACTACGTTCCAGGACAAGTGAGATCTGCTGGGAAGATTTGGATAAATTCTGTTTTCCTGGTAACATCTGTAATGAAATGTTCCTGTGGAAATGCCATTTTGCATTAAACATATAGCACAAAGGAACTGAGCTCTAACATCTGCAGGATGAACAGCAGTCTGGGAACTGGCAG
This sequence comes from Mormyrus iriodes, assembly GCA_011763525.2. Lineage (NCBI taxonomy): Eukaryota > Metazoa > Chordata > Actinopteri > Osteoglossiformes > Mormyridae > Mormyrus > Mormyrus iriodes. The sequence goes on from JAAGVU020000032.1 coordinate 22,141,855, forward strand.
TACAAAACTGAAAAAGACCACTTTAATATTAATGTTATGCTAACATATGCTAACACTTCTTTCTTTTATTTCCTTTTTCCCTGTACATTAGCCTGACGTTAAGCAGATTTTTGTTGTCCTGATACTGAGCCTTGGCACGCAGACGCCAGTGGTTCTCAGCCAATCAGAGTTGAGCGGCACCAAGGCGCCGCCCACTTTTCTGCATAGCAACACGCAGCACGACTGGGACGGAGCATGCTGTTGGCCTGCTGCAGGTTTTATACCCATCTGCCGGCACAGAGGCCCCCAGCACTGGGAGACAAAGCGCAGTCAGATGACCCAGTTTAACTCCAGCTCCCTGCTATTCTCACGGCTCACGCCACCTTTCCGCTTTTTCTCAGCATTGCTGAACGTGTTTTCATAATCTATCCTAACTAGAATCCTACATGCCAGAAATGTTTAATTCACCATTGCATTCACCACATCATAAAAAAGTGTTTGCAAAGCAGACAGTCTTCCCAAAATGTACCATCCATACCATAAAATTTCGATAAATACTAATAAACTTGTACAGATAACGGTTTTGATGGCAGAAGTTTATATTTCAGGTCCTTGCGGTCAGTACACAGTAAATATGCGTTTAGCTTGAATAAACAAGAATATATTTTCTAAGATGAAGCAAGATGTGAGTGTAAAAACAGCCCTGTGCCAGATGTTACATTATTTACCCCCAGAACCTCCGTCGCCTCAATATTTCAGAGCATTCATGAAACATTCAGGGCTGCCAAGAAGCGTGGAAGAGAGAAATGGAGTGAAGGAGCAATTCGAGGGCTGAAAAAGCTGCAGACATTGTGGCAGCTGTCAAAATGGAGACCTAAAGCAAAACAAAAACCAGCCTTTACACACGAGACGGCGCTCGCTACATCAGCTGGGTCCTTAAAACTCTGCCCCGTCATCTTTGGGCACCACCATCTTCCCCCAGCACTCAGTCCTCACCTGGTTCTCTGCTGGGGGGCTTTTCTCCTGGGAGCCCTGGGCCTCCTTAACCTCCTGCAGCTCCCTTTCCAGCTGTTCCAAGCGTGCCACTCGGATCTGCATTAAGAGCGGACAAACAGCTGAGCCCGCTGATCCTTCAGAACAGGATCCATGGTTCAGTAACTCCAGCCAATAGAGGAACTGAAAGCCCATTTGGGGAATATCCAAGAAAATCTCTATTCTATGATTCTTGGAACAGACCACTTACAGTGGCAGAGGGACAATTTACATGTGGCTATCTGTTAACCCTCTGCTTACTTAGGGACACCCCTTAGACCTTGGTAAAGATGGCCCAGACTAGGGGTTGATGGCTTCTCCACACACCTGGGTTCTCTGCACCATTTCATCGCAAGTCCCAAAGCGCTCCTCCATGACAGAGCGCAGCTGCTGTGCTTCAAACTCCAGCTGCTGGCGAATCAGGTCCATCTGCATTGAGAACTGCGGGTGGGGGGGGCGCGTCGGGAAGCCTTTAAGATATTTCAAACACTCCAGCAAACCCGCTTTAAGACAGCTCTTTCAATTAGACAAGCATCCTGTTCATTAATCCCATTCATTAGTGATTCCGCAGATAGTCTCAACGTGACCGTTCGTGCACAAAGATCTCATTTTCCGGCGGCAGCTGTATTTTCATTTGCTTTGGTCAAAGCCGTTTCCAAGACCTTCTGCCCCGAGGCAGATTTCAGTAGAGTGGTCGGTGGGCACGGGACACCTGGCTGTACTCACAGTGTCGATGTGTGGAAGCTCAGCCAGCCTCTGTGACAGTCCCTGCAGCTGAGAGTAGTACCAGCGGCGCTCGCGTTCCTCCTTCTCAATCTCGTTCAGGAGCATATCCCTGAAAGACCAGCACATCTCAGTGCAGACCTCCAGTGCCAGAGGCGTATTTCCGCAAATTTCGCTTGGCTAAACGGCCGCGAAGCCTCAAGTAGCTTCCAAGTCCCTCACCTCTCCTTGCAGAGGTCCTCCAGGTGTTGAGCGGTGATCCTGCCGTCTCCAGGTAGGCCCGCTTTCGGCTGAGGACCCTCGAGGAGGTGCTGTGGTCCAGGGTGGGGGGCTGTTCCTTCACCCGAGATGACAGGACCTTGGCGGGTAGCTGTGTAAGGGGGGCTACCGGCTCTCAACATGCCAGAAGGGTGGTGGGGCAGTTTGTCATCCCCCTGGGGGGCCGGCGGAGCCAGGCTATCGGGAAGCACTCGTAGGTTGTGTGGCTGGTACTTCAGCTCATAGTAGTTGGTCAAATCCATGTGCAGCTCTAAAAAATGTTAAGACATTGTAATACTGCATGTGGTAAGACTGACTATAATAATTCAGAAGGGTATTGATAAAATTCATATCACTTTATTTTTAAAAATACCGCACCGGTTATGAACATCATAAGAGAAAAATTTGACAATTGTCAGTGTGAACATGAAGTGTGTATGCTGACCAAGGTCAACATACCTTTCAGCTGGTCCAGGACATCAGTCCTCCCTGATGAGGCCAGTGTGCAAGCCTCCTGCTCCAGCTTACTCTGCAGTTGTTTCAGTACCTCCTACAAACAGGAAAAATATCGATACATCCACTGTCAAAACTCCCAGGACTCAAAAAGCATTTCCACATCCCTTTTTATTCTGGTAGAAATTACGTCTTTGCCCCGGACATGAGTGCAGTCTTTGAGACTGAGAAATCTTAGCGATCTTAGAGATAAGAATCTGTATTAGGTTTGTTTTGCTCTGCTGTTTTTGTTGTATTTGGTTTAAGTAAAATTAGAACGATGTCCTCAGAACCAAATCCGGCATGGGCTCCAGACGAGGCCTCAGTTTGTTCATAGACTTGGACAGACCTCGAGAATATGAAACCAGCAGTGACTGTGTGCCAGACGACACTGCAGGTATAACACGCAGCAAATGGTACTGAGAGGTAGCAAGCAGAAGGACAGTCTGGGGAATGTCCATTTTCCAACTTAAATAGAACTACACATATCAGAAAAAACATTAAATATTAAAGTCCTATTCTCCCAACATCCACTGGTTAAAAAAAAATCAAAAAACACAGTTTGCATTATTCGATAGTCACTAGGCAGCAATAACAGAATTATCAATCTGGCCATGACACTGAAGCGTTAAATACACATGAAAGAAATATTTTTGACTTGCTTTTTTTCATTTTTGCGATTTGAAATATTGATTTAATTCCATTTCATTGCAATATCTGTAACATAATAACCAGACCCCTTCACAAGATACAGAAATGCCATGGGAGTGTCAAAAAATGTATTTGGTTATGTGCATTGTGCAACTTGGTATAGATACTGGAGGACCTGATAAATAATTATCAGATTTTACTGCAGACAGAAACTGAGAATATTATCATATATTATATGATGTAGAAATCATTGGTACCATGGGGTTTTTGTGTAAAGTTGTCAGATTATAAAAATGGAACAATCAATTCCGGCTTCACCTAAATCGCATTGATACTTGCATGCACAACCTGTGATGAAGACAACACAATGTTTTACTAAGATTTCTTCAAAACTTGGTGTAATTTCCTACCCCTAAAAAGGTAGGAAACTTCAATAGTTAAATTTACAGCAAATATCAGAGATGTTAAACAAGAAAATATATGCTGATGCTGTCCTCATCCTTCCTGAATACTGTAACTAGCTAGACAGCCAATTTCTGTAGGGTAAATTGGACGTATATAATTTAGTAGTACAGTGGGACTCATATATCCACGGTTTCAGTAACTGTGGTTTCAATTGTCCACAGTTTACTGCTGTCCAAAAAAAAAATTGGAAAATTCCACAAAAAAACAGTTCATAAGTTTCAAACCATGCACTAAACGAATATAGGCTGCAACATGGTGATACCCGCCAGTCCAGTCATGCCTAGTACATGACTCTTCTACCTTTGACCCCATACCTAGGCTTCCCCGCAGATCTCTCATCCAGTCTATCTTTAATATTCTCAATAATCGCATTCATGGCCACGTTATCACAGTGTATATATTATAAATATGTATTAAAGGCATGATTTTCATTGCTCCATCATCCCTTTACACATGATGTTTTTTTATTTCTCTAACGCCTCTTTAGAATTAGGCTAAAACGTCAGAATCCCTTTCATTTGAGAGACAGAACATTACTGTACAATACTGTATAATAATGTACGATGTATTTTATTATTGTTGTATTTAATGTTGGTAATGTCTTACTGCACATAATTTATCGATTAACCCTCACCATATATATGTACATCAAAATTACGTTATATATGGGATCAACGGATGGTTTACTATTATCCGCAGATCCGGCAATCTGTAGGTTTTGGAATATATCACTCATGGATATGGGGGGACTACTGTATTAAATTGTGCGTTTCCCTGTAGACCTGAAACTTATATGGGGTTATATCTGTTAATGTATGAGTTTAATTGAATTTTAAAATATTGCTGAAAATCTGGTTATATTTATAGTTTTGAGCTGATGATGTAGGGGCGATTTTCTAAGTGAGCAGATATTGCTACAGAAGTCTTTTAATCATTTAAAACATTCACCAGACTCCACCAATGTAAAAATGTCACACACTGGCTTTACAATTATTTTAACTTTGTGCAAGAAATTAACTTGAACTGTTGAATAGCAAAAATGCTCTAAAATCTAATATTCAAAAATAACGTGTTCAGAATTCTGTATGTAATATGTTGTCAGAGAGAAAAGACTCAATAAAGTATACCTTTAAGTTGCATTCAATTCAGTCCAACACGAAAAATTACTTAGACTTGGACACATTTGCACGTTTTTCAATACTTTGTTTATTTTCATATCTTCATCAAAGGTAGCTTTGTATCGCAACCATCCTGGCTTGCATGCCTACAGCTTGACCTCAATTATTTGTGATGCATATTTATTTCTGATGAAAAGTATGCATTACATATATACTGTGCTAATGGGAAGTCTAAATAAAAGACCTTCCACGCTTGTAGCCTTTGGAAACAAAAAATGCCTTTGTAAATCATTTCAAACGTGAGCAGTTTTACACACCGGAGGTTAGCTTCTCCATTCTGTTGTTTTTTTTTTTTTTTTGTCAATTTGGTTCATTACTGTTATTTCACAAGGCAGAATTTACTGGCAGAAATTGGAAACTGATGCTTTTCCCCTGTAAGTCAGGGCCTGACCGCAGGGAAATGATTTGATAACACAGAATTTTGTGCACGCAGCATGTCGTAACGGACTAAAGATCGATGTTAAGAAAATGCTCATACATTTAATGGACTTTCATCATCTAATGGTTCCCCCTTCTTACCATCTCTCCCTCCCCACTGGGCTCATTAGCGGTAAAAAGGCACTTTGTAATGCAGCCCAAAGTCATGGTTTGTGACAGGCTCGCGTTACCGTGCCGAAGGCAGCGGTGGTCGTCACAGAGAATTAGCATCTCACTGTATTTTTACTCAAGCTGTGTTGCTATGGAAAGTCACCTTTGTCGCAGAATGCCATATAAAACAGTGGGGCAACTTATCTGTTGTGGCCCGGAGTCAGCTGGCAGGATATTGAGTCAATAAATATGAACTATACAACAGCCGCATTGCTGTTAAAAATGCCATGTGTATTTTAGTGCCACGCCAAGCTTATTAATAAAGCGCAAGACTCTGTTTCCAGCAGAAAATAAAACATTTAGAGATAAAGAGAAACAGCTCGATCACAGTGGGGGCCTGGGAAACACTGCTTGTTCTTACCTTCATGTCAGAAGTCTCATTCTCAAGCTTTGATAGGTGGGTGGAGTTGTCCTCCAGCTCCCGGCGAAGGTGCGTGTTCTCCTTCCTGAGAGCCTCCACCTGGAGCACCAGCTGGTCATAGGAAGCCACCGAGTTGGACATTTTTGCTCAGTCTAACTCCTAGGAGATTCACAAGAGAAGAAGGATAATGGCGTGTGGAACATTGTCACGGTGGCTGTGCCCTGAACTGCAGCTTTACCTGCTCTGCTCATTTTGCTTTAGATGAAGCACATTCATTACGCAAATGCCAGAACAAGGTGCTCTACTTTTTACCAATTCCCACAGTGCATTATTCCTGCTCCAGTCCAGACACCTTGGGGCTGAGTTCTAGCTGATATTGGAAATACAGTCATCTGTCCAATCAGATTCATCTCCACTTTCATTACTGATTCTCGCTTGAGCAAGCTCTAAATGTACTGTCTGTACTGACCAGTACTAGGTAAAGAACCTTAAATGTCCTTCATTGTTACTGTGCTTGATAAATCCTCACCGAGGATCTAGTCATATCCTTCCAAAATATTTTAGTTTTTCATACCTGTTCCCTAATCTTACATTAATCTGATTTATACTTATATTCTTCATATATATTATATATTATATTCTTCAAAATGCCCCATTCAGCCATTTTTGATTGCTTATCTCAAACAAAGCACATGCTGATTGGCTGTCTCAAACAAAGCATGTACTGATTGATTGCTTCAGTTACCCGAGACTGAAATGATGAACCAAACCCCAAAGGGGGAAGGGAATTACTGCTAGAATGTTTCTTTGTGTACCTTTCAATTTACATATGATAACATGATCCTTTAATACCGGAGCGATTTCCGCACCCAATAAATAGATATGATGCGTGATATGCGCTTTTACAAGGACGGCTACCAGAAATCGTTGCTGCTGCATTATTATTTGAAGGTGACAGACAGCAGGACTCAAGAGTTGGTCTTGGGAGGGGAAGATGGGAGGATCATCCCCATATTTTCAATTATGCATGCGTGTATGCGTGCACAGACACACAGCAAGGACGTTAAACAGCATCAATATTGTATAGCACATATTCTATGAGTCTTCGGCCATCAGCGGGTCCATGTGAGAAATGGTTCACGTTAATAGGATTCCCACATAGCTGGCCTTTGTGGGGGAAGGTGGTGCAGACGTCTCATCTGGACGACAGCGAGTCCCTGCGTGTGATAAAGCTTCATTAAGGCATGCAGGCCAGGCACCTCTGATGCTGTGATCTTCATGCTAGACATAATGTCCTCCAATATTTAAAAAATGATTTAATTTATGTAAAGAAGGGGCCTCAGGAGAAGGGAGCAGTCAGGCAGAACCCCACCCCATTTACTTTATGATTTGTGGATCCTTCTAGGTCAACACAGTATTACGACTGGCAATATTTAACCACATTGATCATAAATGTCAATTAAGTACATTTCATAATTATATAGCTATGTAGGTACACAGAGATTATACAATTATGTAAAACAATATAATTATCCATCTGTCTTCTGTAACTACCTATCCATTTCAGGGTAACGGTATAATCCTGTCATTACTAGTTGTAGTATTGTCTGTAGTATTGTCTGTAGTATTGTCAGTAGTATATAGTAGTATAGAAATAACACTAATCGTAATAATACCTATACTTTATCTTAAAATCTGAAACGCAAAACTAAAAAAACACTATAATTTAATATTTGACATTATCTATAATAATAATAATAATAATAATAATAATAGGTAATATCCTTTGTAAAATATGCTCCACAAATTATAGGGTGCAATGTACTCTTTGGGGAAGCCAGAATAATCAGTCTAAGACAACTGAAAGCAATTAAATCAATGTTGAGATAAAACTAATCCCACAGAAAGGGCCTTGCATTTCACATCACCCATCTACAGAAAGTGACGGTTTCATACGCCAGACGCCGGTCACTTTTCTGAGCGTCTGCGAATACAAACAAACATGTGTTCAGCCGCGAGGAGCTCAGCAGGCAGAAATGCAGCAAACAGAGCTGTTAATGAGAACGCTGATGCCGTTCTTCAGAGCACTGAGCGACGGCGGACCCTCTCCAGGGATCTGCCGCAGCTCTCCTCACCCGGGTTCCTCTCTTATTTTATTGATTGTGTTTTAAATGAATACAGTGCTGGAGGGTTTGCAGAGGCGACTTCCCCCTCTCCCTAATTGGCTAGTAGCACCGCATTAATTATAGTGCATTAATTACATGTTTTTGTTTGTTGATGTTCTTCATGTCTTTTAGGTTTTAGCCCTCTGCTTTTTTCGTTTCGTTAGCACACGGTGCCAAAGGTGCTGCAGTGCCTTCTGGGTAAGTGGCTCTGAACCCCGGAGGAGAATAATTCAAAGAGTACGGGGAGTGTCAGGGGCCTGCCAATGGGATGTGGGGGTTCGGGGGTTGCCATGGCAAAAGCTGCTGATCCCATCCGGCACCGTTAAAGCGGAAGAATGATGCCGCTTCGCCAAAAAATACAGAGATGAATAATTCAGTAACTCAATTAATATATATTTTTTTAAACTTCCACTAAAGGAGGGCTGCTCTCAGGATTACCCCTGCAGAGATCCTCAAAGTTGCACCCCCACAGGGCGATGTTTATTCAGTAGTGCATCGTGCCAAATGAGGTCAGCGACTCAGAAAGGATGAGGTGTTGAGGTGCGGCCGTGATAGGCATCCGCTTTACACGACAGCCTACAGTCAGGATGTGTAACAGAGGACAGGAGCATCATTTCACCTGTTTTATGTAACTGTGACATTCAGGGGGACACAGACAAGCTCAGCCCTGTGCAATTTGTCAGGGGGGTTATGCAATTCGAACGGGTTTGGTCAGGAGTGTCAGATACTGGAACTGTAATTAGGTGGCAGTCGCTTCAGTTACACACCCTGCGATCTGTGCTGTGACACATTTCAGTGTGGCAGTGTTACATGTTAAAGTCAAGGGTTTGATTTTAAAAGCTCACCATTTCATATCCACCTTGGCCAGGTACCTAGGATATTACTGGAATTAATTGACGTAAACCAAAATTCAGCTCATTCAAAGTGAGATAGAACATCACTACGTACAGAAAACTGCACGCACACTACGATAAATGTGCCCAGAATTGTCAACATTAACATATAACAATTATAGTGCTTAGACCCTCAAGACCTAACCTTGAACTGGGACAGTAGCTCTTACTGCCGCGACCTAATCTAACTGTGCCATTAGGTCTTACATTGGCACAATACAACAGCCCAAGGTGTTTGGGCCACCCCTGCTGTACTCAGCTACTGCTGAGGTGCTGAACCGAGCCAGGTTAGGTAAAGCAGCTAAATATGGTCACCCATACACCTAATGTGCAGCCAGACACTATCTGAAAAACTGCTACGCATTTTTTAAAGCCAACTAGGACCCAGCAACACATAACAGTCATGTCTGTTGACATGTTTGAGAGCAACATGTGGCTCAGTGGGCTAAGCCTCTGTGCCTGTGATTGGAAGGTCGCTGGTTCGAGCCCGGCCTCAGCACATCTGTGACTCCTTGAGCAAGGCCCTTAACCCCCAGCTCCCTGGGTGCTGCTATGGGGGGGCTGCTCTTTGTGGCCAGCTTGCTGTCACCTATAGAGAGCAAGTTGGGGGAGGGGTACAGAGAATTTCCCCATGAAGAAGTATCTAATTATTTCCAAGTGGATAATTCACATACTAATTTTGAAAATTCTGTTTTCATTGTGCCCCTATTCTCTTTAATGGTGGTGTCTTTCGGCTGCATCTATCCTGCAAAGTTTAAGTCAAAGTGTGTGAGCACAGAAAAACCTGCAGCAGTATGATTTCTATGGTCAAATTGCAATAGCGGTTTAAAAAGGTGTCACGCTAAGAAGGACATTTGGATAAATAAATGTGAATAAATTTCATTCTGTTTGTTGAAATGGGACCTGCGTTGAATCACTGAGTACTGAGCCAGAACAAAGAACACGGCAGTGCTAGATTTACACTCTATTGCCATACTTCTAATGCACACACACACACACACACGCACACACACACACGCACATTCAATCAAAGGGAGTCTGGTTACCATAGAAACACCACGGGCCATGCCTGAATGGCAGGAGGCTGTTGGCAGCCCAATTTCAGCATCAAGATATTTTCCGCCCTCATCTCCTTCTTAAAACATGGCCACAGATTTTGATGAAGGAGCTCATGGTGTTGCTCTGATGCTAAGAATGGATGAGATGTATGTACATTCATTGTCACGGCTGTTTCATTTGAAATGGGAGTGTTCAAAGAAAAGCTAAAATATAGCACATGGCCCTGGGTATAAATATAAGCAATTACAATAGAAACAGATAAAATAATAATTGATTATAAATTGATAATCGACAACCAAAGATCAGTGATTAGTATAAATGCTTTCCTTCCTTATATTTTTCATGTTAATGTTTTAAATCTTGTTTTGACATATAATTTATGCACAAGGTTAAAGCTTCTGTTCATAATGTATTGTAATAAGACATTTCCTAGAAAATTAAAGCATATTGAACCAGACAAATGAACAATTGAAATTATAGTTTAGATAAATATTTAGATTAAACGTATTAGTCCACATGTGCAACATCTCCTATGGCACCCGTTTATAATAGTTTTAACATTATTACTGGAGATGTATTTAAAGATGTGAAATTCTTTGTCGCTTCTGATTTCGATCTGACCTGTCCTCGTCTGTTCCTCACTTTCCCTCTGTCTCTCAGCTCTGCAGCAGTTCATGTTGGGTTTATAAAAGCCACATCAAACCCATCTACACAAAGAAAGCAGGGCCATTTACCAAGTTCTCAGCTCAGCAAAATCCAGCTTCTCCTCTGCTGTCAGAATAGACAATGCTTTGGATACTGATCATTATTCGTTTGATTTATACAGGCAAATCCTTTGGGACACTTTTTTTTCCCCAAAAACCCTTCTACAATACAGACTCATAACCCTTTCACTGGTTCATCTAGGTGCCTTGTTTATGTAACCTCAGGCTCCACAGAACATGTTTAATACCAACCCCAATAAAGTAATATTTTACATATTTGTTCCATTGTTAAGCAAGCAACATTGTTAAAATTTGTATAAGAATGCCAAGTTCCAAGATAATGACTGCATAACAGATATCTTACAGCCTGCTTAATTGGTTGCCAACTCCCATGCCAGTCAAATGAACAAAACACATATTTTTCAACGCCACGCAAATCATCACTCAATTATATGTGGACAGACACATTTTTTCCCCGAACTGCGCAGTGATTCTTTAACTTGTTAAATAAAAATACACAACAAATACAGATGTTTAATCAGCTGAGGCTGTGATGAATGACGTTTCTGAGTTTCATTGAAACATGGAGATGCTATAATTTGTTCCTGGATGATAGAAATGCTCTTTCGTGAATAAAGATACTGGAAATAGCACAAAATTAAAAAACATATTTTGATGCATATTTTTGAAGACTTTTCTGTAAATATAAGTGAGTTATTGCTAGAGCTTTTCAAATGAGACCTTGCTTAAACAACTGGCGTTCTGGAGGGCTGGAACACAGTAGTGTGACACAGGTTTGCCCTGCAATTCGATACAGACTCATTAAGATCAGATCAATATAGTGTTATTATCTGAGACAACTGTAATTTATCGAAAGGAACCATCAGAGAGCAGTTTTAACTTAAAGCAGCAGCTCTCAGATAACCCTGGTATAACTGCTAACTGTCCCTCTGGAGCCAAATCAATCTGAAGATGCCAAAACAACTGGTTTCCTGAGATGCTACAGAGTTGAGAACAACGTGTAATACATGTCAATGAACCAGCCTGCTGACGACAGCCTCGATCAAATGACAGGAGTTTTTTCCTGAGAAAAAATGTAGTCTGTACCTATACAGATTTTTGCCTGTCCCATTCAGAAATCTAAACATAGATATATATTGTCTAATTTATATAGATAAAACAGTTTATAGATACAATCCTTACAATATGGAACATGCATACAATATATATTGTATATATAGCATCTATATTACATATTGTATATAACTTCCCCTTGGGAATTAATAAAGATTATCTATCTATTAAATCATGTTGTGCATTCTCATATTGATGTTGGCCTAGGGAGACTCTGAGCATCTCCCCCTTTACTATTAATGGCGAGTGAGGTGTGACAGTTTCCAAAATGTGCCGGCCACGTGTAGAATCAGAGGTATAGGGCCCAACTGGAGAGAGCAGAAAACGAAAGCTCTGCCAGGGCATTATGGGTAAGGTGCCTCCGTACGTACAGAGAACTCCACTCAGAGAAAGGATCAATCACCCTTGTTTCTCTGCTGCATATTAACTGATTCAAACTAGTTAATGTTTCCCTGATCACCCAAGACAACTTTTACAGTAACCAGGCCAAGCCAATTAACGCGGCCCACGAAGATGATAATTTATTTAATTACCTCATCATGTCCAGCAGGTGAATGCCAACAGCGCCCCACCACCCAAAAAAAAAGCTCTCCAAAAATAAATGTGTCCCCTTGCTTCACCCTCATTGCGTAAATGGCGTCCTTTGCTTCTGACATTTTTGGGACTGTGGCACGCATGGTCCCATGAGAGGCAGTGACTCACGGATGGTTTGTCTGGTTATAAACTCCACTCCTCCAGTCTCAGGCCCCGTGACAAACAGTGATGCCTCTTCCAAACCACATGACATGCGGCCACAGTCCGCAACCTCATTTTCTGTGTTTTTATTAAAAAATAGTCTCTCTTATCGTGTGCACAGACCATACCATTTTTAATAATACACGCTTGCTAGTGTTTCCAAATACATGCAAGCATGAGGTACACTGACAGGATGGGAGGATGACGCTACCAGCCCAGTGTTCGTAGCCAGCAGGTCTTAAGGAGATACCATTTCACACGATTTGTTTTCAGTCTTTCTGCTTAAGGTCCAAGGTCAGACCATGCACCTCAGCCAAGAAATGAAAACATCAGAACTAAAGGACAAATCCTTAGTCTATGAAAGACTGATGGAGCCTGTCACCGGAATACAGCCATCCGTCAGTCAGTTTATTTTCCTCCTTTTACGGGCGTATACGAGCGAGCATAACTATTCAGCAAAAGGACATGTATCTCACTGTCACCCCAGCATGCCGCCTCTCCATTGTATGTCCTTTTAAAAGCCGCGCTGAAGACGCTTGTTTCAGTGTTTCAGTAAAAACACTGACATTCAAGTCACTTCGAAGCATCTAATGTGATAAAGTGAACTAAAATATGTGCATTCCTTCCGACTGTGCCTAGTAAAGGCTATAATTGCCAGAATTGTTATTTCCTTCTGTATCTTTTTTGAACGGCAAGCACAAAGAAAGTTTGCGTTAAGAGCATGACATTGCATCAATACAACAGTAACTATTTCACAATATATGTCAAACATATAAAAATATATACAATATACGTATTGTCATTATTAAAGTAACAATTAACACATTATTTTCTGAAGCATTTCGTCTATTTTGTACACAGGTGTAACACCCTATGACGTCAGCATAAACTGTATGTTGTAAGCATGTACAGTACAGACTAACAGTGCGTCCCGCTTGTGTCTGAATAACAATGAATTCTCCTCGCATCCAACATAATCAGATCAGTATCACACTCCCATATTAACAGTTAACTGCATCTTGAAAATTCATACAATTTAAATGTATCTAAATATACATAAATTTCACCATTATCTATGTGTACAAAATTAATATGTCGTTTATAATAAGATATTCCGTAAAATGTAGTAAGTGAAAATAATCTAAGCGTTTTCTCTATCGACCTTGCTCATGTGCAATGTCATTCATGTTATTTTCCGAAGATAATTATTTCTAATACCGTTAAAGGATTTGGAAAACTCCCTTCGTCAAACAAATTACATTTAAAAGACATAAACGTATATTAACGAATATTTTTGTTCTGTCTCTGGTACGCCGCCGACTGTTTTATATTCACATCAGCACCACTCTCGGCGGAGATCCCACCAAGCGCACCAGACCACCATTGTTATTTAATGTCGCAACACAAGACAGCGCCGCAAACACAAACCTGGCATTTATTTCTTAAATTTGCAAACATTGACAGTGGTTCAGAAATTATTTCTTACCTCATTTTCGAAGATTGAAAATTGCGTTAGGGCAAGAAAACCCAATGCAGAACGGACGCTGGAACGACCGCTCTTCACCGCCCGATGATGCTGCCTGATGTCAAATTCAGACCCTCCCTCCTCTCTCTCTCCGACTCTCCTTCTCTTTAAAAGTGCTTAATCTACATACATTATGTAGGTATATGCATTGTATATTATAAGTCGACAGTTACCGGCTTTATGAAATGCTATGTCATACCTGGCGGATACAATGAACACGCAGTTAGGATTTTTCTGCATTCAAATATTTTCGCAAGATTTCGCTTTTTTCACCATATCACCAAAAGGGGCCGCTATCTCAAATGTAGCTATCATATGTGTATTAATCTTGCCAGCAGAGGTAGCGGAGAGTTTTTTTTTAATAATCGAAATTTCTCTTGCCAATCCATTCATCTATCCATTCATTTTCTAACGGTTTATCCTGGTCAATGTTGCCGGAGTTTCTGCTATACAGTAACATTATTTTCCAGACCTGAACAGCACAGTTTATATTCAGTTGTTTCAGGCTATTCACGAGTGATTCCTGATTAAATGTTGATATTTTCTCTAAGAAAATCATTTTAGTATCTTAATATGTCCATCATACAGAGATTATATCACAGTTAACAGGACAAATTATCTTTTCTTTTCCTTACCGCTGTATTACCGGCACATTTTTGCTAACTCAAACTTCTGTGAACAGGCTACTAGGCTGCTTTCAATTCTTATGCTTTTTAAGGTTCATTTTTGCGAGAATAATTTCATTAAAGCATGTAAAAAGCTGGAAGGCCACTTAACTTTCAAAAACATTGTCTGTGTGTTTCTTCTGAAGGAATAAGCCTGTGTGAAAACTGTAAAACACTGTATTTGAGAAGTGGTAAAGATTCCTTTATTTTTGAGAATCATTCAAAACTTTCTTTATAGTACTGATGTCACATCCTGCCTGCCACGTCCACATGACCCTCCTGTCTCCTCCCTAGTGTGACCCTACAAGCCATGCCTGTTACTGGTTTGTCGTACTTCTCGACCCTAACCCTCATGTTAATCACTCCCAGCTGCCTCTCGTTAATTCTCTCGTTAGTCCAGTATATGCATGCTTCCCAGCCTTATGTTCCCCAGTCAATGACATCATACATTCCTGGTTCCTTTCTAATTTCTAGTCCTCCTGTTTCTAATCCCTTGCAAAACTGTTAGTTTAGTGTCCCTGTTCATATAGTTCAATTAAACCCTTTTCTGTTTTGCCAACATGCTTATCCTCAAGTCCTTCATCCCACAAGTCAGTCCAAAATGACTGGACTTGTAAAGAAACCTCGTAGCTGTGATATCAGCCCTGGCTTTCAAGCTTCCCTACATCCTGCAGATGAGATTCCCCAGGTTCCCTGGATCTGGAGGCCACCAAGGATCCGCCAGAGCCATCCTGCCTGCAGGCTGAGGACTCCTTTGCCCTCCTGGACCAACACTTTGTGTGGAGGTGTAACCCCACAGTGTGGTGTGCCCAAGGCTAGCCTGCAGATGGTGGGGCTTTCCCCAGATGCAGGTCTTCAGGAGGCAGAGGAGGTCCAGCATTGTATGAGAGATGGAGCAACTCCTCAAGTGGGATGCTGCGCAGCTTGCCGCAGATCTGCTCACTGGGTTCCCGCAGCCCGCCGCAGCCCCTTCACAGGACGAACAAGCGGAGGAAGCTAGTGGTGCCTGTGGCTGTCGCCCCACCTGACCTGGTGCCTCCATTGTCCTGCCCAGGAAGGGCCACCTCCAACTCCCAACCCAGGTAAGGTCACTGCTGTGCTGTGCCACCAGATCCTGGCCCAGGTGAGGCCACTGTTGTGCCCCCAGATTCCAGCCCAGGAGGAGTCT
This sequence comes from Mormyrus iriodes, assembly GCA_011763525.2. Classification (NCBI taxonomy): domain Eukaryota; kingdom Metazoa; phylum Chordata; class Actinopteri; order Osteoglossiformes; family Mormyridae; genus Mormyrus; species Mormyrus iriodes. Next base: position 22,157,630 of record JAAGVU020000032.1, read on the forward strand.
TCACTCCACCCGATCTTCCAAAGTACGGCCCAAGAGGGGCTGCACATGCTTCTCCTGAGCCTCTGGAGTTTGACCTTTTGAGAGGCTGCCACTTGTCCTGAGCCTCCAGAACCCAGCCCAGCAGGAGCTATCTCCTACTCTGCTGTGTGTCTAGAACCCATCTTTGCCTCTGCTGTACCTCCAGGGCCTGTCTTTTGTCTGTTGCATCCCTAGAGGGCTGCTCCACCTGCACTCCAGGTGCTTGGCCCAGAGAAGGCCACTCTACCCGCGTTCCAAGTGCTCATCCCAGAGAGTGCTGATCTGCCTGAGTTCCTGGCTCCTAGTCCAGAGAGGGCTGCTCTGCACATGCTCAAGGCTCCTGGCCTAAGAGGAGTCACATCGCCTGCACCTGGTCTCATGGGGGTTGTGCTACCCTGCCTGCCCTGAGTAATGCCATTCTGCCTACACCTGTCTCAGGTGAGGTCATGCTGTTGACAAAGATACCACTCTGGGTAATATGGGCTGCTTTGTGTCACCTGCTGTCCTGCAAAGAACCCCAAGGGTCCTGCCCAATGTCCTGGCTTCGCCCTACTTGTTTCCGGGACCTGTTAGCCAGTCCCACTGGTCCCTAAAATCCCAAACCCGTCAGCTGCCCCGAGTGGGCAGGCTTGGAGAGTAATGGAATACAAGTTGATGTATTCGGTCTTGATTTTGACCCTGAGGGCATTCCATAATATTGAATACATATTTTAATGTTGTGTAAAGTGATATTTGACATTTCTTTGCTATTTATCTTTAGTTGGCATTGGTGTAATCCAAAAGTGATTTTGGTTGCATTACTTTCATTTTGCGATTCTTGGATTGTTACTGACTACATTTTTCAACAGGTAACTAGTAAGTGTACCGGATTACATTTTTAAAGTAACTTACCCAACTCTGTGCCTTGGCCCCTGCACTTCTGGCTGTTCCTCCAGCCACTGACTTGCTGACCATTCTTCCTGCTGTTGTGCCCCTAGCCACGTCTGTAGCCACAACTTTCGGTCACCCAGCCTTCTGTAGGGGCCTGGACAGACACTACCCAGCTGAATCCTGGGCCGCCAACACCATCCAAGGTCCGCTGTCGTATCTGCTCCCCTGTTAAGATCATGTACCACTGGCTTCCTTATCCACAGAAGCCAAGGATGTCCACAGCCTCGTCTCCTGGTTCCTTGCCGGCTCCAGCCTCATCTGAGGTGCCACTGACTCTGGCCCTGTGGGCCCCTCGGTGCCCTTTGGCCCTACTGTTTCCTTGGCAACACCCGCTCCCACTGGTCCACTGAGGCCCTTCAGTCCTGTGGCCCAGATGTGTCCTGCCTTGCCAGTCAGTCCTGGTCCCAGTACCCTGTCCTGCCATTGCTTGTGTCCCCTATGGTCCTCTCCTGCATTTCTGTCCTTGCCATTATGGCTCCTCTACCCTGTCCTGGTCTCATGCTGGATTTCCCCTCTGCTGTACCTGGTTTTGCCTAGATTTTGTTCCATCCCTCTGGACATGTCCTGTTTTGGGTGTTGTAGGGTATTTCCAAAACTAATTTCGAAGAGAAGAGGAGTCTTGTGGCTGCCGTGTGTTCCAGGATCCAAAAAGGAAATCTTCCTCTTGAATTACGTTTTCCAGTTTTATTTTAACAAACTAAAGATATGAATTCCACATACCAATCAAAGGGTTCCAAATAAAAACTAAGTACTGGCAGGATCTACACGGCACGACGACACAACACTACTACGCGGTTACACGGTCAGAAAACCATTGGACTCCCAGGCCATGTTACTTCACTAAAAATGAACTATCAAGTACCTCCCCCAGCAAATCGCACCTGCGTGCTTAAAGTGGCAGTACCTACTTCAATCATTAAAGTGCAATGACACTAAATCCAAGTCTTTAACCATGTACACTATGAAACCCTAAACTATGAATTATCAAGTATAAACTTATTTTAAATTCCAGTGTGTAAAGTAAACATCTGGCACCTACAGCTGTTATCTGACTGAACACTCCACACCAGGGAGCACCAATCTCTCGGTCTTTCTCTGACTCCTTGGTCCCCATTGTCTGGTGTTTGTCCCTCTAGTGCTGGGCCTATTGACTTTGGTCCTGTCCAATGTTTGGTCTGTTTAGTCAGTGTGGTTTTGTTTGTGGGTCTCTCCTGTTCTTTTGGCTCCTGCTCTGGCCCCTGCCTGTTCCATGTCGTGTCTAGGGGCTCTTTGCTTTGTGGCATTTGTTTCATGTACCCTGTCTTGTCTGGCATCCTGTCCGTCCCTCCCCCCATGAGTCCACCCTGTCATTCAGTCCCCTTGGTCACATCCTGCACACCCTGTCCACCTGACCCTCTGGTCTCCTCCCTAGTGTGACCTAAACCAGCCATGCCTATTACTGGTTTGTCAAACCTCTCAACCCTAACCCTCATGTTAATCACTCCCAGTTGCCTCTTGTTAGTCTAGTGCAGTGGTTCCCAAACCTTCCCTGCAGGACCCCCCTTTTCTAGATAGGTTCCCTAGTTTGGGAACCACGGGTCTAGTGTATACATGCTTTCCAGGCCTATGTTCGCCAGACCAGTCATTGACATTGTACCTTCCTGTTGCCTGTGCCCTTCCTAATTCCTAGTCGTCACATTTCTGATCCCTCATAACCCCTTTTACCACCCCTGTTCATATTCTTCAATAAAGCCCTTTTTGTTTTGCCAGCATGCAAACTGATGCATGACAACTGATACAAAATCTACAAATGGTGCCTATGAACAACATTGTGGTGGTGGTGGTGGGGGGGACTTTCAATATAAAAGGATGAAATTGGGAAATTGCCATTTGAAATCCAACAAAGATATTAATCTTCCCTTTTCTTATTGAATGGGTATTGATGCATGGTTTTTTCTTAAATAGGGTTGGTGTTGATAAAGCAGGATAAGTCAACATTCCCAAGCAGAAATTCCAACATGGGAAACATTTTAGGAAATTAGTTATACAAAATACATTGGAATAAGGTTCTTCTACACCGGTGTGGCTCACACCTTAACAAACCAGTTAACCCCCCCTCCTGCTTTGGGTCATAAAACACTGGAAAGAAGCTTTTTGCTACGGTGGGGCATGGCGGAAGGACGTTACCAGTGTGGCTTACGGACAAGAGAAATCATTAAACTGAGTACAAAAATAAACAAACCAAAAGGAATCACAAAGGCAGGTGAAACAGGACTTGGTTACAAAACTAGACACAAACTGGAGAAACTAGCAGAGGTACAGAAAACGGGGATCCTAATACTTTTGGAACAGAAAGGGTGTGAGGATTTTTATGCCTGTCGAGTGATTGCTTTTAATTTAAGCAGATAATCACTTGTTTTGCAGTTTCCCTGACTGAAGTAAACCATGTTGCAGCGGGAAATAGCTGATGGCTATTTTGATCAAAATGCAATTTTACCATCAACGTATTTAAATACATAGTCAGGGTCAGCACCTGTCTGACCCCGCCCTTCGTGTCTCCTCCCCGTTTGCTCAGCAGGTGTTGCTGGTGATCCTGTTTTCCTCCCTGTCTCTGGTCTTTCATCCCACATGTTGCGCATACAGCTCTGAGAATGTTAGCCCCTTGGTTATGGGTTCAAGGACAACTCCATCTGCTAATTTGTGTTTGTTGCCCAGTGTTTATTTTCTGTTTGTTCTTTCCATCTTAGTTTTCTTGTTCTAGATGTGCCCTGCTTCTGTTCTGGTTCTGCTTTATCCGTGTTGTATCCCTAGTGCACGGTTTGTTTCCTAGTTTGTTAATTGTTTTTTTCCACCTGTTGCTCGTTGCGCTGTGCTTTTCTTTATTGGTTAGTTAATAGTTGCACCTGTTCCTTGTTTGCCCTGGTGTTCCTGTGTATTTAAGTGCTTGCCTTTGTTTTACTCCTTAGTGAGTTATTGTGTTAATTTCTGTGCTATAATACTGTGTGTTAGGAATTCTGTTCCCTCGCCTGTTCTCAGTCCTTTTGATTTTGGTGAGTGTGATCTGTTAATAAACCACTTCTGTCTTGGAGCTGTAAGTAGATCACCTTTTTCCTGTCTGAGCCATACCACGCCGTAACATACATAGCCTACAGAATTTTTTTCCCCCAGTCAAAACATTTTGCCACAAACATAGACGAGTCAGGCCACAAACACATTTCTCAGTGCATGGACCGATTTGACAATCCCTGGTGTTCAGTGAAAATGATTGCAGAATTTTCTGGTGAGTTTTGTGTGGAAGGGTAAAAAACACATTGACGACTTGGGTAAAGCGCAAACTCAAATGCTTATGGCTTGGTTTGAAATGCTAGGTAGAGCAGGTATTTAATCATATGCAGTCCGTTAAACCTTATATGGAAGGATCTTAAGGTCATACATAAAGCCCTTACACCAGAAATGCATTTTGCACACAAAGTAATCGAACAGGCAAAGGTTTGTGGAGTGATTGACTCATTTGCCTTGTTTTAAAATACTATAAGAAGCCTACAGGATTGAGAGAATGTATGGAATAGTGGAGGATTCTAACCTTATTCTTATGGTTCGGGTACATTTTCCTGTTATGGTTTAGCTCCATTCTGTAGTTGTTTGCTTACCGGGCACTCTAAGAACACAGCTGTTAAGTGGTCATGTTCACCAGCAAAACATTTCTATTTTTTTTTTTCCCAAGTGGGATCTTGTATAGTGACAATATATAGTCACATGGTCATGACCTCTTACTGAATATGTTGATGAACAAAGATAAAAATGCATCTGGCTTGGGTATCTCAGTCACCAAATGTGAAGCCAATAGACCACACCCAGAGAATAATAACATGTTACATTTATATAGCGCCTTTCACAATCCCAAGGTTACTTTACACAAATCAGTAATCAATACAGGAGGAAGAGACAGAACTGATATGTTCAAGGAAAAGAAATGTCTTTAATTCAAATTTGAAGGAAAAGAGAGAACAGTCATGGAGTGATTGTGGAGGAGAGTTCCATAGTTTGGCTCCCATGGCACTGAAGGACCTGCCGCCCATGGTGGAAAGTCTTGTGCGTGGAACAGCAAGATTTTGAGATTACTGTTAGAGGATCTGAGCGAGTAAGAGGGTACGTAGGGAGTCAAGAGTTCAATGAGGTAGTAAGGAGCAAGGTTATATAGAGCTTTATAAGTGAGAAGCAATATTTTGAATTTAATACAAAACTGAACCGGTAACCAGTGTAGTTGAGTAAGGATGAGTGTGATGTGAGTGGATTTTTGGACCGACCAGACCAGTTTTGTCTGTGTTGAATTTCAGAAAGTTTACCTGCATCCAAAGTTTTTAATCGGAGATGCAATCAGTGAGTGCACTGGGAGGAGAGTCAATGGGAGTGTGTACTGAGATGTAATTGAATATCATCTGCATAGCAGTGAAAGTTAAGGCCATATCTGCGAATGATTTGACCAAGGGGCACGATGTAAATTAGGAATAGGAGGGGCCCGAGAACTGATCCCTCAGGGACACCACTCACAACAGGAGAGGTGGATGACTTGTATGGATCTAGTGTGATAAACTGTTACCTGTTGGTAAGATATGACCTGAACCACTGAAGGGCTATGTCTGTCATACCAATGGAAGATAGGCAAGAAATGAGATATGCCAAAGAGCTGCTTGAAAGTGCAGTTGCAGCCACAATCAACAAAATACGAATTAATAAAATTTCTGTTGGAAGAATGGCACTGCAGATTGGGACACTATAGGATCTGTTCTGAGACCTAGTGAAGCTGTTGTAGCAACTCGTGGTGACCCAGTGACTATAACACCATGTTGGAAATGTAATTTGTATTTCTGCATACTGGATCACTTTAACTTGTAGTGTTGAAAGTCATTAGTCGTCAGTAACCTTAATTCAATACAAGTTCAACATTTATTAAATGACCCTAACAACTAAAACATCGCATTCGATTTGCGTTTAAGATATCTGTACTTTACTTCTTTTTCTGTGACTTATTACTATTACAACCATAAGCTTTATAATATAATTTTATTACCATTTAAATAAATTAGTGTTAAACTAGTCTAAACCGATTCGCGACTCCTGGCACGTAGACAATTGCTGTTCATCAGTTAGCCGCTGGAGGAAGACAAAGGCTTATTCATAGTCCCAGAAATTGAACCTCAGCATGCTATCAGTGGGAAAAGACGGAAACAAATTCAACACTATATATTTTTCAAACGATATATTATGTCTACATAACAAATTATACAGTGGCCTGAATGCAATTTACATCACTATATTTTACAATGAACCGTAAGGCTTACTAGGCCCACAGGATATCATCATTCTACGCGGCTGCTCTTCTATTTGTTTCTGGAAAGATAACATTCATATAAAACGATTTGTTCCAAACCAGGCGCATAGCGTCGGACAAATGATACTTTCGTTTGTTACGTGTATTTGTTGTAATATTGTCTTTTAGTGTAGTACACGACGGTAATGAAATGTGTGAATTAACCATTCAGTTTGCATAAAACCATTTGATACAGCAGAAATAGCTTCCGATATGGGAGTCTCGTTGACATTATGTTTCTTAACAGGCTTATCAGCACTAGATGGTTTTAACTCAAAAGGCAAAGCTAAACTCACTCCGGACGCACGTCATCGACGAAATAGACGTCCTGCTCGCACCTCAAACTACTAGGTAACATTAGGTAAAAAATCATATATATACACACACACACACACACATATATATATATATATATATATTCATTCTGAACTCCATAATGACAATTAAATGGATAATAATAAAAACAACAACAATAATAATAATAGGGATGCAGGTACGCTGGTTTGACCCCTAATACTAATAATGATACGATAATATGATGATGAAATTTGAATTAAAGAATATAATATCTATTTCGTGGAAATTTTCATTCTGTTTGCAACGACAAGATTTATGGTGGCAAATGTAAATTGTTTATTGCAAGACTATAAGCGTGGTAGTGAAATCATGTAGAAAGGAAATGTATGCCAGAAAGGACCGTCGGGAAGAATGGAAGCGCTAGATGTACCCTGATTTCAGGAGCGGTGTATCAGCGACGCCTTCCAGATGATGGGAGTTAGAAACCAGTGTTTTTAAAGAGCGTAAAACCCGCTGGGGTTTTATAGTATCTGCGTCACTTTTCAGTATGGAAGGAGCTAGTTGAGAGAGAAAAAGAAGAGCACCTCCTATCTTTTGGTATCAAGGGATTTAAATCAGAAAAACAGAGTGAGGGAGTGAGGGAGGGAGGGTGTGTGAGAGAGAACAGGGAGTGTGAGAGAGCGAGAGACTGCAGTGAAGAGAGGAGTAGTCCATCAGCGCTACAATACTGTAAAATGCTATAGACGGCGCGGGTTTTCATTTACTTTTGTTAATATAACCGGAGGCCAAGGGAAAGCGACGGTATCTCTCAGGTAGGCAACACTTATTTCATTTGATAAATGAGCAGTTCGCTTCTGGTTGCTCTGCCCGTTTATACTCTTCTAAAATATTATTTCCATAGACCGAAGTAGTGGATTTTCTCAAAAATATTTTTTAAATTGACCGGAAAAAGGCATTCTTAAATTTCACAGGTCACCGTTTTCCGTTGTGTTTAGGCTCAGTGTGAGAGGGTAGCGGCGTGCTGGAAAGGAGCGGAGTAAGGAGACAGGTGAGGAAAAGCTTTTCCCGACCACTATTTATGAATGAAAAACAAACTGGGTCCGCTTGGGAATGTGTGTAGATCGACAGGATACAACTCTGTGCCAAAATATGAGTAACGTAGCCTGCAAGTATTTATGATCGTATGTGTGCATTGCGTGCTACGTGAAACAACTTGATGATGGTTGTATATTTAATTTTATTATTTGTTCACAAACCGACTGAGGTGTTATAACATGTACATAGAGTGCATGTATACCTTCATATGTGTCGTTCGGTTGTGCTTCAGCAACTGCGCAGGCAACCACTGTAGATGCGAGTGTTACAACGTGTATGAACACATATAATAAAAATTAATTGCTTGTGTTTATGAAAAACACCTACAAGAACACAAGTGCATCCGACAGCTGGCTTTGGGGTTGGGGGTTGGGTGGAGGGGGTTGCTGGGAGGGAGGGTGCTTAACTGGTAGTGTGATGCTCACTCTATCCGAATTTCACCGGGCATGAGAGACTGGCTCTGACCCGCTGTACCGTCCATCGTCCAGCTGCTGCGCAGGAAAACGGCGAGAAAACTGTAAGTTAAGTATGGGGCGATGGTCTGGGCGTTATTTACACGTACCGTGGGAGTGAACGTCCAAGTCACGATTTGCCAAGGTAGAAAAATCACGTCATGCTCTTTTCCAGCCTCTACACCCACGTTGTTTCAATATCTGGATGTTAATACGTTTAGTTGCGTGTGCATTTTGACGCATACATAAGGCCTGATTACCACACATTTGAAGTGGGAGTATGTGGTGTGTGTGTGTGTGTGTATGTGTGTGTTTTTCAGAAAGCAGATATTGTTAAAAGGCAAATCAACAGTCCGGGGGTTAGGCAAAGGGGTGACATGCTGAATAGTCCTGGCTGGGAATCAGTAACATGGCACAACTTCATATGATCTCAGATGCGTCAAGTTGTTTTCAGTCATCATCGTGTTAATTAGTGTGATTTTTACAGTAAGGCCCATTGTCTGCTAGTTCCTACCTAAAACTAAAAGTTGAACAGCCGTCCACTGTAACATTACGCTGGCTCAGACCACAGCCTAGTTTAGATAAACAGTCCATTTTCAAGACTGAAACAGAGCCATTGCTGCTAAGAGAGCCAGTCCGATACAGCTTACAGTATTTTGTATGGACATGATTATTTCATATGGACATGATGATTTTGGTAGTGTCTATAGTGTGTGTGGGAGACCTGGCCAAGTTTGTGAGTGATTTACATTCATAAGTATGTTAATGATTACTGTGTGTGGAGTTTGATCCTTTTACCTCTGAGGAACCATCTTCCCAGAGGGAAAAAAGTACAAGGCTGAAGAAGGAATTTCACAGCACATTCTGAGTTTCTGAAGTTACATTTTCATGTTATATCAATTTTTTTTTTCCTTGGTTTAAAGCAGATTTTTAAGCTAGTTGGAACTTTCCCATGGCTCGAATAATAATGGATTTTATATGGTAACTAGATAGCGGTACCTAAAGTTGGCAGAGTTAATTATAAGAGTTAATTAAAAATTCACAGTCTGGTAGGCTGCACCTGGCTTGATGATATATTTAATCACAATACAGAAACAAGGGAAGATGAGTATTTATACAAATGCCCAGTTTCTGAAATTTCTTGAGTAAATCATTGGTATTGTTATAAAAGATACATTAGTCATGCTACAAAGTACCTTTTTACTTTATAATTTATTTCTATGTTATATATAATAAAATAATATTAATAACTGGATTCTATTCTTAAACTGAAAAAAAACAAATGTTTTCTGACAAATCATTTTCACCCACTGGAAGATTCTACCTACCAATGCTGATGATAGGGGAAAACGCATTCTTTTGAGATGTTATTGTCTGAGGTTAGCTGATGGCCATTTGAAGGCTTGGCTCTGTGTTATCTCAGCATTGCATTCCCAATGTCAGAAATTCTCCATATTATGCAAGCTAGCTCATTTACTGATAACTTATTTTAATTATTCTTGTTGCTTGGTGTGTTAGCCTTCAATGTGCTAAAGCTTTAACTTGCATGAAAAGTTTAGTTGATTTTAGTCAACTTACAGACAAGGCAGTGAAATTCAGACCACATACTTATCTAGTGTCTCATTTGGAAATATTACATGATTTTCTACTTTTTTTGAAAATATTATATTAAATCAACGATAGTTCTAGAATGTCTAGAAAGACATTGTTTTTGAATGTTATGCACAAAGGAAACAACCAAGGACCATAAAACATGCCTGTGACTCCAGGAAGTGAAAATACCTGTGATTTAAGTCTACAAGAACCTGTTATTCTTAACAGTTGTCTTATCTGACTGTTTAGGCAGTGAATCGGGCGATAATCTTGGGTCGGTAAATACAGTCAACTTCATTGCATCAGATCTGAAGGAGCTACGAATACTGTTGGCTCACACTTCCATGGCTGTGGGTTTGAATCTCCCTTCTGCTATGTGTGGAGTTTGCATGATTTCTCTCTGCTCTGTGGGTTTCCTGCTTCAGTCCACAGACATGCCTTTAGGTTAACTGGCATCTCTAAATTTCCTGTGGTGTGTGACTTTGTGTGTGCGCTGTGCTGCCTGGGATATGCTCTAGACTCTCCATGACCAAAACGAGGGTAAGTACTTGGAAGATGGATGGTAGAATACATCCCCAGCAATTGATCTGATTTCTAAGGCTCAAAAGGAACAGATTGTAAACATGTTAGAACTGGAAGCTCTAAATAGCTCAGCTGTTATTAATATCCTGTGAATCACACCGTAGTGTACGTTCATGCTGTGGTTGACACCCGAAGGCAAACGCCTCAACCACAAATATCTCACACGTATCCCATATGCACACACTTACATAGGACTAGCAATGATATTTGTGACATGATTCTTCTGCAGTGCCATGTTTAGTAGGTTAAGACACGTGTAGATGCATGCAAAACATTTGCTGTGAGCAGTAGGCTATCTGATATTTTTCATGTAGGATTTGTTTTGTGAAAAACGTACCAAAAACACTCAATAAATCACACAAAATCTGCAGTATGTGTTTCTTATACAGGCTCAGCACATCCTTTTGTCTCAGTACTGCATATTCCTGACATTTCCCTGTACTCAATATTAATGCTTCTTTGGAAGAATAGACTTGCACTTGTTCTGCCCAGACTGATAACTCAGTTCTGGTCGAGGGGGGAAAAACTTCATTTTGCCATGGTACATACTTCCAAGCAGCAGCAGTCAGACCTAATCACACATGATGGTATGAACATTAGAAGATAACTTATGAGACAACACTAGGAACTGTAGAATCCGTACCCTTACTGGAAATAAAGTGGACACGCACTACTGTTTTTGACATGTAAATAGATATTAGCTGTAAATTTTTATAGATCAAGACCCCAACGGAAGTGGCGATAAAGGTTGATTCATGAAGAAACAGATTCAATTTAACATTTAACACATCAAAGGATTGAAAGTACCGTAGCATTTCATTGGAACAGTAACAACAGACCCTTGTTTATGCTACCATGTGGTGCTCAATGGGTTCATTAAAACTAACATGTTAAAATGGAAACCATCACAAATATGTCATTATACCGGGCTACTTGAACCAACCTGATGAGTCCTCCATTGAATCTCCGTGATAATTGAGATACTTGGGTGTTTTACGTGTTGGATGTCTTTCAAATGAATAGTTTCTGACTGAATCCTCAGTACTATGTAGAATGTTCATTTCTCACAGATGATTTTACTTTATGTGAAATAAATGCTATTTGGAGGGGGGGCAATATGGTGGTTTGGTGAGTAGCACTGTACCGGTTGTGCTATTGAGTTTAAATCGCACTGTGGCTTTGTGTGTGTGGAGTATGCATGTTCTCCCATGTTTCCACAGTCCAAAGTTATGCAGTCAGGCTAATTGGTGTCTCTAAATTACCTGCAGTGTATGAATGTGTGAGCCCTGCAATGGACTGGCATTCCACCCAGGGTGTACCCCAGCCTTGTGCCCTGTGCTGCCTGGGATAGGCTCCAGGCTCTGCAATCCTCACCACTCTGCAGGTAAATTTTTGGTGTGCAGCATGACGAAAACAGCTTATCCATGGTGTTAAGGGCAGTTGTGGGGACCCGAGTCACTGTTTTGCAACTCAGATCTGATCACTTGTGACTCAGAAAACCTGATGGAAAGACTTGGAATCGATTTGGACTTGAGTGCAGATGATCCGAGACTTGAACCTTATGACTTGAGAAGACTTGAGGTTGCAGTCCTCCCTCTGGGTACCATAACGTTAATTTAATAATTTCAGTGTATATTAATTCTCTGCTGTCTGCATATTCTTTTCGCTGGATGCAAGGTCTCCTGAAGTAGTTGTTGGAAACATGTATCACTCCCTGTATATACAGTAAATAGACACAAAAACTGTATGAGGACAACCGTGATAGAGTGGAGACTCTCTTTTCAACCTATTTCTGCCTATGAAGTGGGTTTTAATCACTAAAGGTCAAAAAAACGGACATAGGTACGAACTCAAGTTACATGATTCACAACTCGACTTGGATTTGACTCACAAATCTGATGACTTATGACTCGACAGCAAAAATGATGGAAAGACTTGGGCTCGACTTGGACTTGAGGGCAGATGACTCGAGATTTGACTCAGACGTACCATGCTTCGACTCAAGACTTGACTCGGACTCACCAAGGAGTAACTTGTTCCCATCCCTGGTTAAGGGTGGCTCCCCCTTTTGACCTTCTCAATAAGATAAAACGAAACACCCCACCACCCCTTGTGTAAGAAGAGAAAAGGCTTCAAAATTAGCTAGGTCAAGAGTTACCTTATTAGTCTTCCCCTTAATTCCTGCCATCTCTTACACCACCAATACCCTCGCCTTTCAATATCTTCAAGCGGTAAGTACTGGCAAAATTAATTAATCCATCAATTTTCTGTAACCGCTTATCCCATGCAGGATTTCAGGCGGTCCAGAGCCTATCCTGGAGGCTAAAGGCGCAAGGCAGGGAATAACCCAGGATGGGGCACCAACCCATCACAGGGCACATGCACACACCATTCACTCACACACCTATGGGAAATTTGGCCACTCCAATCAGCCTCAGCATATTTTGGAACTATGGGGGGAAACTGGAGTACCCAGAGAGAACCCCACGGCAGCACCGGGATAACATGCAAATTCCACAAACAGAACCATGGCAGAGACTCAAACGCTGGTCCCAGAGGTGCAAGGCAACAGTGCTAAGCACTGTGCCACCATGCCACCCCAAATCTAATTCTTGTTTACTATTTATAAAATATAACTGTAACTGTGACCTGATTTAAACAAATGCATTTACTTTAATGCTCCATGGTTTTCCATTGGTTGTCGTAATAATAACATTATCTAAAGTATGCATGCATTTGTAGACAGATTCCATAAGAAACATTCTTGTCACTGTGATTCTAGTACTCTCAAACTCCAGATCTCCTTTTCTCTTTGACATGCTATTTAAATTTACTATTCCGATTATTCATTAACACAATGGTTTTTAAGCAGCTCTCTTGGTATGGGAGAAGGGGCTGCATAAGGGAAGTAGGTGGAGTTGCATCAGGATCTAACTAAATAAAAATTAAGTAACTATTTAATTATACAATTGTCTGATGCTGCCTTGGTCCTGTTTACTGAACCCAGAGCATCCCATTCTAATTTTGTCAGGTTTTTGAACCAGCTGAGCAGCTAGACACTTATTAATTTTCCAGTTTGATAAAAATTAGATTAAAAATGAAATAATTAGATTTGAAAATGCTGGACATGCTATAGCCACCCAGCACCGGGATCAGACTTTTCAAACTCTGACACTTAGGCAGCTTATGTTCAGCCTTTCAGAGCCCTTTGTGTCCATTGAGCCATTCTGTACATGTTAAACGACCAGAGAAGACAGCTAACATATACTTTCTGGAATCTGGGTGTATGTAGTACGACCTGAAGTTTACCAGCTGGTCGGCTGACCCACATTCAGTGGCTTATTTATAGAGCAGAGTCTCTTTGCTTATAAGCAGGGTTAGTCCAGTGGGGATTGTCATGTTTGTGGAGTTGCAGGGACCTCCCATGAGGCTTAAACGTTCAGCCGTTTTTTATGTATGTTTTTTCAGCAGAAAAATTGATAGCGGGCAATTTAAAACCAATAAAATATGTTTACAAAAATATACATTCAGAATAGCCACTCTTAGTTTCTATTCATGCCAATGACCAATAAGAATCGAATACTGATATAGGATTATCATTATTGGTTACATGAATCTTATTGTTCCATTTTCTGGAACAGCCGTCTCATTCACGGTTTAGACATTTTTTGTATAAATAATTAAAAATGTGCTGGACAGATCAACCTTGCATTGCTGTTGAGTCTTATTTTATATCTGTAGTTATCCTGACCAGAGCAAGCAGGTGGGAGATTGGTGGATGTATCTGTAGTTATAGGTACATTGATCTTTCTTATATGTTAAATATCACACTTGTATCTTTGTGTTTGGTAGCAACTAAGAAAAGGCAGTAGCCTTTAAAATCTGTTATTGGTCCATTGTAACACAGACATTAAGGTAGGTTCTTAGTTCTGTTCCATTTTGTAATTTGAGACTTTATTTATTTGGATTTATTTGATCATTTATGAATTTGGCAATTCATTGAATAAAACCATTGCAGGAAACGTTTATGGGGCAGTGAGAGATGGAGGGCAGTTGGGTGTGTGTTTTATGAGGCTGAAAAGAAGTTTGGTGTTATTTCTCATATTCCATGGCCAATTTACTGTAGGTACTTTAATACAGAATGCTAGCTGATACTCGCCGTACTCTGGATGGGACCCTAGTCCATGCATATATATACTTGCACATTATAGGTGAATTTTAGACAAGTTAGCCTAACTGAACATCTTTAGACTGTGAAAGGAGTACCCACAGGAAACCTGATGATTTATAGTATACGAATAAACATTAAACTTGGCAAGGTTGGTTCTTGGAGTTATTTTTCTTATTAAGAAAATTATTTTTCAGCTATTTCTTGCAGTTTACTGGTGTTAATTAAGCATCTGATGTTGTGTGATGCCTTTGACTCACACATTGAGGATCCATAATTCCTCCCAGGCTTTATTCCTTTCCTTCAGACACACTGGGGACTCCTACACACTGTAGGGGCTGCTGGAGGTCTGATGGCTGCTATGCTCTTTTCCGTCCGTCTGTTCCTTGCTCGACTTGGCCGGCCAGGGGGGTGGTCTTGGTCAACCTGCCCAACACACAGTTGTACCATATGATTATGCATGCTCCTGGGCCACGGGGAGTTTCGTTAGCGCACTTCAGGGTAACTGTGGAGGAGGGGCACCGTATATAAATAGTTTAAAATGAATCATTATGCCTGTACATCTCCTCCGCCCGTGTGCGTTTATGCTGATCCAGCAAAGAGATAACAATGGACCACTTACCACTAATGACTGGGTTCCATGATCACTCAGCGCAACAGGACACGGTGCAATAAAACTGAACGTAAGTGTGCATCAAGGATTCCCGAGCGCCAGACATCGTTCAACCCAGAAACGCAGCTACAGTGGTAGGGCTACATACACTGAGTGAAATACTGAATAGTTACAACTTAATGTTACTGAAATGAAGGCTAATGATGTAATTATAGCTGGGGTTTTAGAAAGAGGTGAGTCATCT
The DNA here is from genome assembly GCA_011763525.2 of Mormyrus iriodes. NCBI lineage: Eukaryota > Metazoa > Chordata > Actinopteri > Osteoglossiformes > Mormyridae > Mormyrus > Mormyrus iriodes. The sequence continues at coordinate 22,172,972 of JAAGVU020000032.1, forward strand.
TTCTCTTAATCCCTTTCAACAGGTTTTTTACAGTAACTGACATATGACATTGATGACTTCCCACTGAAAGGTGTCTAGCAACGGTTCATATCTTTTCCCTCCTTTCCACTGCAAAAGACCTTAATCGGAGTCCTTTCAGCACCTGGGCAATTCCCAAAACATATGAAAAACGGTCCTTTGAGTTGTAAACTCCGGAAAGTCTGAGAAGCAAAGGCAAAGTGACATACGAGCCCCCACTCAGTGACCCCCCCCCCCCCACCTTGGCATCAGCATCGGCCTTTAGCAGGGAGCCCAGCATATGTGCACGCTAACCGAAGCTGAAATTAGATTAGCCGCCGGTTGTCAGATCGGTTCCATCCATCCTGCAGATTGGCTGGGGTGCAAACTTCTGTTGTGGGCACGAAGTGCTCTTTCGTTGGTTTATCAACAAGAACCCATTTTTATTTTGCACTGGGCATTCACTAAATGACAATGCGGATTCCGTCCTGGTCACGGAACACTGGACCATCTCTTCAACCTCACAAGGATACTGGAGGGTTCATGGCAGTTTGCCCACCCAGTCTACATGTGTTTTGTAGACTTGGAAAAGGCGTACAACCGTGTCCATTGTTGCAGGCTATGAGGTCCCTGTACAAATGGAGCGAGAGTTTGGTTCGCATTGCCAGCAGTAAGTCACACTTGTTCCCAGTGGGTGTTGGACTCCGCCAGGGCTGCCCTTTGTCACCGATTCTATTCACAACTTTTATGGACATAATTTCTAGGCGTAGCCAAGGGGCGGAGGGGATACGGTTTGGGGGTCTCAGGATCGCGTCTTTGCTTTTTGCGGATGATGTGGTCCTGTTGGCGTCATCGAGCTGTGACCTGCAGCATGCTCTGGGGCGGTTTGCAGCTGAGTGTGAGGCGGCCGGGATGAGGATTAGCACCTCTAAATCTGAGGCCATGGTTCTCGACCGAAAAAGCGTGGATTGGCCTCTCCTGGTGGGGGATAAGTTACTGCCTCAAGCGGAGGAGTTCAAGTATCTCGGGGTCTTGTTCTCAAGTGAGGGAAAAAGGGAGCGAGAGATCGACAGATGGACCGTTCTGTTGTGGTGAAGAGAGAGCTGAGCCAGAAGGCAAAGCTCTCAATTTACCGGTCGATCTACGTTTCTACCTATGGTCATGAGCTCTGGGCAGTGACCGAAAGAATGAGATCGCGGACACAAGCGGCTGAAATGAGTTTCCTCTGCAGGGTGGCTGGGCTCAGCCTTAGAGGTAGGGTGAGGAGCTCAGACATTCGGGAGCGGCTCAAAGTAGAGCCGCTGCTCCTCCGCATTGAAAGGAGCCAGCTGAGGTGGTTTGGGCATCTATCTAGGATGCCTCCTGGATGGCTCCCTGGGGAGGTATTTTGGGCATGTCCCACCAGGAGGAGGCCCCGGGACAGACCCAGGACACACTGGAGAGATTGTGTCTCTTGACTGGCCTGGGAATGCCTTGGTATTCCCCCGATGAGCTGGAGGAGGTGGGCGGTGAGAGGGAAATCTGGGCACCCCTGTTTAGCCTGCTGCCCCCCCAACCCGACCCCAGATAAGCACCAGAAAATGGATGGATGGATTACATTCATTAAATACTATATTTACAGCACAGTCATAGGACAGGCTTAAACATTTTATAAACACTTGGTGACCTAAAGGCAACAGCAGGCTTTCTGTTCGCCTGCCTCCTTGAGGTCACTGGGTGCTCGTCGCAGTGGCATCCTCAGTTACTGACTGCCAGTCAATGTGTCTGGGAAAATGGCAGCCAGACATATAGAGAGTAGCTCCTCTCACCCCAGCTGTCATTGTGTGTTACGGCCTCAGGCAGATGGATGGTTGAGGAGGCTTCTTTTGAGCTGAAAGCAGGCATTACTTGGACGCCTGTTACAGATTAGCAGCCATAGCTGCTTGTGCCAGGTATTTCCCAGGACGAGTGACTCGGGTTGACTCTGGGTTACTTTGGGTGACTGCGTTTAGCTGTTATTAAAGGCTGGCAGGTCTTTATCGGTTTGAAAGGTGCGGACTGCGCTGCGCCCCAATGTGCGGCCTTCTCCGCATTTGCAATCTTGACGAACGCAAGCGTGGAGGTTATTTCCAAGCGTGACGGCATCGACTGGTCTCCATGGAAACAGCAGAGGACGTTGGAGGGGGACGTGCCAGAGTTAATGTTGGCTTTGGCAGGGCAGGTTGGCGAAATTCACTAATACGCTAAATTGCTTCAACTGAAGCCCCAGGCAAATATAAATTAATAAGATGCCCTCAAATCTCCCCCCCCCACCCCCCGAAAGGATAAGTCCATACCATTGCTGGCAATGGACTGGAGATCCTGCTGTTTCTGTCACAGGGCTGAAAGGCATCGATCAAAGGCTCCTTGCCATTTACTTATTGATTTAACTGCATGGGGTGACCTCACGTGTGCCTCGATCGGAGAGCATGCCTGGGGTATTCAGAACAGCTCTTTTTTGGGGGGTGCTGGGAATGACATGATGCCATCCTGTAAAAGTCACACTGGGGTCGCTGACCATAGTGGTCATCGTGTAACTGTCTTAATACTTTGCTTTATTATCTGGCAATAATACATTGTAATGGTGTTTGTCATTAGTTTGACATGATTGATAGTGACTTTTATATATTTGCAGTTCCATATGCCTGTCAGAAGTTGTAGGGTAAAAACTGCTTTTCTTGTCAGTCCATGGGGTTGTGTTAACAAAGCCCCTGTAGTGCTGAGCACAGTGTAAGGAAGGTTAAGATGATAGAAAGGACGGTTTGTCCTCCTCACTTTCTGAGAGACACATGGGGATGACAGATGAATCACACCTATCTCCCAGCCTCCCTTGCCTCAAAGACTGATGGCTTCAGGTTGATCTTCAGCAAGATAAATGAGTTGTTAATGACTTCCAACCCTTGTGCTGACAGAGGCAGAGGCCGCAGTCTGAAGGGCTCGGAAAAACGCACAGAGGTTCACAAAAACATGCGCGGATGGGGATGCATGGGGAAACAGGTGGCACTAGCATGGTGAAAACAGGAAAACAAAACAGCAGCGGAGGCTGAGGACAGCACTAGGTGACACCTTCAACAAACTGGGGATCAGCATCTGCAGTGTTTCCCTTAAAAGACACAACTACGCTTATTTACCCAATTATCTGAGCGATTAAAATCAGGACCAAGGACTAGGGCAGGCAGTTGGAAGGGAGGATATAGTGCCATCTAACAGCTGCCTCTCACTTTTATAATGTGTGATGTGTGATGACATGAAGTAGGACATCACACTAACATGGTTTTGGGGAGATTTTGGGCACCTAAATTGGTTATAAATAGCTATTGTACAGTTTCTAGTTTATAAACCCAGAGGATGGATCCAGAAATATAGACCTCCTTGTTTACCAATTATTTAAATACAGAAAATGAGTGTTTTCCTCATTGAGTTTTGTGCTGTGTAGCAAGATGTGTGTGAAAGGGAAACGCAGAAATATACCCATCTACAGCAATGCATGCAGGGATGCACAACAAACACTGAAATTCACTGATACACGTGCATGCAGAGATGCATGCATGTGTACCAAAGAGGGACACTGAGATGCATAATACAATTAGATGCATGTGGGGATGCTAACTCAGCTGCCCAGAATAGTCCGTAAACAGGGATGCACACAGGGATGCATTAAGTGGTGCATTTCCTGCGTCGCCCACATTTAGTCTCCTGTTTTCATCCCCCCTTCCTGTTTTACACACGCAAATACGCAGTTACATACGTACAGTATATGATATTAAATTAAATGAGGCACATATGGTAATGTGTCTGACGCTGAAACAGTTTGATCATATTACTGTGACGGGACCTGCCTTCCGTTTCTTTGCCTGATCACATTAAGTACAAAATGGGATGCTGGCATTAAAAGCGCCAGCATTGTTTTCCCAGGGCCCAGTGTTGTAACGGTCATATTTCAGAGATGCTGTGGCCATGATGTGTTTTGATATCACAGCTTGGGCGGCGGTCATAGCACTGGAGGAGCGTATCGATTGTCCAGTGCTCCACTGAGATGCTCCAGGCTTAGATGAACGATAATGTATGAGGAAGGATCTCTCTTAAAAGGGCCAGTAAACCATGTTGCTTAAATGGCTACACACTGGGCCAAGGAGCATTTAACCTGGAATACCGTAGTCTTAAATGCAGCTCAAACATAAACACATCTATTCATAGGTATTAAATTATGAAAGAGTACCCAGTTTAGAATTGCCATAAAATATATTAATGCTTTCTGTTAAGAAACACATGATGGGATAGAGAATTTTTAAATAATAGTTCAAAAACCCAAATAAAGTCAAAAATGAACCCATAAACATTTGTTAAAGATCTCTTAAAGCAGATGTCAGAGATCCCTGTGATGTTTTTAGAGAGGTTGGTGTTCACAGATATCCAGCACCGATGTCGTTGAGGTGTTTTACACTTCACACATCTATCCTTGAGGATTGGGGGGTGGGCGGGTATCAGAATTTAGAGAGGTGATGTTAATGATGTTTCTCAACATGTATGCCCATGTTTTTTTCTTTTCATTTTAGGCTTAGGAAAACACATAGTGTGGAAGCTTCAAGCCCAAGATGCCAGAGCAGAGCAATGACTACAGGGTGGTGGTGTTCGGGGCCGGGGGGGTGGGAAAGAGCTCTTTGGTGCTGCGCTTCGTAAAGGGAACCTTCCGGGACACTTACATCCCCACCGTGGAGGACACGTACCGGCAGGTGATCAGCTGTGACAAGAGCGTCTGCACCCTGCAAATCACCGACACCACGGGCAGCCACCAATTCCCTGCTATGCAGCGTCTGTCCATCTCCAAGGGTCATGCCTTCATCCTTGTCTACTCCATCACCAGCCGGCAGTCGCTGGAGGAGCTCAAACCCATCTACCAGCAGGTGCTGGCCATCAAGGGGAGCGTGGAGAACATCCCAGTCATGCTGGTGGGGAACAAGTGCGACGAGACCCAGCGGGAGGTGGAGACCAGGGAGGGTGAGGCCCAGGCGGCCACCTGGAAGTGTGCCTTCATGGAGACCTCGGCCAAAATGAACTACAACGTCAAAGAGCTCTTCCAGGAGCTGCTCAACCTGGAGAAGAAGCGGAACATGAGCCTCAACATTGACGGCAAGCGCTCCAACAAGCAGAAGCGTGCTGACAAGCTCAAGGGCAAGTGTAGCGTCATGTAGGCCTGGGTGGAGCAGGGGAGAAGGAACGAGGAGGAGAAGGGATCAGGTAGACACGAGTTGGAGGGGGAAGCTAGGGGAAGAGCAGGCGTGTTCAGAAAGAAGAAAGAAGAGTCATGTGACCTAGCAGAATTTTATGTAACCCCGTAACACCCCCCATATTCCTTTCTCATATGGAAACATGAACCATTCGCAGCATACTCAATCCATCAAGCGTCACTTTTTTTAATCGGAAATGCGCCGTCCATGAGGAGGAGCTTCCATCGAAGAAGAAGTGACTGATGCAGATGAAGTGTGACGCAGTGAACAGGGACAATGCCGCACTTTCAGTGATCCCATGCAGTGACGGTAGCAGAACGAGCGGGACGTCTAGAGCTAAGTTCCTGGTGGTGGTATGAGGGAGATGTCCCCTGTGTACTGGTGTGCATGGCGTTTGTCCCGCATGTTGTGTCTGCTTAGGGCTGCCTCTTCCCCCTCTTCTTTTGTTTTTCCTGCAGTCATGAGTTTCAGGTTTTAATCCGCGGGCAGACACACCGGGACGGAGGCCGGCGACACCCCACCGCTGCTATGTCAGCGAGACGGCTGCAAAATCCGCCGGTCAGATGCTCTCGGCCAAAAAATTCACTCAGCAGAAAGGTCCAGATACGGAAGGAAGGAAAAGGCAGCTATAAAGTTAACCACAGGTTCTTGCCGCTGTGTTTTTAAGATGTATGTTGCCTAGGAAGAAAAAACTCCTTCGGCTTTCCATGTGTCTCCACGTTTATTAGCCCTGACATTTTCTGCCGGCTGAAATCTCACCTCTGCTGGAGTTCTGTACCAGAGAAACACAGGACAGAAGTTAAATTCTTGAATCACATTTGAAATGCCACACGCGGAATTTTTTTGCCAAATCTGGTTATGCGTAAATGTCTTCTTTCTATTTTGATAATACAATGTGACTCAGCCCCTTGCTCACAAGACAAACCGCCTGTTTTAGTGTCTCTCTTTAGTGTTCGGCACAGATAGTCTTTAAGGTTCGCTTGCCGGTTCCTCTCAACTCGTTGCCGTCTGCGTGCTCCTCACGTGTCTAGCTGTGCCGCACAAAGACCAGCGACTACCCACCCGTGCTGAGCTTTGGGCGCTGTTTAGAACATCCCACTGATGAAGAGTGGCCTTTTTTAGTGTAATTAAAAATTCTGCAATGCTAAAATCTACTGCTTTGAAAAGTCATCTGTGAAACAGAATGACTTTGAGTCCTTAGCATGTTTTTTATTTACCTCCTTTTTAGTCTCCCCATTCAGAGATAGGACTTGATTGCTCTCATAAGTCAGAGGCACAATGTCACTTCTTACCAGCCTATTTTCAATGCTGGTGTCTTCCAAACCCAACATCATGAGATGTTCACAGATGAGGAGGAGTAGGAGGAGGATGGGCTGGAAGGGGAGAGCATCACCTCAGGCACCCCCAATGACCACTTGGCAGGGAGTCAGGCTGAAAATAGGTGCCTCCACACCTTGAGAGATCCTTCCCCTATGGCATCACCCATCTCAAATCAGTCCTCACTGAAATGCAGGCTTGAGATATTTAGACAGTCGCATGCTGAAGCCTGAGTGTCGAACGCGCAGTCCCAAATGTCTCAGTTAAACCAGCGATAGAAGGTATATATCATTCTCTTTTGTGATCTAGTTAGCAAATAGGCCAAGTGGAGTTACTAGCCTTGATGTGCCATGTGTCTTTCAGGGTCACTTAGAAATGATACAGGTGCTGATTGGGTCTTATACGTTTTAGTGAAATTTGCATCTGGTCCAGACATGACAAGACAGAAAAAATGGATATGCTGACTGTAATGATGAATGTATCAATCACAAGTATTGAGCAGTTTTGACCTGAGAAAAACACTGAAACAAAAAGACAAATCATTTTACTTAATTAGTAGAGCACCATAATGTCATACAACAAATGTTTGACTAAAATAGTCATATTTATTTGGTGTATCATTCTTCTTCCCCAATGTCGTGATTGAACTGCTTAAGCCCTGGGACTTCATGTTAGATGCAAGAAGGGGCTGGAATAGAGTTGCTATCTCGTCCAGTGATTTGTCCAGGACAGGAAGAAGAGGAGTGGTTGCGATGTAGAGACCAGCGAGTAGGTGTGATCCAAAGGGTGGGTGTGGTCAGACAGAGCAATAGTGGTTGATTTCCCTAGCTGGTAAATTTAGGGCTTTTTGGAGTTTCTCAGGTTGCAAGAACTCCCAATGTCCCACTTTCATATGTCACAGGTTTCCATCTACAGCTACAACTATCCAGATTAAAAGATTTGATTTTCCCACTTCTTTTGATGTAATAAAAAGGGAACCAACCTAACCTGAGCCAAAGAAAGGTGATTTGTGGTCGGATTCAGACAATATGCTTTGTTCATCTAAAAAGCACAGTATGGACCATCACCATGTCTCATGGTACCATGGTCAATTAAACTAATTAGAATAGCAAATTTTACTGCAGTTTATTTTATTATAGTTTGCAACGGACATGCATCTACATTACTGGATATGGTGAAAGAGAACCTATACATTTCTTCCAGTTGTAAAAAATTAGCAAATGTAACGTGACATAATGCATGTAAGCATTTAGAATTATTTTAGAATTATAGCTACTATACATAATTTGCAACTAATATTTAAAAAAATGTTCTATTCTGTGGCACAATTGTAGGTACAAGTAGCAGACTGCCAAAATATTTTATAGGCTATATTTTCTTTTATATATATATATATATATATATATATAGACACACATATATGTATATATGTGTATGTATATATATATATATATACATATAAATATATATACCTTATGTAATATGTATAATAATTCAACAAAGTGCCCAGTATTTGAAGGTTTGTTTTGCTAAGCAAATTCTTTCTTATAAAGCATGTAAAG
>JAAGVU020000032.1:22181110-22224270 GCA_011763525.2 Mormyrus iriodes
TATAAAATGTCCAGACAGTTTAGCACTTTTCAGATTGACTAGCTTTTACATCAGGGAATTTTTTCACACACTTTTATACATGTTCTTTTGAGCATAAAACTCAAACCAGAAAATGCATTTGAGACAGGTTTGTTTTATCAGCATCTGATCTGCTGTCTGACAAAAAACACAATAATCACAGATTATAAGCTTCCGGACTTAGACGCTTCTCACTGGAGTTAAATATGTTGCGATTTAACTCAGAACATGGCAATACTGTGATACGATTTCGGGTCTGCGTTGTCTGAAAGTGGTGTGCCTGTTTTCCACAGTCCTCCTTTTTGTGGCAAGGTTTCTGTTTTTTTTTTCTTTGCATTTACTTTTTGCTCTTTCGGTTCTTTTGACAGTTTATCTTGTGTCTCGTTGACAGAAACACATCAATCCTACTGGGAAGGAGCTTTCCTCTGTTCTTTTTCAATAACATTCAATTCCAGTTGCAGGGATTTGACTGACTCTCCACAGAACTATACTATTATCACTATTAGTGTGGCTTACATAGGAGAATGAGCACTCCAGGTAGCCACAGAGTACGAGCACAACGGTGCCCTACTCTGATGCTATAGGAGAGTGATCTCCTGATGTCATGCCCTGACCGTGACAAACAGGTCAGTGTAAACAGGGCCAGAACCACATAACAGTGAGTCTGCTCGAGTGAGCACGCAGAAGATTATTTCCTGGGTTTTTCACACGGTTAAATTTGGTGGGGGTGGATACATTGCATCGTACATGGGAATTGTTTTAAAGAAAGCTATCATTTCCCTGACATCCCCCCCAACCTCACCCCACTGGTTTCCACATTGAGTAATATGTTCTTGCCTGCAGCAAGTTTAGGATTGAACATCCTTTGCGTGCTCCATGACAAATCGCCCTGCCCACGCCTGGGAAAAGTCACTGCACTGCTGAGTAACTGCAGGGCCAAACTCAGACTGTCCATTATGCTCATCAGCCAATCCCACTGTTGCTTAGTCCTGATAGGGTGGGGAAAAAAACTGCATCTGTTTTGTCTTGTTTCCTCTGCTGATAAGCTTTTTTCAAGCAAAGTGAGGCAAAGAGAGTTTTAAGAAGCATATATGTCATAAGAAAAGAGATGCTCCAAGCCAGACTACTCGGGCAATGTATCACACAATGTACCATTAAAATCATTTCAACTTTTGTACATTTTTTTATGTGAAAGGGAAAGATCTGTGAAAAATGATCAAATGTACTTCTGTAAGAACCAACTTTTTATGTGCATTTGTTCGTTTATGCTCGCCTTTCCGAACAAAATACAGTCGTGGCATTTTTTCCCTCGTTTTGTTTCAGGCTTTGGTTTAAGGTGTGTTATCTGCTGTAAATACTTCCAAGTGTTTGTACAGGTGCGTGCACATAGACACACACACTCATGTTAAGCACAAAAGAGGGACTATGCTTGAGGATTTACTGCAGCATGAGTGAAAATGACACACGGATGTTTGACCACAGAAATTTTCAGCAACCTACGTTCTCCTTATCAATGCACCAAGATACAATCCGCACCTTCTATCTGCAGCTGGACACGACGACCAGTTGTCCTCATACAAATGAGAACATCCTTGGACATCGGACAGCCCTTGAAGGGAAGCAGATGCAGAGAGGGAGAGAAGTGGAGCTCTGGGGATGGTCTTTGATTTCAGCATTTAACAGCGAATGGGGGCTGTAGCCATCACTGCTCTAACCCCCGCATGTCCAACATTGTCACTATGGGTACCTGTCTGTGCACATGCCAGCATGAGGGCAAAGGTCAAGACTGTGAAGCATCTGTCTTTTAAACCCCTGTGCAGTCTTCTGTTCTCACTGTTTTCATTTTTAATATTATGACCAGATATTTTCAATGTTTGCTCTTTATTTAAGAAAGCAATCATCTAGCGTTCCCTCCTAGCAATAGTCTTCCTATCGATGATATACTGTGTTCATGCATCCCATGACAAACGATGATAGTAATAAAAATAATGTTATAATCCGTCTGCATACAATATGACTTTTTTTTTAATAAAACGCCCTTTAAAATGCACCCATTGTTTTTTTTGGTCATCTTGCTACCAGAAGAGGATCTGGAAGGGTACAAATCTCATTGCTGGTCAGAAATTATCTGCATACACACTGCTCCTGTTTAATTCCAACCTCTGCATTCTGTACGAGATGCGGTTGCCATGGTAACACCACTGCTCAGTCCACATGGAGACGCTGGTTCACCCAGGTGAGGATATTGAGAAAAGCAAGGATTTCCACATAAAACAATGAAGATGGTTTTTATTTCAACAGTCTTTTATGATTACAGTGCACCCATTTTTGTACATATGCTTACTTATTGAACTCTTAGCTATACATATCCATAGGCATGCGTGATTTAGTCATTATAACTAACGTCGTACTCAGAAATATTTAATTAAAATTCTATGATTAACTTGATTTGACGTCTTTAACCTTTTCAAAAAGCCTAGCAAGGTATGTAAATAGAAAGCAAATTCAATTTCTTCATTCTTACCTGCCTTTTCCCCTCTCTATCACATACTATACTCCTCCATTCCATGTATTTTTGCAAGATATGGTTTGAAAAATACCTGCCTTTCAAGTTTGGGGCCAATAGCCAAAATAAGAAGCACTTTATCCGTCCCTCTCGCTCTATGTTTTTCTCTCTTTTCCTTTAATTTCAGTATGCCAGTGGCTCCAGCAGCTAGCAACTCTATAATTTCTCCAAATTACAGTGCTTTCAGCCTGCACACTACTTAAGAAGGTCATGGGTGCAGGGCTCTAATGACTGCCACAGGGCAATCCAACTGGACCACACAAGTCGCATATGAAGCTGAATACAGAAGCAAGCGAAATATTTTGTGTAAGAAAGACCTGTTTCTTTGTGAGAGTTAAACTTAAATTCCCTTTCAAGGATGCCGACTCAGTATTTCCAGGCATTATCCATTTGATAGATGAAACAAGCAGTGGGGCTAATAGACCATTATGGCTCACAGCTGCAGGTTACCCAGCATGCTTATACACAGCTCAGGGTACAGGAACTGTAATGCAGCATGTTCGGATTTCTTTTAAAAATCCTCAGTTGTTTTGCTGGTTACTAAAAGCCAATTGCCACTTAAAACTAAATTGCCTCACTCAGATTTTCACAGCATATCCTCTGTCTCCCCTATCTAGGCCCACCCACTCTGATTCCAAATCGTCCTTGATTAAACATGCCCTGATTCAGCCTAGATCTCTTCAGGGCTATTGAATTATTTTGGCATTAGGCAACAAATTTGGGGGAGGTGGGTTGGAGTTCGCAGTTCTTTCCTCAAACAGCTGACATGGATGTGGAGTGAAATCGCATGGGCCTCAGAGATTTGTGACTTACAGCCTGGGCGTGTCTGCTGTAGCCTGACCTCTGTGTGGTGTAGAGGTTAACCATCCTGGAGCGTCACTGGCCTCACGCTTCGTTGATGTCCCAGGGCCGCTAAGGGACACGCCTGTTGGTAAGTGGGCCTTAATGGCAGCGGGGGGAAAGGTACAAGCATTGGCATAATTTTACGCATCATGATAAATCAGGCCAACTCAGTGGAAGCCATTCCATTGTCTATAAATAACACTCACAAAATGAGTCAACAGAGAACTCCACCGTCCTGAGGGATCGAGCACCACTAGAGACAGCCCAGGGCTTAGAGACCTGCAGTGGACAATGGGGAACAATCAATGTGTTGCCAGGTGAGAGACTATCTGCATGCCAGACATTTTCTCTATACATGTGTATCGGACAGAATCTAAAAGGTCATTAAAATATTCCTTAAAATTATTAGCAAATTCATGAAAACTGGGGGGTGGTGATCTGGCTTGGTGTGTGACCTTGTAGCATCACAACCCCAGAACTATGGGTTTGAATCTTACTCCTGGCTGTTTCTGTGTGTGCTTTTGTAATCATTACATTGTGGGGACCAGATAATGATAACAACCTGTAAACTTTTACCTTGTGGGGACATTTTTTCAGTCCCCACAAGCATAACCTCAATTTTATAAAAATCTATGGATGCAATCAAAAAACTAAAAATGCCAAAAGTCTTGTCTTTTGTTTAGTTACTTATGGTTGAGGTTAGGGCTGGGTAGAGGCTATGGTTGGGATTAGGGTTATACCCTTAGAAATGAAAGGAGAGTCCCCACAAAGATATGAATACAGGGACTATGCGTGTGTGTGTGTTGGTTGCATGTTCTGGCTGTGTTTCTATGAACTTCTTCCAAGTACTTACTCTCCTCCCACAATCGGAAAAATGTAAATAACTGAATTATTCTAGTCTCTTGAAATTGCCTGTAGTGTGTGACTGTGTGTGAGTGTTTGCCCTGTGTTTCCGGGGGAAGGCTTCAGGCTCACAATAACCCTGGATAATTATTCATAGTAAACGGAAAACTTGGTACCTGTGGCTGGATGATTAATAAGCCATGAATCTGCTGATGTGCAATACATGCCATGGCACACAAGAAGTCATTACTGCTGTAGTTACCAGCAGCATGGCAGAAGAATGAGATAGAAAATGTAATGCTGGGCCACCTTTTTAAAATGGAAGTTCAGCACGAAAAGCAGGTGACGTAGCTTTCCGTCCACTAGTAGGTTTCGACCATTACAGGCGGAGAAAAACCAGGCAGCACAAGAGGGTTTAAATGGGATTTAACCCGGACTTTCCTTAAGGAGCAAAAAGCTAGCATCACAGGGGGAAATTGACTTCCTTCCACATCTGCAAACCATACCAGACCGACAGGGTGAGCAAAAATGTTTACAAGAAAACCACACAGTCTGCATGATTGATACGGAAGGGCCATCTGAAAATGAATGGCACGGTAAAACGGGCATGACGGGTGAGCGGTAGATTAGAGAATTATAGTACAGTCGGCCCTTCTACATCATGGGGGCTGGGGGCGCAGGCCCCCTTCGATCTAGAAAAACTGCCGAAAATGTTTTGCTCCCGTTGGCGAGCAGAGCGAAGTGAAGCAAGATCGTTGAGAGATATCACACCAGAGGCTGCCGTAAACACGCCTGGTGTCCTCCAAACCAGCACTGTACATATATTTTATGCATTTATAAGTTACTAAACTTTGTGTGTGTCGTCTATGGCTTTTGCAAAACTCCCAAAAATTTCCCATTTAATTTCTTTTGCCACCATATACCAAAACTGCAATGGGGAAAGTTGCGATGTAGAAGGGTCGGCTGTGAACCCTAAATACTGGGGGGTGCGGGTGGCAAGGTGGCTTGCTGGGTAGCACTGGCTCTGTGTGCATAGTTTCATCTTCCCCCTGAGTTGTGAACGTTTCTTTCAGGTACCTCCAGTTTCTTCCCACAGCCAAAAAACACACGGTTAGGTCAAGTGGCATCCCAAAATAGCCCATTGTGTGAGAGTGTGTACATGCATGCCCTGTGATGGACTGGTGTCCCCACCAGGATGTCCCCTGCATTCACAATGATCCTATACTAGATTAAGGGCTGAAAGACAGATGAATCTGGGGTTGCATTTTATGGTACACAGAAACAGCACCAGTTTAGGATTGCTGTTTGGGACAGAATTCTGCTTCTAGGAACTACAGATTGTTTTTTTTTTCTTTTTGAATCCAGTTCCATGCTTTCAGTGTGCCTTATAATCCTTATAATTTCTGGGGCTTTGCTAACTGGGAGCATTTTATGGCACTCTTTATATCTTTTGCGGCAACCTATTTGCCTTTTACAGGAGTCAAGGAAACGGAATACATTTTTTCCAGACTTCACACTTGGGTCCAAATAGCATTTCAGATCCACCCTGTGAATATTACTGCCACGCATTTCCACACTCCGATAGTAATCCCTGGGCACTCCAGGACCCGCTGTGCTCCTTCCAGCCCCCCTCGTCGCAGACATCTGCTACATTCCCTACACACCCCGTATGCCTTTAACTCCGTAAAATACAACCCATGTACCCCCTGGCTCTCTAACATCCCAGACTGCAGCTTGACACTTGCAATTAAATATTAATAAACATTTGTGCTTGGATTATCTTTAACCTTTCTTCTAGATTTAGCGTGGGAATCTCCGTTTATTTTACAGTGCTGGCTTCCCATTATGCAGTCTCCGCAGTAGTAAATAAATAGAACAGGTAAAGAAATATGCCATATGCCGGCTCATTTTGCTCATTTTAAAACAAGTTACCCCTACCGTGAATACATTTTAGCCTAACAGCCTGCACATTTGTTTAACCGCACGCCGTTTCTGGTCGTTGTTGTGTCGGGCGGCCGCTGAAGAGGCGCCCACTGGGGCGGCACCCCTCCCGGGTGACACACCTGGGCGTAAACTCATTAATTTCAGCACCTCAGGGACCTTCTTCTTATTTTTAGCGCGTCTGATCGCACCGAAAGCAGGCGCGGCGCAGTGTGTCGCCGCCACGCCGCCTGCCTGGGTATGTTTTGCTTTGTTGTTCTCGAGGCGCTGAGGATCGCCCCATGAAAGCGGCACGGTGCCCGGTCTTGAGGCAGCTTTCCTCCTCAGATTCCTGGTAGTACAAATGGGCTTGTCGTTATGCATACATGTAAATGGACGTGCCGATTTGTCGATCTACTCTTCCCTTTGCAACCCATTTTAAATGATTAATTTGGTGCTGTTCATGCTAAACGGGAGGCTGATGGATTTTTTCCGAGTCCCCTAATTGCATGATCTCGGTATGCTTGGGAGTCTAGACCACTTTTAACCTGTCGAACAGACAGAGGAAAGCGTTAAAATGGAGGGAGAGCAGCAGAATTTCACGGTACCGCGAGCCTTGTTGCCATGGCAGCAGGCAGCTAGCCGCTTCCCACGTGACCAGTGTGGTTAATGGTGAGTGGGGTATGTGTCATGGGAGGACCACAGGCGCCGTTGTAAGAGTATATTGCATTTTCTGTTCACTAAACAGACAGCATTGCATTTGTAGTAGTGCTATCTTTATTTAGCAGGCTATATGATTTAACTGTTACAGTGGGGAATTTTCCAGTGTGGTAGGACAGGCTGTCAGGTTCTACCATTATTTGAAGTGCGTAGCCCCAGCCTCTAGTTTGGTTGCTGCTAGTTGTTGTTGAATCTTAAATCTATGGTGCTTTTATTTACAGTGTAAACCCGTTACCTGACCTCCCAAAACAGTTCTGTTTTCAATGGCATCTCTACAGGTTACAGTATCTACATGGTCACCAGTCTCTTTCATTATCCCATAATACAAAGCAATTATTCTATGTTTACTTGCATATATTTTCAGTCATGTTCACCTTTTCAGAGGGATTACCGTAGTTAAGTGCCTTCCTCATAGCATATCTGCAGGCAGTCAATCTCAGTGTTGAAGTGATGAATGAAATCCACCTTTATGAAAATCTTTAAAACTCAAACCTGTAGACTTCCCTCCAGCTCAATTTTTGGGCACCACCTAAGCCATAACATTTTAAAAAACATAATTAAACTTGCAGAATTAAAAAGGTTCCTTTAAATGTGTAGTATCATTGTATAAAGACGTCAAATACTTTGCATTAATATTCAAAGCAGAGCTATTCACTTTGAGTACTTTTTTCCAGGATTTGCTAGCTTATTCATGTTTCAAGCAATAGTATTTTTTTTTAATGGAATTATCATAAATAAAAATGAAAGCCCGTGTAAAAACCCATAAGCAGAAAATGCAGTAATGTTATCTTATAAAGGATTATCTTATAACTGTAGTATATGTACCCTAAACATAAAACGGAGGCTTCCTGCAAATCCTGTTTGCATTGTAGGATATGGAACGATATAAGATTGGGTCGTACAGTAGATCTGTGTGCACCTTACAAAGGCATTCAGTCTAAATTTTTAGTGTCCAAATAGCGCTTCCAAAGCCTATAGCGAGTGAACAGGCTCCTTTGGCAGGATCGTAAGAGAATCCATTTTTGAGTATGCAGACAGTAGAGGAACAAGAGAACAGGCCAAAAAATAGGAGACTGGACCACCAGAACCGTGCAATGGAAGCATAGGAGCAGATTCATAATGGGAAAGATTGAACAGTACGGAAAGTCTTTAGTCAAAGTTTGAGTGGTTGGAATTCACAGGTGAGGGAAAACGATGAAGCTACTCAGTATCTCTCATCGAGCCACAATGCTAAAGAAAATATCAAGTGCGTGACCTGTAAATGTCTGGACACAGTTATGTCTGTATGGGTTGACACCAGAGTGTGGGGGGAGAAGATGCAGACTTCCCTTTGAGGCAGAGAGAAAGTAGTAATAGCTGTGTGTGTGTTTGTGTGTGTATATATATATATATGTGTGTGTGTGTGTGTGGTGTCAGTCAAAAGTTTGGACACACCAAGCCACCTGCAAAGGAGAGCAATGGTGTCATATCACATGACCTGTCCTCCTAACCTAAGCACAACAGACATGGTTTTTGGAGAAGTTTGACCAGAGAGTGAAGGAAAAGCGGCCAATGAGGGCTCAGCCTATATGTGGGACCACCTTCAGGACAGCTGGACAAAGCATTCCAGGAGGCCCCCTCATGAATGACAGGATAGAAGAGACAGTAGGGTCAGCCAGTCCCTCGAGCAACTGGGGTTAAGAACCTTGCTATAGGGGCCAGTGGTGGCATCACTCTGCTGACCCAAGGATTTGAACTGGCAACCTTCTGAGTCCCAACCCACAGAGCTGCCCCCACCCCCAACAAATTATTATTTTTTGTTTAATACTTTTTTTGGTCAATTTATAATTCCATATATGTTATTTTATAGATTTGATGTCTTTATAATTATTCTGAAATGTAGAGAATAGTGCAAAGAAACCTTTGTATGTGTAGGTGTATCCAAACTATTGACTGTGTGTGTGTGTGTGTGTGTGTGTGTGTGTGTGTGTGTGTGTGTGTGTGTGTGTGTGTATATACTTGTGGCCTTACTGTTAGCTTTACTGAGCCTGGCCATTCTCCTTGGACCTCTCTCATTAACAGGGTATTTTTACCCACAGAAGTGCCATTGATTGGATGTTTTTGTTCATCACACAATTCGCTGCAAACTCTAGACACTGTAGCATGTAGAAATCCCAGGAGGGTGGCTATTTCTGAGATGTTGGAACCGCCATATGTGGCACCATCAGTCGCACACTGTTGAAAATTTCATACATTAGGCACCTCAGTCATTCTGCGTAGTACTTAGCCAAAGAGTAAGTGAACCTCTTGACCCTGGCTGTGTACTGTTTGCACTCAGTTGCAACCATGTGATTCTCTGTCTGGTGGAGTGGATTTTTTACATTAACAGACAGGCCTACATAATTATCTGGCCTTGAGTGTGTGTGGCTGTATGTGGAGTCTGTTACATAAAATACTAAAATACCTGTGCCGTTTTGCTAAAGACTGGTTAATTCTTACGATCATGAACAGTGTGTCAAACTTAGGAAGAAGGGGTATGTTTTATCTGTACTGCAAAAGAGTACAAGACCACTGTGTACTGCTGGCACTTGGAGTAGCTGTATTGTGCAGAATTAATCAAAAATGCATCAATAAACATATAAAAGTGTACAAAATGCTTTAAGCAGCACAAATAATTTTTGATAAATGCAGCAGCTAAGCAAATGGATAATAACTTTGTTATGCAGGCCTACTTGGCAATAGACTAAGATGTGATGAATGTGATTGCTCTCTGTCTCCTGGGCATGGAGCCACAACAGTCGCCACATAGTATTATCAGGCATCGGTCTGCTTCTGTGCAGCTAAAAGAGGAACTGCCCAGAAGACATTCTGCAACTTCACAAGAGACTAGAGCGACTGGAGAGCTGAATTCCACACAGGCTTGTTTCATCACATTGCTGCTTTATGTCACACACAATGTAGCTGTAATTAACCATCTAATACCGGTGTAACCTGGGAAATCTCTTGGGTATGGTGGAAACGGTTACTATGTATTAGAACTGTGGATGACTGCCTCCTTAACAAACAGTCAGAAGGATTGAGATGGGGGTGGGGGGGCAGCAGGGGTGCTGGGCCCTCAACCCAGACCAATCCAATTATGTTTGAAAATTTTTAGGGTCCTTGTCAGTCAGGGGTCCTTGGAATCGTCCTAATTTTCCCCCTTTACGGCACCCCTGGGAGGCAGACTGGGCGTTAGAGCGGTTTGCAGTAGCCCAATTCTATGGCTGCCAGCCCTCTTGGAAATCTGTCCAGAGGTCTCCTCTTTATGCCGTGGGACTGGTCTAACGGTCAACAACTTTGTGGTTATATTATAAATGTAGCTAGTTAACCTCAAAACTTACAGAGTTTTAGATTATGCATGTGACTTATTGGAGTGGTGGTGTTTTGTTGTTTTGTTGGTGAAGGCACGAGAGAACATCAAGCTTATCGCAGAAACTTTATTCAGATTTTTAGCTGGCAAGTAGTTAGACAACACACTATCTTCCTACCACCTGAACTTCCATCATTTGGAGTCATTGTTTGGATGATGGCAACAGTGAATGTTATCTCAGATACCACTCAAGAATCTCTAGTAAGTGCTCATTGGGTTGAGACCTGGCGACGGGAACTTCTGTGGTATATGAGTTTGATTTTCTTTCTTGATTTTTGAATCATTCAGTTACAACTCTGTGGATGAGGGTATAGCAATCACATGAAACTCAACTACCGTCAGCATAGAAATGCTTCACCAACAGGACTATTGTGATCAGTAGATGACTTTCTATTTATTGTCACCTACCTTAAACTCTGCCGTCTTGAGTGTAGCTAAAAACTGGCCTGGAAAATGCACCCCACATTATAAGATGGCTGCCAGAACCCTTGGGAGAACCATGGGAAACAATCACTGAAGCCTGTAGGTTTCATTTGGCACACCCCACACATGTGAAAGATGACTCATCTCACCATATGACTTTTTTCCACTTCTCAGTAGACTACTGTCCGTATTCTTTGCACCATTGCTCTGCTATGGTCCAAGCCGCTCATAGCACCCCTCTGTGTGAAGTCCCTAAACACTTGGTCGACTGCCTCTATGTACCACAGATTGAGAATTGCCATAAGTAGACTGGGGTGTAGTATTTTATTCTTTGCCTTATAAACTAATGCAGTAGCCGATCGCAAAAGACAGCACTGACATGACTTTCAGGAAATGTCCTCTTGTCCACAGCTGTAGACAGTGATATCTTTTCCTGTATCATCTTAGCCACGGTTGCAATCTGAATAGTTTCCTCACTGCAGTTCCTACCAAACATATTTCAGTCTCAATGATGGTAATAATATCGCCATCACCACCCCCCAAAGTCAGTGTTCTTCACTTCTAACCATTGATCCATCTATGACCGCTTATCCAGTACACAGTCACACCAAGCCCATCTTAGGAATCTCTAGACAGAGTGCAGGGGACAGCCTGGACTGGATGTTCTAACCAATGACTATGATATCCAAAATAACAGGCAATGTAGCTAACTCTGGATTTTTACATGATGATATACAAGTTGTTTAACTCAGGAATAACACCATTGTGGAAGAACTTGCTATCAATACACTTCATATATGTCATTTATTAAAGTGTTATCTTTATTTTGTCAGTTGTTTGTTAATGTATATTGGGAAATAGGCATACGATCTTTACTTTTCAGTCTTAATAGATTGTTTTAGCTGGTTAAATATATTTTCTTTTGTTTCAGGATTAGTAGTTACTAGCCTAACAACCAGCTCTGCATTTATAAGGCCAGCTAGTTTCTCCTTGAGATGAGACCTATATTTAATGAAGATAATTGACCCTTTGTTGAATAGTTTCCACTGTTCTTCTCATTACCTTGTGCTGTTCGCAATATGTTATTTTCAGATATAACAGCGCCTGCGAGGTTTTTTTAAATTGTGCTTTGACCGATAAAACAATCGGACCTGTCCATTTTCCAGTCCCACGTTGAGGAGGAATGCATTAACACGTTTTGAATGCAAATCGGTCTTGACTTTTTACATTATAAGCGGTCCAATGGTCCCATATCCTGCAGAGTGCAGTATTTCCCACAATGAAAAGCATTCGGCACATAGTACGGTGACTATTTCATTACATGTTTTGCGGTGGATTTTCCTGTGAGATGAAGTACTCGGCTTTGGTGGCTAACATGAGAAGTATACAAGAAAGGATAAATACATTTTATAAACGGAAGTAAGCTACATCCCTCAAATTTCACACAAGTAAACACTGCGGATACACGATCGCACATAGCGACTATTACACGTATTTGAAAGAATGGATATAGTTTTAAACTTCGCATCAGTGTGACCAAGTTTTGTCCTGGCACTGGTGTATAACATACACGATTATGCGAATGCATTTAAGTTGCCTTCGGATTACACGCAAGAAAATAAAGCACAAATAACATTTTAAAACATCAAAACTGACTGTGCTATTTGACTACTGCTTTATATATTATTATTATTATTATTATTATTATTATTATTATTATTATTACCCTGACGTTCATGTATATATACGTTCTGTTTAAAGTCACTGTATATTAAAATTGCAAAGGGCACGAAAATGAAAAGATGCCATCAAAGCAAATTAATCTGACGTTAATCATAACCTTTATTCATTTGTACAGGCAGATGTCTGAAAAATTGCATGGTCTAAAACAAACAAACAGCGCTGTACGGAGGAGGCTGCCTCAACCTAACCGGCCGGCGCGAGGGCTGGAGAGGGCGGGTACTCACGCGCTGATTGGTCTCCGCGGCCGCCGGGGGACGCCTCGTTAGTCCCAGAGCGGCTCTTCCTTACCCCGCTATACTGAGGAAATAGAAAAAAGAAGGGAGCGATAGATAAGCAAGTTTGACTGTGAGGACGGCGTCTCAAGTGGTGGACAGAAGGGGCGAAATTGGGTGGTTTCTGGTAAACGGAGGGGGGGCTGTTCGGGCGAGGGGAGAAAGCGAGAGCGGAGCGGCGGGCGGAGGGCGGCAGACCTGGCCCTTTAAAGCGCGCATCCACGCCGAGGTGAGCAGCTCCGTCCTCCTCTGTTCCTTATTCCGCGTACGGATTGTTTAAAAAAGCGTGCGTTTCTGCCCTTTTCGGCTGATTGTGGTTATTTTGTTATTTTATGCGGGGAGGGGCGGCGTGGGAGGGCGGTGTGTGTTTACACCCTAACGCGGTCTTATCCAGTCCTGCTGTCCGTGCGGCCGTGGGGCAGCCTTCGCTAGCGAGCGCCCCTTTATAAACCTTATTTCCCGTTTGGTTAACGGGGCGAGCGGGGTGAGGCAGTAAGATGGAGGCTGGGCAGTAACACTGACGTGCCGCTGGAAACGCTACTTTTGCCGACGTTACTGTTGTGAAAGTACGTGCATTTGTATCTTCTAACTGTGAGCCGTCTCATACATCCTTGATCGCTATGGAAAGGCAAAGCTGAGATCTCAGAGCTGACGGCGAGCTTTAAAAAATAAAATCAAGGAATGTGAATTAAATATAATTGAGTTGGGTGGCTCCGTTAATGAAATCAGCTCGGAGTGACCAGGCGCACTTGAGTACGGCCTTAGTAACACGCTGCTAGCGGTGTGGCTGTTAATACCAGACCTAAAGTGATACGATCAGGAGGAAATGCTGCGCCTTTTCAATTTATCGCGTTAACGTTGGATTTTTAGTGCAGTAGGAAAACCCAGAAAAAACACACCAGAAACCTTAACCCTGTTGGGGATGTTGTTTTGGGCTTCTAATAAATGATGTGTGTGAGCATGTAGACCTGCCATCTGTCTAGTAATTTGAATCTTTTGCGGCTGATTTAATATCTAATTACTGTCTCCTTTTGCGTTAAATGTTGGTGTTTTGATGCTCGGACTCTAAGAGCACTCCTACGGTACTATACAACAGCTGTCCGAGTTAGTCTTGCCGCGTAGATCCCTGTTAAAAGCTTTCTCCAGAAATGGTAGAATGCTATTTTTAAACTTTCTGGGGGAAAAAAAATCACCTTTCAAAGTTGCTGTTTTTTTGTAATGCTTGCACGACGCGTAATGTGCGTGTTCACCTTGGGTTTTGACAGACTTTTTATGTTTAATAACAATTGACAGACTTTTTATGTGTAGTAACATCGTTCATATAAAAAATTTTAAGTGTTGAATTGCAGTGTAAAGGTTAAGAGTGGTTATTAAACTAGTCTGATTACTCCTCGTTTAAGCTAGTAAGTTTACTTCACTTAGGCCCATTTCCTTCATTCTCATCCTTATCTCTACATAGATCTACATAGCTCTGACTTAAGACTAGATTTTTAACTTGCTGGCCTGTAAACCCATTAAAGACAATGAGGCATGCCACATTTTAGATTCCTTTGATAATGTTTGGGCTGCTCTGCAAGCAGTGGTCCCAAACATTCCTCGCGTTGTGTTCCTGAGACCTACAGTGTCGGCCAAGTAAATAATCTCTGCTTAGCGTCCCCTTGTGTAAACTCTTCATTCAGTGTCTCTCTCCCAACCCCCATTGGATATGAATGGATTAACTTGTAGACTTTAACTCGTATAATCTTGTTAACTCATTAGGTGTAGCTGGGCAGAGCTGTTTGCTGTGTGGTTTGTGCCTACTGTTACTGACATTACAGGACATATGGTTGGTTACGCAACCTGTGGCGTTTTAATGTTGTGTATTTGTCAATGAAAGCTCTCCCTTGTTATAAGACATAGGGGCAGACATAGGGACTTTTGAAAATACTGTGTTTTTAATGATTGCTCCAAGATCTACTTTGCAGAATCCTGCCTTTGGAGGTTACTGCTGTGTACCTGCCAGAACTAGTTTAGAAAGCTGGTTGAACTGGGTTTGCTAGATGCTCACTTTGTTATACCTTTACAGCTTTTTATTTGAACAATTAAGTGAATCAGTATGTACATTTACTATTTATGAGCTTTTGTGTAGAGGCCAAGCACTTAATCTGTATAAAAAAAAATCATTATTCTGTCACAGATGTATGTTATTACATTATTTATGATCTTAAGTACTTAAGTGGCATTTGAATGAATATCTGTGTGATTCATTTTGTGTCTTAATATGCTCCCTTAAAGAAATGACTGAACTTTGTGGCTTTATGACTCTGAAGAACCCTTCCTGCTTGCTGTGGGTGAGCGTTCCGTGCACTGATGCTTGTGACATACAGCTAATGTCTTTCACATTTGCCGGTTCAGACCCCCCAGAGCAGTTTCTCCCAGTGCCGTGGCACAAACATAATGGAGCTGGCAGATGTTTTATCATCTTGTGGAAGGTGGCATCACCCTCCTGTGTGTGTGATGGGAGGTTTACACGGTTCGTCTCTCCCAGGACCTGGTTGGTAGCGTGATTGAGGGCTGCCCAGCACAGAGTGCTGTTGAATGACTGTGTGTTATGTTTCCCAGTATCTTTTGTCTCCCATCAGCGAGGGGCATTGGACTGAGCCCACCCCGCTTAATCAGCACTGATCTCAGGTGCGCACCTTTTGTGTGACTTGTTACCTCCTGTACACACACACACGCTGAAATGCAGCAATATAATGGCGTCATGCTGGCTCTGGAGCACAGGTGTGGATGTGGGTCTGCTCCTCGTCAAGCGGGAGGTTCGACGTCCCCTGGCAGGCCGTTGTAATGCAGCTGTCGAGAGACTCTGTCACCTCCAGGGTAACTATAGTAGCGGTGACTGTTATCAATATGTAAGCAAAGTAAGTGTTTACTCTTTGTGGTAACTAAACGATCATTTTCATATGAAAACAGCCTCATTCAAATTAAAATTTGCAGTGATTAACATCACTATAAATACCAGTTGGCAATCTAATCTAATCTAACATGTAATATAACAATGAATTATTAACATGGCATTGAAAGGGTGGCTTGTGTTCAGTCTGTGGTGCTTTTGCAGGTCCGATCTTACCATTCAAAGCAAAAAATATCAGCTATAAGGTTAAAGTTGATTGCAAGATGTAGATTATTCTTTATTTCAGCCCACAGTTGGTTTCGGTACATTTTTTCGAACTGGAAACTCTTCTCCTCTGACCTCTCATTAATGTGGTGCTTTCGGCCACAAAACCGATGCTGACTGGCAGTTTGTTTTTTATTTACTGCAACATTTACTGTAAACTAGAGACTGTAATTTGTGAAAATTCCTGTAAGGTGGGTGTAACAGGTGATGGAGCCACTACATATGGCACCAATAATCACATCACTTTAAAAATCACTTAATTATATGTATTAGCCATTCTGATGTTTGGCCCCACATTAAGGGAAACGCTTGACCTTGTGTTCAATTGTAGTCACATTATTTAATGTTCGTATTAACAGGCGGAATTAACATGGATATTACTACCAGCAGAACTGGATTAAGAAATTTTTTAGCCACAGTAAAAGCTCTTCTGACTGGTAACGTGGGGACCAAGGTACTACTTGATAGTTGAATTTTCTGGATAGTTGAACTTAATGAAAAAACATTGAATTGTAACATTTCTCACAATTACTTTTATCCTTTTATGCACACAGACTAATGATTATTGTACTGTTATGTTAGCATGCTTCAATATCACTGCCAGATGAAGTCAGATATTCGATACAACAAAAGAGATTGAGATAAGCAATGGTTGAACAAGCAGAAGAACAGTTAAAGCATGTGCTTTTCTTTGCACAATGCTCATCTTTATTTTTAGTGTAAATTCTTGAAAGTATGATTTTTTTTATTTTGAGGCTGATATTTTAGAAATTATTTTAGCATGCTGGTTACTTGAATGTCTCATACTAGGCTTTTACTGTAGCTAACTTCAGGTTACTAAATTGTTTCATTTTATTGTATGACAGATATGTTAGGGAAGTTATACTGTATCAAAAAAAGCTCATTATATAGGAATATTCTAAGAAAGTGAACTGCCTTCACCAAAAAGACACGAGGCAATGTCGTACAGCTTATTTAGCTAGTGCGTAGTTAAAAAAAACCTGAATTTCTCAGCTATTTTTACAATTGTATTAGTCCATCATCTAAAAGTTTGCTTTGCAAATTTTGAGTTTGTGTTCACCTTGAGATTAGAAATGACATTTGACCTTACGTGTATGGCATTCTCCGATTAGATGATGCTGTGCAGATAGGCCCCTTGTGCCACAGATCTTTCAGCACTTATGAAATATGACAAGAGTGACCTTCCTGGTAGGGTGCCCTGGTATAGCTTGTGTGCTGCCCTGACTTGATATATGACACATGTATTTTTACACATGTATATTGTGGTATCTGTATCGAAAATGTTTGAGAGTGCACTGGCATTTTAGGAGGTGGAGTGACTGACTGTTATGGTTAAGTTGGGTAGCTACAAGTATGGATATCATTTCTTTTGCTGTATTGGCTGTAAGGAAGTGGGCTTTGACCTCAATATGAAAAGTGAGTGATATTTTAAGCTGTCCTCTGCCCAATTTAAGGTGTAGTTTGCTTTCACTCTTGTTTCTTACACATTTTAATTTATATAAATCGTTCACTTTTTATGATAATGGTCTTACAGTACTAGGCTATGAGAACCTGCTAGTAATGTAAATGCAGTTCCTCATCAGCTGGGGGTTCTCAGTTTTCACAACCCTCTGCTCTCATTCTCTGTTTATATTGCACACATTTTACACACTTTTCCCTCCAAAATATTTCCCCCTTTCCTATATTTAAGGGTTAACATAAGCAGTAACGTCTGTCGTCTTCATAAATTGCAACGCCGTTATGGGCAGCACTCTCGAATGTTTATCTGGTGACACTCATATCGTATAGCCTGCTTTTCAGGAACCTACCGATCAGATTTTCTTTTTTTTGAAGTGCAGTTTATCAGTGTACGTTAGGAAGTCAGTTAGCATGAGTTATCTTCAGTACAAACTTTTGCAGCTGACCTGTTTAAACCGGTTTGAAGAGAAGCCTGGATCCCCACGGTAAAACTGGCATCACTATGGCATTGAAACACTCCTGTTTAGACACCGCCCGGGGCTTTTTTCCACCTGTACCTTTGTTCAGCAGCTAACAGGGTTGGGGGTACTACAGCTGTTTTCTTTGTCAGAATAGTAACTCTTCAGCTTACTTGAAGATTTAAATTGGCACAATAATTGAATAGTCTTTACTGTCCGAGATGCTCACACGTTCAGAATTTACTGTAGACAAGGTGCTCTAGTCTAGACTAGCTGCACGTGTAGGTTAGGGATGGTATACATACTCTGATGTGGTAAGAGAGTGGCACAGGTTAGGGTCTCCACAATCAACCCCAGATTTCGCCATTGCCTCCGAGTACAGGTTTGCAAGAAAGAGACTGGTGTCTGTGGTGTTTGGTCCTAAGGGGATTGGGAAGGTTGTCTTGATAATGCTGCTACTAGGGCAGCTTGGCCTACAGTCTGCTTTAAAGTGTGGATAAAATGAAGCAAGCGAAAGACTGAGGGCTCCTTCAGTTTTCCCAGTACCTGGGTTGGACTCAATTTGGCCACAGTCCTGTTATTTTAGCCAGACACATCCAGCAGTTTCTCTTAGCAGCCTGGCAGATGGCTTTCTTTACACAGTGTCGGGGGCGTGCAGTGTTAAAACAGCACATGGGGGGGGGGGGCACTCACGTGTGTATCAGCTGTGACGTTTCAATCGTATTGTCTACTGCAGTCCTATCTGCAGCTGGAATAAACCCTTGTTTGTGGTTGGCATCTGTGCCTCTAAGAATATAAATCTCGGATTTCATAGGCTCATATGTTAAATCATGCAGAATCATGGCCTTGCTTAATGCTACCGCTGTTCTGTGTGGTGTAAGGTATTGGAAAAGCACCCATGCTAAAATGAGCTCTGCATGCTCATAGTGCATTGCGTCTGTACGCTGAGTATAGGCAGATGTGTGGGATTACTGAAGGGGTTGGTCAGTATAAACAGCTCGTGTTGTGCAGCCTTTGAGCTGTAAAGACTGTTGTTCTTTTTTTATAAGCTCAACCTTTGTAGTTGCTGATTCATAACCAAAGCCAGTGTTTTAACAGATTGTACAACAGGTCACCCTGATGTGCACTTACATTGCAGTTAGCTGGGGTCTTCTTGGTCCATTTCCTTCATTTGTTTGACATTTAAATCTGAAGCCTCTGAGCTACTTAAACCTGCTGCCTGGCTAGACATCTGGCTCTTTTGCTATAATTTGCGCTTAGGGAAAGGCACTCAGGGCTACACCCTTTGGTCAGGAAAAAAAAAGGATCTTTCTTATTCTGGAAGTTTGAATGGCTAACGCGGCCAGATCAGGGTGCCCACTGCCACTAGTGTGTAGGCTGGAAATGTAAAAGGCAGCCCAAGGGCAGTGATGACTGACCGCCTGTATGGACTGCTTGGGCAGGCTTAGAGATGCCCAGGTCTTTGGGCGCCCTTAGTGCTATGCTTTCGTCCAGTTGGCAAGCCATGGATGGGTATCTTTTTGCACAAAGGCTGCAGTGTTGCAGTCATTGCTTGAATTGACTTTTCTCTGCTGTGCTGGGAAACCTCTAGCTTGAGTAATGGGGAGATGATGCCACAAGGGGCTTGGTGCTACTGACAGGTGTGTGTGTCTGTGTGTAACGATGGCAGCGAGGGACCTGTGTGGCTCAGGGTAGTGGGAGCACACTGCACACCAGGCTCTCCCAGGGGCTCCCAATCCATCGCAGATAGAGCTCTGCAAGCCCCATCTCCCAGAAAGGTCCACTTGTTTTGTCGTGACCTCGTGCATCTCGTCTCATTGCTACAGCATATTTGCTGTCCCTGCTACTTATTTTTCAATTTTTTTTAAAGACAAATAGGGCTGGGCGTTTTCCCTTCAGAACTGAGAATCCAATACGAAACGTCTGCTCTCTGCAATTATTTATGTCCGGCAAATCGCTGGAGGGGATTTTGATTTATGTTGGCCTCGAGGTCCAAGAAAAAGCAGCAAATGTAAGCACCTCTCGGCACAGCGAGCTCTCCGTTGGGCCGGCCGGCGGCAGCGAGGGGAGCAGACCTTCCAGACGGTGCAGTATAATTACTAGCGCTCTGGCTCAGAGCAGAAATTACTGACATGAATCGCTCACCTTCTTGTTGCAGTGCCGGTAATTAATGGGGCCTTCTTTTTAATTGCCTTAGTTTCATGTAAACGAAGCTTGGTTCAGTTAATGTTGTACTCTAGACCATTGGGAAGGCAGTCTAGGCCCAGCTTGTAGCCTGGACTTTATCCCCTCTTCCCCCTCCAACATTTGCATTAGTTTCTAAGCTGATACTTCTGTCCAAAGAGACAGAAGCAGGATATTTTTAATGGAGTGGTTAAGTACTTCATTCAAGTGTACTATAGCAGGGGGTACTCGAATAGAATTGGCAGTATGCTTTAATCAGCACGTTGGTGCCTTTAACCAGGGGTTTTAACCCTTTCTCAAAAATGGGAAGAAAAAAAAATCATACATTGTACATAATCTGTGTACAAATAATCCAGGAGGGTTTTTGTTTCAAATTTTTTTTTAATTTTGGTCGTGGCTTAATCACCAAGATGAAAATGTTGAGTCCAGAGGCCAAGCCAGTTGAAAACCACTGATTAGATCATTCCTGGATTCTGATCACAGATTTTTTTTTTTAATCACTTATACATCAGCCCAGTATATGAATACTAGCTTAATATTTTTTGTCCAAGTGTAAGTTTAACTAAATGTACATGTCAGTCTCAACTCCATGTTCTCTGCAAGGTGCCGCTCATGAGCCCAGATTTATTTATTTTTTGGTTCTGATTTAAGTATGTAGGCGCCATCTTGTGGAAATAAAAGGTAAAGCGTTATTTTTGTAACGTCAATAGCATTGCCATTGTTATATTTTTGTTATAATATGAGAACTGTGGCTCGTCTTAGAATACAATAATCTTTCTGATAATTGTTAATTTATAAAAGTTGCACATACTAGAAAAAAAACTGCATGTAGTTTGAAAGATGTTTTCCAAGACTGTGATTTGGAATGACCCAGTGTCAATCATTTAACTCTTTAGGCAGGTTGTGTCCACAGGTGCTGATGACTGTGGTATCCCTCTTGAATCATGTAGGGACCTGTTTTCTGAGAGGACTGTCCAGGCGAAGTCCCAGCTGCCCAGGCCATCATCTGCCTTCCAGGTAGGAGCAGGATCAGTTCCTCTAAGCAGCATTGTCCCTGGTTTGTAGGTTCTGCACTGGGCTGGGTGATCTATACGATGTAAGAACTTATCACCTTATAAAATGTTACCGATCAAAAGATGAGAAACTTTGGTAAACTGTCAGTAAGGAACATTGCTTGATAGCACACGTTACAGAAATGAATGCAATTCCAACCAATCATATGGTCGTGTTTTAACAACGGACGGCCTATGCCCAACAAACACACAGAAAGATTGTTCTGCCAACAATCATTCTACATGCTACTGTTTTGGTAATGTCAAGGAAGAGAGAAGCACTCCTTCAGAGGAGGCTTCAAGTGTTGGTGAAGAAGGCGACGGCTCAGCAGCCACAACAGCTTTTAAAAAGGAGATATGATGAATAAACTAGATAAAAAGGGTTAGGGTGGGGGTACTTTTTGCAGTTTAAAGTCCAACACACAACAAACTGTTGCTGTGTACTGTAAACTGCCGAACACTTGTGCCAACTAAAACGGGAAATATTGTGAACTTATTTCACCACTGGAAACACTGCCATCCGGTAGAACATACAGAATGTAAATGCTTACAGGCAGAAACACCAGCAATTAAGGTTTCCACCTTCCATCTGGAGAAATGCAGAACAAATCTCGTCCCATACTGGTTCAAAACAGGACGCAGCATTATATTTTTCATTATGGGACGGGTGGCAACTCTGCCAGCAATGGAACGAGCAGTGAGGCAGGAGGTGAAAAAACCCAGCAACTAACCGTACTGGTGGTGTTTTCTAATGTTACAAAATAAACTCTTTTGTTGTATGGTGTATGAGTTATTTATTAAAATTGTCATTTTACAGGGGAGGGGTGAGGGGCAGTAATTTGAACCCTAATGAGGAGGTCATGTGGGGCACAGGTCTGTGACTGGCACGGCCTGTCTTATGGGACATGCTTGTCATTGATATTTTAGCCTTATGTCTAGTTCTCTTTCACTGCTTTTGTGAATTTTATCATCTGTAAAAGTTCGCATCAGTCAAGGGGCTTTATCCAAATTATACATACATATTACAAATACATGTACAACAATTTAGTTTTATTAATATGCTGTTGTTCATTTTCATTAAGTCTTTCCGGGGGGCAAGATTTTTTATCACCTTTTTATAAATATTTTGTGACGCTCCTAGTTTGGCCTCATTCTGTACCTGCTGTCTTCATACATTGTCGTTGCATTGTATTTTTTATTTGGAAGTTGCACACATTTCTTCTTAAAAGCAATATTTCAATATCTGAATAACCTTTTTTTCCATCAAAGTTCAGAATTTTACCTTTGGGCTAGAACAAAATTGAATATATTTAGTGATGGTGTTTCAAAGTTTGATAATCTGCATATAGTTTTTCCTCTGTCTCGTATTGGTTGTAATACGGATGTGTATAGGAGCCAAACGTCCACGATCGTGCAGTAATATATTTTGACCACACGAGGGAGCCATCGCTGCATGATTGCCATTTCGAACGCGCGTCTCGTGATTTGTAAGTTAACGAATATCTGGTATTCGTGTGCAATGCAATAAAACTTCATTTTCCTGTGTTGTAGTGGTGTTCTTGAGTTTGGAAGTTGATTTACCAATATTTCCAGAGCTACGGTGTGATGAATAGGCATTCCCAAAATGTAAGCAGTTGTGTTCCTTTTATAGTAGCTTTAGAATGCGTGTTCTGAATTTGAGGTCTTGGTAGAGAAAAAACAATATTACACTGTTCACTGAAAGGCTTCACTCTTGTTTTAATACTGTGTAATTTTTGATACCAAACACCTCATTTGTGCATATTTTTTGTGGTGGTTATAATTACATGGCCGAATTGGTCAATCTTATTTACATATACAAGGGTTTGTGTAACCTGTTAACTGCACATTAGGTTATATATTTTGGGTCAGTGTGGTTAACAGTACTCAAGTAGCACTGGGCCTTAATTAACCGGCTGTTATCTAAATCATATGCGGCTTATTAACTGTATGTGAAATTAGGTCACGCAGCTCAAGTCGGAAGTTTACATTTACTTGGGTTGAGCAATTTAAAGTCAATGCTACCAAATACTAGTAAAACGTTTGTAAACTAGTGACCCACTGAAATTGTGATCTAGTGAATTAAAAGTGACATAATGTCTCTATACAATTACTGGAAGAATTACTTGTCATGCACAAGGTAGATGTCCTAACAGACTTGCCAAAACTATAGTTTGCTAACATTAAATCTGTAGAGTGGTTAAAAATGAGTTTTAATGACTTCAGCCTACGTGTATGTAAACTTCCTACTTCGACTGTATATTTCAACATATAGATGTCCACACATATACACCTGCACCTGTATTATGACTCAATGGGTAATGCTGCTGTCTTGCAGTTGCAGTGCTAGGAGTTTGAATTTTACCCCGACAGGTTTCAGGTACTCAGCTTATTTCACCAATTCAAAAACACAGTTTGGCATTTGTCGTTTCTTTTTTGACCACTGTGTGTGTGTGTGTGCGCGCGCGTGTGTGTGTCCTGTAATGGACTTGCATCCTGTTCAAGATGAACCAAAGTTTTGTACCCTATGCTACCTGGGATAGGCTCCATGCTCTCGTATGACCCTGACCTGGATGTACACCTAGAAGAGATGGAGGGGTGCCTGAATGAGCATACCTATGTAGAAATGTTGCAAACCTCATCACCCATCATGCATACACAATTAGAGTACTGAGATACTCTTGGTTTTACTTCTTGTCTTCCTGGATTCTTCTTGATCATTGGGGTTAACACTTTCTGATATAAAACAGGCAAAATCTTTGAGCTCCCCCTTTAAATATAATATTACAGTGGGTAACATCCTCATGAACCTGCAGTGATTGTATCAGACTTACAGTTGTCGTCAAGTTCAAGCCCTGCAGTATTCTAGGATAGATAAGTCCTTCAGTGAACCCTGCATTCATAAGGAACATATGGAGCGTAAAGTCCATCAAAGACGACAATGTGTCCTGTTTCTTTAAATTCAGGACAGCTGTGCTCACTAAGGGAACACTACACTAAAACAACGTGTGCTTGGCTGGCTTCGTATATAAGGCTGCTAATGCCGTTTGACCTGAATTGGCCCCAGTGTGTGGATGATTGTAGTGGATTTGCTGGTATTTGGCCCAGTCCAGTGATGAATGGCAAACAGAATAAACAGCATTAAATGCTCTTTTCAGGCGACGGCAGTCCATGAGTAACTCACACAAGACTGTCATATTCAGCTAAAGCACCATAGATTATGGCTGGATTGGCAGGATCATTGGCTATTTTTTTTCCTGTGAAATGTGACAGGATAAGTAACAATCTGGCTTGGCATATTTTGAAGGACAAGCACCCTGCTGCCAACCGTACCCTTGTGGCTGCTGCCCAGAGGTAGGAGTGCCCTCTAGAGGCCCAGCAGAGCCACTTTGACAGGATGGTGGTGGTATTCTCAAATATTCCATGGGAGCACAATGCAGGCCAGATGGGAGGCCCTTGTGCCTACTTTTCAGTCTGTGGACAAGGTATAAAAAGGCAGCAAAGAATAGGGCACCAGACAAAATCACTTCTCATTAGAGTAAATTAGAAACTTCAAATGTTCTGAAAGAAGGTGATTTAGTTAATGGTGTCATAGTGTTCCAGAATGATCCAGTTAGTTTTAACAGTCGCAATCAATGATGATTATGAGCGTACCTGCAGCCCAGTACACAGTGTATGTACACGATTGTCTCTAAGAGTTAGTCTTAAGACCTTGTGTGACATCGGTCTGATTTTGGTGCGTTTTGTGGCTGCTTAACCAAGCGACCTGGCCTCACGTTCACCTGACACTCACTCAGGTTCTGGTCTTCCCCTTTTTTTTGTCCCGTGACCCTGCCATGGCTGGACGAACCCCCAGGTTATGGACGGAGTGCAAGGTATGGTGCCCATTGGGGTAGGAGGGCTTTCCTTTGCAAGGGATATCAAGGGTAGCTTCTTCTGGTTCACCTCTTTAAACGTGACCGTGCCGATGAAGTGAGTCTCAGCCAGTGGCAAACCTCACCAGCTTATCCACCGACAGCTAATTACTCACAGCTTTCCCCCCCGTGTGGCCATGACACCTGGATGCAGTTATTGGTGATTCTGTTAGGGAAGTTAATTACCTCTTTAATACACAGCTGGAGATGAGCACTGAAGTAGCTCTGACAGCGTATTGTCTTGCGGGGAGCGCAAGCTCGGCCCACTCTGCCGGGGTTCCAGCACTCGGACAAAATTGCTTTCGAGTGTCGCTCTAGGCCGCTCTCAGCAAAACATTTCTCTGTCTTAAGGGGCTTTTTCTCGGAACCAGCCCAAGCACATACAGGTTAGATACTCATCCATTTCACAGCTATACTCCTGTTTTGCTTGCTCCTCTTTTGTTTTTGTAAATTCTGATGTTCGTTTTATCTGCAATGCAAACAAATCTATGAAATTTGATAGTGTTATAAAAATTGAGTTTTTAAACAGTGATGAGTGAAGCAAAGGTGTTGCTCAAACTGCAAGCAAACACATGCGGAAAGTGAACTTAAATAAGTGAATAAGAAGAATGGCTAAGTGAAGAAGTACAATGATTAGCTCACATTTTATGCTTTCTATGCTTAAAATACATTGCATAGATGTATCTGATGATAATATTTGTGTTTTTCGTATTTAGCAAACCTGTTTTTTTAAGTGTGTATTGTAAATATTATGGAAATGTAACACGTTTACATAACAGCAAACAGGATGTTCAAGTTTAGCTAGCGATTTAGGAAGCATTATGGGTAGTTAGGTAATGGGTGTTTTTAAATTGTATGTCGCATATTCAGATTTCATTGTTTGAAATGGCTGCTTTTTTTCTCCTATGTCTCACTCCTCTGCAGGGCATTATCCTAGTGAAGACATACTTGGCTTGCCTTGCAAAGAATACTCCATATTTTCATTTCTCTTTTTTAACCAATGTAGCCTCAGGTCTATAAACAGGCCTGTTTGTCTTTTATTCAAAAGAAGGAAAGAGCTTTGCAGATGACTGCAATCTGTACCCCACTGAAAGCCCTAATTACACAATGTCAGGAAGTAACTCCCAAATAACATATAGAGCTTTCCCTGAAAGTACTGGACACCTTCCTTGTGTGTTAAATGCGTATCATGTTATCACACAGTGGTAATGCCAGTGATTTATCGGGTTGGGTAGTGAAAGTGATCCCATTCAGCTATGCCTGTAATCAAGGGCATAACTTTGGGCTGAGGTCTCCATCCATTTAAGGGAATCCAGGAAGTTCTATTGGCTACTCCCTTCTCAAATGGTTACCGTTGGCTGGCAATCAGTGAAGGGAAATCCATATTAGTGACTGATGACCTGAGTGCAGGACCAGGTGCATTCTGGGTGACCATACCTTGTTCTTCCTCAGTGTGTTGGTCTTGCTTTTTCCTGGGGTGTGTGGATGATGTTTTTTGTTTTGCGGTTTTCGGTGAATTTCTCCCTGACTGCTGGTTTCTGCTTATGGCAGATCATCCACATGGTTGTTCGTGGTTTGTTACAGATGGGTTTTAACGCACTGTTCCCACTGTCTGTGTTACGTGTGTAGAGCACAGAGGAGTAAAACATCAGTTGATGCCTCATTTTGTCCTGTATCATGTTTTGAGAGTTGGTTGGGATTTTTGTCTAATGGTGAAGGGGGGATGGTCATGTGGTGTGCTAGCATCATACAGAGCCAGTGTGGAGACCCATTCGTCTTCATCTGAGAGAGAGAGACTGAGTGGCCTTCCAGGCCAGCTCTTCCAGCATTTTCCCAACTGTTTTCTGAATTCAGTATCTACATAAATGTCTAGTGTCACTACACTCCTGCTTCTCAATAAATGGATAGTTTAGTGAAGTGAGAGACACACCTGTTTGAGGAGGTTTCCAGTATCTCGTTACCTGTAATCACTTATGCTGCCAGTAATCACTGCCTACATCCTTGAGCAACTTCTTGCCCTTACAGCGGATGCCAGAACTGGTCAGACTGCAGATTCCTGTGGCCCATTTGGCCAT
Source organism: Mormyrus iriodes (assembly GCA_011763525.2). Lineage (NCBI taxonomy): Eukaryota > Metazoa > Chordata > Actinopteri > Osteoglossiformes > Mormyridae > Mormyrus > Mormyrus iriodes. The sequence continues at coordinate 22,208,184 of JAAGVU020000032.1, forward strand.
ATTCCCTCTTTGATGGAGAACAAGCTGTGGAGATGGTTTCAAAGCTGCTTTTTGTACAGGTGATCACTTTGCAGTACATAATTCTCTCTCCTCGCTGCTGGTGGGCTGCCGGGATTAATTACTGCACCCTTTCATTTTCTCCCAATGCATTAGCAACCTCCCTTCAATCGTCCCCATTGGTCCATGGACCCTCTGTTTTCTTCTGATCAGCACAACTCTATCCTCTTTGTGCGCAGACCACTGTCGTGATTACATTGCCTTAACCCCTGTGTTATTTTTGGGGTCGAAGTGACCCCAGTCCATTTTCAAGATGAGGTTAAATTCTATGGATTCTAGAATTTAGAACAGAAGAAGTAAAATACACAAAGGTTAATCAATACAAAGCAGGAATGTTCCTCTGTAGGCATAAGAGCTACAGCTGATACCACAGTGCATTCACCGTTCTGCCTTCTCTGTATATGTGCAAACATGTCCAATCAGCTTTTCAAGAGTAATGAAAAGGGTAGAAGATGGATCTCACACACTCAAGTAATAGATTGATTTTAATGTAAGCAGGAGCATAGACTGACTCCCCACCTCATTCCAGTGCCTGTTTTCCATCATAAAGCATTGGCATGGTACACAGACCATTATAATAACAGATATAAAAGAACATGCAGTCCGATTTTGTCTGTCTCTGCATGCCATTTCTGTGGAAATGATGACTCTATGCAGGGAAAGAATTGCTTTCGTTTCTCTGCAGACTTTTGCATCAGAATGTGAGGGCTTCGTTTCGCATGATTAGGAGGGCAGTATTTCCCATGTCACGTGTATGTTACTGTGCTGTGGTCTTCTCTCCTGGCTCTCTTATGACATCATGGCCGCGGTGGATGTATCCCAGCCCGTTCCTTTGTACCTTAACCAGCAAATTGAACAGCTGTAATTATAGCTGAGGAAGATGTATCAGGAAATAACCTGGTTATGGAGACATCACAGCATCTGTTGTAACTGGCATGTTTTCGGTGTCTCCTTTTCATTGGCTATTTCTTTCATGGCCCATGCTGATCATTGGCGGGAACACCGACATTTACAGCGTGAGATTGAAAGCTCTGTTGTGATCTGTCAGCCTTATTCTCTAGCTTTGTCCCTTGAATGGCCTAATATGATGTGTTTGCCTGTCAGTTACCCCGTCAGTCTGATTATCTCCCCTCAGCTCTGTTGGTGTACCTGAACTTTCATCTCCACAATCTATCCCAATCCGGTCCTCAGGGATGCATAGTCAGTCCGTGTTTTTGCTCCTTCCGAGCTCCCTCACAGACAGTCCACATCCAAAAACGTGGACCGTCTGTGGCTCCTCGAGGACTGGATTGGGAAATACTGCAGTACAGTCACAGTGAGCCTGGAGCCTAACTCCAGGAAGCCCCGGGCAGAGGACCACCTGAATGGAATGCCAGTCTATCGCAGATGCACTAAGGACAAAACCCACACAAAAACTTCACATTCACAGGGCAGAGCTTAGGAGGCACAACCGCTCTGCATAATTCCACAAAAGATGAACTGGATTAAATTATTATTATTTTTTTTTGGATCTGATGTTTTTGTCCAAAGTAAGGTGGATCACTGTTAACAGCTGTATGCTTGTAATGTAGGGCTGTCACTATGGATTATATCAATAATCGAGTAATCCACCGATTTTAATATAATGACTACTTGATGAATCATCAGATTATATTATATTATATTTATTATATACATCACATTTGGCGTGAGGCAGGAACCAATTCATTTAATGTATGTTTTGGGACAGTGGAAGGAAACCGAAGACTGTCAAAAAGCCACACACACACGGGGTAAACACGCAAACTCCACACGCACACAGCCGAGGTGTGCAGCGACAGCGCTACCCACTGCGACACTGTGCCGCCCTGACAGGCTACCCACTGCGACACTGTGCCGCCCTGACAGGCCTGCACAATGTGCCATGTTAATATTGACATGCATTTTTATTTGGGGCAGTTTATGCATATTCAATTGTGACATCGCAATAGTCAATAGCAACAATAGTCTGCTGGGTTCAAACCATCAATACGCCATGTTAAAACATTTTCTGCCAGTCAAAGGAAAGAAAATTTAGCTTTGCAATTCTATCGATGGCTCCTTTTTATAATTATCTAGCATATGTTTAAAAAATCAGTCTAAAGTTTACCGCTTTTGCATGAGCTCTGCATGCGCTCTCTCAGACAATCACAATAATTGTCGTCCTTACTATTTGATTGATTCAGAGATCATGCAGCACGTTCTTGAGAAATCAAACGAAACGAGCAAAGAGGAGAAAGGAACTAGAACTGGTGACGGAAAGACATTCATCTTCCGCTGCATGGAAATATTTTGGAGTAGATAGAGACGATATTGAGCAAAGGCCAGTGATTTGTCGGCACTGCTTTGTGTATGTTGGCACAACTAAGGACAATACCACCAACTTATTTGACAGACTCTGTTGATAAATGAGTTCTATTTGGCTACATAGTAGGTTTTCAACTTTTTAAATATTGAAAAAACTTAATATCGTTCAACCATACTAAAAACACACAATATTTTCTCAAAAATTCTTACTATTACATGGTTAACGTGCCGTATTATATGCACATTACCGGCTACGTGACAGAGCTAACATTTGTTTTAGCAGCGATTATTTTGACATAGAGGAATCGTGCAAAGTAACTTAAGCAAAATGATTTAAAGTCAAAGTGATGACAACGACAGGCTAGGCTACTAAATAGCACAGGTCAGCGTTGCTCAGGCACTTTCCCATTAATATTGGGCAACAAATTTCTATTTGGAAAAACTTTGATCGGCAGGGCGCAACTTTTCAGTCGTGCAGATCCAGATGAGTTGCCCCTTGTCTTACCTGGTTGGCAATTGCCCGGCAACATTGCTCAAAAAGTTGCCCTCTGTATCCTCACATTAATATCTTGCTAGATAGGAGACCAGAGTTTTGATTTTTGTTTAGCTTGTCTGCGACTGAGGGCTTATTTCTGGGCTGCTCACATGCAGATGGAGGCTGGTCTACTCTTAGCTGTTGGGTCGTCTTGCCCTAGTTAGTGATGACAGTGAGAGTTTACTAGGATAAAAATGTAGAGCTACAAAGAAAGCAGAGGATGGAAGGATGACAGCATGGGAAAGCTGGGCAGCTCAGAGCGTATGGCTGCGTCGGTGATGCACGGGAAGCCTCGCCCACCTCGTCAGAAACAATCCCACCAAATTGGTCAAAGTTCCAGTTTCCTCCTCGCAACCTGGAACACACAACTGGAGGGGAAAACCCGACAGCACTGCAACAGCAAACATGCCTCCCCCTTCTCTACATTCTGGAATGTAATACATGTGACTCAAACCCCCCTGCCCCCCCCCCAAAACAGCTGAGCCAGGTGAACCGGAAGGCAAGCATAAAGGGGGAGCCACCATCTATCTGCTAGCTCATTACAGGCACATTTATAATTTTTCAGCTATGGCATCGGTTGACTGTAAGTGGGACCGCAGTGAAAATTTTGAGGCATTTGCGGTCATGGTCCGATGAACTCTTGAACTGTTCCATTGGCTATGAGTAACCCCACTATCCCTGCGTTACTGTAATGTGTCCGTTGGTTTTGCTGAACCACATGCTGCTGCCCATCTGCGTCACGCAACTGGCTCTGATCCACATAGCTCTCTCTCGGAGGCACTGTGCTTTTTTCAGTGGAACTGGCTGGCTCATAAACAAACGAATATTCCCGTCAGGTTATGCTAAGTGTTGTGCCATCCTCTTCAATGGAGTCCAGTGAGTCCCTCATCCAGTGCAGCTGGCGATGCCAGTTAATAACGGCCTCACATCTGGCCAGGGTACTGTCTCTGTCAAAAACCAGGGTGGGGAGAGAGTCTGGTGTGGAGGAACAGACCTTTTGGGACAGCACAGTCAGCCGCTGCAACCAGTCCAACCCTTGTGCATTGACAGGTGTGCTGCCAGACACTTCTCAGAAGACAGCCCTTACCTGTTCTGCAAATTTCAGTTCCGGAAAATGTTTTCAGTCTGTAAACAGTGTAATGCTTCTGTGTATGAGGAAAAAAAAAAGAAAAACCCAGGCTTCTTCCTTGTTATATACTTGGTTTTACAGGCAGGAAGGTCATGCTGCCCGGTTAATTTCTCATTATTTAGGAAAGGAGCAGAGTGTTTCCCAAATGCAGAGATGCTAACTGCTGCTCCACTCGACCCCCTCCTGGAAATGGGTTTCGTTGCTGTTTTTCCATGGAAACCACCATGTTCCCAGAGGAGAGGGGTAAAGGTCTATCTGAAAAGTTTTTTGTTTTGCTGTGAGTTATTAAGATGATTATAGCTGTCCTGGGACTGTGGCCAAGGGCACTGTCAGATATATCTGAAACAACTTATTATAATCAAAACAAAAGCAGGAGCTGTCAATCATATGAAGTGACCCCTGAAATTTAAGCGCATGGGGAAGGAATCTGTTGTCAGCTGAAGTTTTGAAATCTTCATCTTTTGTTTCCATGCAAAACAAAGGAAGGAGTGTGTGTTCCTTCTACAAAGACATATGATAACACAAGATAGCACTCTAGGTTTCTTTCTGTATAAGGTTTACTGGATCGTTTTGAATTCGAACTGACGTGTCTGGTTATTTTATCTGACGTTTCTCACCACTCGTTTTGGCGCATACCTAATGATTGTATACGGTGATATAACTAATTTGACCAAAACACTACAGAGGTCCCCTGAAATTCTGACCGTGCGTGAATGTCCTGCTTGATGACGGAGTAGTCTGGCCCGTGCTGAAGGCTCGGTGACGTGCATCCATACTGACTCCGTGCCAGCGTTTGGGGGTCTGGGCTGCTGCCAGCCCAACACCTGCTAGAATAGGCGAGCAAATCAGGAGAGTGGACTTTTTATGATTCCACATTTCAGCTCTATGTGAAACCTTACCGCTTTGCAGCACCTCTGCTTGGCTGTTTTTAACTAATAGCCCTTTGTTATACTTACGTGACAGCGTGGCCTCCTTCCTGCCTGTACGTCCTGGGGGCACGGTGGGAAGCGTGTTTATGGAGTTTCAGTGTTCTGCTGTGAGAGAGGCCATATGGAAAGCTGCTAAGGCCCGCCGGTCTGCTGTGAATGCAATGGAGCTGGAAACTGTTTTCCATCGAGAGCATGAAGTAATTTCCCTTTGTTTACTTTTATTAGGATGATGCTGTTTTTGTTCACGTGGCAGGAGTAGTTGTGTAATGGGAGTACCCACATGTAATGGGAATATTCCCTTTGAAGATACAACCCACCTTTGCGTTTCCACAAAAACATTCTGGACCCCTGCCGTTTGGGATAATGCATAACCCTCATGTTTATGTTACGTGCAGGCATGACCTGACAGTGTAGGGCAGGGATCTCAGACTCCAGTCCTAGAGGGCCAGAGCCCTGCACAGTTTTTGGTTTACCCTCATTTAACACACCTTATCCAACTCTTTCTGCTAATTACCACACAGCTCTAGAGCTGAATCATTCATGGTGAAACAGGGAAAGGTCTAAACTACATGGGGCTCCGGCCCTCCAGGACTGGAGTTTGAGACCCCTGGTGTAGGGGATGTCTTCTGTTTGGTGATGCACCCATGCAGAGGTCCCCCAACTTACCCAATATACCTGAGTGGCATAACGGTGTGCTGACCACTGTCTCTGTCTGTGCAGCAAGGAAGTAGAGTACTCTGTACTACTGTCAGTGGATTGACCTAAAAAATGTTCTTTCCAATTGGCCTCAGAAGGCAGCTTTGCTGTTGGCCGGACCTGCAAAGAGGGAATAGCTGGGCCAGGGCCTGCAGTCAGAGTCTCGGCATCTGTGATGTTTAGCACAATGAATTAACACGTTTATATCTTTAATTAGTTTTTTTTTTATTATTAAATGAATGCAACACGTCTGCAGCACAGCCTATTAAAAACTGTATATACTACTTCAGACCTTTCCCATTTAGCTTGTATATATTCATATTCTTACAAATGATTCGATAACAGTTATTCAGTTCAACAGTGTTTTCATTAAGGGAGTTTCATTTGAAAGGTGAAAAAAAACCTTCATGATCAACATCTGGGTCACTTGCCCTGTCCTGTATGCTTTTTCTAAGAAGATGAATAAAATGCTGTTTCATGTAAAGAAAAACAGAACAAATTTCACATTTATAAGATTTTCAGTTTTACAAATTGAAAACACTAGAGGCTCTTTTGAGCAAATTTGTGAAACGTGACTCATAAGCACAATCTCAGAAAGAGAAAATGATTGTTGTTATAAATGCCCCCGTCCCTACTTATGGGGAAGAGGCATGCTGTACTGGTAATAATTTAACAGATAGTGTTAGATCTGCACTTCAATTCCTAGAGCAGGTGTGTTTGATATGTGTGATGACCTCTGCTTACTGGTTTCTGTTTACTCAGCAAGCGTACCCACACCCGTGGGTGGGGAAACGTCCCTCACACTCGCATCTATGTAGTTTGAGTCACTTTGTATGAACGATTGTTAAACTTTCACTCCTCCCCTCCCCCCAAATAAAAAAAGGTGATTAAAAAGAAAGTTTTTAGCCTCCTACACAAAAACATTTCTTGGCAGTAGCATTTGAGGAAAGCGAAACCGTGGTTGTGGCCAAGCATTTGCCCTGTGAATCCTCGGAGACGCAGTGGGGGTAGTTACCCCGAAAACCGTCGTTAAATGCCAAGCCACGTGGGATTAAAAGCTGCGTGTCGCTCGCAAATGCCGCCTGATTCACATGGTGCACGGAACCACCGCTAGGTGGCGACAAGAGACCGTGGCGAAGTGAGCTGTGTTTGTTTTTTTCGCCGCATCGTCCGTACCGTGGCGAGGGGAGCGGGCTGTCTAGACGCGTCGAGGCTCCTTCGGATTGATGTAACGGGGCAGGAATCTGGCAGACACTGACTCATGGGCGGACCGAGACGGTTCTGGGTCCCGTCTGAAAAACAAGCTACAGGAAACCACCTTCCTGGTAGAGGAGCGAACTGCCGTCTAGATTGCAAACAGATTTAAAATGATCCTACTTTTTCTGTTGAAATTCCGGTGGATTTCCAGATTTCTTGGGAGGACTGTTTATCAGACTGCAGCAGCCGGGCAGCCTCGATATTATTTATATTATTTGTTATGTTCCATTAGGTTGCCCCCACCCCATGCGACGCAGACGTGGCTTTACGCTGCAGTCAGGGTATGTTCTGCGTTTGCATATGTCCTACATAGGCCATTTATGACTGAACTGGTGAAGGCTTTAAAAATAAAAGCTAAGGCTCTCCCAACATGGAGAAGGTTCTGGAAGCAGCTCTGTCAGCGAGCACCAGTCAGTATTCTCCCGCCTCTGTGCAGCTAATAACGGTTTCTCATCGCGGGCCCCCTCCCCCTTCCCGCGGGCCCCGGCGGCGGCCTTCCCTGCCTTTTCCCGCCCGCCCTCCGCGCCTCGGTCAGCCTGCGCGCGAGAGGCTGAGTCACGGTGCGGCGCAGGGGTTCACCTAGAGGACTTCCGCCGTGAGTCAGGAACCGGGCCGCCGCGCGCTCTCTCTCCCTCCCTCTCTGTCTGCATTTTCACGGCTTTGCCGCTTAATGGGATCCGTGTCGCAGGAGCTAATGGCGCTCTTAGTCATACCCAGCGCGGAACGGACCCGCGGCTGCAAACAAGCACTTAGTGCGGACCAGGCATAAATAAAAACGTTAAAGCGGAATGCTACAAAAATGATGCGTCATATATATGTGTGTGTGTGTGTGTGTGTGTGTGTGTGTATATATATATATACACACACACACACACACACACACAATAAATTACCGTGTTATAAACGTGTTAATTACGAATGCACGTAAAATAAGTTACTGCTGCAACAATCGATTGCGGCACGTATTGCTTTCAAAGGTGATTATTGCGTACCGGTTATGTGCATTCCTGTATATATTGTAGTGTTACATGTGCAGGAGTAAACTTCGTGACCATGTTTGTGATAAGTATTGGAAGGTTGATGTATGTATACATATCTCATCCTAATGTACGTGTATACATGTCTGAATATTTGTTTTATGCTGGCCTCTGGCATGTTGAAAAGAGCAGTCTGACGAAATGTTGAAACTTTACTTCGCATGTCAGTTGTGTCCTTTTCCAAGGGCCATGGGACTAGAGTGGGGTTGTCCAAGAGGGCAGCTGGGAGACTGGAGGGGAGTGCCCACATTGCAGCATTTGCCTCTTGCTCTGTATTATTTGCATGATAGCCTCCAGCACAGACTCAGGTTTGCATGTGTGTGTGTGTGTGTGTGTGTGTGTGTCATTCCCTCTGTGCATGCCTCTGCTTGCAGCCTGGATTTGCACAGCCGGAACTGGTCTTTTATGATTCCCATCCAGTTATTTCAATGATTTTGTACCCAGCGAATGCATCATCCCCAGGCAGACAGCCCCACTCCATGTCCACTCGCATTTTTTTTTTCCTTTGAATTTCTTTAGGTTTTTGTCTTTAAGTGGGAATGAGTAAGGGGTGTAGTAGTAGTAGTATCATCCTTCTGCATGTAGTTCTCCTCTCTTCTCCTCCTCTGCTGCAGTCTCTGCTCTGTGTTTCACTCACCCTCCCACGCTACCACCCACATGCATGAGCGTGTATGTGTGTGAGTGCGTGTCTCTGTGTAGTCCTTTTGTTTTCTAAGAGCCCGCTTGTACACTTCTCCTCCACCACCACCTCCTCCCCACCCCATGCACTACTCCTCAGAGGGAGCGCGTGAACACCATTGTGTCACTCCCACCATTGACCTTTAAGTCTCTACTACCAGTGTGTGGTGCACTTAAGAGAATTTTGCATGAAAAAATGGTTATTTTTTCATGGTTCAAAAACCCAGCAGGCTCATGGGTCCTCCTGCAATTGTCTTCAAATACTTCTTGCTTTAACAGCAAGTCTCCTTCCCCTGTGTTGGTTCCCTCTTCTGCTAAGCTCTATACAACCCCATTTCTAAAAAAGGTGCGATGCTGTGTAAAATGTAAATGAAAACAGAATGCAATGATTTGCAAATCATATAAGCCCATATTTAACTGAAAATAGAACAAAGACATACCAAATTTTGAAACAGAAATTTTGTTGTTTTATGACAAATATATGCTCATTTGAATTTTGATGTCATCAACATGTTTCACAAAGTTGTGACAGGGGCAACAAAAGCCTTGAAAAGTTGTGTAATGTTAAAACAAAACACCGGGTTGAATATCGCACAACTAATTTGGTTTATTGGCAAGAGGTTAGTAAGGTGATTGGTATTAAAAGAGCCTCCCAGACAGGCAGTCTCTCTATGTAGTGAAGATGGGGAAAGGTTCACCACCCTGTAAAAGACTGCATGGGCAAATAGTGCAACAGTTTAAGAATAATGTTCCTCAACCTAATATTGCAAAGAATTTGGGGATTTCATCATCTACGATATGTAATATTAAAAGATTCAGAGAATCCAGAGAAATCTCTGTACACAAGGGACAAAGCTGAAAACCAATATTGGATAGCCGTGATCTGGGGGATGGGATGAAGAGGAGAGGGACCATCCAGCTTGTTATCAGCAGACAGTTAAAAAGCCAGCATCTGTCATGGTATGGGGCTGCATTGGTTCCCATGCCTTGGGTAGTTTACATATCTGGGAAGGCATATTTAATGCTGAATGATATATATACAGTTTTTGGAGCAACATATGCTGCCATCCAGACAACGCCTCTTTCAGAGAAGGCCTTGTATATTTCAGCAGGACAGTGCTAAATCGCATTTTGCGTGTACTACAGCAGCATGGCTCCGTAGTAGAAGAGTCTGGGTGCTAGACTGGCCTGCCTGCAGTCCACACCTGTCACCCGCTGAAAACATTTTGCACATCATGAAATGAAAAATACGGCAAAGGAGACCCTGAATTGTTGAGCAGTTGAAATCCTGCATCAGGCAAGAATAGGAGATTTCACTTTCAAAACTCCAGCAACTGGTCTCCTCAGTTCCCAAACATTTACAGTGTTGTTAAAAGAAGAGGTGATGCAACACAGTGGTAAACAGGCCCCTGTCCCAACTTTTATTAATTGTGCTGCTAGCATCAGATTCAAATTGAGCATATATCTGTCATAAAACAATAACATCTCAGTTCCAAAAAGTATGTTGTCTTTGTTCTGTTTTCAATTAATTTGGGTTTATATGACTTGTAAATCATTGCATTCTGTTTTTATTTACATTTTATACAGAGTCCCAACTTTTTTGGAAATGCTGTTGTACCTGTAGCCAATATAAAGATGATGCTGTGTAGAATGGTGGCTCATTGTCGCATTACGTCTGAAATGGGCAGGGGTTCCTGTTACATTCACAGAAGTTCCTTGTCCATTTCTTCGAAAACATACTTAATTGTAAGGCTTGCCTCAGGGCACAGAGTTCTGCAGTACTGCTTGGAAAGACTACAGTTGAATTGAAAACATCCTTGCTTTCGATTAGTCGTTAGTTTCATTATGTTAAGAATGAAATGGGCTTAAAAAAATTAGTCCTAGTTTCCTGTCACATAGATGTCCTTAGGGTTACAGAAACTGGCACAGATACCTATTCTGTAACGACCTTAAGAAGGCTATTATTTTTGCATGTTTTTCCAAGGTGCACATTAATACATAACATCTAATGTATCACATAAAAATATCATTACTCCTTTTGAAAAAACAGCTGGTGTTACTTTTTGTAGGGTGCCAGTTATAGTTTGGTTAACTCTGCTCTTGTATCCTGGATATAGATATATCAATATATAGTCTGCACTTTAAGTAAACTTATATTAAAGTATAATGAAAGAAAGTTTAGGTTGTGGGTTATTTTGTCTGTAGGGGGTCACATAAAGAACAGCTTCAGCAGTTTTTCCTGTACCTTCTTTTTTCCCCCTGTACTTTTTAGGTTCATGCTCTCTGTGCATACTTTCTGTGGACTGGTTGTCTGGGCTGCCTGTCTGTGGCCAGCCTGTACCTGAGCACTTCATTCCTCACTCTGTTGACGTTAAAAAATCTTTGTCATGACTCAGCCTCTAGCTGTAAGAAAGATCCTAAGAACTTTGCATGGGAGATGGCAGAATGCCTGCTGACCTTTCCTCTACCCAAGGCTAGTTTGCATATGACTGGGGGGTGGCAAGTGAGTGTGGGGGTTCTTATATGCATGAGAATAAACATGTGCATCTGTATGTGTCAGGAGGGCAAGCGTGTGCCAGTGTGAGGATCTTTAAAGTGCATAGAATGTACGTTGAAAACGGAGGCGTTAATGCCAGGAGAGTGCCAGCGGCTCCCGATGCCCTGCTGTGAACATTGGGCCTGTGTGCGGCCACCCTGGATGCCAGCTGGTGTAACCGCTGATTCCCGACATTTTTCAGCCATGCAAGCATTTACTATTAATAGCCTCTCTTCAGACCGCCGCTCGGCGTGGAGTTGCGCCCGCCCCGCCCTGAAACTCTCTTATGAGACACGTTTTCCAGCAGGCCACTCTGCAGGCATTAAATGTTGTGCCGACGGGGGGGCGACGCCTGACTGACATGACCAGAAAACGGTCACCGTGCATCACAAGGGCAAGCAGGGCAACCAGGCCCTGTCTGACTGGGTTATATCCTCCTGTGGAGCACAGCTGCCCACGGCAGAGGGAGGATTACAAGTGCATCAAGTGAAGCGTTTGTCTGGTCAGCCCTGATCCTATCTGCTGTGCTGCTGGGAATGAGATCTCGTGTAGCAGACTGGCTGCTGTCTTTGTGCTTGTGTTCATGTGCAATAGCTGAATCTTACGTGGATTTACCCTTGCTTTGCATCAGGCGGTACATATTCAAATAGGGGAAGAGAACTGTGGTTAATTTCAAGCCTTACATGAAAAGGCAAAAATTGCAGAAACTTTTAGCAGTCATAGAGCTGTCAGCAAGTTGAGGCATGCCACATGTGTCGCACGTTAATATGGTGTTATAGCCTGTGTGCTGTCAGGGACCGGGGGCTGTGGGGCCTCTATAAAAACTGTAGATTTTCCCCTGGTCACTGATGTCATTGTGTATTATATACCCTGCGGCCTATAAAATAACATCTTCCATAATGTAAAAAAATGCTTTAATGTATGCTAACTATTGCACATGTACATTTTTGTGCCATGAATCATTCTAGATACTCATACATAGTTAAATTGTTTCCATAGTTTACATTTTTAATAAGTGCCCCCCCCCCCCATAGGCAGTGTCTGTCCTGAATGAAAGCTTCCAGGGATCTTTGGACCACATTGCAGACATTCCTCTCTCTTTCCTTAATAGTATCAAAGCTTGTTTTTCTCACATGTAGAGATTTTTCTGTACAAGCATTAGTCTGTTTAACCTTCAGACCAGTCTCTATTAGTCTCTTTCATTGAAACTGCCGATTTTAAGTGGTTTACATTTAGCGTAAGATTTTATATTCGCTACTGAAAAGTCTGTTAGGTAGAAATAACTACCTATAATAAAAATAATTGTATCGGAGAACAGCAGTGGTAGCTATAATAGGACTGTTATTTGATTACCCCAGAATGTCTGTGCATGTTTTAATTTTGTGTGGACTTTGTTGTCAGTCCCACCCTTGCCTCGTCCTCGTCCCTCCCTGTTCCTCCCAGGCCATCTTCACACGCACATGTATCTTCCTGTAATGAAGGAAATATTCTGAGTGATTTTCAGCTGGGGAAAAAGCAGTAAACACAGTAATACAAACATCTCTTCTTGCAGGCTGTCCCTTGCCCCCTGGCTGTGGATCACTGTCACTAATTACCCAGTTATCTAAGCACTTACTGAAAATGGATTGACCATAGTCCCATCTCCACATTGAGGCTTATAGTTTTTCTCAACACTAAAATGAACTTCTTAAAAAATATGTTTTTGTTTTTCCAGAATGTTCCTCCCTGTTACTCTTTAGGCAGAAGGGCCTATGCTGCACTCATCTTTGTTCCATGCTGTCCTCAGCCCCGTAATGTTGCTTCCATCCCGATGGCCTACAGGCAGAACTCCCTTCTGTTACCTTAGGGAGGGGCATGGGTTCTTAACAGTATTCCTGCGTCTTCTGCATTGATCTCCCCCTCCATAAAAATTGATCTTTGATACATGTCATACTTTGGTTTCACCAGGGACCCTGGTGACTGCTGAGGCCCGGTGGTCAGCTGAGCTGTGTGGGCAACACCGTGCTCATTATGAATCAGCTACCATTTTTTTCTATGGAAGAACATGGCGCAATCAGCCAGCCTGTTAATTTCAAATTGTGGCCCAGTTTTTATAAACTGGCTGTCTGAATGCCCTGTTAAGGGGTTCCAGGGAGAGTCAAAATACTGCAGGAATTCAGCATTTTGGTGTGGGGGGCACAAAATAATCAGGTACACCGTTATGAAGAGAATATACCAGGCAGCAATTTAAAACTGACAGGGAAAGCTGATGGGTAAAACCTGCGTAAAGCCATATTAAAAAGGAGGCCGCTGACTGAGCGAGAGAGAGTGAGTCAGCAGTTTTTTTTTTTTATGGGCTCTCTGTACAGAATAAGTTTAGGCACTGCCATCACATTCTGACTGTGCTGTCTTAGCATAGATACACGCGTCGTTCCTCAGAGCCCTTAGCTCCACTGGGAATGTTGTTTTTGACGTTAAATATTCATTTAACCCTTTTCCCTCTAGTATGATTTATTTTTTTTAATCCATCTTACCCAGAACAAGGTCACAGTGAACCCAGAGCCAATTCCTGGAAACGCAGGGCATGGGACACCCTGCATGAGATGCCAATCAATCACAGTTTGTATATGTGGCTATTAATGGTCCCAGTGATGTAGAAGTAGTAGTTGTAATGCAGCACTGGTGTGCTGGGTGTCCCCGTCTGATTTCCTGTTTGTTTGAGTTTGTTGGGATGACACACACACAATGCCTATAGACAGAACCACACATGCCAGACTTGATGTTGCTGCCACTGCAGCTCAGGTATTTCGTGTTAGTTTATGTTTCCTTTGAGAACGCACGCATGGTGCCCAAGGAGAGCACGCCATGCTGAAGAGGACACGTTCCTCCATGGGTGCGGCGTTGCGTTCCGAGTCAACTCCCCAGGCGCGGCATCCCCGCAGGCCTGGCACCCTAGATCTGAGTGGCAGCTGGTACAAACCAGCTTTGCTGTCGCGTGCTAAGCTTGAATTTATCACCTGGCCAACGTAACCCCCCCCCCCAAGCTCTGCGGCATTGGCTTGAATTTTGCTGTTTCGTTCCAGAGGTGTAGCTTTCACGTCTTTTTGGGAACAGGATGCACTAAGAGAATGAAACCGCCACTGTATGTGTTGCCTGGTGACAGTCAGTTATAAGCGGTGCTGGTTAAAGGTCGGAGTTTGGCAGGCCTGCACCAGCAGTCTCTTGTGCAGCCCAGGTCTCAGTCTTCTTTAGTGTCCTGCATTGCTGCAGGGATGGACATTACAGGCTACATTTGTTTTCTCCCTCTTTAAATACTCCATCATGTTAACCTGTTTGCTAAGAATGAGCTGGGTTTAGGCAGCCACATTATTCTGACTCTCCAGCCTGATTCCCAGTCATGTCAAGTCAGCTCAAATTACCTGCTGATGCTATATCAGGGTCAGTGTTTCCTGCCTGAACTTTCATATTGAACACTGAGGGTCACCAAAATATCTCCAGGGCTGCAGTGCACTCATCGCTATATGTGTGTGTGTTTGTGTGTGTGTGTCAAAGAAAAAGAGCAAGATGGGATATGCAGACGTTTAAATATGTACCTGTGCTTGTATTTATACATCAAATACCGTATACTGTACATTTCATTTAATCACATGCTGTTCAGTACGGGAAATTGTATTCTACAATTCTGTTTTAGAAGTAGTTTCAGTTACCGTAATTATGGGTGATTTATGTAGTATGGCGTTATCTCCAAATTACCCACGCTAGATGGGTGGTAATGTTCAATATTATTTGTTACTGAGTCCCTTAGAGCTGGTTAGAATGAAAAGTGTCCTTCGGTGCTCTCAGTGGTTATTCTCCTGATTTAAATTAAAAAAAAAAAGTGACCTGAAATGCAATTCTTGTAAATCTTCGCAATTTAATGTAACATTGTATTATGTCACAGTTTAGTAAGTTGCGTCGCATCTTAGTTTTTGCAGACTGGTTACACATCGCAAATCGTGGAGATTCCCACCCGGGCTCATATCGGAATGCTGACCTATATGCTGCTTTTCATTTGTGCTACGCCTGGTTACCGTGTGCTTCCTCCCTGTCTTTCTTGGATGTTCTTTGCATATAAGGGGTGTTGCCTCCCTGATTGGCATGTCAGTATTGGGGGAAAGAGATACTTGGAATGATTAGGCACGTCACCTGATTTTCTTAAAACAACAAAAAAAACTTGGTTGACACGCTTGTGTTTTTGTTGCCATGGTGTCTCTGTGCATGCTGATGAAAGACCCCAGAGCCCAGGGCCGAGCTGAGCATGGTCTCGGGATTGTGCTGGCCCTCGTTAGCTGGATCAGCCCTGCGGTCATCAGACGGTCAGCTGTTCTTCCTGGGGGGCTGGGTTCCCACATTCTCACCTAGGGATTTTCACCTATCACCCCTATTTAAGGTCAATGTCTCACAGTCCCTTCAATGCGTAATTCTGCCTCTGTGCATTCGTGAAATTATGTGTGCACCTGCGTGTATGCGTGTGTTCTCTTTTTCTACACTTGCAGGGTCATTACTGGCATAATTCATGAGAATTTGACCTTGCAGTGGGAGGCCATACACACCCCCCTTTTAAAGGGGCGTCTGCTGTTTGTGTGTGTGTGTGTATGTGAAGTAAACTAAAAGAGCAGAGAAGTGTTTAAGCTCCTGCCTTCTTGCCCCCCCCCCCCTTCCTGGTGTTTCGCTTCTGCTGTTTCAGTCCCTGTCTCCTTCTTTTTAGCAGGAAGTCTCCTCATGAGTGTACCTACAGGCGCCTTACAGGCACACGCCTCTGCAAGCACCCCCCCCCCCCCCCCCCCCCCCCCCCCCCCCCCCCCCCCCCCCCCCCCCCCCCCCCCCGGGCGCGCCCCCCCGGGGCCCGCCCCCCCCCCCCCCCCGCCGCGCGCGGCGGGGGTGTCCGCC
>JAAGVU020000032.1:22224370-22243089 GCA_011763525.2 Mormyrus iriodes
CCCGCACCATGCCCTCTCTCATGCCCTGTCTGTGAGGTGTGAGCCCCAGGGGGCCATGCTCCTACCCCAAGTCCAGGCAGCGGCTGTTAGGTCTGACACCTGCCCCCGGGTCTTGGCCTCTGTTCCCATGGCTTGCGGGCCCCCCACAACACCAGGGCCTGGGGGTAAAGAAGCGGTCGCTCTCCTGATCTGAAAAGCAGACGTGGCGGGGAGTGTTGTGCTTCTCACACCTCTTATTGAAACCGAACATCAAACATGCCTTATGTGCTTTATACTTTACTGTAGTAGACATCCTGAGCTGTGGTGAAATGTCTCATACTGTCCCTGTAGCCATTCTTGTCATCGTAAAATTTTTGAATAATTTATATAATATAGTGTCAGTGATGTTTCAGAATCTGAACATCTGTGCTGTCCTTTATTTTTGAAAATTTGGCGGTTAGTGGAAGCGGTCAGGAATTTGTATCCATGCTGCAGAGTTCTTAAATATATCTGTGCTGTTTTGCATTTTGTGTCAAAGCAAAGCTCCAGACTTTTTTTAAACAAGGTTTCAAGTTATAACCTCTTTGCTGAGACGCCAGCCAAAATAGGTGTCTTATTTACTGGTTCTGTTAGATAAAAACACATCCTCCCTCACACCAGAAATGTGCTTTTTTGAAAAGTCACTCAGTTGGGCCCATGTGATCTCTCACTTGATCAGGCCAGGGGGTTCCCAGAGGGTTTGGTCAGGTGACATTGCACATGGAATAAAGCCTGGTGACCTCTTAACTGCTCCTGATGTCACAAGCACTGCCTGCATTCATGAAACACCTGACTGTTTTTTAATACCCGAATGATATGGGCCTGTGCTGCACCAGCCCCTTCAAATAAACTTGGGCTGCAGCAGTATCGTCTAAAATGCAAAATGTTAAGAAATGCCAGGCAGATAATTCACAGTAATGTCATCTTTCCTTGAATCACATGACCGCCATGATTGAATGCTATTTGGTTCACTTCAGTGACTGGGGGTTTCTCTGGGGACAAAGCATGTTAGCGGTCTGTGTTCAAGGCCCCGGTAGAGTCTCCTGCGTAGGCCGTGGCCTTTAAAAAACCACTGAGAAAACAAAAACAGGATTTCTGGAATTGACTTTTGTCTTTGGAGGGTACAACACATGACTTTTCCAGTCCTAGGAACAACCCAACTGGAGGCTTGGTTTAGGAGCAGTGTGATATTCAAATCTAAGATAGATTTGTTTACTGCTCTGCAAGACCTTAAATTCACACAGCCCACAGATGCCAGGAGAGGGCTAGGCCCAGGTCTCCCTCTTATTCTGTGTTGCCTTTCAATCCCATTCTTAATGTGTCATCTTTTTATTAATTCTTCAGTACGTGGAAATTTTGAAATCTGCTGCCAAAAGAATGACTTGCAGTGCATGTTTTGATGTGGTCATATGTCTGTGTCAGCCCTGTACTGTGTCTTGGTCAAAGTGTGCAGTTATGTATGTAGAACTGGACTGAGTAGAATTAGATAGCAGTACAGTTTGGCAATGAGTTAGAGTTATTTAGAAGTATAATGTACAGTAAATAAAAATTTGCTGTTTCTAGCCCCTAAAGGCCATAAAAAGTGTTAATGTCAGCACTCCTGTTAATATGTTCTAAGTGCAGTATTTCACAGTCAACTGATGGCTTGTAGCACTCACTGTGAATTCAAATACTGCATCTTTTTCCTTCTGTATTTTGGCTGTTGTGCTGATTAACATTGCTGTGATTTTAGTGAAAAGTACAGTTAAAGTTTTTGATTGACTTTATATGCATGACGATATTACCTCCAAATGACCTTTGCTTTTCTCACAAACAACCAGGAGCTGTGTGGCGTAATTTAAGCCTCGTTCCTCGTGTGAATGCAGGGTGTAAAATCTCACGATTTTGGGAATGGGGGGGTTGGAGCATTTCACACCCGTGCAGCTGAGGATCTGGCAGGGGGGGGCTAAGGATCGGCGGGGTCAGGGTGAGGTACAGGGTGGGTAGTAGGCCGACCAAGGGGACAGGCAGTTTTATTTATTTGTTTTGGAAAGTTCATTCATGTGAACATTCTTGGTTCTCTGCACCAGGATGCAGGTGTGAAATCTTGTTTAAACACCAGTTTGTTGTTCTGCATCAGCAGATCTGACCCTCTTGTATGGGATTTGATACAAGGGGCTGGGGTCTACCAAGAATTATACAAGGGGCTTCCTAGTCCAGGAACCAGCATTGCACCATATTATAAGTAGATCTTAATTAAAATTATAATTAAAGCTTTAATCTCTTTTTTTTGCTCATGTCATTTTGGTTGAAGATGCACACTGTGTAAATGTATCATTTCTTTCAAACATTTGAAGCATTTGTGCTGAGTACTAGAGCAGCACACTGCACATAATCGCATGTGTCTTTAGTGTCACTCCCCCAGGGAAGCTGCGTTATCATGATGTGTGGCTTTCAATGAGTTTTTGCAATTTTAACAAGCCACTTCTTTTTAAGACAAGTTCATCTTAAAGAGGACATACTCCAACATCCAAGAGAGCGGGTGCCTGTCCTCTGGGTTCCACACCAAAGCCTGTGAGAGAGCCAGCCAGTCATTTACACTACAATAGGAAGGACTTTGCCTCATGTATGGTGTCATATGACCTGTGTAGCTTGCTGTTATACACATGGGCACAGGTTCGGCATGGCCCAGTTGACTAGTTCTGCCTTCTGTGTCCCTCCCCTGAACTGTTTGGATTTTTACAGCCTTTTCAGGGTGCTGGTTGGTTTTGTTTCCCTTGCTTTAGGGTGTACTCACGCTAGCCAATCCATACCATGCTGGGGCACATGTGACCCCCAAAATCCAGTTCGTCTGACAAGTGTGATTGCTCAGTACTATGCCCGAGCGCGGTGCGCTTAACTGTGCTCTGGCCCACTTGGACAGGTGGGCCAGAGCACAATTAGTCAGACTCAGGCATGGTACCAATGTGGTGTGATTGCTAACCACGCCCGAGTATGGAACAGGGACATGACGTCAATGATGTGACTGACATACGCATGCGCACATGTACACCATATGGACCGAACCTGTAAGAAACGGAGTAGGCTGTACAGATAGCGTCATTTTTTTTCTGCCCTCAAAATTGCATTGTGAAAAAATAGTGTGTAAGGAGAGTATTGGGGGCTAGGTGAGGAGAGGGGGGTCAGTATGGGTATGATTCATTATATGGATTTTGAGAGTGCGCTGTACTGATGAAAACACTTGAGCACACAAAATGGTAGAACTTATTTCTTCTGTGATCAAACTCATCATCATTACTCTCCACTATACAAAAAGAAAATAGCAAACCTAATATAAGCATCCGTAAAGGTTACAGCAGTTTTTTTGCTTTCTTCTGTTCATATGCTCAATAAACAAAAAACAACTTCCCACACAGTGCATTATGCTTGATTATCTAACTGCTTAAAACTCTGAGTAGCATAACAACCTGTAGGTACAGACACTAGTTTGATGATGATAGTTAACAGTGTGTTTACTGTATTATAAGATCTTGCTATATTATAAGATCCCTTACATAAATCACTGACTTGAAGCTAGGAAGGTCTTATTTACCAAACTAACATTTTAGTATTCTATATAGCATAATGCATGCAATTCTGACACCGAATGTAATTTTGATTCGGCAGTGGTTCAGATGTATTGAGTCCATGGTTCTGATTTGATGATTAGCGATATATAGCGTTAGCGATGTCTGTAATCATGTAATTAGTACTGGTACTAGAGAAATGTAATACCGAACAGCTTTAAAAAATGCGATACCTCAGAATCTTTCCAGTAACAGTATCTCCTGCATCACTAGTCTACACAAACTGTGAGATATATTTCTTGGTGCAGCACGGATAACGGAAAATCGCTGTGTTGTATATTTGATAACTCTGTCTGTCATCGTG
Source organism: Mormyrus iriodes (assembly GCA_011763525.2). NCBI lineage: Eukaryota > Metazoa > Chordata > Actinopteri > Osteoglossiformes > Mormyridae > Mormyrus > Mormyrus iriodes. Next base: position 22,228,298 of record JAAGVU020000032.1, read on the forward strand.
CCTGTAAGGACTCCAAATAAGCCACAACATAAAGACATTAATCATGAATTTCATTCTGCTGTGCTACAGCGCTTTCCTTCCTGTTTTCTTCAGCACAAAAAAGTCATGCAGTGATGAAGTAAGCCCGTTCGTTCCAGGATCTTTTAAGTGCAATGTGAGCACGGACCAGCAGGAAAGTGGGGAGGGGGGGCAATCGTGGAGGCAACCTGGCTAATTGTCAGAATGCCCTTAAAGCCACGAGTCTGAGACTGAGAGTGGCACTTAACACATTTCTCATAATCTTATTAGAGAGGGACCTGCCATTCACATTGATATCATTTCTTGTAAAGATACTGGGTAGTGGGTGACATCCAGCCTTCATTCGGAAGTGCTTGTTCTGGTTCACCTTCCCCCGGTGCAGCATTCCTAGATTAGATTATTCCAGTAACAGGTTGATCACAATCGACAATAGCTGGCACTGTAGATAGCAACCATGGGATTATTCTATTTTAGCCCTGTGTCACTCTTCAGTTAGTTTTCGGTTGACTGAGGTGTGGGAAACGATAAGTTGGTCATACTGATGTTCGTTGGTGGACTGGTACTTGAAAATTCTGCTCATAAGTAGTAGATAAGGATCTCTTCTATAAAACATGAAAATTGTGATTAATACTCTTAATGCTAAAGTTGAGTAACTGCCTTGAAATACAACAGCTTTGTATGCATATTTTAATTAGTTTTTTTTCTCCATAAGATTAGTCTTATTTCTCCTGTATTAATTTCATCTGCATGACTGAAGTCCTTTATGAAGCTTTGATTTTCCACTAGATTAAAAAGAAGAAAGCATTTGGGGTAATCTATATAGTATAAAACAGACCAGTTGGAAATTTGCAGTAATAATTTGGTCTCACTGGCCTAAGTATGTCATGAGTCTGGCTGTAAAAAACACCAGACGGTGAAAACTTACAAGGGTTTAAAAAGTAGTGTCCAATCACACGGCATTTAGATTTCTCATATTTTAAATTCGATAATCGAGAATCTGGGGGTTTCCCTTTAATATGAGGGGCTGAGAGACTCTTGTTTGCTTTCACCTTTTGACTCAGAGGACACCTAGCGTCAAAACCAGAGTGCTTCTGATAAGAACCCTGGAGTTCGCAGAGCTGAGCTACCCATCGCCTCGGTACCCTTTTTCACAGACACCACCACGACTGAGGCACCCTGTTTGCTGGAAGTGCGCACTCTGAATCAAAATGAACAAGGGCTTTTCACTTAGAGAGTGGCCCGCGAATGGTGTCGCCTTCGCTTTGGCGGGCCTAAGCCACTCTCACTTTTTGTCATTGTCTCGTTACGTTGTCTAATCATTTTCGTACACAGATTAACATTTGGTCAGTTTAACTCCTGATTTTTCTGGTGCTTGACTCGTGCTGTCGTCTCTATTTGTGGATGGAGTTTCCCCCCTTAACAGTCACCTTGTGGGGACCGTGGGCTCCTGTGATCAGAGAGCTTTTTGCTGGATGACCACCAATCTGCACACCTTGCCCCTCTACCTGCCAGCCTAAAAGAACAGACCCACTGCGCAACCCTAACCCTGACCCCATCCCATTTGCTGCTTCCTTCTTGATCTGTTTTTTTTCCCCCTCTCTCCCATGCCCTTTCATTCTTAAATCACAGGCACCCCCCCCTGTAATGTACACATCTCACACAAATTTCCTGTCCAATTAAAAAGGGTGCCATGCGTCTTGTCAGTCTCCACTGGAGGCAGGATCCCCTTGCTGTGGGTTTTCTTACCCAGGTGGCTGTGTTTAGGTGCTTTCACACCAAAGTTCTGGAACCTGGTCCTGGTTTACAAGTCCCTGGGCTGTCTCACACTGGAAATTTTGTAGCTCCTGACCACTTTAGTGTGTCTCTTTCACACCTCACAACAGGATCTGGGACCTTTATGCTAAATAAGCATGGGAGACTTAAAATGTTTGTAGGTTAAACTGCACACACAATTTCATACAAAACTACACAGCCATGCCAAAACAATGGATAATATGACAAGAGGATTATAAGTCGTTTTGTTAGTTATTGGGGAGATTGATCACAATCAAAAGCCTTTTATGTATTTTTTCTTATATGTCCCGCAATATTTTTATGATTCTTATTAAATCTGCCCAGCAGATCTTTCATTTTCGCCAGAACAAAAAAAGGTGTGATGTTATCCCGCTAATAAGTGTTGGCAAGTTCCACCAGTACCAGCGATGTTAGATGAAGGTATATTGGTTAGCGATCTAATTTTCCAATGCAGAAATATGGAGACGCAAGCAAAAATATGTATTTTGATGTATTAAATGTGATTGGGTTACAAAAACAGTTTCATCTGCTCCATTTTTGTTGTGCTACATCTCTGTCTCTGTACTTCTACGTAACTTCAAAGTTAGTGCCGGTAATTGTGGTCAAGCAATCACCAAGTTATGGCTGTAAGTGCCTCCCCCATAATTCGTGTACGAACAAGAAGTACCTAGTCTAGAGTAGGTACTTAAAAAGGGTTCTCGAGTTCCTGCAGTGTGAACATGACAAAAATTCTTGGTTCCAGAAAAAGGTTGTGGTTCCAGCGGTGTAAAAGTGCTTTTTGTCTGAGGCAGAGTTCCTATCATATGGCTTTCAGGTATAGCGTATCAATACACTATGTTGTAACACAGCTGGCCAGTTGTCTCATCTTATGTCGATTATATAGACTGAAGATCCCCAGCATCTTCACTGATTATAGAAATTCAAAAATTCCTGAACTAGGATGAAATCTAAGATAAATTTAGGGAAACCCGTCACTCCAGCTGGCTGATCGGCATGAAGTCGAATCTGTTTCCTCCATACCTCTTGGAGCATGTGCTATATTTATGCGCAGATTGTAGTGTTACGGATTGAGGAGGGGGAGACCTCAGTGTCTCTTGGGATAGTCCCCGGAGTGACGTCAGCATGCAGAAAGCGCCTCTTTGAAGAGCGGTAGTGGGCGGCAGGGCGTATTCCAAATTCCAAATAAACAGTTATTGGCCCTGGAATCAGGGCAGAGAATAGGCGGCTTGAAGTTCTCCAGGGACTGACTGGTATACTGCAGGACAGAAATGATGCTCTGTTACAGGGTATGCTGGTGCCGTGGGCAGAAATTTTACTCAAACCAAGTCCGTCACAACTCCAGACCTAATGAGCCATAAAATCGCATGCATGACCACCATGGTACCCTCCATACTTCAGGATTAAATCTACTGTCAGGTGGAAAGGAGCTAAAACGGTGGTCTGACTGATTTGGGAACTCATAGCCATGGAGAATGGAAAAGTAAATATGCAGCAGTGGCCATGAGCATTTTTCACAGTATTCTCATGCCGAAGTGGGTCTGCACCCAGTTTTTCCCTGTGCTTAGTTCCCCCCTCCCCCCCACCCACAAGCTTAGAACAGTCACGCGGAGTTGTTAACACGTGCGAGCGGGCTGTGTTAGCAGCCACTGGGGGAGCGCTGCCGCGGAGCTAGCAAGTTTCCTCTGGCAGTGATGGCAGGGTGGGCCCCTTGTGCTGGGCTGCTGACGTCAGTGCTGTCACTCTCAGCAATGAGGTGGGCAGTGTAGAAGCAGGCTTCTGGCATGTACAGTCATCACAGCCCCCGCCCCCTCCCGTACCCTCCTCGAGGCTGTACTCTGTGCGTAAAAAGGTTGGGCCTTGTGCTCCCTGGCGTGGTGCCGTGCGTCCGAGTTCCCCACGTTCCACCAACCCGCGTTCTGTGCAAAGTGGAAAATATCTGCAGGGGGTGCGTGCGCGCAGATGTACTGTATGCTGCATGCACACAGGAACCAGTTTTTGTTTTTACCCGGAATCTGGGAAGCAAAGGGAGCGGATCTGGAGAAGAGACCCTCAGTGGAGGAACGAGAAAGAACATGGGAGGAATTGTAATGGTTTTACAGCACTGCATGAATGTGAGAGAGAGCATGCGAGAGCGTAGTCTGACTGCAGCCTACACCCTGGGGCTGCTTCCTTACCTTAGAATGTCCTACGTAGCCCTTAGCAGATACCTAGCTTTGCGGAGTAACAAACACTGGGAATTGCTCTGCACTTCTGCAGATGCGATCAGGCCAGATAACTTGAGTGCATTTTGCAGGTTGCAGCTTTGGTGGCTGGCGGGTGCTAATCCAGGCACTATCAGCCCTTTGGGGGCTTTTTACAATCAGGCGGAGGCGGAGCGTGGGGGCGCCTCTGTCACAGTGACGCCACTCACAGCTGAGGGGGATTGCCCGATGCGTGGGTGCAAAGCTGCCTCACGCCACTTGGTTAGTGAACCGCTGCCGTAGTCTGTTCAGACGTCGCGGGTGCGTCTCGCCCACAAGCGTGTCCCCCACCCCCCTGTGTGGGTTTTTTGACCAATGACAGTGAGTGGAGAGGGATTCCTCGGTCGTGGTTTTCTGATTGTCATACAGTACGCTTTTTACACCCTCAGCATCTCTTGCACTAAATAGATAAACAAATATGGCAAGCGTCTTCAAAGGTTAATAATGTCATTGCTTGTAGGGGGGTCCCGCTTTTTCAGTGAGCAGTTTTCTGCATATAAGGGAGAACAGCCATCATGGTATGTTCTCAAGTGCTTTCTGTGAACGTCACTGATTAGCGGGGATCCTGCAGCAGCACTCCACTAGTGGGTTGGGGTCAGGCTGGCGGGGGGGGTATGGGGCGTTCAGGCTGCCATCTCAAGGTTATCTTTCCTGGGAGTCTGTCACTGTGGTGCCCCCAGCCTGCGTCAGTCGCTTCCTTGAACCATCGCTCCCCATGACCTTTCGCTCCTTCCCAGCCCAGCCATGCCCCTGGCCCACTGCCAGAACTCACACAATAAAATGTTGCTCAGGCTTCAGTGAAATGAGTGTTTGTTTTTTCCAAGTGACAGTTATCTGCAGCCTGTATGGCATCACCCATCACTTTCCACCATGCTGGTGATGAGAGGCTGTGTTTCACTCCATAGATGTTTCCCTATACAGTCATGTGAACCCTGTGCACCATATATGTTTGTCACAGATCCTCCCATTTCCTGCTCAAGTTCCTCCTCTGCCCATATATGGCTTTATTCTTGCGCAATTGGACGAACGTGGTTCGTCATGGAGCTTCCTCCCACATCTTCCTCCAGAGAGAGTCTCTCTCTCTCTCGCTCTCGCTCTCTCTCTCGCTCTCTCTCTCTGCGCTTGTGCCTTGCGGTGCCTGCCTCTGCCCTGAATAAATGGTGATGATGTCTGCCTATCACCTAGGCGCTGTGCACACAAAATAGGTCGAGGGTCTGCTGCTTGTGTCACAGGTTCCCCCTCGAGTGCATAAGTGGTTCTGAATGACACTTTAGCTGACATTGATACTTGTAATCCACACTGTCACCCCTTCCCTCATGTAATGTAAATGCACATTGCATTGCTAGCCTCTGAAAATGGACATCCTGGGTCTCGTTGTGTACAATGGGCAGATGGCCAGAAAGTGGGGCCGGAAGCCTTGTTGTATCTGTGCTTATTGGCAGCCATCACTCTACCACACCGGCCGCACGGTGCCACTCCCTCCCTTCAGCGCCCCCATGAGACACAGTCCACCTGCCCCTGCCAGGTACCAGCGGGTGTTCTGGGTGGATTGTGGGGCCACTGGGGTGCTACTGCACTTTGTCCTCTGATATTGCTCCTTGGATATAGGATAGAGTGTAAAAACAGGTCACAGCATTGTACGATGCCGATGTTCTCATCACTCAGCTCTCCCTCGCTTCTCTCAAGGGAGGAGTGCTGTGCTTTGTTGCATAGTGAGAAGAACTGTTAGACCCGAGTTTCCCAGTTCCAGTCCTGGGGGGGCGGAATCCAACACAGTTGGCAGATTTCCCTGTTCAAACACACTTATTAAACCTGGTAATTGGGTGATATAGGTATTTTTGAGCAGGGAAATCTGCAAACTCTGTTGGATTCTGCCCCTCCAGGACCAGAATTGGGAACACTGTGCTATACTCATGGACAGATATGAATAGTTAGGATCCTGAAATTATAATTTTTTTGCGTCAACCAACCAGTTGAGTATAAAGAGTCAGAGTCATAGAATACTCACCTGGCTGGTTGAAATGAAATCTTAGTCTAGGTCTGGATTTTTACTTTTTGCACCCGAACTATCCATCTCTGCTCGTGGAGAAGAGAAGACAGGTTTCGATCCCAAAAGAAGGAGTAGGCATCATTCAGGGGCTGCACGGCTCGCTCAGAGACCACACCAGATATGGTGGAGACCCACTATGGCAGGAAATGTGGGAAGGTCTCCGTGGCTGCAGAAAGCCGTGTGTCTGTCCAGCCCTGTTTTCTCTGGGGGTGCGACTATCTCCTATGTCGCTTGAAATGCCCATGCTGAGGTGTGCTTGTAACAGTGGCCCATGCTGTCGCTGTGCGGCAGAATTGGCTGAGCCCCTGCTGGGCCTGAGAAAGAGCCATTGTTGGTTGGCTCACAGAGGAGCGTTGTGGTATCGCTAGCTGGGGCTGGAGCAGAGAAAACCACGCTTCCCAGAGCCACGGTCAGGCTAGCAGGAGGTGTCATACAGGGAAAACAAATCAGTGATGGGGGAGGCGGGGGTGCACTGCTCCCACAGCATTCAGTGGAGCGGGGCCAAAGCAAATAGTGTCTTTCTCAGTGAATAATTTAATGTTCTGTCTATGTTCAATATTACAGTCTCTGGGTGTGTATGAAAGCTATTGTAGTGCACGGAGGAGGTTGTCTGTGTACATCTGTGGAGGTAATGTCTCCTACTTTTTCATTGTTCTGCAGGAGGCGGTAACCACACCAGAGCAGAAGGTGGGAGCAGGTCCTTTTATATTGATGTAAGTATTCAACAAATGATATGCGATTCTGACGACTGTTTAATCATTAACTGAGCAGCTTCTCCCTTAATCTCGCCTTCTTCTGGCGGTGTGCTGTTCTTGTGGCACACACTGGCTTCTGCCAAGGTTTTATGGAAGGGTGTGTGCATGTCTTGTGTGTGTCTGTGCTAATGTGGGTGTGTATGTTCTCAAATCTAATTGTCAGGCTTGAAAGATCCTGTTCCCTTTTGTCAGCCTGGACAGCATCCAGGTAGGACAGCACATGCAGTACACTGCTTCACGGCTAATCGAATAAACACCCTTTTTGTTTATTTATTTATTTTCTTCGGCCTGCTGAGGGCTGTGCGGAGCAACAGTGTTACCCCAGAACCCCCCCACCCCCCAGCTCCCGACACGCCCAGCTGTGTCACCACCACGTAAATCAGCTGCCCAGGGACAATTAAAACCTCGACTACAGTGTGAAAAACAGAGCTGGCAAACGTTACTGTGGGAACCAGCCCGGGCGGCACCGGACATGAGCTCCAGCCTGGACTCGTTGGCAGGCAGGCGGGCGGGTGGGGGGAGGACATGAGTTTACAATGGAGGGCTCAGTGGTTGAAAGAGACTACGTTAGTTAGCATGATGGTTGCATGGGGGCGTGGGGGCAAAGCCCTGTTATAGCCTTGAGGAACATGTGTAACTTGTATAGTTTAGATTAAGTATCCTGCTGCATAATAATGTGTGATGTTGAGAAAGGACGTTGTGGGCGAAGTTCAGGACAGAGAGCCCTTACTCTCGCCTACGAAGGTGCAGGCTCAGAGCAGAGAGATCCCTGCGTCAGCCGGGCCAGCATATCTGTCCCCCAAGGCCGCCCCGCAGGGTGCGGCGCCGGACAGCCCAGGCTCAGTCAGTCCTCGGCCAGAGCGGCCTCCTGTCTGACGCTCTGCATGCTGAGGTCCTCCTGCTTTGGATGACTTCTTATCGATGCCAATGTGGATGATGCGGCTGGGAACATCTCGTGAAATCAGTGCACCAGTTATGAGAACTCTGCCCCCAAAAGAGGGTCCGGCTGGGTAGATAAGCACTGTGCTTGTAGGAAATCTTCATGCTCATTTGCATGTGGGGCTTGAACCCCCCGCCCTGGAGGTGCGGGGTAATGATCCTCCTCGCCATGCCGCCCTTTTATATAAGCCTGTTTTCAGATTTTCCTCAATAAGATATTAACTTGACACCATTGCAGAAATTTCATGTTATCAAAAATCTCCTGGTCATAAAGGTTAGGGTTTCCTTTACCAGTCACTGTGCTCAGCACTTTCACACTGTTTAGAAACCAGCTAAGCATCTCTGCCTCCCTAGATTAGATTAATATTAGTAGTTAGTACTACATTGCTTCCAGTGTGTGTGATTTTTTTTTTTTTTTAATTTATGCTTAATCTCCCCCACCCCATCCGACGCCAGCTTCCCAGATTTGTGGTTTCGACTAGTTTAGATCTGAGGTCGGGGCAGACCTGCAGAGCAGGTATGGTGCTCCCCCCCTACCTGCTCCACCAGTCTCACTGGCTCCTATGGCTGACAAATGGCTCTTTCTGTGGGTAAAATGCGGACGGCTCCTGGAATTTCCACCAACAGCCGGGAGGCTGTGGCCCTCACTTTCAGGCGACGTTCGGCAGACAGCATTGGTGGAGGGTGGCGGGCCGCTCAGCCCAGAGACCTCGGGCAGCCATTACTCACTGTGTGCGGGGTTTTCCACGCTGCGCGCAGTGCTGGTGGAGTACCTGATACTGCCCCTTGTGTAAGGCACCCAACACCCGATACATACCGCTCCTGTTTCTGCAAACACTGGAGACATTGCAGCTGAGCTATCAGGAAAGCTTATTGCATTGCATTCTCGCTATGCTATGCTTTCTGTTGGAGGGGCTTGTGCTGTAATGTCTTCAAGGCCAGATTACCCAATGGAGGCACCCCAGCCCTTGCAGCAATTCTGGCATTCAGACACACTTCCTGCTCCCAAACACCACCGATACCCAAGCTCCTCTTTTCCCTATAGCTCCCAAGTAAGTACTGCCAGAGGACAGGGAGAAAACCTGGGGGGTGGGGTGCCGTGGAGGGCTGTTGGTGTGGGACAGAAGAGGGAGATTTTCTCACATTGCTGTTCAAGGGTGGTTAACTGCACAGGAGGGGGCCTGATAGACGCGGCACCACTGAGCGAGCTCTTCTCCACGTTAGCCTTCATTACCTGGCTCCCTCGCTCCTGCCCCTGTCAGGCGTGCCCCAGGTCCCATCTGATGTCTGTTCCCAAGCTCCAGCCCCGCAGCCTGTTGTGTCCTCCTGCCTGGCCTGTTTCAAGACAGGCGCCCTGGGGTCCTCCTAGTCGTCCTCGGCTCCCTGTGTGCCATCAAAGGCTAGGAGCAGCCGGTTTCGGTGCCCCAAGAAAACAGTGCGGTTTTCGTGCCTGTCGGTATGAGAGACTCTAAGGCTTTCTTTCCTTTCCCGTGTCTCCAAGCAGCCTCCGGGAGGGTTAGACTAATTTGTGTGTGAAGTGTGTGGGAGCGCAGGAAATGCGCCAAGTATCGCATGACGGCAGGCTGTGAGAGCGCAGGGGAGAGACAGAGACTGGGAGCAGAGTCTCGGAGAACGTCCTGGGAACGGCGCTGCTTGGGAACCCTCACTGTTTGCACTCCCATTCCGTTTAGCCACTTGAGTGTTTAGTTACACTATGATGACTCTATTCAGCAACGTTTCTCCAAGCGTTTTTATTGACCTGCGTGATTGGCAGAAGCACACAGCACCTTAAACCCCTGGGATTCTGCTTCTCTCCCAGCTTCTGTAGAAACCAGCCTTCACAGCTTTTGTTCCCATTCCTCCCTGTGGTGGGAAACAGGTTTCGCTGGTGTCATTCTTAGCCCTGCTGGAGGACACCGGTATGCCCCAGCCTCGTTTCTCCGTTATCTTTTTGTTTTTTTTTTAGTTTTCCCAAGAATGAAGTAGAGTTGTTCTGTCTGACATGTGCCAGAACAGTTTGACCCAGCCAGCACGTTTATTGGTGGTGGGAGGGGGAAGGGGGGAGGGGGGTGTCATTTCTAACAGGAACATGATCCAAACCCTTTCAGGGAGATGGAGTACTCAATTAATCAAGTACTTGTTATCCGTTAAGCATTCAGGGAGTATGCATGCGTGTAGCATAATGAGTGTATGTGTAATGTTTAAAACGCGACTCCTGCCTGTTTTAAGACGGGGCTGTGTGCTCTGTGTCTGAGGAAGGGGTGGCATTGTCGGGCTGCTCTAGAGCTCCCATCTTGGGGCTGCCCTGCAATCTCAGGCATCCTGAAGAATGGTTGCTGACTCTCTTTCCCTGCATTTTCATTATTAGTCAACAGGAATAGTATGTATGTAGAGTCAGGTGTGCCCTGGTATTCATATATTTTATTAATGTTTCAGTAAAATGAGCCACTTCATTTCCTGGGAGGCGATGGCCTCAGTGCTCCCGTCCTGAGCGTCCGGGAGTGCTCTGGCAGTCGTTTCCCGCGCGTCTGAGCAGTCTGTGGTGAGTCTGGGATAAACCCCCCCCAAAACCCCGTCTCCCTTTCCAGACGAGTGTGTAGCTTGCTGACTCTGGATGGGATTTTGGGGGCCAGTCAGCGAATTTGCTGTATGAAGTCATGGCTGGTTTTTGAAATTTCTACGTGTGCCTGTGTGCTTCACCCCGGGTCACCCCACAGCAGCAGGTCAGTCAAAGGCCGATTCCTGCATGGTTCGCTCTCAGCCCCAGAGTCGTGTTCACAGTACCCAAGCTCCCATCATTAGTTTACAAAAAAAAATGGTCATACATGGACAGGGCACATTTGTGGTTTGTAATCTCATGTGCTATGTGTGGCTGATTGATATCACAGTGCAGATCGCAAAGGAGCCTAGAAGTGGCTTTGGCGTGTTCAAATAATTTAAAAAAAAATAAAATAAATGATAAGAATACACAGGAACATCAGTTAATTTAGCTAACAGTTCTGAATGTAAAAGGAGCCTCGCCAAGGCCGATGTTGACTATTATTAAGAGATGCAGTCAAGGGAATGTGGACTCCCATTTAGACAGTATTACTCCAGAACATCCTGTCTTCTGTGTGGCTCTTCAGGCTTCCCAGTGGCATGATCATTCTTTTGCTGCTGATGGTCGTTTTTCCAGCCATTATGTTCTTTGCCAGTTCACCGACTCTTCTAATAATATTACCCTAATAAGGCTGCTGTAGTCTAGCCTCTAGTGCTTTAGGTGAAGGTGATTTGATCAGGAATCAGCTTCTTTGTTTTCCTTGTGGTCCATGATATTCTCCGGCAGCAAGTTCAAAGGCATCAGTAATCTTCCTGTCCTGCTTCTTTACTGTACAGCTTTCGCATCCATAAATAGTCACGGAAAATGCCGTATTCCTTTGCTCTTAGGGGTACGTTGGTACTTTTATGGGGTTTTTTTCTCCTTAGTGGCTGCTAGATCCTTTATTGTTCCAAGGTGGCGTAAGATGTTTATAATCTCACTATAATCTTTACTAATGGTGCTTTTTCACTGCACCAGGAACTGTATTTTCGGTACTTTCCCTTTTCCATTGATTTCTGGTTGAGTACCAGCACCCAAAGTACCAAACCAGCTGAGGTGCTTTTTGGTACTTTGGGGTGGGACTGCAAACGCTTTCTTTTCCTTCTTTTTCTTTCTTTATGCAAATAGCCTGCCTCTAAGTTTTTGTATAATATACTAGGGCAGCACAGTATTGGAAAATTTCCAAATATGATTTTGTTGTAATAAATATTAGAGTATTTTTAAAGCAAAAAAGGAGTTCAACGTAAATTTCTCACAAACCCGTTTAGGAGTGATTTAAACAGCAAGTATGAACATGATAATGATTGTCTCGGAGAATGCATGCAGCGCTCATGCAAAAACAGCAGAGGTTTTTTAAAACGTATCTGAAAATGGAATTATCATTAAAATTGCAAAGGTTGCTGGGGGGTTTTTTTTCCGATGACAGAGTAAAAATGCTTTAGTGAAACACTCGCTGTGCTATAATGTCCATTCAGAATTGAAGGTAATTAAAAGCTTGATCTTAATGTGGCTGACTAGCGATGTGAGAATTGCATGTGCATAACATGCCATGTTGGTTTTAACATCGCACATTGGCCAGCCTTGTAATACACTACACCATTTTTTGAATACTGTACAAGATACCCTGCCTTGCGTTATGATGCCATTCTGCGCTGGTACCAGTTTTTATGCTAGTGGAAAACCAACACCTTGTGGTACTGTACTTTGGGTTCTTTTCTGAAGTACCAAAAGTACGGTACCTGGTGCAGTGAAAAAGCGTCCTGATGTTATGATGATCCTGTGGTCAAAGCCTTTTGTTTTCTTCACATTTAGTTGCAGTCCCATCTTTTCACTCTGTTCTTTCATCTTTCCTTATCTCAAACCCTGAAATTTCTCCATATTCTGCCATGTCTGTGGTTCCTGGTCCAGTGTAGAGATTGTTCATAAAGACAGTGACCCACTCTGGTACACTCTTTTTCCTGGAAGCATTGCATAGTTTGATATGGACAACATGTATAGAATGATCTTTATCATAATCTTACTGAAATGAAATATGAGGAGAATTATATGAGTTTGCATATCTCCTTTCTTTGGTATTGGAATATAAATCTCTTCTAATCTGTCAGGAATTGTTCAAATGTGTTGGCATAATTTGATCAATACTAATTATGTTGCTTGTAATATATCTGTTGGGATGCCATCTATCCCTTGGCCTTCCTTATCATCACTGATCTGAACTAACCTGTTTCTTGGTTTTTGAGGTCTTTGCTATTGAGGTCTCCTCCGTATTCCGTACATCTGTTTTATTTTCACTCAAAACTGCCCTTGTTTTTCCTAGTTAATTTCCTTATTCGGTGTCTTTGTAGATGCTCTTGCATTATTGCTCTTGTCTTTTGCAATTCTGAACTTTTAAGAGGTCTGTTTTCCTTGTGAATTTCCGCTATGTCTTCTGTTACCCACTGTGATTTTTTTTGGCTCTTTCGTTTCGATCAAAGTTTTGTCAGGTTCCTCTTTAACTTCCTTAATTTCTTTCCACGGTTCCTCTGGTTGTCTCTTGAGTGCAGCATCACAAATTAGTTTCTGACGTTTTCCTTAAGTCAGTGGGCATACTCTCCAGGTCATTTTTTGGAAGTTGGATAGCCTTGTTGATCCTTTTCTGTTTCTCAGAGAGCCTGCACTTAAGTAGTTCATGATCTGATATACTCCAGGCCATGTCTATGATGCTGTGCAGTACAGCAGATAATGTTGAAGGCTATAGACCAGGAACGCTCCGTTTTGGACTGTTGTCATTATTGTAGCTGTTCCTTTTTTTTTTTTGAAAACCACTTTTCCACAGGGGCAAACACGCAAACGGTGTCCTTCAAAACCTTTGTCTTATACAGCAACATGGCAGTTAACAGGTCGCAAGATGCAGCTTGAAAGGCTTGAAAGTGGCATGATTGACGGCGTTCCAGAACATTGTGGATTATCACGTAGCATTCTAATGGCTCGCAGAATCACATCAGCATTGTGCTGCAGTATCGGCTGAATAATTTTGCTTGGGAGCCCCATGTAGTGCCGTGCTTTTGTGGTTTTTACCCGTTCATCGTGCATCGCCTTCTCAGCAGACCCTACCCACACGTGACCATGGGAAACCATGACCGCTGCTAGCCTGGAGATCCATTTCCATTGTGACTGGGTTTCCCACCCCTCTGTACTCCTCCCAGCCCACATAACCCTAACCCCCTTCCGCTCACTTCGGCACCGGACCTGCTCACAGATGACATTAGATCATCTGACCGTCAGGTCCTTGCAGTTTTCCGGCAGCGGCTCCCACAGCTTCCCGGAAAGTCACGGGGAGGTGGAGTAATCGCCGTGCAGCGGAAACTGTGGGTATTGTCTCCGCAGCCGCGCTGATGTCAGTATATATTTTCTCCAGCTGGGCCGAGCCCCAGAGAAGCAGTCTGCCAAGGGTCGCTGCTGCCGTGCAGTGACAGAAAGGGGGCTCTGTGAGGGCTGACGTCACCATGAGGCTGTGAGAGAAAGTCTTCACCGTTCTCTTTGTTGCTCTTTGTGATAAGGCATCAGATGAAGGTGCCATTATCCATTTATGGTGAGAAAGGGAAGAGTTTTCAGAAGAACCTGTGTTGGCGTGGTCTCTTATGAAAGCCAGATAAACAAATAGAGGGGGATTTTCCCAAAAAGTCAGGCCATGCTGATTTTTTCACCTCTATTTTTAGTCAAAATGACTCAACAAGGGCTACATTTTTTCTAAGAAATAACAAGTGCAAAAACAAGGCAGGCTGTTGACCCGGCCTAGAGGAGGGTGATCCCCGTCACATGGGCGATTAAACTTTATGAACTCGGAGAGGCTATTGTGCGATTTGTTCTCCTGGCTCAGTTTATGTGCAATGGGTTCATTGTTTTTTATGTTCAGTGGTCTGCTTTCTTCTGCACAGTTTAGGGTCGCCAATTTCAGCACAGCTTGGAGATGTGAGGCCATTGTATCAAACCACTTTGGGGTGAGTTTAACACGTGTGGCCTGTGCGTTCAGGGCAGGGCGCTGCTGCCTGGTTGCTGCTTTCCTACTGCACAGCCTGTGCACAGGGGCGTTGCAAGTGGGGGGGATGTGGGTGTTACAACACCCCCAGTTTTGCCGAAACATGATTCCATCCCCCCCACTTTTGTCAGATTAAAACAATACTGACATACGTACTGCTACGGGTACAACAGCGAACTGAACCGTAGCCCCGATCTGGGAGAAAAAAATACATGCGTAGACTTAGACTACAACCATAGGTCCATTAGTTTGATTGAAGGACCATTCAGCCAATCACAGCAAATATTTCAGTTAGTGTCAGTGACAAGGGAACAAGAGCTGCCCCTCTTCAAAGTGAGTAAGTTGGCAACGTACTGACCTGTTGGATTTGGGGAGAACAGTTTAGAGGTAGAACAAAGTG
>JAAGVU020000032.1:22246591-22267698 GCA_011763525.2 Mormyrus iriodes
ATACTGCAGCTGCTTGTGTGAGTATAGCAAATATAATAAATGCAGCATGTCATACTGCAGCTGCTTGATTATAGAAGATAAAATCAATGCAGGACGGCATGGTTTGCAGCTATTTTGGGTGAATATAGCAAATATAGGAAATGCACTATGGTGTACAGTGCAGTTGTTTGAGTGTAACATGATATGTCGTAGGGTGCAACTACTTGAGCGAGTGTAATAAATGCAGTACAGCATGTAGTGCAGCCATTTGAGCGTGTAGTAAGTATAATAAATACCTTACAGCGTACGATATTTGTGCTTTTGCTGCCTGCCGTATGGTGGGGGGGGGCATGTCCCTTTCCTAACAGAGTTATCAAGAGCGCTCCCCACCCACATGCAGGTTACTTCCTCTTTCTGTAAAGATTTCACATTTCAGATCATAAGAACAGAAACTCTCCATGCCTGACCTTGACCTGAGAGACCACAGTCGGACATGTGACTCAGCATGAAAGCACCGACATACAGCGGCATGTCTTCTCCACATGTTCCGGTGACTGAAGGCCAGACAGAGCAGGCCAGGCAGCCCGGTGCGGTCCTCACACAGAGGATGGCATTCATGAGGGGCGCTTGGCCATTTCTGAAACACACAGTGCCAGTTTCACCCTCTTTACTGCTAGCCTCTTCTAGTTTAGTTGCTCAGTTTGTGCATTTTTTAGTTTGTTTTTTTTTTAAATGAAACTTGGCTCATGTTGACTCTGGGAAGTCATCATTCTTCTATGGAAACAGGACTGGAGAAAGGGGAGGGGAAATTCTTGTAAGGCAGATACTGTTTCTAACCTGACACCCCCCCCCACACACACCAACACACACACACACACCCACCCATCTACCCACCCTTTCCATATAAACTATTCAGGAATCTCCTTTCAGGAAACCCACATATGTTGCCCAGGGTGAGAGAGGCATGTTTAAGTGACAATGATAATTAACAAAAGGTCTGAATCCTGCAGCACCAGTTCCTCCTACGCGGGGAAACTCCCTCCCTAGAGATTTCCAGCACTGACCTGGGCACCGACTCTGGTAGCAGCACTGACAGGGGCTGCAGTGGGGGGCCAGGGATGGTCCTTTTAAACGCTGGCGGGAGCAACACATTAGGAAGCCTCATTCTGGTTCATTTTCTGCTGAGTCACAGGGCTTTCTTTTAACATGCTGTGACCGCATTTAGTTACCTTGCTGACACCTGTTTTCCCAGCTGGATGTTTCGCTGGAGCAGCTCAGTATGCTGCTCAAGGGTACAACAGTCGGGCACACAAGTGACTTGAGCAGCCTGCCCATACATAAAGGAAAATGCCTTTCCCTCGAGAGCCTCCGTGGAGTGTGTTTTTTGTATGTAAACA
The DNA here is from genome assembly GCA_011763525.2 of Mormyrus iriodes. Classification (NCBI taxonomy): domain Eukaryota; kingdom Metazoa; phylum Chordata; class Actinopteri; order Osteoglossiformes; family Mormyridae; genus Mormyrus; species Mormyrus iriodes. The sequence goes on from JAAGVU020000032.1 coordinate 22,247,968, forward strand.
AGTGTTGATCCTGCGTGAGCAGGACAGAGGAGTGGCAGTTGCTCACTCATTTAGCTGGGTCACGCCCCCCCCACACACAAACACAGACACCTTCATGCATGTCTAACGCTGACCTCTGTGTTCCCTCCAGAGCCTGCCGGCCTCCAATATACACATACGCTGAGAAAAGGAGATTTGTCTGTTATGGCAGCACCTTTCTTAGTTTTACTGCAGAAACTTTCATCCTTTTTACTTTTCCAGCTATATGTTAATAGCGGTTCCTGATTTATTTATTTAGTATTCGTGTACAGTCTCTGGAGGAGGTAACCCCCAGGATGATCTCTCATGGGCCTCCTGCCTTTTATTGGCTGATTGACAGGACTCTCGTTAGCAATAGAGTAGGCTGCAGGCCTGTGTGCAATCTGCAGCAAAACTGTTATGTCCGGACTGTGCCAGGATGGCAGACCAGAGCACTACCTTGCACGGCAGTTCGCACTGACAGATTAGAGCGTTCCAGGGAACAGTGTGTAATGTTTCATGCTGTCCGCGGCTACATTCCAGCTGTGCTGCCTGGGGACGGTGTGGCCTGGATCACCAGCCTGTTGGGATCAGCTCGCAGCCATCGGTGGGCCGTTACTCTTCCCGAGAAGTCGACTCGGTCCCAGTGACACAGCAGGGATTGCAAACACCTGTTACCAGCCATGGTTGTAGTTTTGGGGGGGGGAGGGGGGTCAGTGAGAGCGAGTCTGTAAGGTTATAGAAAGCAGGGTGGTCTTTTTGACATATTACTGCAAAGCTGTGTGTACAACCCACAAACTTCTTACTTTGTTGTATTTACAACCGTGGGTGATTTTCCTTGAAATAAACAATAAAATACATCTTAGTCTCCTTAAATTCCTTGTTGCCTTATGAGGCGATTTGCCAGAGAATCGTAAAGATCTCGCTCCACACCAGAAGGAACTGTGCGTCTCCCGGCCCATAAAACATCCTGCACCTTGCCATGGTCCAGGATCCCCCCTGCCTGAAAAGGCTTTATGGTCTGATGGCGTTTCTCTTCTATTTCTTTCATCATGTCTCCTGATGTAATAAAGCTAGGGGTTATCGGGACCCGCCCATGCAGCCCCAGGGCATCGCCTCGCCCAGCCAGCCAGCCCAATCCCGCCTTACTCATCTTCTGCTTTCCCTTGTGCCCCAGATGTTCCTCCTGAGCCCCCAGGCACTTTTTTTTTCCCCAGTCACCAGTGTCACGGACGTAATTACGAACTCGCGTGCAGCTATGAGTCCAGGCCCTGAAGTCTCCTCCCTGTTAATCTCTTTTCTTGACATTTCTCCCCATGTTTTTTTTTCTCTTTCCTCCCTAGTCCATAGTCGTTAAGGGCATACAACCGTTAATAGCCATGTTGGAAAAGCCAATTTGTTTTAATTGTCCCACCCGTCTGACAAAAAGCGTGAGGGTGTCATATTCTAAACTTTACGGAGTGCTTTTCGGAGTGCTTTCAGAACCTTCCCCCCAGTTGCTGCTGTTGTCATTTGTTTCACTTGCCCCTTCTCGGCCTGAGAGAGGGTCTGTTTGACTTTCTGCCATGTATTATGTTATTTGTTAGACTGCCGTTCGATGACCGCCTTTGTTTTCGACAATCTGAGTGCAGTGTCACAATGTGGCCTTTGTAAGTGTCCGTGAAAATGCTGCATTTTAAAACAAAAAAAGGTCTTTGGAGTCAAGTTACAGTGGAGAACTGCAGTCATACCCCAGCAAACACAGCTACCAATTAAACTCTCTCTAAAGGATGCTCGTGCCTCTCTCATTTTTTGATGTTTAGCTTTAATTGCAGTGTTTTCTCCTGAAGTGGCTTGTCGACTGATGTCAGGCTGAGTGACGCCACCAGCCTCTGTATTGTTCTGCGGGCCCTCATCCCTGCTGTGTCCCCCTCACTGTGTGAAAGGCTTTCTTCATGGTGCAACTGACAGCCTAGTAAAAAAGCTTTCGGGCTGATGTCATGTTACATATCCCACTTTCCCCCACAGTTTCTCCCAATTTCCTGTCTCTTTACAGCTTTTCCTCATCCTTTCGGTCTGCGAACCTGATGGCAAAGAATGTCTACAACTAACAACATAGCACAGGCCCGGAAGCTGGTGGAGCAGCTGCGGATCGAGGCCGGCATCGAGCGCATCAAGGTACACCACTTCCCGTCCTCCTTCCCAGAAGGCATCTCTGAGAGCCTTTCACACAGGAGGACCGCTTTCCTGACTTGTCATTGCTCATCACTGCATCTGACTCTCCTTTTGTCGCCCTGGCTCTTTTCCTCCTGGACTCCCTCCACCCGGCCGCCCCCCAAGGTGTCGAAGGCGGCAGCCGACCTGATGAACTACTGTGAGCAGCATGCCCGTGGAGACCCTCTGCTGGTGGGAGTCCCTGCCTCTGAGAACCCTTTCAAGGACAAAAAGCCCTGCATTATTCTATAGCTTCATGGCCAAACTGCTCGCCCCCCACACCCACTGCCTCAAACCCCACATAACCCCCCCATTCCCCCTCCCTACTTCAGCTTCCTCTCAGTGACCAGGTACTGGATGCAGCCTGTCCAGAGTTACCTTTGGCCTGAAAGCTACAGGCACCCAGCTTTTCCAAGGAACCCAATCCTTTAAAAGGAAACAGAGAGAGAGCGCCTGTTTGTTAAACCCCCCACATCACCCTGAGGAGGCTTCATGGATATATGCATATATATATATAGCTATACCTATGTATATATCCATATATAAACATTAATAAACAAGATACTGAGTGTGGAGAGCAGCAGAACATCATCTTTTCGTTTTTTTTTTGTTTTTTTTTTATTATTGGTTGGGTAACTAATTTGGAGTGAAGTAGGCCAAATTTAATCTCCCATTAGCCAGGTTTGGACATGAGTTGGTTTTGTTTGTAGCGCGATGCGTCGCTCACACGATCCGTGGGACACAACCGGGTAAGCGTAGATGCCCCACTTGTCCTCATCTGTTCCGAGACAAGAAGGTTGACGTATAGTTTGGCCTATGAAATTGTCCTTGAAAGGCCGCATCTTTGCCTTTCCCCGGAGACCCCGTCACATGGCCACAACCTCCCCCGGGTGATGGGCAGTGCCAGTAACGTTCCATATTGTGGCGGGTGCCATATGCCAGCAACTTACCCAGGATGCCACCTTTATTTCTGTGTTTTTTTTAATCACGCTGTTCTCGGACAGCTTTGCCAAACATGGGTCATGCCACGCGGTCGGCGGGGGCCCACGGACTGAAAGCCAGCAGGCATCCGGTTACTGCTACTCCCCCGGCATTGCTGGGATCACCCTGTCGGGGACCGGCCTGCTGCACGCTCCATTAGCAGCTCATGTAAGGGGGGGTGCCTCGCAGGAGCATCATGAGGGGAAACCCCGGGTCGTGTTGGCAGTTTCTGTGGGCTGATCTCCTGAGGCCTATTTGTAGAAATATTTGGTGTTTCTTTATGCTGACAGTTTTCTCACCTGTTGCCATATATAGTAAACAAAGTATTAGAAGAGGTGTGTGAATTATTAAAAAAAACAGAAGCAGTAAAAGAGGAAGTAGGAACAGAGCTTTTAAATCAGAGGGTTTTGAGAAGAGCGTGTGAGCTGCCAAAGCGGGCGAGGAGATCCCCTCAAAATCCTGCTTGGTCTTTTAAGTTGTGCCAAACTCGGGTCCGCCACAGTGCCGGTCAGGTTACAGAGTTACTAAACGGCGGGTTTCACACAGTGCCATCACCTGCTAACGGGTACCCGTCCGGATTAAAAGCAGGTCAGGGTGGGGTTGGGGGGGGAATTGCCCTTTCCATTAGAGAGCAGGAGAGAGTTTCTGTTTCCTGATGGGTGACCAGCCTCTTACACACCCAAAGGAAAAGCCATGCTCAGTTCTAGTCAGCCAATTAATTTGATTGTGGAGGTGTTCAGTATCTTCCCAAACCTTCAAATCTGTTTTTCTTTTGGTTTAAGAGTATAACCTTTGATGTTGGCTTGCCCGTGTCTCTCCCCCACAATGGTCTGCGGTTTGTAGCTCCACCCTCGGGACCCAGGCTCAGGCTTGTCCCACCTCAAGTTACCTCAAGCTGACCGTTCTGTGAGTGTGACACGATGCCCAAGGTGCTCGTCACATTCCGTGACGTTCCAAGCAGCTTTGTGTGTTTGCTGATGCAAAATGGTGTTCAGGAATGACCAAGATGGTGCATTGTTCAGTTATTATGAAGGCAGTCCCCATGCTGAACTGTGATTCGCTCAGTGACCCTTTAGTATTAATAGACTGCAGTCTCTTCCAGTAAGTGAGATCCAGACTCCATCTATAGACACAATGGCAGTCGGATTCAAGGAATACACACAGATACTTCTTGTTAAGTCTTGAGTAAAATGGCAGGATGTTCAGGCTTATGTAATAGGCATGTGATTGGTTTAGTCATTTCTGTCACATGGGGGCTGCTAGATGCATGGCCCACACAGTGGAGTCCCTGTGGAACAGCCTTTACGCATGCATGTGTGTGCGTGACAGAATTTGTTTGTGCGCAAGTCAGTGGGTGCAGTGATGAAGGGGGCAGGCAAAGATACGCAGGTCAGTTACCGCTGCGTAACGCACCAGTGTCCTTTCAGCCCCTGCCCAAAATAGACTCCAATGCATCCCTCTTCATGCTTATTTAGCACAAGGGAGTACTGATAATGGTCTGTGGCAGGGGGTGGGGGGGCAGGGCATTATTAAACTGGGACAAAAGTTGCATTGTGTTTCGGGCCCCCCCAGGGTGCTGGCACGAGTGCTGCAATGTTTAGCTGGGTCCTGTTCCACAGTGATTAAGCACAGTGGTAAGTCACATGGCAGTCTGTAAAGTTCAGGAACAAGGGCCTAGCTTTCTGCTGACCCTTTTAGATTGCTGGGGGGGCGGTGGCTTTTCACGTAACATCTTTGCGTTTCTAAAAAAGGACCTAGACCAGTCATAAAAATATCAAATGCTTAATACCAATTAATGCTGCTTTATGCTGACATTTTAGGCAATCATTAGCATGAGAGTTGCTGCATTTGGATAGTGAACTGGTCTAGGGTGTGCAGAAGACTCAGGCCAGGACTTGTAGGGTGATACTGGACTGGGCGTCAGTTTTCGCAGGCAGAGAATTGTCTCATCTATACAGAGAGCCAAAAAGAGGACACCCACACCGCGGCCATAAGCATTCACGCGGGGAGATTGCAGTCTACAGGGCCGAGCCCAAAGTCAGGCCTGTCTTGTTCTGTCAAGTGCGACAGTACATGTCAAACCCGGTACTGAAAGGTCAGCACAAAGTCCAGCTGACTGCTGCATCCATAATCGAAAATGTGATCCTGTTAAAAATCGGACGGAAAGGCAAAACCTTACCAAGCATTACTCGCTGTTTCTGTACATGCTAATTTGATTTTCTTTAAACACTTCGATTGAGGTCATCAGTTTTTGTTTTTCTTTTGACTCCGCTGATTCAGTGAAATGAATATGTTGGAATGAGCTCAGCAGGTGTGTCACGATAGTGTACTTCACCTTCGCTGGCCATCAGCGGCACATGGTTTCGCCGGAAATGGGGATAAAGTGGTATGGGAGAGCTCACTGAGCTGCCTTTATGTCAGCGATCCCTGGTACACACAACACCTAATATCACAAGGAGGATATACGAAAAGCTTAGTGAATTATTTCTGAGAGTATGAATTGTCTGGATAGTTAGTCCTTACTGGTTATCTAGACAGGCCGTGTTTGCGTTCGTTTGTGCGTGAATGTGCGCGTTACCCTAGCTTTTAAAACAACTGTATGCCTTTCGGTGCGTCTGAACCTCCTGTCCTTCACACCATGTAGAGTAGAAGTTTGTCTCTTGGCCCTCATGTTTCCCTCTTGCGCTAAAACAGTGGTTCCCGGCACTAGTACTGGACACAGCACCCTGAGGACCGCTTTCCAGCAATGCTAAGCTGTGTCTTGCCCTGAGTGACCATGGCAACACCTCGCATTGAAAACCAGGGCTCTGCCTGCCAAAACTAGGCTTCAGAACCACTGTCGCTTGACGATACTCGTATAAAGTTCTTCTGCTTTTTTTTGCTCATGGGAGTTTTACTTGCGCAAACATGTTCTGAGGGCAGAAGGAACAAAGATTGGTTCAGAGTGATATCCAGTCAACTTGTAGAGAAGGCAGGTCAAAGCAGCTAGAGGAGGTGGAACCAACCAATCAGATGTCTTGCCCCCGCCTCCTCCAGTTGCTTTGACCCACCACCTCTACAATTTGATTGGTTATCGCTCTGAACCAATCATTGTTCCTTCTGCCCTCAGAACATGTTTGTGTAAGTAAAGCTCTCATGAGCCTTTTTTTTTAATAAAAATTATATCAGATACTCTCTATTCTGATTTAAATAGTCAATCTGTTATGTTTTGCTTATTTAGGTAGGTTAGGGTCAGAGGATAAAGACTATTCGAACAGCCTTTCTGTGGTATTAGATCACTAAAAGCTGGCATGACGATAATGCCACAGAAAACATGGACATGTGTCGGTGGGGAACCCTACATCCAGGGTACCAGAGATGCTACGCATTCTAATTCCACTCCACGCCTTAATTGCTGAAATTGATTGGTTCTTGCACTCGATTGTTGTAGGTGGGCACAGGCTCCAGGTACGACTGACTGTTTCAATACCTAGAGGGAAATTGTGAAAAATTTCAGAAGACTGTAGCACTGCAAGGATGGGGTTCCCCGCCCTGGAGGTGGAAGCCAGCCCATGAAATCCAGCCCTAACCTCACTCATCATTTTCCTATTAGCTGAGGATGTGTGTTTTTTTCCACATTAGTTTCATTACTTTCATTGTATGTATATGTATTTGATCTTTTTTGTCTTGAATTATAATTACAAAAAAATGAAGAAATCCTAAGTATATTATATATTTTTTTGTAATGTTTCTTCTCTGATGTGCCATAACCCATGTTTTCTTGCACACTGTTTAATATTTTGTGGATATTGATGTTAAACAATTCAGAAGATGATGACATCAAGACGTACATAAGATTAATAAAATTGAAACAAGCCTGTCGTGTGCTGTGTTGTTTGTTGCCGTGTGCACGTCTATTTTTACCTCGATACAGTCGCCACTGCACCAGAGCCTTTTTAAAGAGAATTGATATAAATCGTAAACATTGAGTAGCATGCGTGGTTGATCATGAACTCTTGAGGTTTGCATCAGCTTGCCTATCTGATTCTCCGAGATGATCGCACAAGGTGATCTCACGGGTAAGACTCAGAGACATGCGGTGTTACTTAGCCCCACCTAAAAACATGCTGCCTGACACATTGTCCTGTGCTTCAGGTCCTGATTGGAAACAGCCATGTACTGTAAGCTGGTATGACATCTCTTCCCGCAGACTGGGGACAGGGCAGAACACAAGGCCCATATATGAGTTAATCAGGCATGCTAATGTGTGTTGCTACTAGAGCCTAACCCTCAACCCCAACGCATCCGATGTCGGTGCTAAGGGACCGCCTGGCCCTCCTCTTCTGGCATTCTCATGTGACTAGGTGGCTCCCTCCAGGTTTCTCTTGCCAAGGAGAAGGTCAACCATGAGCTCTAGGATCTGTACGATGGAGATTGCTTTCCTCCAAGTGTTGACTGCCCTCACCTGTGGAAAAATTCTAGGTAGAGTGGGTAATGCTTCTCCTAGCATGCGATGCAGTCTACTTCTTCCTGTACCTATATCGACAGCCGTGCCTGAATAATTCATTAACTGCCGCCTCATTCTTGTCTCCCAGATCATTTGAACTCTTCCTGATAGTACAAGTCCAGTTTGTTTTGTTCAGATGCTTTTTGTTTTGCTCGAATCACTTGGCACTCGGAGAACAATAGCTGGGATTGGATCAGCCAGTGCAGGTTTGGTTCGGTCAGTCCTGTTCTCCCCCCCCAGTATAATATCTCACCCAGAAATGGTCAAAATGCTGACAATTTCCTGTAGAGCATGACGCTTGCACTTTAGTTCCAAGAACAAGCTGCTTCCCAAAGGGTGTGCACATGTGTTTCCTGCTTAAGGAAAGAAACGGGAACGGGTTTTCGACCGGTGGGGGGTGAGGGTGTTGGGAGGCGGCTTGGAGGGAGTAATTACTGGAAACTGGGCACACAACAGAAAACAACAAGAGGAGGCTGAGCAAGGAAGGACATGGAATCTGGACGCTGCGGCGACCATCCGAAAGGAATGAGGGGAATCCACTCCCTGGAAACTTTTGGTACTTTCAGTGAATTCTAAATATTTTCCAAAGGATGCCACAAGAATGCATAAAATGTGTCCTACCCCCCGCCCCCCTCAAATCAATACTCAGTCAGGAATGCCCATAAATGCCCAGAAAAATAATAAATCATTTTAAAAATGCAAGGATGTCATTTAAAAGTCCACATAACTTTATAACAATATGGCAACTATGTGATAGGAATACCTTGCTTACTTCACAACAATGGAGGATGTTACATAGATGTGAATTCTGTATTCAGTGATGCTGTGGGAGGTCAGGCAGTGTGCAGATTTATGTTTATGAAAGCTGCAGAAACCTCCAGAAAACCCCTCTGCTTTCTGTGATGCGCACATATACATTTATACGTTTATATACTATATATTAGTGCCCTTCCTGACATAGTTGCACCAGCGGGCTAAACAAAGATTTAACACAGCGGCACCACATCATTAACTCATGGTGCAAATCAATGCAATTAAGTTACAGTGAACATGTAACCGCAGACCCAATTCTTGTTTTGTGTCCCAAGCCAACCTGCAGCCTAGCAAGCAGTTCGGGCCACTCTGTACTCCTTTCCCAGAAAGATGGAAAATTCCTTCAGCCTTCCCACCCTGCTTTTCCTCCATAGTGTCCTGTATTTCCTGTAACTGGAATGACAGAGTAAATCCCCCCAGCCATAATGGTCAGGTCTTTTTGCAGATTCCCTGTATCATGTGGTTCTGCCCCTGAGCTGTGCCAGCTTCTCCCACAGTAAGTAAGAGGCATACCATATATGGCCGACCCCAGGTCTTTGTGACACAGGGGGGGCTCAGCAGTATTAAACCCAGAGCAGAGCTTTCCATCTGGCAACACCAGCATTCGGTTGCCTTCAAGATTTACGAAATCTTGGCTTCTCCTTTTGGTTTATCTGTCACATAGCTGTTCTTCCTATTAACATGCAGGTGTACCGTTTAGCTTGCGTATATCTACACTCGGAGGCTCTTTCACACCAAATTTACCCTTTCCAAGCCTATTTGGGGCCATCTGAGCCTGTTTTAGGAAGTCATATGAGTGTTCTATTTATTTTCTCTTTCTCTGAATCCTGCTTTTTCCAAAGCAACTCTATACAGAGAAATATCTAGCATGTGCAGAGAGTAAAATATTTTTATGGCTTGGTCCTCCCACCCGTGACAATCTCCTGCCCACATTAAGGGCCTCAAAGGGATTTCTTATTTTGTGTTGCCAAGATAAGAGACAAACATGTCTTTATAAGAATACATCCTCTAAGTGTGTTTAGGACCCTTAGAGCATGTGTTTAGTTTAAAGGCATTAACAAGTTCATTAATATATTACATATATTTTTTTAAACTTACGTACAGTGACATGATTGGAAAGAATGTGTGTTTGCCTGCTTATTTGTTAGCTTACGGTTCTGAATGTGAACATATATAATGTTACGAACACATTTAGTTTCCGTTGGCGTGCCAGAAAAAGCAGATTGGCGAGTCGGCGGGTAGCACTGTACACTCACACCTCCAGGGTTGCTGGTTCGAATCCCGTTTCCACTCTGCACGAGTGGAGTTAGCATGCTCTCCCCGTGTCACGTGGATTTTCTACCACAGTTAAAACACCTAATTAAGTGGATCGGTGTCTTTAAGTTGCTGTTTATGTGTGAGTGTGCAATGGACTGGCGTCCTGCACCATGTGGATATCAGGATATGCTCCAGGTTCACTGTCACACTGTATTGGATAAGTGTTTATGGAAGATGGATGGGTGCCAGGAAAAGTGGTGTATGGCTGTATGCCAGATTCTAATACAGGTCCATCTACAAATAAAAATCTAAATGGATGGTCTGTCCTGCATTTCAGATCAGCTGAAAATAATGATGGCACGAGTTTCAGATGAACGTGAGGGGCAATCCGGCGAGAAGCGGCCGCTGGCAGAAACGGCGCTGCGATTGTAATTAATCTGACCCTCCTTCTGCAGGGCTCAGAAGCTTCCAGAGAGGTGTCATGGAGTCAGCAGGGTCACTGCTGTACTTCAGTCTGTCTTACTGCGAAAGCCAGGAGAGGCTGTTAAAAATAACAGCCGAGAGCTGAAAGGCATTAGTTGGCCATCAGGGACCTGGATTGGCAGGCCTCAGATCAGGCATTCAGGGAGGAAGGCGATTATTAAGTCAGCCATTTGTAAATGAATTGACTGTACGAGATGAAATTTAACAATGTAACCAGAACGTTTTATGTTGCAATGCTGTGTTCTACACATGCACAAATGTGCACGTGTCTGTCAATGAGTAGTCATTCAGCGTATTAATGCATCCATCATAGAAACCAGGAATGTGCCTCTCCATCACCGGTGCGATGCACATCTCCATGCATTGCTAATGATTTGATATATTTAAGATGCATATGAAGTGACTACTAATGTGATGCGATATATGATTAACCCCTATTGCGCTGCAATGTGACTTGACATGATTTGATTCAACACAATACGACAAAGGAATATGATGCTATGCAATTCAATATGCTACAGATACAGAAAGTTCGGAGAGGGGGAATCAGTCTAAATACAAAATTACTAGTCAAAAATTATTGGTCACATTGCTAACACACTGCTATTATGCGGGTCCACCAATGTGAATCAGTGAATTTTACCATCCCTATTATAAATACTTACACAGTGCAGGGTTACAGGCACAAGGTAGGGGACACTCTGAATGGGGCATCCGTACATTGCAGGGCATATGCACACACTTTTACCCTAGCTGCATGTCTTTGGACTGCAGGTGGAAACTGTGGAGACCCGGGGAGCACATCCACAAACATGCAGAGTAGGAGCAGCATTAGTACCCCGAAACCTGCAAGGCAAGAAGCGACAGCCTCCTCATCGACGAGAACGTGAATAGCTACACGAAGTGTTTAGTTCCTGGCATTTCATTTTGTTATAATTCCTTTTGACATGATAAAACGATGCTTTCTTTATACCAGACGCGTGAATTTGCCCTGGAAGAGTGAGGTGGGTGTATCTACCATTCATTATGAAATCTGTAGGTAACCTGAGCTGAACTTCAAGTGTTCGGCCTTACTTCTGATAAGCTCAAGGTATTTGTGGAATATAATTAGCTCACCCCATTTATTTTTAATATTTCTTTCCTAGTCCACAACGTGTCTGGATAGCATCCAGTAGTTGAAGGCCTCTTGTGGTTCCCTTCCTTTGCACAAATACAAAACACATTTATAATACTTGCAGCCTCTGAATGCCATCCCTTATTTCCTGAATCAGCCATGGCCTGCCGTCTAAACATCTTCTTTTCCCCATTGCTTACTTCATTCTTTTGTTTGGGGAGCCTTCAAACACGTCACACGTTTGCCCTAACCGGCAGTTAACATTTCCCTGTTGCTGTTTACACTTTGTGTAAAGATGTACACTTATTATAGGAGACAGCTGCTTGCCTGCTTTGTTTTCCTACAAATGCTTATTTCATGCTGAATGTAATTCCCATTGTAGATAACGCCACAGGTGGTGTCCAGAAGAGCAAACACACGTGTGTGATGGTATAATATCCTAAATAAATCAGGTATCAGTTTCCTGTGGCCTTCGTCACCCGATGCCAGAGGCAACAAGATAGTTCTATCATCAGCCTCAATTAAATTTTCATACATTTGTGCTGCAGAAAGACGTTCGACAGCCAGCCGTGCCACCGCCACCCCGCCTCGCTCCGGCATGATGAGCCCAGCCTTCCACCGCCAGCGGGGAAAAATAACAGCATAAGCAGCAGCTCTTCACTTCCCAGCCTCTCCTTCAGCCCCATGCTAACTATCTCCTACTTTGCACTCTGCATGTTGTTTATTGTCATTGGTGTGGGGATACATTTAACCCAAATTGTCCGCTAAAAAAAAAAATTGGATCGACGCTGCCCTGGAGACAGCCTCGCACCCACGTCATGCATGTTTACAATTGCACCTTCGCACATGAGGCTCAGACGGTCCTGCCTCAATCAGGTCCGTTCAGATTTTGCTTTAACACTTGACAGGAATGTATGCTTTGTGAGGGATTTATGACCTGAGTTTACCTTCATTCCAGGTGTGGAACAAGTGTAAAAAAGACCATTCGCAAAAGGCTGGTTCGAGAATGAATTGCTGCCTATGTGCCTATTTCCTGCACTTTGGGAGATCAGGGAGTAAACTGGGCTGTAACCCCCCCCCCTTATGAGCTTACAGCAATCTCAGCACTTGTCAAAAACAAGCCCAGTCTGACAGGATCGGGTTGGCTGGCAGAGAACAAGCTGTGCATGTGTGTGGGGTGTACACTTTCACACTTTCAGTGTGTGTATACACACCCATGGTCATGTGTAAGTGCACCCTTAAATTCTTTCCTCTCTCTCCTCTGCCTGTCACTGCAGACACGTGAGTCGGACACGCGGCCCATAAGGCCGTGCCACCTCACCCTCGCAGTTTGCTTGCCCCAGCAAGGCCTGTGAGACTCTGCCCTTCTTTAAAATGTGCAAGATCACAGAGTGCTTTCTGATAAACAGACCTGGGCCATTATGCAACAGGAGCTGGGGCGGGCTGGATGGGGGGGAGGGCGCTCAGTGAAAGAACGGGAACGGAGCCCTGAAGTGCTTTGTTTTTCTGGAATGTACCTGCCCTTGTGACTGGCTGACTGTAACCCCAAGCCTGAGCAGAGTACAGACTAAGGGCACAAGGGATACGGAATGTTCCGGGATATTCTGGACTTTATTTACAAGCTAGAAAGAGGGAGGGCAAAGGGATGGTGCTTACAGCTGAGGGGAGAGAGTGCAAAATAAAAAGGAAAGTGCAGAAAGAGGTAGCTGGAGAGAGACAGAGGCTGTGGATCAGGGCAAGGCTCCCTGCATGCCCGGACTGCAGGTTTGCTGCACCTTAGAAACACCGCTGCAGATCTTGCATGCATGCTGACGCATTATGCTTCTTTATGCAACAAGGGAGCAGACTTCAAAGCTGAACTTCTCCTGTTTTTGTATTATCTCCAGAATTTACCGTTATAAGCACCGACTCACTATGCATTTTACAAATTCCTCGGGCCGTGCTGGTGCACGTTGCAGCCAGTGGACGTTAGAGGCGAGAGCGAGTACGCAGCTGGCAGCATGATGAGCAATGATACAAAGTGTGCCTCCCATGCTGTTGTTGTAATGTGCAGCTCCAGCACTAAGCAAGCCTGGCAAAAAGTGTGAGGCTGTGTGCAGCCATGGGGTCACATTGACATCTCAACCAGCTTTCTTCACAGGCTTAAGCCTGCAGGTTACGAAACAGCCGTGGCCTTTATATTGGCCACATGCTTGGGCCAGGAACAGAACACTCACCACATCTCAGAACACCCTCATGCTGCTGACTTTTTTTATACGCTTATTTGTGGTGGTTATGAAATAGGTTTGCGATTAATTGCCATTTACCCGGGCAGGTTTTTATTAACCAGTCTTACGAGAAGTTTTCTAAATCCTTTTTTTTTCGTAAAATGCATTTATTATAAAATGACCAGCAAATCCAATTATTCATACAGGATTTGTTTCTTCTGTGTGTAACAATGTTGTTCTCTCTGCCTTCCTGCTAACACAAGCTCTACATGGTCATTGACTTCACCTAGCTCAGTGACAATGGCTACAGTTGATTGTTTAACTGGAGCCTGTCTGTTCCAGTTCTTAGTTACCCTTTACGTTCCGAAATCTGTACAACCCCCACATTATTATTTCAGTTAGCTTTTAATCCCTTCCTCTGTTGTGATCGTTTTAATTGAAGACCTTTAAAGACAGGCGACATCAAAGAGCTTTCACGGCACGTTATTGTACCAGAGGGTGATCAGGGTGAGTGAAAGATAAACACTATTTAAGTAACTGATGTTACCACTGTTATCACTAAAAGCTTTGAGCTGGTTTATTTGATATAATGTAACATGTTGCCTCTGATGCTACAGTCATGAGCAATCCGCCTGCATGGGGTGGTAACACATCCACCTACAGTGAAACTTCTTAGCACAACAGAGTGGTCCTAGCAAAGTCAGCAGGAGAAATGGAATCTGCTCAGAGCTGTTTTTTTCCTCGTTGTGCAGTGACATTGATCGGTGGATTTTGATATATCCACATTGTTTTTTTCTGGCAATAAGGATGAAAGTCTTTCACGTGTCAGCTGCTTTATGACTGCTCCCGTGGCGATGAAAGGTGAGAGTGTTGAGCATATAACAAAACTTTCATGAGTCTTTCAAAGTCAACGTTTTTTTTTTCTTCCCTGCAATTATTCTGTCAGTCACTTACATCGGGAATCAGATATCGAGCTCGTTTACCAAAAGTCGAATATTTTTAACATGTTCTACAAAAACGTCATGCTGTAGGCAAGAAATGCCTACTATCTGTTCGCCTTGCCCTCCAACTACTGAGCTGTTCTGTCTTCATCTGTGACCCCTTAGCTGGTCTCCTGCAAATCCTTTTTTGTATAGGTCTATGATCTGAATTGATCTTTTATTAGGTTCTTGCTATGCTTGTACCGTATGGTATAGCTATTGCTCTTTGGTTAACTTGGAATTGAACCTGGGCATTCATTGGAAGCTCAGCCTCGTTGCACTTATGCCTAATTGGCTCTCTGACAGCTTTCTGCTCATAATGTACTATCAGCCTCACTGGTACGTCTGCTGAATAAATAAATGTAATGCAATATTGGCACGTTTGACTTCATCACTCAAGACAAGCAGGGATGGATAATAAGTGACCGTTTTTTTTTTTTGGATGACTGTTTTTTTTCTACTTTCTGTCAATTTCATGTTATTTTGAAGACGACCCATGGATTTTAGTTTAAATGTTTGTGGTTTGTAAAAGTACCAGAAAATCCCACTCTATGTCTAGCCCATTAACTGCAAGCAGGACATGTTCAGACTCTCGAGGGAAACGATGAGATGTTTCCATCCACCCACTTGTTTTCCAGACCACTTATCTATTTGAGGGTCAACAGGTGACATTTTTCATGCCTTCGGAGTTTGGCGTCTGCATAAACTATATCCAGAAACTCATCTTGCAGGAGCGCCAAATGTTCCTTGGTGTGTATAGCATTGTCAGGGAGTAATTCAACTTCAAAAGAGACAGGCTGAGCACGAGCTGCCCTGTTCCTCTCAGATTAGGATGGAGACTAAACAACCTGAAGTCACCGTATCCTCAATTGGATCTGTCAATGCCCGATGAGCTCATACTCCAAAATGGCAGCACGAGGGAAATGTTTCCCCCTGCATATCTCACATGCAGTGTCATTGCATTCCAACCTGTGTACCTCAGTCCGTTCCAGTGGGCGCAGATGTACACTTAAGGGGTTATAAATAGACTACCATGCAGTAAGGAAAGAAAAATTATTACAGAATTTGTTTTTCATTTGGATAAAATGCGGTATTAATATTTAATCGTCTCTCCAGCAAGTTTTTACGTCAGCACGTACGACAAAAGAACTTACTGGAAGAATTAATTTCTGCACTGCTATAGGAAACCTGGGCTTTGTAATCGCTCGTTCATGCTTAACTGATATGTGCATCATGCATTACTTATGCCTTAAAAGACTATGTCAGACTGAACCAGAAACTCATTGGTGTCGTATTGTATTTGGTCAATAAAAGAGAATATTATCTAAGGGGTGGAATGAGTCACGGGACTCGCAGCTGCAGACACGTGCTTTAGCGGCATGGGAAAGCTCGAGCCTGCTGTGCTGATGTTGCAGTGCACTCGGTCCCGTCTGTCCATATGTCAGGGAGCTGGAGGGTGAAGTGCAAGCTGGACAACTGCGACCAAGCTGATTTATTACCTCTAATTAACGTGGGATTGTTTTGTACACAAAAGCTTTACTCTTTTATAGAAATTCCACGTGACTGGCGCGAGACCGCAAACAAAATGGGGAATTCACGTGCCTGTTGTTATATAATGCAAATTTGATTATGTCATTTACATTAACGATCAGATGTTTGTCGGGTGTAATCTCAGTATTACTAATATTGTTTTATTTTGTTAATTCCATGCAACGACCGACGTACTGCTCGCGGGTTGCAGATCTTTATGCAACGTTAATTATAACCGAAACACCTATCGTTCGCTGCCACACCCAAAAAATTCTCGCAAAACAAAATATTCTATTCGGTTTTAAGATGCTCTGTAATTTAGGATGATGAATGGAGTATTACAGTTAGCTGTTTGATTTGCAACCCTATGTACGTTGCCCAGAGTTTTTATTCCCGGATGTGGCTTCCTGTTAGCAACGCACACCTCCCTAAATGGTGATGCAGGATTCTAGAGTCGTGACTCCACACGTTCAACCCGTTGACCCATGCAACATGATCTGGCTGCTTCGTTGACCTTTGTAGGTTATTAAAATGAGCAATTTCGTGCTTAATCTATGCCACAGCATCCATGTATAAGTGCATGTTCCTGAAAACAATGTACACTTTATAGTAAGGGAGTTTAATTTGTTGCCGTATTCCACCTTATAACTCAGATTGCTATCTTAACCACGCTCCAGGGAAAAGTAAACTAGGCTCCCTTCCCTTGTCAGCACTGTTACACAACGGCGCTCACAAATCCATGCACAAAGTCTGCACATTTTTTGATGCCTAAGCCAAATTTGTTTGCATGCTACCTAGCAACCACTTTAGTGTGTTACAGGCTTTAAAACAATAAATAAGTTGTAAATCTATGAGGATCCTCTGAGGTCTTCAAATTAATTTTGTAGGAACAACATCAATAATAATAAGGCAGCTCATTTTGCTGATCTCACAGACAGACCTCCTTTGCCTTCTTGCCTGTCTGTCATTCACATACAGTCTAATCCCATTATCCTGATTAGGGTGTATGCAGCCTTAAGAGTAATGCCCTGGCCCTGCTACATGGTAGCATTTGCATGTCACCTACATATGGAGCACTCTGGAAATGCCCAGAGAATGCCAGAGCCCTCAGCTTCAGTTTGTGCCTTCTTAGCTACGGACTGAACTTTCCAGAGGGTACAGTACATGCTGGGACTCAGGGCTGGAAGCTCTGCAGCCCTGTTGCCTGAAATAACGGCTCAGGGGCCTCTTTACAGGGGGATCTCAATGTCACCGTAGATATTCAGCATCATCCTGTTATCGTTTCCTTACTTGGACTGTGGCTGTTAACATTGTTGCTGTGTCACTGTTAAATGTTAAACTGTGAATCGCTGCACTCGGTGCCTCAGTAATATTTTATTTTCCTTTCTTTGTGATAGTTAATGGTGAAGCCTGGGAAGGGAGCCTGGCCTGTCTTCCTGCAGGAAAAAGCAGGACAATAAGAAGCAAGGTTACATTTATGAAGGCTAGCCTGGGATATGTGTCCCTTTTCTTGCTGTATTCTTTTCTTTTATCCCTCTCTCTCTCTTTCTCCTGACTCTACCCTGCACATTGTCCTCTGGCTGAATTCTGGGCTGTCCTCTGTACGGCCATTCCCAAGTCGTGGCCGGTGGTAGGAGCGCCCCTGAGCACAATGCCCCTTTGTCTTGCAGGCCTCATTCACTTCCTCTCACAGGCCTCTGCAGTCCCCACCAAGGCAGGCTGTCCCACACCGCTGACAAATGTCTTGCAGGGAAAACGTATGCAGTTGCCTGGGAAACAATAGCAGCAAATTTGAAGAATAACGATGTTTAAAAAACAGTCCATAGACATGTCCAGGTGTAGGAATGGAAACAATATGAATGTTGGATCTACTTTGTCAAAAGATAACTGAAATAAGTATCTGTAAAAAAGCAAGGCAAAAGGCTGAGATATGATGAAACTGGCAGGTTCCGGTGTGTTCTCTGGCCACGGGCTATCACTAATCCTAAAAGCTGTGTTTGACCTGAGATTTCTACGGGGCATCCTGTTGCTTTGCCAATCACCTGACAATTACTCACATCACGGTGTGACATTGTGCTTTATCTCATTTAGTCTGTTTCAACAGATTCTTTTGGTGGTGAAAACGGGACAGAAAGTCAGACCCAGTTTTGTAGAGTGTATTGCATTGACTGGCAATTCTTTAAGTAATAATTTGCATAGATAGCTATCTGTCTGCTTCGGGTGGCATAGTGATTCAGTGTGTGGTACTGTGGCCTCACGCCTCCAGGGTTGGAATGCGGTGCCTGGCTCTGTCTGTAGAGTTTGCATGTTGTTCCTGTGTTTGCATGAATTTTCTTTTGCACTCCAAAAACATGTGGTTATGTGGATTTGTCTTTTTAAATTGCCCACTATGTGGGACTGAAAGAGCGTGTTCTGTGATGAACTGGCACCCCATCCAGGGTGCCCCCCTGCTTTGTGCCCTGTGCCTACTTGGACAGAATCCAGACTCACTGCAGCCCTGTATTGCATGAGCATTTAAAGAGGGAGTGATATTTCTATTTCCTTTTCAATAATCATGAGAAATGAAAATTACATTCAATACAAACATTTAGATATATAGATAGATAGATAGATCAGTTTGGTGAAAATTTTGTCTGTAAGCAAGCATGTTTGAAAACAATGTTTCCTTGTAACATGTATGCGTTTGGCTATATACATATTGTTCGCTTGTGCAGCATGTGTGTGTTTTTATATAGAGCACTTTCCATACACATACATTTCCATTAGTGTATTTCATCTGCATTTTATTTATATATATATCTAGTATATATAATAGCAGGGCTATATACACACACACACACATATGTATGTGTATGGAAAGTGCGTTCCCATCCTCCAGCCATGCTACTTTCCCTTCACCTCTGGTGTGTTCCTGGAAATGGGGCCCTGCTGGCTCCCTTCATTCCAACTTTGGCCCACTCCCATGTGCTTAGAAAGACTAGGCTGAGAAAGGACAGAGGAACTACAGGCTTGTTTACTGCTATTTCTCCCAGACAGCTGCAATAGACTTCAACTAATGGCACGTCGGAAACTAAGCCTGTTCCCTGTTTATATGAGCAGAGCTCCATGAAGATCTCGTACCTTGCCGTATAACGTTAGTTAGTGCCCTTTCCCCATGTTCTCAATGCACTCTTTTTAATGGGTCATCCTTCTTACCCAAGACCGTGCCAACCATCTGCCATCAGTAGATAAGACGATTAAATCCTGAAGATGGTTGAACCCTATTCTTGGTAGATTACATTAGCAAAGGCACTTTCATTCTTTGGAATAAAAGTACTAATCCGACAAGCAGTGTGTTCAGCAGGGTTGCTCTGCCCCTCCCTGGCATTTCATTGTTCGCTTGAAACACGTACAATAGTTAACGAGCCTAAATTAGTGTTGTCGCTGTCGCTGGTTGGACAGCAGCCAGAAGTCCCAGCATCGCATTCGTGAACTAGGCTGTTTGTGTACTGGGGTGAAATGTCACAATATGAAATCGTTACTTGAGAACAGATACCACCCAGCTGCTACTACCAGGAACTTGGCCTTCTGTTTCCAAACAAGTCCAGGCCCTCTCTTCGCTACTGTTAATGTTAAGTACAGATATTTTATGGGTTCCACTGAAATAAAGGTAGCTGATTACGAGAGAGATCTTGGTGTGTATGTTGATGC
>JAAGVU020000032.1:22277984-22319783 GCA_011763525.2 Mormyrus iriodes
ACAGGCGTGGCTGATTAGCAGCCCCGCCTGCGGGAAACACAAGGAATACACTGGTAGGGCGGGGCTGGACGTGACACTGCACATGCTCAGTTTAATCTTTAATTCACATGTGAAGAGCATCGAGTAACAAACACACTCAGAAATTTGAGGTAAGAAAGTAATTTTTTTGACTTAATTTATTTTTGTGACAGCACTGCACGCTTTGCACTTACATTATTCACACTTAGGCACATAAACATGTTTTATGTAAATATCCTTTATATAAGTTGTGAGTTTCTCCAGCTGCCCACCCGGCCACTTCTCAAGCCCAGGAAACCTCTGCATTGTTTGTACAGAATATTTCAAACTCAAAGAAAAATTGGGTGAAATGCATAGGGGTGGTGAACCTGATGTATGGAGAGCAGGTGTGGTGCAGGTTTTTGGGATGACCTCACAATCAGCCAATACAAGTGGGTCCGCAGGACTGGGGTTGAGAACCACTGTTTTATTATTGGCTGACTGAGAGGTCATCCCAAAAAGCTGCACCTACACCAGCCCTCCATGGATCAGGTCCCCCACCTCTGGCATAGACTGTTCAAGGTGGCCCATCAAGCTTGTACACCAGCAGGAGTTCAATACACCTGTCACCACTGTGATTCTGATGGTGACCAACATCACACAAACACGCACACACCCACACACATGCTGACATGCACACCATTATGCAGTTATTAAGACTGGTGCACAGTTGCACATTTTGTTAGTTTTTATTATGATATTGTATTTTAGTTGCGATTAACATACAGTACAATGTACACAGGTGCATACATAACCTCAAATTTTGTTGAACAAAAAAAGTAATACAAAACTTTGAATAACTTGAATTTTTTTGACATCATTTATAATGTTACATTTAACCCAGGACTGTGTTAAAGTTATCACTGATCACAGAGTAAATTGTAACATTTCACTCCATGTGTTTCAGGCTAAACCATTCATTGTCTGTTTGTGATACAGAGACAAAACCTGTGCCAATTTATAGAAGACATATGCAGGTAACGCCATAAAAGAGCTGCAAGATACAGGCAAAAATGTAAAAAGCGTTACAACCATCCCCGGTCTCCCCTATACCTTAGAGTGCATGGAATAAGGATTGCCCATGCCCTACATTTTGTTGTACTTTGGGAAAGTTGTGTGTTTTTTTGTTTGCATATATGAAATGACCATTATCTGTGTTTTTATAAACAGGCCGATGTAAAATTATTGCATTTCACTTGCAGTTACGATTAAATCAGAGGTTCTCTAAAGCAAAATGTAATGGTTATGGTACATTAAATCTGCCAAAAGAAGGAAGTGAACAGTTCTCAGAAATCAGAGTGGGCAGTTATGTTTAAGTAGGTCGGAACATGGAAGCTAATTGCTGTTGTCGAGGGGTGATAGTGGTTGGAGGAAGGGGGAGTTTGGGAACTAGTTGAAACTGTTGCAGGCGAATAGCTCCCCCCCCCCCCGTCTGTGATTGCATGTTTAGAAGTCTGTGGCTCAGTCAGTGAGTGGTCAGGCCAGGCCAAGCCACTATCACTGAACACCCTCCCATCTCCTAGTCTGCAGGGAGCTGTTTGTTGGTGGTGGGGGGGGGGGCATCTGTGTACAAGTTACTGGGTCACTCCCATGGCTCTGAAAGCTGACAAGATAATCCCAGCAACCCAAAGAGACGACTGAAGCAGTCTCAATCTCATGCTTGTCAAAGGCTCTGGGGACCAGCTTGTCTTGCTGACTCTAAGAAGATGGTCAAGATTTCCAGACAGTGCTTGTTTTTATCTAAGGAAAAAAAATAACTAAGCTAACTGTGCATTAGCTACAAAACTGTCTGTGTTTGCGTTGCAAAAGCCAGTTAGTGTAATTATCATTATATATGTTTTTTGTTCCCTTTCCTGTCTGAAGTCTAACATTAGGACAGATTTATGCCATGGTGGGGGGGTAAGATCTCTTATTTAGACAATGTGGGGACTTGAACTTAAGCATTAACTCCTTTGTTTTTCTGTTCCCAGGGTGGGGGTGGCTTGATCCGTCATGCAAGAGCATACGCTTCCTACAATGTGCCTGTTCAAAGTCGCTCTCCCTGCTCCCTGATGTCACAAAGAAATGGGGGGGCAGACGGGGCTAGACAGGGCAGCGGGTCGTCTGTCTGCGGTGCATTTGGCTCATGTGGCCCTGACCCATTCGTGTGTTTTCAGACAGCCTCCTTGGTTGTGTGCGGTGACTCAGTGAGGGGCTTGTGTGTGTGGGGAGGGCCATCAGTGAGGCTTTCATCATGCTGTCCCATTGCTTGAATCACACTCACATGGAATGCAGGGCGTACTGTTTTTTTTTTTATTTTTAACCTTTTTTCACTTATTGCACATGATCTGGAAATTACACCACCTGTTATTTCAAGTTATCACTGAGAGTCTTTGATCTTGGCAGTCATCGTGTTTCTCATTTTGCAGGACTCTGTTTTAGCACGCTGTGCGCAGTGCACAACCTGTTATGCTGCAGCCCGGACCTGTACGGAATATGCTTTGCTGTCAGTTCTGGGGACAGGGTCACCCCACTTGAGGCATCTTGTGTCCCCAGTACTCACAGTCTTCGCCTGTGAGGTGACTATGGCCCAGTTGACCTTATTATTACGTCAGTGACCCAGCCCAGCAACCGGGCCCAGGCTGGAAGCCCACCCAGCAGAACTGCCTGACCTGTCCTGGAGTGGCCGGATAGTCCTCCCTCACCAGGTGCACCCCTCCTCCCCTTTCCCTTTGTGGACGCAGTGCTGAGCAGCATAATTGCTTCCAGCTTCCTGGAATGTGCTTGAACCTCACAGCTGTGTGAGAAATTCACAGTTTTTCCATGCTTTTTCCTCTTGTTTTCACCCCAGTTTCGCTCTCTGCTGTACCTGTGATCATACCCCTGATGTGCATCCCTCTTAGCCACTGGCTACTTGCAAGGCGGAGGTGGGTAGTTCAGGTCCAGAAAGTAAAAATCCAGACCAAGATTTTGTTTCAACCAACCAGTTGAGTACTCTGTGACTGACTCTTTGCACTCAACTGGTTGGTTGAAACAAAATCTTGGTTTGGATTCTTGCTTTCTGGGCTTGAAATGCCCACATCTGCTGCTAGGCCAGAACCCAGCTACTTGAGCTCCATAGACCTGTTGCAGGGGATCTACAGAGATGTTTTGTAAAACTGTCAAAATTATAATCCAGTGTACACCCCCGTCCACCATTCCGGAACAAAAATATTTGAGGCATAGTAATGCCTGCCCCCCTAGTTCTTAGTTACTTATGGGATCATCCATTAAAAGTAGGGGTGTCCCTGATTATGCTCCAGTCTGCCAGGGAGAATACCTAGTAAGATACCTCCAGCTCTGGTCAGATATAAACTGGCATGGTAGCAGGATCAATGGCGAGGTCCCAGTGCCTTTGTTTCCTACAAAGAATAAGAACAGCAGGGGTAGGGTATTCTGGT
Organism: Mormyrus iriodes; assembly: GCA_011763525.2. Lineage (NCBI taxonomy): Eukaryota > Metazoa > Chordata > Actinopteri > Osteoglossiformes > Mormyridae > Mormyrus > Mormyrus iriodes. The sequence continues at coordinate 22,281,461 of JAAGVU020000032.1, forward strand.
GGGGGGGTGGGGTGACACGGGAGTGAGGAATGCTTTTTTTTTAAGGGTTGATGCCATTTAAAGTTTAAAGTGGGGGGACACATGGAAGGAAATTCCTGTTTTGCGTTGTAAGTGGTAAATAAGGAATGAAGAGGGCAGAGGGACTGAGAGTTCAGCTGCAGTCGGAAGTGGCGTGGGCGGCACTGGCAGGTATGCCAGGCTAAAGGCCGTTCCGTCATCTGTAATGTGCCAACTTCAGCTTGTGTGAGAGATCCCACCCTTTGTGCTTCAAAGAGTTCATTTCTTGGCACAAATAGGACTTTGGGATCAGCACATAATGGAAATTATCTGATCCTCTGGAACTCTTACCCGCACAGTACAGGTGCCCGTGCAGACGTGGCTTTGGTTGGCGTCATGTAGGGAGATTTTAGACTGTCCCTCGAGGATACAGGGCAGTTTTTGGCCTCAGTACTCCGTAAACCAATAGACTGTCTCTCAGAAGGTGCTGCACATTTTAGTGTGGTGTAAAATGAAAACTGGAGTCAATTGCCTTGAATTTATCGGCAATTATCTTATTTATATATTAGACATACCAAGGCAATATTAAGCAAACCCTGAAGTATCATACAAGGCACATTTATCTTAAAATGACTCGTAGTTTTAAATGAAAAATAAATCTGATTTTAGCAAAGCTGCATGAAGTCCATGGTTACTGACTTCTGGTAGTTTAAATGTATTTTTAAAATATTGAAATGATGTGGTGCCGTGTCACATTATAAAGACATTAAAGGCACACAGAACACTAGGGATGCAGATTGAAGAGAGGTGGGCGGGGGTGGGCACTTCGCTTCAGCCACGTGTGTGGACGCTCCATGGCAGCAAATGGATGTCAGAAGGGTGGGGCTTCTGGAACGTGTCTGCTGGATGACCTCTGACCTCGGCATTGTGATGGCACCCGTCGCTGGGAACAAAGCTGATGTCTGTGTGGCTTGGTGTCACAGACAGACCCGCCTTTCGGCCTTTGTCTTCTTCCTGTGTCTGTTTACGAGACAGACGGGGAGGAGACCAGGGACCAGGGGACCAAGCTGGGACAATAATCTATGTGGCAGGGTAAACGTATGGAAATATGTATTTATTTTTTCAGCTGAGCGATGTCATTAGTGGTCATGGAATAGGGGTGTGTTGATGTGACTTATTCTGCCTGTGGAATTCTCCCCGTGTTGTTGGGGGCCGGTGCATTGTCCTATCAACATGGCTAACCCAAAGCACAGTAAAACGCAAAGACATTTTGTGGCCTTTGTGGTACTGTTTTATGCTATAAATAGCAGTAGATTCTTGCTCTGTGAGTCAAAGCAGTGTGGCCAAGATATTCTGCAGGCATCGATTGGCCCTGTGTGAACTTAAGCATTTAGGTCTAAGTGATGCCTCAAGTTAAGTCTTAGAGCCTAGAGACAGAGAGGCCTGTAATAACAGTCAGTGTGTTTGGCATGTAACTGTAAGACCGTAAAGGAAACCTGTTGTTTAAGTGACCGAGAGAAACGGGATAGGCTCGTGACTGAAGCGACACCTTTTCTGGGTTCACTACAGAAATATCCTTGCACTGCAGCCAGGAATATGCCTGGATATCAAAATCTATGGGAACAAACTGAAAGGTAGCAAGTGCAGTGCAAACACGGCATGGCTCCTCAGCCTGTTACCGTAGAGCTACATGCATGACAGGCAATGACAGATGTGAGAAATCACTTGTAGTTTGTTATCGATGATTTACTACTTAGGTTCCTTAATACAGGGAAATGAAGGCAGTAGATATATTGCTGATATTGCTGAAGGATTTAAGGGTTTATGGCATTTAGACAGGAAGCTGGTTGTCCCTCTATAGTCCAGTCATACGAGGCAGCCGTCAAGGTGCCCCAGGAGCTCCTCTCAGTTTCCTCCCAGACTTGTGTCACTGACCACAAGCGGCAAAATGCAGGCCCAAAAGGGGGACGGGGATATTTTCCAGGATGAGTATCATGGAGCGCTCCTCTTCTAATGGATCAGTAGATTCCATCCCGGCCTGAAGGCTCAGCAGTTCTCTTGTTCGGAACACACACCGGATCAATGCAGATCGGCGTGTGACAGTATGTAAAGTCGTGGCTGCTGGTGCCTCACAGCGCATCACTGTAGCGGAATGCCGCACAGCCATAGCTCGTATATCTCCGCTGTGTTGTGTGTTTCTGTAACACCCCCCTCCCCCCACAACCCCTAACCCTGTCCGTATGCCACTAATACATCAGTCACAGCAATGGGGGGGTTTGCATCTCTTTATTCTCTCCCAACGCCCACCCTGCTTCCCACCCCACTGGGTCCCCCTTTCTGATTATAATGAGTCACACGTGCTGGAACCACATATCCTTGGCCTTCCTTGGACAGTGTGGGTGTAAGTGAGGGTGCAGTAGTGCCCTTTTCTGTGCCTCAGCTTCAATCAACCAACCTCCAGAGCATAAACACTCAAACGTTTCCAGTAGCCGAGCCCCCCCCCCCCACATGGTCCTCTGATGTGACCGGCATAGATGTGCATCTCCAAATGCTCTTTTCTGGTTTATTGTTTTTTTCTTTACTCTAGCCAAACTCCTCCTCAAAGCTCCAGTTGTTCCCTTACTCAGCCCCCTCACCCTCCCTTGCCCCACTGCGGCTGGGCATGTGGCAGCGTGTCTTTGAAACTGGCAGCATCTGGGGTTTCTTTCAGCTTTCCATTTTTATAGCAGGAGAAGCTCTAATTTTCACCAAGATCTCCGCCACTGGCTGCCGCCGGCCTTTGAGTCTTAAAGCCTCCCCACCAGATTTACCCAAACCTTCCAATTAGCTGCTGATTCAGACCAGAGAGCAACAGTCACTTATTACTCAAACAATCGCTTTCATTGAGTCATCGCAGCTGAGGTTTGCATGTGCTCTGCGATCTGCAGCTGCTCCTATAGGGATACTTGCCTGATCGTTGATGTTGCTAGTTGAAAACCCATACAAACCAATAACGACATGAAAGACCTTTTAGTGTTTACAATTCTATGGCTGTTTTTGCCGGGCGTGCTGTACTGCTTTCTGAATAACTTGGCAAATCAAAGTAAGGAAAGGTGGATTAAGGAAACATTTATGCCTGATAGCAAATCTGTCCATGTACAAGGTTCATCTTCCTTGCCTCATGTAACTGTCCTGGAAGCAAGGCTAGAATATGGAGAATTATTACAGGACAGAGTAGTTAGTTTTTGCCATATCTTTGCAAAAGGCGGAGCTGTCTTTGAAGTACTGCCCCTTTGTGCTCTTCTGGAAAAAAACAAGCAACTATATAACAGACAATACTGCTAAAAGCTAGTTCCCTTTTTTATATACAACTTTATTTTTTATAAAAGGATATATATCGTATCTAAATTAGGCTGTGTGTTGGGGGGTTTTTGAAATGCACTTTGTATACAAGTGTTACCACTGGAACAGAAAAAAATGTTTCACAACAACAGGAAGTGCCGCGGGCTTGATCAAACACATCATGGGTTTATTTTCACGTTTTCGCTCAGCTCTTCCGCATGCAAACTCTGCGTTCCACTGCATCAGGGGAGACTTTGTGAGTGAGACCCTCTGTAGGGAGGTTTGGTGGCTGGAAACCTGGGATTCCCGTGACCTGGTCACCATTGTTTTTCAGGATGTTTGTCATTTTTCCTGAGAACCGTGAGGCAAAGGCACACAAATATATGATGGGTGCCTGTTCGCTGTCTCAAGTAATGTGAGAAATGTTTCAGTTTAGCTTACCCTACCATTCAGACGCTGGGTTCCTGAGCTATTGTATCTTAATCTATGGAAATAACCTGTCTTGCATACCTGAACTTCATCTCCGGGCAACTTTATTTTATCCTCAGCTGCTACCTTGGAGTGTATTTATTCATCCATCTTTCCTGCTTATCTAGTCTTAGGTTGTGGAGACCAGAAGCTTATCCTTGACAGCATAGGGCACAGGACAGGGGTACAGCCTGGGAATGATGCCAGTTCATTGCAGGGCACATACACTATAGAAAATTTAGCGATGCAACTTAGGCTGGCAGTATTTTTGTATTGTGAGACAAAACTGGAGTTCCCCCATTTACATTTATTTATCAGGCACTTTTATCCAAAGCAAAGCACATTTTTGAAAATGCAGGGTCAGCCAATCCCTGGAGCAACTGAAGGTTAAGGACCTTCCTTAGGGCTGGACATCTGGAAAAATGTATCCTATGTGTGTGGTAGGCCTATCTGGGCAAATCCCAGTCCAGCTCTGGCCTTCCTCAAGGGCCTAATCACTCTGTTGAGCCTAGGATTTGAACCAATGCCCCTCCTATCCCAGTCACAACATCACACAGTTGCTAAGCAGTCAAACCCTCAACCATGTTGGTGTGCTCTGCACTAAGACATCATGCCACCTTCAAAATATATTCAGTTCCCTGTAGAAAACTGCAAAATCATGGTGCAAACATTTAACAAAATGTGTAACAGAAATGACAAAATAACTCATTTGGGTAAGCTCATGATGGGAGACCCCCACTCAGTAATTCTGGAGTTTCTGTTTTTGATCCGATGGCAAGACCAAAGCCTGAGTCGTGCTAGTTTCTGAGTGAGCAATTCATATCACCAACCTTACTAGTCGTAAAGTACCATTCACTGAACTGTGTAAATATATTTCACAGGCACATCTGCTGTAAGAAACATGTTACAAATAATCACTGTCAAAATAAAACACGTACAAAATCATTATCTGGCATTTGAAGCACCAAGGTTAATGTCTTATGTCCAGCAACAAGTAGATGCTGCAGAATTTATGCCTTTTGTTTATGGTCACTTTTATGTTTCCACTTGTTGGCACATCCAGCGCTGGACTGGGATCAAAAATTTGGCCCTGGACTTTGGAGTTCTGCGAGGTCCCATGATACATATGACTGAGTAATGTGGGTCCCCACAATTAATTTATGCTTACAATAATTTTGCCAAGCGAAACAATTTGCTGAGCAGGGTTATGGGGAGCGCCCATGGTTAATTGTGCTGCCTGGGTGGGGGGGGGGGGAGTAATGCCCCATATGACAGATGGCCAGTCCAACCCTGGGCACATTGCTAAGGGACCCCCAGTCCCTAAAGGAGAAATGTTCAGTCCTGTAGGTTTTAAACAGGATGGTTTAGTTAACATGTGACTAACAGATGAATCAGGAGGTGAAGGAAACTGTCTAGATAATCAATTCAATGAAGCAGGCCCAGATTTGCCCCCCATGTTGCACATTATATTCAAATTTTTAAAAATAATAAGAAACAGCTTTTTGCCTGCACAAGCTGAGAGTCCAGCAAGAATCCAATTAAGATCTAAGCAGAAAAGCAGAATCTGAAGGGCAGCTGGTAGTGCTGCAAAGGTGGGCGTTTAAGGCTAACAGCCGTCGGAAAATGACTCCTTATTTTCTGTGACACGTCTCATTATAGAAGCTCCTCAGTGGGGAATTTTGAACCGCAGAATAATCAGACCAGGCTCGATTTGAATGGACACACTGGGGAGGTGGGGGGGCTTTTGCATCGTTTGTGATGCTGTAAAGATATGACACCTGGGCCCTTTCTTCCTTGCACATCTTCGCTGCAGTGTTTACCTTGAATGCATTGGGTTGAGATGGGTGGGTGAGCAGTTGTGTCTGTTGGGGGGGGGAATGAGAACCTGTAATTTTAGCTTTGTGCTCCCCATTCTGTGGCCTGCCAACCAGCCCCACCCGAATCAGCCTGCCGCAGAATCTCTGTCTCCCTGTCGCTCCCTTAAACACACTTAAATGCCTTGTGTACAATCCTGCTTCTCAGGGTGGCGAGGCCAGCCCAGTTATTTTGGCTGGGGGGGTTAGATCTGAAAGAGCACATTTTGCAGTTTAGTCCATTTTAAAAGAAATAGCCCCTTCTGGTCTTCTTTTAACCATTCTAAAATAGGGCCACTGCTCATGACTTAAATATAGCCCTGCAGTTCTAAAATTAGCCCTCTTGGTGTACTATTAATAGCAGAGTCTCCAAATGCTGTTCTGTCAGCAGCCCTGAAAGAGCCCGAGCAATTGGCACTGTCGAAAATAAAGGCCTTCTGTTCTTGTTTTCCCCCTCCGCAGTCCAGCTTGACGTCAGTGTTCTCTGCTGTGCGCGATTCCCGGCTGCTGAGGCCCTGTGAAATGCGTTGCAGCGACAGGCAGGGACGCCTGTGAACGTGGTTATTGTGCCTTGGCGCCGGGCCTTGGGGCAACATATATATTTTTCCACAGTTTTGGAGAGGCTATTTAAACACACAGCCCAGCATCGTTGAGCAGTTTCCCTTACAATGCGCCCTACGAGCATACCTTACACGCCCTTTTTAATGCACCTGTTTCGCGTCCAATCCTTGATTGTTCTGCCTGTTTTTTTTTTGTTGTTGAAACTAATCATCCTCGCCCTCGTTTTTCCCTCTCTCTTTCTTTTCTCTTTCAGGCACAGGAGACTTCTGTTCTTTATTTGCTCTCCTCCCACAATTTAGTAGCACAGCGCCTTTGAAAAGTGATTTTTGCAGGAGAGGAGACAGAGGGGGGTACGAAGTGAACGTGGGTCACATGACCCCTCACAGCAAGCACCCCCTGCTTCACCTGGGGTCACCATATTATCCGTTCCGTACCCCAATAACCACCTGAACTACTCCTCACCTGTAAACAATATTTTTGGCTGACTTTTGATGTATACACTGAGGTGAAGCAGAAGCTATGCATTATTTCAATGCAGTCATTACATTGTTTTGTGCAATTTATAGGTAAGCTCTGACATCTCAGACAGTTTTGACAGTATGCTGGCAAAACAGTTGCCCAAGATAAGTGGTCATTGCTGAATCATAAGCATAGCTTCTGTACACACATCATGGTCAGTCCTTAAGGATGCCCCTCCTCTTTGCCCTAGGGTAATGTGCCATTTCACGTGAATGCACCGGCATGTGTCTGCAGCTGATTTAATCAGATGTAACCCTCATTGTTTCCTGTTCTCGGGAGGCTCCTGTCGTAACCCGGTTTTCCAGATCTGGATTGCAGCCTGGACTGCAGTTCCCTGAACAGTCTGCGGCCTTGCATCCGTTGTGAACCGGTAATCCACATGTGCGCGCTATCGATGGATCGCCCCCTGGTTAAACTCTCCAAATGAGGCATTATATTGTGTGATCACAGACCACTGCCTTCGGTCTCCGTTTGATTTGGTTTACACTAAAGCGAGACGGTAACAGGCTATAATGTCCACCTGGTGTCCTCTCATTTTTGTTTATTTTTTTACTTTGGCCTCAAATCTGCAAAGCAGATGCTTTTCTGGCAAGCCCAAGACGTTCACCTTATTGGTGGTTTAGTGGGTTGTCGGCGAGGAGGCTTGATTCAGCAGAATTGGGCACACCCAGTGAAGGGCTGCTAGAAAGGCTGGCGATTTTACTGCATATATCAGACCCCTATGCACACACTGATAACAAAAGTGTAATGTGCATGACCTACGTTATGTATATCTGTCAAAAGAAATGTGTTTTAATTGTTTTCCATGCAAACGCAATTCCAACATGTTGACCTCTTCTCATCATTTTCCAAAGAAATTCCCAGAATTTCACATTCAGAAATTAATCCAGGTTGTACTAATAACTGAACACTATCTGATTTAGTAAGTTTCCTGGTGTTCGACTTTTACTAATGATCTTGAATGCTTCTGAATCAGTTCTGTCGTGCTGATTGAAGCGAAGGTGACGCCTTAAACATTTGTACACAGCTGCTATCCGCTGACAGTCAACGAAATCCAATAAATTATCCAACAGCAAGTGCGATAAAGCTGTCCGTGGCTGTGCACAGTAGCCCCACGCTCTACATAATTTTTGAAACCTAATTTCTCCCGTCGTTAATAAATACCGATTAAGTAAGCATCCACGGGTAAAGCTTTATATTGTCCTGTCATAAAAACAATGATATGTGTGAGCTTTTGACTTCCTTTGGTTTGACCATTATTACGGTGGTGCAATTTTCCTGTTATCATCGGTGTCCCATTTTCCGATTGCATTGTGCCGTATCTAAGCAGATGTTAATTTCGGGCATCTTGCGAGATTTACGAACGCGTTTCGAATCGGTTTCAGTTGCAGTGAGCATCTTAACGTCATACCATACGCCGACATACATTTTATTAAAATGTGGATTCCGAGGAATTTCGGGTTGTGCCGCTACGTCTGTATGATTTCTCGTTTCACCGTGACTTACATATTTGCCACTAAATCGAAAGACCAAACACGGTTAATGAGCAAGCTTCATTCCACATTCTTCGCATTCCTGAGACATTGTTGCGGTAGGCGTAACAACGGTAATTTGCAAAGTGTGTGGTTATAGTTATTATGTTTGGGATTATGTGATTCTGGATTTTTTTCAGAATAGACATTATGAAACCTAATATGATTTTCAATCCGGAATCGCAGTGTTTTCTTTAGACATATATCAATGCAACCTAAGAAAATATGTAAGGAGAATGTTTTAATGATTTCTCCTCTTACGTTAAATGATTATAGGAGTTGATACGTTTCCTACGTGTTTCTATTTATGGAGGGTGTATAAACGAACACACATTTTAACAGGAAACTTATTTTAATATTAATTTTCGAATGCGTATGACCGGAGAACGAATGTTGACCATATTTGGTTAATGACGTTTCCGGAGGTTCCCCTGATCGTCTCAAGTCGCGTCAGAAGGGAAACGCGATTGGCTGGAAGAAAATATGACAAATAAACGCGCCGTGAACCCTTCATTGTTTCCATGGCGATATGACTTTTTTTGGTGCCTGATGTAGACTTTGCTCCGCTACAGTCTACGTGTATGCGGGCATGCGTGATTCCCATTCGGACGTTATTTTGCTCTCCACTGTCTGAAAATACTCGTTTTAGAACAAATATGGGTGTTACTAAAGGCTTGCAATATTGCCCTGACGAAACGAGATGCAATATGCAGTTTAATAATGAGTTCGCTCTGCTTTTAGAATAATACTAATTTCAGAGTAATTTTGATACTGATACACCATGATTTGAAACGTCTTCCCTGTGTTTTACCATTTGCTTGCTTGCAAATTATAAAAGCTGGATACATAATATGTAATCAGATACCTTAGCGAGCAATTAGTTACCAAGGTAACTAATTCCAATAATGGAACAGAATAAATACACCCATGGCAAAGCTAAGAGTAATATACATGTAGTCAGTCGTAGGATATAAGCTTCTCCATCCTGCAAAGAATATGATCTTATCTCATGCACTGTGCTGTGAAATTAAGCTTTTTATTTGACCATTTTAAGAAGTACATCGCAATTCTCTAGTTTTCACACATACCATCTTCTCTCCTTTAAGACATCATTATTTATACAGTTCAGAGCACAGAGTCAGCCATTTAGCCAGCATCCTTGGAGGGGGTTAAGTGCCTTGCTCAATGGTGCAAAGAAATGTTGCTACTCTGCTGGGTACAGGACTCATACTGGCAACCTTTCAATCACAGGCACAGTGGCTTGACCCTTTGAGCCACATACCCCCTGTGTTATTAATGCTGATTTTGCAGAGCAGGTAAAATGTATTGGGGAGACAGTGAGCATGCCTCTGCCTTGCAGCGAGGCCACAGGGTCTTGCTTCTGCCCATGTAACCTCATGGGTCTGGGACAGGAAAACAGACAAAGGCTGGGGGTAGAGGCTTAGGGGTGGCCTCAGACTTTAGCCTTGTTACATTCAGAGGCCTGTTTATCTAGCTGTCTAAGTACAGTTTCAAGCCCTTGCTCAACCCCATGCTGTTTACAGGGCCAGGAAACTTTAATATAGAACGAATGACTTTTTTTTTTAGCTGAAAACTTTGGCATGTTGAAATATAAGATATTAAGATGAAGCAGAAAGACAGGTCAGCTTGCTGTTTTGTGCTGAGGTACGCTAAGGGATGTAAAAGGAACTTATTTATAAATCAAAACGTTCCATTTGCATTCAAAGCTTTCTTCTTTCCTTTAGAAATGTGATTCTTTTTATCACAGGGTGTTAGTTTATATTTTCTCACTTTTAAATGATCAATTTTATCACCTTATTTGATTATTATGCACATGCACTTAAAACAACATCTGTTATAGGACCACAGAAAAGAGAATTTTCAGGGCCCTTAGGACGGCATGCTTAAGGAATACATATTTTAACAAAACAAGAAGAACAATGCATACAACAGAATTCACTGGGTATTTTAAGAGTGTGCATTTATTACTGTAGTGCGCTGTGTCTCAACCTGGTCCTTGGGGACCTGCAGATAGTCCAAGTTTCTGCTCCCTCCCAGCTCCTGGTAGCAAAAAATGTGGACTGTCTGGGGGTCCCTGAGGACCAGGTTGGGAAACACTGCTGTAGTGAATGCTTTTGTCAAGAGCTTGTCTCAATAAAAGCAGCTATATTGTTGTGGATGAGCAGACACAGAAGACTAGTGTCTCCCAACTCAGTAATCGGGGACCCCCCAGAGAGTAAAATCCAGCAAAAATGTGGGCTGTCTGGCAGGGAGCTGGCAGGGAGCAAAAGCTGTTGGGAAACAACATGTCTCTAAGGGCAGTGCATGCAAGTAAGCAGGGGTGAAATCTCAGCATGCAAAACCACATGAGGGAATGGGGACAGTTACATGCCACAACGGACAGTGAGGTCCTTGCAGCTGAAATGAAGACGTGTGATTTTATTGTGTTTCCTTGGGGGTGAACATTTCAGGAATGGCTGCACTATGTATGTCCAGTTTTAGTCAGTCAGGTGGTCTTTCACTGTATACTAACAGGCGACCTGGATGGCTCTGCCAGAGTCTCACTCTTCAACTACAGCCACACCCCCCAACCTGAATTGTTGTTTTAGCAGCTGTTGTCAGAGAAGGGCTGCACGAAGCTGTTAGCAGCTCTCATAGCCAGCAGCAGAGAACAGAGGGCCCTCTTACCATGCAGCACACCTGGGCAGTCACAATGCTAAACTTGCATATTATCGACCAGCTAGACGTAAGCGGCATTTCGAATCTGCTGCGAGGTGCGCCAGAGTGCTGAGCCAATTCAAGGGAGCGGTAAATCTATGAAGGTCAACTTTGTCCCAGTGAACATGCAGCTGTGGGAGGCCGGCATGTTAGTGGTTTGTGCTTTTGTCTGCCAAATTAAACACTGGGCCTGCGTCACCGGCTCACTGGAGCCTCTCCTCCTCCCAGTCGCTGCTCGGCTCTGTGTCACAATACCATTGTGACATACAGGATGTGATGTAGGTATCAGGATGCCGGCAAACGTGGCTTCTCTTTCCCATAGCCTTGTCCTCATTGGATAAACTGTATTACTCTAGCTACATTTTTATGGCCTATTAGGATGTACGGTTTAAATGTGATTTATTTGGTGGTATGATTACAGCCCATTGTAGCCCATCTCAGAAGCCACTCTGGGGCAAAGGTTGCAAATACTACTAATGATATAAGACAAGAAAACATTTCCTGAAAGAATATTCTATGCAATCGCTCATCTTACAAATGTGTAATCAGCAAAAGGTGACATGCCAGTTTGGTGCAATGCTGGATAAAAATCAGTCATTAATCTTAAATTTCTCAAAATATTATCACGACACAGGAAAAAGATGTGCACTGTAAAAATGTAAGTGGTACGCTCTGCGCTGAAGCATAGCTCTGATTTACAGCTTTGCATACTAAAAGAGAATCTCTCGTGTTCTGCAACTCCAAATGTGTCTGCCAGTTTATTGTCTATACAACTTCTAATGGGTCACGTGATCAATCAAAACTTTATTCTGAAGACTAAGGCCCCTCTCCCCCCCCAGAAGACCCACAATCACCACCAATACAAATAGTTTTAGTCAATAATTTATTTTTTAAAAAAACATTTGTGTTTTGTTGCACATTCATCCTTTATATATTAGTTTCTTTCTTAGTTTTTTTAAATTACAAAAAGTTACAATAAAATAAATTTTCCACTGTAAAATATCCTTAACCCATTTTTTGGGTAATACAAATCTGTTGTGCTGCACAACTACTTAGTATAAGCATGTTTTAAAGCTTCTAATTAACTGCAAGAGAATCTGCATACTAGGTAAAACAATTTGACAACAAAGCACAATTCATTTAATTCTTTTGCATTTATATAGCACGTTGTTCATCACTCCACTTTTATAGGTGCTATTGGACCCAGCAGCCTGCGTAACAGCCACCACGTAACAAGCAGAGTGTCAGTTTCCCCCTCCGAGAAGCCGAAACTGCACGTCGGCTCCCACGCTGCTGCCGCCCTCGGCCGTTCCGTCAGTCCCTGTCCTTTGAAGGTAGCAGCTCCGATACTCCGATACGGCTTACTTTCCCCCCAGGTTTCGCCATTGTTCCGTTTGGCGGAGGAAGAGCGTGTTGTCCCTTAGATCTTTCTCTCTTTCTGTCTCCGTCCATCACCCTGTTCCGTAGCCAGAGATGCATGGGCGCCCGGGTACTGCTGCAGTTACTGTGGCATGCTTTCTTTTTGAACGCCTTTCTCTTTCCTCAAGAACGACGACTTCGGTTTCCTCGTATCACTTTCACACGCCACCGGCGGGTTCAGTCAGCGCTCTTGCAGGGTCAGGTAAGGTATCCACTGGTTTTTGCGACGACTCTCCTGGCAGTAGGTGCCCACTTCCTTCAGCGCTTGGCACTTTAGCGTGTCGACGTGAGGACTCTGGAGAACAACGTCATATAAAGGAGTTAGAAATCAATGTTCAGTGAACCGGGTTCACTTGCATTGCAGTTACCGTAAAGAATAATCACTGCACTTTTCTTATAAATAAATGCATCTAAGCAGAAACTGCAAAGGCATCGCATCACAGAGCAAGTCTATACAGAGTGCGTGGTTAGAAAAAAATTAGTCATTGTGGTGTGACTTACAGTGACTAGTATGCAGTGCATATCCTTCGGCTCGTTGGCGTTGCTGTCGGCGGTAGTTGGCTCTCCAAGGACCTCTGCCAGCCGCCCCAAGCCGGAGACGCGCAAGATATTAATGTCGTTGTCGCAGCAAAAGGCTTGGATCAAAGTGAAGTGAATCTGCAGTGCAATGTCGTCCTCGTCCTCCTCATCAGTAGCGAGGACACACAACACCACACTGTCCGGATCGCTAAACAAGAGAAATACATCGCGACATTAATATTGCAACTATAATGAGCATGCACATTTACTGCTTTAAAATACAGCAGAATATTTTATTTTCGGCGAAAAACAAAGACTAATACTTACACATTCATCAGCTTCGCAGATTCGTACACTCCCACGGTGAGACAGCTCTGCCGCTGAGCAGCTACCAGCAATTCCTCCAATGCTTGACCCACGTTTTCCATTCTTAAACAAGAAAACAACTTTGATTTAAAAAAAGTTCTATTTTTAATATCAATGGACTACCAATAATTGATGGCTAACGTTTGTCATGTAATACTACATTTTATGCACGAGCTAGTTATGATGTACGAAATAATTTACAGCCTAATTGCACCGGTACATACGAGAAAACTGTCTCCAGAATATGGTTAGTACTCACTTTTTGTCAGTAATATTGCATCCAACAACTTCTTCCAGAGTCATGTTGAAGTGAAATATAATCCACAAGTTGTAGGATAAACTCCAAAAGGTAAATTCCCGGATCGGCACGAAGTCTTCTAAACACTGTCTGCAAATGTGTAATCCAAGTAATTTCCCCGCTGGCTCTCAATGTTCGCGATTCCAAAGCTCGGCAGCAGTTGTACTCCTCGGTATCGCTCAGTGCAGTTTGCTATTCGGCAGCGTTTCGGCAAATGTAGCGAACAAGCCGGACTGGCTTATTTTATCTTCTTCGGGGAGCTGGGCGTGACTTTTCCGCCTGCACATGTCTCTTATTGGTTTGCTCTTTCTACTGAATCCCCACCTTTCACTACGATTGGATGTCTGCGCTAACGCATCTCCAGCTGTCACGTGGGCTAGTTTGGAGAATCCCCCTTCACCCCCCAACTCAACCTTCTCCTTCTCATAACACACACAATCTGTTTATCTAAAATTCTCTGATGTATTACTCAGCTATGATAGAGAAACCAAGAAAATAAAGGTTAAATTCGTTTTTCAATGTGTGTACAATGTAAATTGCTTTTCGTACCATAAAAACGAAAATTCGTTACATAATGGTCAAAAATGATATCATATCATAAAACCATGTTACCATTCTTATAATTGCAAATAAATCGATTGCAAACTTTACTTTGCATGCTTATAACAAATGCCTTTGCAAACACACATTCTTTGCAATTACAGGGGATCGTTGCAATGGTTCGGTATTTATTATGCGAGCATCTGATTTTCCTCGTGTTTTTCCATGGACATGTATACCCATGAATTGATATTGTGTAACTAAGAAACTAAAAATATGTTCCCGAATGCTATCCATTGTGGCGACCTCAGCAATGTTCTATCGAATGGCTTCCTTCGCTTCTAGGTTTTTCTCAAATGTTTTGCTTCTCGAATCCAACCGAACGTCAGTAACTGTTAACTCGAACTTTCATTGCTCTCATCTAATTCTACCGCGTCCAATTATAGCTGTCTGCAGTCATAGGATCAGAGCTGTTTACAAATCGACAGAAGAGGGTCATCTTATATTATCCACGTTACTAAATCTGGATATCTCCACTCGCAGTATATTAAGTGAATGAAAACATTTAAAATTCCAAGCAGCATTGTAAATGCTGAAACAAATCTGTGCACATCTCTCATATAGTATAGATTTTAATATAATATTTCGTTTCTATATGTTATAGATTTTTATGAAAATGGCAAAAGACAAAATCTGCAATTTGTTGACTGATTTTCAATGCGAAAAAATCAATGTGCAAAAACGTGATCGTTATTTTGTTAATAGGTCGCGTGATGTTTTGCTTTCATGTCTCGTACCCAGTCACCCCGAACGCAGCACTAGTTTATTGGAAAGCACAATACTGAAGTCGCCACACAGTGGAGTACGTCCGTCATTACAGGGGACAAAACATGTTGCAACATGTTGCAATGTTTCCGTCTATCTGAGGCCACTACAGTCACCACTACACGAAGTCAATTTATCATCCTGTTTATCTCAGTAAAATATTTTAATCCAGTGTGGACATCAGCAACGTGAACAGTTCTACACAATACAAACAGCTGTTCTGCATTTGGTTTACTATCTAATCAAAATGCAGTGCAATTCAGCAAAGCAATGCTGATTTAATGTTTGGAAGAAAAAAAACAGAAATCTGCATATAAATTCTCTAAAGAAACAACCAAATGTTTGACGGCGAATATATCGTTTTAAAACGGAAACCAGATTTGTATTATTGGCGACCGCCATCTAGCGTTAACGCAACAAAGTGTTTGGTAGAGCGGTTGCAATAAAATTTAATAGCCTTTTAAGTTCTTTGTACCTTTAAATGTTTCAAATTTGAACATTTTTGAAAATATTTTTATTTCCATAAAATTTCAGATTGCAGATCTTTTGTCAGTTATATTAATTTCCTCTTTTTTCATCAGCGGCGGTTCTAGACCATTTCCACTGAGGGGTGGGGGGGACAGGGGCCAGTTGTTCTGTTAGGGGGTCCAGATGCATTTGACCTTAATGCCCTCCAAGTATTACTTACATTACACTGCCAGCATTAAGAGGCAAAAGACAATTTAGAAAACCGATAAGTTACTTATGCAATGCTTTGCAGTCACATTTTAGGTTTTTACAAATATGAAACTCCCCCTGATTTCTTGTTTACACTGTCTTGCTTCGACAAGCTTGATCATTTTTATCTGTTGTTAACTTCGCTTATCACCAACTTCAGCGCCTTGACACCCCGGCGCACCCACGTTAAGAGTCTGAAATGAAAATGTTTGTGTTTCGCCTGTTCTCGGCGCACAAAATTGTAATACATATATAAATGTAAATAATATTTTTTTTTTTCAGACCCTGGTAGCATACGTATTTAGGGCGGCCACGGGAGGGGGGCATGCATGTTGTCACAGGGGCACTGAATGGATTACTAAATTTTGGGTATATGTGGGCATGCGATATTTCATTAATTTAAGGAGAGTACAAAGAACATTACTCCAGAAATTGTCTAATAGCAATACGCCACGTCAGTTGTCCTGTGACCAAAGGAGCCCAAATGCACTGATCAAACACCGCTAAAAGGGCGATTAAGAAATAAAAGAAAAAGTATCGTCAAATAAAAGCGTATACAGTAAAGCAATCAATATAGATTATTCAAAATTTTGATTAATTCCTTTTCTTTTCGTCACTGATTATAATCAATTTACTTTTTAATTGAGTGTTAAGCCGTTGAAGCGGTCCATTCTCGAGAGGTTCGCTACACCGTGTTTGTTTTTAGTTTAAAGTTTAAATTCCGGGTACAGAGATTTCCTCCCAAGAACAGGGAGTTTTATTAAATCGTAAGACAAAAAAGTACAACTCGATTCTGTGTAGGCAGTGATTCACAGCAATGAGTAAGTCATTTCAGCGTAGCATGAAAACACCATGGGACTCATTTCATACGTAATTACTCATACAGAAACTTTTTCATGCCGACGTTGACCATTGGGCAGTTCTCGGTAATTAGACTTGTAAATATCATGTATTATATATTATATATATATGATACACGCAGGGGTGTACAAGCCAAAGGAAACATTATGCAATTTCACCCTGCAGGATCGGAAACTACGCTTATCTTTCATACTGGTTTGGGAAAAGGGTAAATGTTTTATGGATAGTATTCCACGGGGGTTGGGAATAACATGGATTGGAACTACTGGTTTACAAGTTCCCCCGTTGGTTTCAGCACAGTCCTCCGTCACGGAAAATGTGCTGTACAGTGTAATGATTGTAAAGGCATCGCGCTGCATTAAATCTGCGTTGGGTAAATCTGTAAAAACCAAACTACCCGGGAAAACCATCCACACCATTAAGGAACAAGTGCCATTACAACGCTGAACTTCGGGATATTACTACTACCCATTGTCTGTACGATACAAGACTTGGTAAAGAGACGGCTTATCGCAGTTACCCACAGGCGCGAACAGGGGCCGGTCCTTCTTCCCCAACCTAGCCATTATAGAGCCTATGTGCCTGCCCAACCTGTCCATCGATCTCCGCATCTTTCCAGGTCGATCGCTGGAGATGATTAATGGATAATGCTTTATTTCTTTGGTGGCCAACCGGCTGATCCACTGTGGGCGGCAAAATACACCAAGGGACCCCCTCTGCTTTTAGGCAGTTTGCCCTTGGTCAAATGAGTAATGGCATGACTGGAAAATTAATTCATGATGTTTGCAAGCACTTGATTCAAAGCTGCAAAGTTGTTATACCAGTCTTAAATTCACAATTTTCATAAACCCACAATGCTTAAAATTCAAACTCCCATGTGCCAAATACTCAGCAAATGCAATTTCATCCACAATTAATATTTGATAATAGTGATCCTTTTTCCCTTGTCGGACGTTCCCTGCCCCACCCAGCATGTGACTCATAAACACAGAGAGCTGCTGCATGTTTCACGTGCCGGTCACATGGCACTCCAACTTTTATATTCCTTAAATGAACTGCTTATTTGAGAAACCACCCGCAATTCAGACTTGGATGGCTCGTTGTTAATTGCTTTTCCCATAATTAATATGAGGATAGAATTTGATGCTATAAAAAATAATTAACCATGCACAAGAGTTGGGTTTTATAATATGTGCGTTGAAATGTAGCATTGTATATAGATGTGTGTGTGTGTGTGCGTATATATATATATATATACACACACACACACATTCATTTTAAAATATGTGTGACTGCTTAATTTATCACCCCTTGGCATCTAATACGGCTTCAATTAGAAGTTAGTAAGAAGCTGAATACACAGAAGGAAAGACAGAACAGGAAATGCACTCTGCTCATTCAGTGATGAAAATACATGGTACATTTACAGGCAGCTCTGCTCTGGTGCTGAATGTATCACCCTGACCCATGCTGGTCAAAGCCAGCATTTAACTGGGAGAATACACACAGTGGAGAACATGCAGCCTCTCACGCCTCCTTTCACAGGGAATGGCACATCAAGGAAGCAGTAGCAAAAAACTAATTTGCACTTCTATTGTCCTTTCACTAATATACTTTTATAAACTAAATATACTAAATAAACTAAAGTTTGCTGCCTTCTTCCCGCTTAAAACTGAGTCATTAAAGCCAATGTGACAAAGATGCTCACTAATTACGCTTCAGATTCAATAAGCACATTATTTATGCATATAAAATATACAGTAGAGGCCAATTTTTGCAATGTGATTTAACATGAAACAAATACTATTATGAAAATCTAGAAGAAAAATATGGACTAGTCAGTACAATTAAAATTTAATGATCAATAGCAGATTATCCACAAGACACAGTAACATGCATATTTGTTTACAGAAAAGCAATGTGATCATCTGCCCTGTACAGAACTCAACACTCAGTAATTCAACAGAAACAGAAAAATACATGTATTTACAGACTCAGTGGTTTGTACTGTAGCCTCATACCTCCTGAAATTAAATCATTCTTTATTTGCCATTTGCAAGTATGAGCACAGGCATACAGGGATGCTTCTTTTGCATATCCATTTGCATCTTTCTCTCCTTTGAAACATATATACACACATACACGCAACTGAGAGTGAAGCTTGGGGTCTGAGTGCAGGGTCTGGCCATTATCCAACACTCCTGGAACATTTTAAAGGTCCAAGGGAGATGTGACATTCTGCCAAGGCTGACGCCATCACCAGCGACCTTCTGCTCACATCACAGAGGCTTAACCCGCTGAGTCACATACTGCCCCTTCTGGGCTAGGGGTGCCCTCCCATAATTCAAACACATGCTGCCATGCAAATTGATGTCTCTGAAGTGGCCTTTGTATGTGAGTTTCTGCCAAGAGATGGACTGGCATCCTAACCAGGGCATTACCTGTATCGTGCCCTTTGTTTCCTGCGACAGACTCTAGGACCACTATGATCCAGTACTGGATAATGTAAAATAAATGGCTGGATTAACAGAAAAAATAGAAATACATGACTTAATAAAATTCAGTTTCTTAATTCAAAATGTACCTGACTGTCACTAGCTTTGCCGTTTCTCCTTGAAACATTCCAACTACTTGTCAGGGCAACCTGGACAGTATATGGTGCAGGGCAGAATACATCCTGCGTGAGATGCCAGTTCATCACAGAACACACACACACACACACACACATACATATGAATGAATGAATGTTACATTTATATACTGCTTTTCAAAATCCCCAAAGCACTTTACAGAACCAATGGGGAGCCACTTCAACCACCAGCACTGTGTAGCCCCCACCTGAATGATGCGATGGCAGCCATTCTGCACCAATACACTAACCACACAGTAGCTAAGTGGTGAAGGGGCAGGAGAGGATTTACCAGTCAGATATAGGGGATTATTAGGAGGCCAGATTTGATAGGGCCACAGTGGGCAATTTAGCCAAGGCATTGGAGTACCACCCCTAATCTTTCGAAATATGCCTAAAGATCTTTCACAACCTCAGAGTCAGGACCTGTTTTATGAGATAAGTTTTATGTCTCATCTGAAGGACGGCACCATTTTTACAGCAGTGTCCCCATCGCTGTACTGGGGCATTGGGTTCCACACAGACCACGGGATAGTTGGCCTATCCAACACCTCTTCCAGTAGTAACCCAGCCTTACTAGTTGGTCTCCCATCCAAGTACTGGTCTGGCCCAAACCTGCTTAGCTTCAGACCGCTTGCTTAATTTGAACTACAGGTGGTATGACTGAAATATACACACGGCGGCCAATGTGAACTCGCCGATTCACCTATTTGCATGTATTTATACTATGGGAAGAAACTATGTCACGGGACAAACATGCAAATTCCGCGTACACAGAGGAAAGGTAGGATTCCAGCCCCCAACCAAGGACGTGTTAGGTAGAAGAACTATTCAGTGACCGTGTCATGTGAAACAAAACTAATTTATATTAATAATAAGAATAATAAAATATTTGCTACACTACATACGCCGCGAAGAAAAATTTAAGGAATTATTTAAAATAGATAAGTGAATATCGCATTTCTAATGTTTCCCTATCACACAACCAAAGGCGACACACAGCCCTTACAAGGCTTCCAGTAGGCGGCGCGTGACGTTACAAATGACGGCGAGGAAGCACGTCAGATCACGTGTCCGAGGGCACGCTCGCGGGAATTGGAGACGTGTGTGCGGGTGCAAGGCTCGGACGGCGGAAGATACCCAGGCATGGCAGAGTGCTGTCGGGATATCGTCTATCGGACGAACGGCAGTGAAGTGAGTCACGACTGGCCTGTGCACCTTGCCAGAACTGATGGTTAGGGCAGTGTTGTACAAGAGGCAATTCGCTCCTGATCGTCAATAAGCGCCATAAATCTCCGGAGTGCTAACTTTCGTTAGACTTCTCATTGATGTTCGCCCTGTAATTAGGTTGCTCCTGTAATGCATAATTAAACCCACATCCCAATGCAGCTGAAGATGTCAGCGGCGGTGGCAGGAGATGATGCAGCCTTAGTGAAGGCTTATGAGAAGGCGATCACATCCTTCCAGGTAAAGCTGGTCACGGGTCAGCATTTCAGTTGCAGTGTCCTAATGCTGTCAGCGCAACACATAATTAAAACAGAACAAACCTCTGAAAATGTACTGCGTACGTAAATATTGTTAGTAGGAGTATCGTCAAGTTAGTATCGAGTTTGTCTCTTCCTCCTTTACTGATTTTTTTTTTTGCTCCTTTGTGATTGTGAAAGGCGCTATATAAATGCAACTAAATATTACGAATATGGTCCACCGGTGCTACAACATGTTATTTTAATTCTGCGATTTCGTCTTTCAGATGGGAAATAAATGGCATAAATAAAGCATCAGCTGGTTATTTGTATTTTTGTTTAATGAATTTAGTTTCTTTAGTGTTGTTGCATGTGTTTTTCATTGCTAGTGAGCCACTAGTGTCCCTTAGCTTTTGTTTTTGTAGAGATATGGAGGCCTTCATTTTTTTGTAAGGATTCGGACTGTGAAGAAAAAGTAGAAGAAGAGCCGACTGAGGAGCAGGAAGGCGCAATGAATGCTGTGGGACAGAGCGAGGAAGAGGATGATGGCAGTGTGTCCTCACGGGTAGGGTATGGGGCGGGGGTTCGAAATGGTTATCATCAGGTCATTTTGAACTATATTCATATAGGTCAGACATAAAATTTAAAAGTCACAAAAGCATTTACCTTTGAATGCGCAATGTAGTCAACCTTTGTAATGAAAACATTTATATATTTGATTGTTATTGAATAGTAATTATTGGTATGAGTTTCACCCACCAGTGTCGGGTAGCCATTAAATCAATGTTTCTCCTTGCAGGAGTGGGGTGTGGGTTCACGTTGTCGTGCACGCTGGTCCGGGGATGGCCTAATCTATCCGGCCATGTTGATCTGGGTGAAGGGGCAGCAGGGCAGGGTGAAGTTTGACGGATATGGAAACGAGGAGGAGCTGGAGCTGTCGACGCTGCTACCTGGCGAACCTGAGCCGGTGGGTCAGCTTCTTTTTGGGGCCACAAATGGCCCCGGGATCTTCGTTTGGGTCTGTCCTGCGCCACACTAACTTTGCAATAAGGGTCTCTGCTGCCTCCTTAAGTCCATTGCTCATATTTCTTTCCCTGAATCGCCACTACAATCCTAGTGGACAGTAGGGTCCCAGTGCCGGGCGGCGTGGTCCGGAGACGGGTTGGTGTACCCTGCAGTGCTGGTCTCCATAAATGAGGACCGAGGGCGGGTGCGATTTGATGGCTATGGAAATGAAGAGGAGCTGCAGCTGAGTGCCCTGCTGCCCCCAGGAGGACAGGAGCAGAGTGACAGCGCTGTGGACCAGGCGAGATGCCCGTGCCCCGTTATGTCCAGCAGGCTGGCGGTACCTCAGAAACGTCTGCTCTTGCATTTCTTTCCCATTTGACTCCTGTTCCCAAACCTCTGTCCTGTGTGTCTAGGCTCTGGAAAGGAGCCCAGATGGTGGCAGTAGCAGCTCAGACTGCAAAAAGAGGGAGAAGCAAAAGATAATGCCTGGCAGAGAGGGTCCCTCCAGCCCGGGCTCCGCCTGCTTCACTGTGAGCATCACCAGAGTGCCATACTCCTATACTACCCCTTCTTGCCCTCAAAACTGCATCCAGACAGCTGTCACTAATACAGATTTTCCACTGCGATCCAGCTGTAAATGGCAGCTGACTGTCTGTTGCTAGTGGATTTTTATCACGGGGTCACTTTTGATGAGGATAACATGCGTTCCCATAAATATTGGTGAAAATGATTTGCTTCTTTGTTTCATACCAAAGCAAACCTTTTTTTCCAACTGCATTCAAAACATTTTGGGAAAATGCTAGATCCAGAATTTAAGCACGTGAAGTGTGGAAAAGTAAGAAATTCTAAGCAGCTGTATTTAAAATATGCTATTGAAACCAAGTGAAATAGAGGAATAAGGAGACCGTGGAGAATTGTAACATTAAACTATTTGTGATTCATTTTATTTTTTGTATATATTTTCTTTGTTTTATCGATGTCATTCTCCTGTGTGATAAAATGATAAATTTTTCCCTGTTTGTTTTATCAGGGTACTAGTGAAGATAGCAATAATTACTATGCAAGCAGTGAAAAACAGCGGAAAAGCTCCATGATAGCAGGCAGTCGGAGAAGCAGACCGGAGGAAAGCCGCCCCACATCAGCCCGCCCTTTTTCCAGCTTTCCTACTGTACCAGCAGCCAGTGAGAGCTCAGAGGTCAGACCGCATGCATAGCCCTGTTTACATGTCATGATACAGTGTCAATGAATGATTTCCCTTCACTCTAACGCACCCTGTTTATATTTGTGTCTGATAAACCTAGAGTCCCAAGAATCCTACAGTTTTTTTTGGGAATAATGTTACCTTTGATGTAATATTTCATACATGTTTAACTGCTGATTAGCCTGGAAGTAATTCAGACAGTGGTCGAATTAACAGGCAATCGAAACAGCAGGTAAAATGACCTTCATCCATTTGAGCATATTTCATACTAATTATTCAGGACAGAGTCATAGTGACCCTGGAGTCCAACCTAGAATCACAGAGCACTAGGTAGTGGGCACTATGGCCACAAAAAAAGATTGTTTTAATAATTAATTAATCATGTGATCAACTAATTAACTAATTGAGTAGTTGGGCCAAAACACAGGGGCCTCGTCCGAAATCTCACACTTCCACACTAAATAGTGCACCAGAATAGTACATGAGACATAGGTCAAAATTCAAAGTGTGTGAACACTGTACACTATTCAATCCCACAATCCTAGGCGTGACTTCTGGGGGAGTCAGGAATGAACTTGAACATGGCGGGTGAGGGTAATGGTGCTTTTAAGTGTGAGTACAATTCTTCACATTAGAACTCATATGATTATAAACAGTATGATGAACGTATTGAACATATTGATACATGTACACGGTTAGTTCAGTATTTGTTGTTATGCAGGACTTTCGTCATTAAAGGTGAAAGTCCACCAGTTCAAAAGTAATGTAGTGCGTCCAGAAAGTGTGTGAAGTTTTGTACTTGCACATTAAGGAATCGCACTAAGTGACCATTGCCGCAGTGTGAACGTCACCCTCACTTAAGTGCATAGTGAGTATTGTGTGATGCCAGATGCAACCAGGGTTTAATAAAAAGTGCAAATGCTTTATTTTAAAAAACAAGGTGTTTTTATGTCATAGTTGTAATAAAAACTTTGCACAGTAGAGAGAATCTAGGGGTGTAACAGTCTTGTACACGCCTCAGTTTTGGGCTCACGGTTCGATGCAATTTCAGTACAGCAGGGAAAGAGAATTTGTTTGTTGAAATTATCATTTATTAGTAAATCTGCTAACACAATTCAGAACAGTGATAAACCAAAAATAAGGCTATGTGTCTGAATCACAAAGCCTAAGAGATGGCCATTTGCACACTTTTACATAACTATGTAAAATAAATAAGAATTAAAAAATGTCATAGCAATTATAATGAACTAAATCCTGTGTTCTGTACTACCCAGTATGGTTGCATATCTGTAACACCACAACATAGTCTTAGTTTTTTGTTTTTTTTTTAGTCCTGCCTGAATCTCCTGGCAAAAGTATCATAAATGCCATGGGGAGACTAACTTGCGGAGGCCGGTTCTGCCTTCCTCCAGTTGTGTACAGGCTCGTAGAGATGTCTCAAACGAGGCAGCATGTTGAATGTGTTTCCACCAACATGTGAGTTCAGTATAGGGTCTAACAAATAGTCTTATCAACAACTGTCTCTCGGGTGTAACTCAGGTGTAAAGGTATGTTTCCCAACTACTGATTTAAGTGACATGGGCTTTGCAGCGCTAGCTGTAAGTCACAGCCACAATTAACATCATTTTTTTTTCATGGTGAACATCTGTTTGTGGCTTTAGGTTTCGCCTGTATCAGGAAACGTACTCATTCGTTTCATTTTGCATACTGATCCGGTAATGGTGTAACCGAAGGGCATACTAACATGGTTACTGTTACAGCCCTGAGAGAATCTTTATTTAATGTATCGGTCTGGAAAACGTTGCAGTGTATTGACTTTTTGATGATGTAAGATTAAAGTGATTCCATACTTTTGGTGTTTTGGTCTTACGTCAAGCCTCCACAGACAGACCCGCTGTCTTCCTCATGTCTAGCTTGCTAAAGATCGTTATACGCAATTTACTCAGCAAACCTCAAAAATGCAACCAATCTGACAAAATTTATTGTCACCTGTTCTTATTACCGATTTATTATCAGCAGCCCTAGTGGACACCATGGATGGGATGCTAGTCCATCACAGGATACATACCCACACACTCCCACTCATAGGAATTTGTGAATTGTAGTCCAAATCATTACTTCAATGGAGGAATTAATAAAAAAAGTTCAATGAGAACCTTCAGGGCTATCATTGTTGGAAGGAGTAATTTGTACATGCATACAGTGATTTCTCTTGACCTATGGGTCTAAATCTCGTAAAAAATGGTTTATCAAAAATGTATTTAAGATCATTTACTTGCTGTTTACGGTCTGTCTGTGGTTTCTTGAGTTCCTTGACCAGCAAGCTCCCTTTTATTGATATGTTAGACTCAACATGTCAGTCTTTCTTAGCCAAAGTGCTTGACTATAGAGCGAAAATGAAGTAAACTAGCATAACGCTTGATTAGCACATAAGCAAACTTCTGTAAAACCTTTTACTTGAGCAGCATTTATCTTTAATAACATTAAGCCCAAAGAGGAGGTCCTCATTTTATTTAATTATGTTTGTTTCATTTCCCTCAGTGAGGGAGTGGATTCATTGTTGCGTGTCTGTGTTTCTGACTTGAGACACTAGTAGGACTAGTATCTAGAAGTTGACCGACACGGGGTTTGTCAATGGCTGTTACTGTTTGTTTTTATTTGTTTGTTTGTTAATTGATTTGATAAGTTAAGCCCCCCAATAAATTACTTAAACTGCTTCACTTGAAACATATATTTCACATTAATAACATAGAAGAGCAATAATTTAATTATAAATACCAATCGCACTTTAAACAAGGGCATGCAGCATTTAAAAAGTAATTGAAATATAAACAATAACAATAATTTAGCTCTGGACCCCCCGCGACCCTGAATAGGACAGGCGGTTACAGAAAACGGATGGATGGATGGGATATTAATCACACTTTAAACAAGGCAATGTTTTAAAAACACTATGTTTCAAAATTGAGATTGTTTCAACTTGGTGGCAACGTTATTCATCAAGTGAAACTGACTTAAGTGGGAGGAGTTTAGAACTCTTGTCTTTGGTTGTCAGGCAGGTTCAATACTGTAGGTGCTGATAAAGCTACAAGACTGACCAAAGTGAGTGCTCTGTGTGGCTGTGCGTCAGTCAAGCACAGCCATCACTGTATGGGGCATGTAGTCTGATTAATTAGCAGATGCCAACTGCCATACAATGCCTAAAAATCTGCCGTTTTTTTCTGTAGGTTTTCTCAGGCTGATCGATTGGTCGACCTCTACTAGTTACCCATCCAGTGTGTAGCTTTGTGCGTCGTGCTGCCTGGTCAGGCTCCCGGATCCCCTCTGACCCAGGATAAGTGGTTAGAAGAAGGATGGACAAATGTATTGCTTTGAAATGTAATATTTATTTTCTAACAGGGATTTTTGCCTCTCATCCCACCGCCACCTCCCCTTTGCGCCTTGCCGACAAGACCGGGGGCAGACGGAGGCATCGCTGCCCTGGACGAGGAAGTGGCTCATCTGTCCAGCATGTTGCTGTCCTGGTACCTCTGCGGATATCACACCGGCATCTACATGGTCAGGAGGCCACACCCCCTGCCTTGAATTTTTTAGCCCCTTTAAGCTGTAAATAGATGTTTTGATATTGGTGCAAAATTCAAAGTGCTACGAATGTTTTTATCAGTCAAATTTACCTGTCATCATTGTAGATATGGTTGCATGTGTATTTTTTACAGAGTGGGCCAAAGTATGCATGTAGTTTTTTTTTTTTTTACAGAGCAAAGTTTCTGTTTTACAAAGTAAAGTTTTTATTTTGCAAAGTTATTTTTAAAAATAGCTATACAGTTTTTATTTTACAGTACTGATTGGGTCATGTTTAGCCTCTTAGGTGTTGGAAATGTCCTCTATCAATGTTGATACACTCCTGGACCCTGTCCCTGACACTGTGACACATTTTAGCTACTTTAACAACACCTTCCCACAGTGTTGGATCAGGCGACGTGGCTGCATTGACTGGCCACCTCATTCCTCTGTCTTGATACCCATGGACTTTTTTGGGGGGGGGGAGGGTGAAGGATTTTGAGAGGAAGCCCCACACGGTGGATGAATTCAAGGAGTTCATCACACAAGCATTTGTGGACATTGGTGCTAAACGGGATTTGTGTGCTAAAGTGTGTCACAGTGTCAGGGATGGGCTCCGGGAATGTGGACAGAGGACATTTAAGCACTAAACATGACCTGAACAGTAAAATAAAAACTGAATACCTACTTTTGGCCTACCTAATACAGAGAAACCTCCGTTTTCTGTCTGCCAGGCCACACAATGCGCAAAAGCTAATGCAGTGGCAGACACGAAGAAGCCTAAGCACAGCTACAAGTGTGAGGACCCTTAAAAAAGGTACCTTTCCCAGAGAATTCTTAGTCTGCTAGATGAGCGTTGTTTGTGGTAGATGAAGAACACGCCT
Source organism: Mormyrus iriodes (assembly GCA_011763525.2). NCBI lineage: Eukaryota > Metazoa > Chordata > Actinopteri > Osteoglossiformes > Mormyridae > Mormyrus > Mormyrus iriodes. The sequence goes on from JAAGVU020000032.1 coordinate 22,308,721, forward strand.
TCTGTCTGTTTTATTTCAGCCGACTTGGCAGCCGTTCTTCCAACGATATGAGGACTGCAGACAAAATGAGTTTTAAGTCAGTGTGAAGTTTGCCTGTGCTAAGTGCCATCAATGTGTTTTTCATTCTTAGCCCTGAAAAGGACACATGGAAGGAGGAGTGACAGACAAGTCGTCTTCAGTTTGTCTTAAACTGAGTATAAGAGACTTCCTGAGCTCAGCGCTTATGTGCTGTTTGCCATGTGTCTGGTTCTTCAGGATCTGTATGAGCTCCATCACACCAAGGGATTTTCCTGGTCAGTTTTTCATTCCTTATTATAGACCGGAACCATGGACAGAAGGACAGAAGCTTCTCGTGAATAAGCTGAGATTTGCAGTGACTGTTTCGAAATTCTAAAGACAACACATTTCCAATAAAAATGCAAAATGAGAAATATTAAATTTCCAAGTTGTTTTCATACAGGCAAGCTGGCCGACATTTTATAATAACAGGGACAAAGGTCCTGCAAGTAGGAGAACAGGCACAGTTTTGTGACTATTGATGTAAGGAGCATTAAGGCCATCCCAGACTGGCATCCCATTCAGGTGGAAAATGAGTATGTGATGATATTTGTGTTTTATACTGTGTTTGAAAGATGACGTATTAACATTTAAATCTGTGGAATTTAATGAAAACTATATTATAAATTCTTTCCGAATCCATTTAAGTCTGATGGCCAACTTTGTCCCTCTACAAGCTGGCTCAACTGTATATTTCGTTCTGTTGTCCTGTTATCTTACTTGTTCCTGTCCTCTAGCTGTAATGTTTGAAGAGTCAATATTAGACTGGGCCATAAGCTGTCCGTATCTAATGTCCTGGCAGTGCTCGAATCCACCCTAAGCAAGACATTTCTAGGTTTGGTGGAAATCAGTTTGGAAAGTAATCTATTACCAGCCTCCTGTTATAGCTGTAGATGTAATTGATAACTGTTCCTACGTTGGGGGGTGGGAGATGATTTTGAAAGACAAATGGTTAATAGTGGTTCAGGTGGGAAAGCCTTAGGATGGAATCTAATAGACGGGTCTGTCTTTCAGGACGTGACACTCTGTCAGTGACGTAAAAGGGCAGCAAGGTTAACGCTGAGAGATTGGAACAAGGTACTGGTCACATGTAGGGTCAGGTACACAAATGGCGATCGGATATGAGCACGGAAATGAACGTGATTGTGCTTTGGCGAGGAAGCTTTATTTCTGCAGAATTTCAGCTTTAAAATCACGTGTGTTATAAGGATAACAACAGTCATTCACAGTTTGATTAGGCCTATAATTAGCTTTCTTTGTAAAACTTTTTTTCAGCTAGAAATGAATTCACAGGGGTAAACACTAATTCTGTCACTAATTGATTTGGACAATTAACCAGTTAAGCTGTGTTTTTGAATAACAATCAAAGAAATCACTGCAAACTATGGTGATCTGTAGGATTGTGAAGATTTTACTGATATCAGTCAGTTGATGCTGATTGTTTCGCAGCCGTGATGAATCTTCGGCTTTATTAAAGCTTATTTATAAATGTACAGTCTCCCTTTTTGATTCCCTCATTTTAATTTCCCTGGCATCTGTTAACGTGTTTGATTTAGTCTGATAGGATTAAGTAGGGCCTACTGTGTCAGGGTCGGGGGGGAAAGTTTGGAAATAAGTACAACATATTAGAAGGCAATGTGACGTTCATGGCATGATTGCATTTTTAACCCCAACGTAAAACTAACACAGCTTGGTGGTGAGAACTGGAGCTCTGGCCTTGGCCTTGGAAACCAGGTCTCCAGTGATAAATCAACATTATTAATATTGCATCAGCTGATGTCAGTACTTACAGTATAAAATGGATTTCTTCACGATGGAGGGCAATGAACTAAGAGGAGAGTCCACATCGTCGGCCCTTCTCCTTCTCGTGAGTTCAGCGGTTTTTAGCACCATGGTCAGTGGACGGCTCAGAGTTCTGGGTGTCATCAGCTCCCTGCTTTTTCTTCTGGTCTATTGTGACGAGTCGCTGGAAATGCGCTCCCCGGAGATCCCGGACAAGACCCAAGAAGAGAAAGAGCTGGTAAACATAACTGCTAACTTAACATTAACTAAATCAGTGTGTGCACTTTCTGGATGGATTTGTATGTTTTAATGTATCACTGACAGTACCCTATAATAAATATTAATCTTTTTCGTCCTATAATAAAGATCATATTATATATTTTTTGACAGGAAGTTTTTGTATTATATTGGCATAAAAGACTACAAATTACCTGAATTCATAGCCTTGCTGTCCGTGGTTTTTATAATGATTTAACCTCAGGGGAAAAAAAAACTAATAAACATTCATTTACAATCAAGATTCTACGTGGAGAAACTTTGTGGAAATTGCATGCGGAATTATCTCAACATTGTAACTGAAGTGCGTCGCTTTTTTTCTAGATTGAAGCTTTGCAGGAAGTCTTAGAGAAACTGAAGAATAAGCGAATGCCGTCAGCCGAGAAGAAATTAGGCTGGGTTCCATCGGTAAGTGTATCATTACAAAATAAAGAGCTTGCTTTTAACAGCTGAAATGTATTGTCTTTGTATGCATTTTAAAATTATTGTACAGTTTAAGAGGAACACAGTATGACACCCGGGGTTTTAATGGAAATGATCCAATGTTCCCAACACTGAAGATGACATGTTTGTACTGAGCTGTTGTAGTTACCTTTAGCAAGCGCTAACTGTTGTTGTTGCCGTATTCAGTGCGATGCAGGCGAACAGTGCGCAGTCCGCAAGGGTGCCAGGATCGGAAAGCTGTGCAACTGTCCGCGAGGGACCTCCTGTAACTTCTCCATCTTGAAGTGCTTGTAGAAAAAAATCCAAAAACAAACTGGTTTTGTTTACTCTGTTGTGCATTACAGTAAATCAAATCAAATCATTATATCGTTGTCACTTCCTCCGTTTCTAAAATGTCTGATCTTAAGCTGTCTGAACACCTTGAAACAGATTTCATTGTTGTTGATCTTAAATCGAGCTCCGTTTGTAGCACTTTGAATTATTGAAACATTTATTTAGAGCTTAAAGAGGCTAAGCACACGTAAATGACCCGTTATGGAATATATTGTTAGTGGCTTAGCGTAAGTGTTAATGAACTACACCTCATTTCAACATGCCTCAGGTTAGCGCTGCATGCTGTATATAACAACAAAGGACTCTCCAGCTATACCTGTATAATTGCATAGGTAATTATTTTGCATGTCACCCCTAATTTGCCATTATCTCCCACCTCCATTCTTCCTTTTATGTTCACCGCTTAATCAAAACAACTATATAATTTCATGTTTGCTTAGCCTATGTTATGTGAAATGTCAAGTCACTTTAGAACATGGTAATTAGGGGATATATATATATATATCCTTCCTTTGCAGAAAAAATGGTTGCTGAAAAACTGTATTATAAAGGTAGGTACTTTGAAATTTATGTACGTTATTTGTTATTCAATAAAAAGGTTTTCCTGTTTTCTTGTGCCTATTCATAAATCAAGCATCCATGCACAACGGGATTAAAATACTGTCCGTTTTCTGTGGCCTCATTTTGCATGTATACTTTGTACGACATTCCATCATTTTTTTCCAAAGTTTAATAGATCGCACATATAAAAACTGTGACATTTGATTAACCCGCTAGTGTTAATGCATGCAAAATAGTTCCCGTCATTCATTATTCCTAACTCGATTCTTTGCATTCACTAAAACTTTCAATCATTAACTAGCTAAGAATTAAATTAAAAAAAAATTAGAATATCAGTTTCAATTTCTTAAATAATTGACTTTTAATGAAAATCAAATATATGTCAGTCAGTTTTTTTTACAACAGCATCAAACAAATAATTATATTTTGAATAATATGGGAAATTAGATGGAATCGTACTGCTTTAAAATCTTTTACCGTTTCCGCTTTCACTAAAACCACCACAAGGGGGCGTTTGCGCAGTGCTGTTTGATAAACTTTATACGTTGTGATAAAAGTATCACAAAATATTTTAATATATTAAATAGTTTTATTTTTAAATACAGGTTTCACACATATAATTATATGTATATGATAAAATTTCTCCATTTTAATATTTCATCAAATCTAACCGAAATGGACGGGCGTTCTGTCCAGAAGGCTATGGCAACCACAATTCAATTAGTCAATCAACTGGATTTTATAGAAATATGTCCATCAGAGTTAAACAGCAATAACGTATCAGTTTTAGTTTAAGAAAACGTTTATACCATCATGGATATTCACCTCAAAGTTGCTTCGCGATTCATGAAATGTGAAGGAATAACTAAGTATAGAGAGCAATATAAGCCGGGATGTCGGAGGGGCATCGATACACTGCATATTCAGGTGACCTATCACATGACAGAGGGCCTTGCATATGTGAAATTATTACAATTTATAAAGTAAAACTGGCTGGTGAGGAGAGGGGTGGCTCACATTTTGCCAGGGGGCTCAGAATTTCCAGGTACATCCCTGAATATAACTATCTGTATAGCCAACCTAAAAAATATGAATTTGGTGAATTTGAGAAACTTATATAAGAAATCTTAGCCCAGAAACACTGCGTTGCACCAAAATTTTGACAGACTATGTTTATGGGCCAAGTCATTCCTTCTGTCCTACTGATATAATTTACATTATTACTATGCCTCTCTGAAAAGTAGAATTGCTGTCTCATCATATATGCCTCCTTATTTAAACAATATATCAAAATAATTCCATTGAGGTGAGTACACGAGTTTGCATATGCATGGCCTCCCAGGATGGTACAGCCGTGCTGGATGGGTGCCTGATGTAATTGTTTACATTCTGTGCTTACAGGTACAGAAAATTTATGGAGACCCTTAGTGTATCAGCATTTGGAAGATGGACAGATGGTAGTGTCAACAGTAGGGTGGTTATGATGGTCTACGTGTTCTCCCAATCTTTATATGGTTTTCATGCCACACTCTAGTAAACAGATGTTCAGACTGAGTGGTGGTTCCCCTTAGAGAAGCAGGCAGGCTGTAAGCATGTTTAAGTAGTTCCCATCTAGACGGAGGTGAACATTTCAGGTCCAGAAAGGAAAAATCCAGACCAAGATTTTGTTTCAACCAACCAGTTCAGCATAAAGAATCACAGACACGGACTACTCAACTGGTTGACTGAAACAAAATCTTGGTCTGGATTTTTACTTTCTGGACCTAAAATCCATACTCAAAGTTTCACTTCCTCAAGGTGTACTCAATTAATGATTAATTTTGCCAGGCCACATACCCAACAGTTCACCTAGAAACTGCCTGGCATGCCAGATGACCAGTCCAGCCCTGATAAAGAGTTAATAAAGTACCTGTTTTAAAACTATACATTCATTCAACAAAATTCCAAAGCAAGGGTGATAGTAGGTTTTGACCCTTAGGAAGGCTCAGCTGTCTGAAGAAATATGGTACACAACACCCCCAGCCCCCCACAAACCTTGTCAAGCAGGGGTTAATAAATGTGTAGGAAAAAGCAGGACAAATTGTAAGGCTTAAATAGTTTTAGAATTTTTTTTTTTTTTGGGCGGGGGATAGGGTTTAGAACCACCTAGCTTCAAACAAAGCCTTAATTAAACTATATTCGACCACTAAGAGGTGCTAAGTTGCCTGAAGTTAGAAAATCTGCTCATAAATTCAATTCATCAACATAAATAGTCAGCTAATGAGGAAATTGCAGTGAGAGCGCAAAAGTGTTTGTACATATGCTTGAAAGTACTGGTGTCTGACAATTATGCCAAACCCACAATTTTTATAATCGCTAATAATCTGAAAATACTCTAGTGTTTAAGTTTTACTTATACGACATCTTTAAAAATGGACTTAGTGTAAAGTTATACTGTCGTTAATAAATATATCATTCACAAAGCAATTTTTAGGTTTTAAGATCTTAGTGCAGTTTAATATTAGACACGAAAGTAATATACGAATATAAGACAGGCGTATCTGAAAGATTATTTCAGTGAAAAATAGCAAAACGTTCGTCGCTTTTGGTTCGGACATAAGTTTTTCCTTTCTCGTTTCGAAGCGGACAACCATGGAGTATTCACCGCCTGCATTCTCATTGGTCGGGAGATGTGCCAGTCACCAGGCGCCCGCCCCATTTCATAAATCGGCACTTTCTCACTGGAATACCATTAGTCAAACTTCGCAATATGGCGACAGGACAGTCTGGGGAGATGGAGAGGATAGAAAACACCAGCCGAGCTCTTCACCCTGGCTTTGGCAATGATAAGTATTCCCTGCTTGTTGTAATCGGACAGCACAGTCGCCCCGGCCTAGTGGAATACGTGCTCGAAGAGGTCGAAAGAGGTAAATGCTGCTTCAGCCTCCCGTATGAATCAGTACCAGCTAGCAATTCCGCTTTGCCGATACATTTGTATCTTCTGGCTCGACTGTTTAATACAGGTAATGTTAACTAAGGGGACCTGGATGGTCACGGTGCGGTTTGGATTCGCGGGTATCTCCTGATACAAAGAGGTCTCTATTTTTTTCTGAGCTCGGAGGCATAAAAAGCCGCCGAGACCATTTGCCACATGTCGTAGAGAAAATGGGAGGGGAGTGCAACCAGGCAAACACGTTGTACTTACAGGAAAATTAAGTTATTACTGCATTTGCAGGTTTTCGAATTTCATTTTCAATATACCACATTGATCTCTAGAGAGATGCAGCAATGCAATTATAAAAGTCAAGTGTTTTTCGCCGAAGCCCCGGGCTATGAACGTTTCCTTCCCTACCCAAAGGCGACGCGGCGAGGGTTTGCGGACTGGGCGGCCGGTGTCGCGGAGGTAACGCGCCGCTGTTTCTGCTGAAAACGCGCCTGACGCTGATGGAAAACCGCATGTTTACGGGCGCGCGCAGGCTGCAATGAAAGGGGAGTGGTTGGCGCGTGAGATTATCACGATTACCAGAGATAAACGCCTGATGTGAAAATAAATCGTTGCCGCAATGTGTGATTTTATCAGAAAAACACAGGATCGCCGTGTCTTTGCTGAGGTGTAGCGGCCAGCCCCTCTCGTCACATTAGCCGCACCCTGTTCAGCATCTTGGAAATGTGTACGTTTCCTTATAGAGCTGCAGTTTAATCTCTCTTCCCACGATTGACAACCAGGACGTTTTTGCACACAATGTATGTATTTTTTCAGATCGATCGGGTAGAAATGATAAATGCTTAAGATGTAAAATTTGTTTGGTGCAGGTAAACGACGGCGGGGTGCCCGCGGGGATTTCGCATTTGTGTTGTTGTCGGCCGTTCATTTTAATTTTAATAAAACAAACAGGCCTGAAGTGGCCAGTGTATTCAGATTCGCTTTTATGTTTAGTCAAACTGTGAAATTTACAAACATTGGGGAACTGGTGTAAATAAAACGGAAGAGCGACGTAAACACCGGCGTGGTCACGGTTAACGGGAAGGTGAAACCTCTCTAAAAACCAGGGTCGAAATTGACGCCAAGGTCGGATGTGTGGTTATCTGAAGTTCACATGTAATAGAATAGACAGGATTTAACAGCCAATTTATATTGGAGCCTCCATAAAACGGAAAGGAAGTATCTGTAAAATGGTCAGGTTTTGCATGACCTCATGGTGCTTTGTGTTTGCGAACTGCGAAGTTTTAGCGTTAAGTAAATAAAACTTAGTGTCAACAGTGAGATTCCCCATCTCCCTGTCAGTACTTGGTAGCTCATTGTATGGCCTGTGCGACGGAGTGGCCAGCTCTGTCTGTGAAATGTTTTTTTAAGGGGCTGTCAGGCATTGTTTTTGCAGGGAGTGCAGTCGCTTGTCCTGCAGTAGAGTCCTTGTCCAGATGAGCATAAAGCGAAATCAGTTCAGTTTCGTGGGTCATCAAAACAAATTAATGGAGATAAAACGACAGTTGTGCCGCATTTCGTTTCACAATAATGCTCCAGTTTTGTCTTGTTATAAATCCAGTGCACCCCTTTACAGGCCGTTTTTGTTTCTTGGTTGAATTATATAAAGTTCAAGGAAATGCATTGTTAAAATGACAGCTTTTTTTAAAAAAATAAAAGTTCAATAAATGGATTAAACTTCTAGGGTCAATGAGTAATCGTGTTAAATAGAAATGTTATCAATATTGTCCAAAATCGAGCAGCCATAGTTATTAGTTAATTTTTGTTTATGCAATAGCTTCTGCTTTCCAGATAGCTGTTTGTGATGGCTTTGATTGCATTTCAGTTGTGGAGATGGCTTTGGAGATGTCTCCTAGAGGGCCAGGTTATTCAGTGCTTGCCGGTTGCTGGTCAGGGTGGTCTGGTGGGGTGTTGAAGCACCAGAAGATTCCAGACTTCATTCGTCGGCATGAGATCAGTTCCATAGATCAGAACAGGGGTCTCAGCCTTAATGTTGGCTGTCTTAATTTGGGGGGGGCAATGATGGCAATTTGGAGAGGATAGATGTCTGTTTGACTCGGGTGAAAGCACATGGGGCCAAATGTGTTTCATCAAGCAGAAGAATACATCCTTGGTGTAAAATAAATCCAAAAGCTGTGCAGACCTAATGATATCTTGTAGGGATTAAAATTGAGACTTGCCACAAGCCTTACCTTGGGAGGCGCGCTTGGTTCTATGCATCCATATTTCCATGGTTACAGTGTGGCTTGTGCTGTAAAAGGATGGCTTGTCGTGCACTCTGAGTGGTCATGTGACCACACCTGTCTATTAGGAAATTGCCTTAGGAGAATGGTGTATCTATTTCTGGTTCTTTTTTTCTAGGCTTTAAAAAATCTTCAATATTCTTAAGACCTCTGACATTCATTTCTGTTGCATAATTATAACTGAAGATGACTTGCTTTTCATATTCTATTATACTTTTGTTTTTTCCAACTGAAAGTTTTTGGAGAACTCTGAGATCTTTGTAGCTATGCCAAGTGCATGTTGGAGAATAGCAGGAGATAGGATCTGTTTTTGGGGGACCCATCTCTACGCTAAATGCCATTCCTCACTTATGGATTTTAATCTGTAAAATTATGGTTCTTGCCTTCTAATTACAGCTGTATTTCAGGTGCATGGCAAGATTACAGACCTTGTCAGTGCTGCAGGGCATGAATAATGCAGTCCGGTTGCAGCGATGTTGCTTTGCCAGGGAACAACAGAGTGGAAATGTCTCTCATGGGTGCTGGCATGTTTGGATCTTTGTTGCTGCCCTTGTGAGTCCTTAGAGGCATCTGGCTCTGAAATGTTATTGGGTGTGGAAACGTCTGGGACATGCAGTGTGCAGACTTCAGGAGTGTTGCATAAAGGGCCGACTGCCTTGTTTTGGAGAAGGCAGGGAAAACTGGATGTGTGTGTTCGGGGCGGGGTGGACCTTACAAATGCTTATCACTCCTAAGGTTGCATATTGATCACATGGGTCTAAAGGTCAGTATGAAACAGAAAGTGGTATACCCTTGCCTTCAGCTGGAAGCTGTGCCCAGGCAGGGACCTGACCCTGTCTAGGAGCCTGTGTTTGCAGGCTCTGTAAAGCTGCCACCCGCCACGTCTGCTGTGTTGTCAATCTGGACTTCTCTCCACCCACTCCTCTCATCAGTCCATTCCTTCCTCTTTTTCTGTGTGGCCAGCTGACCGTCACGCAGATCACATTGTAGCCCTTCCTCATGGGCAATGCCACTGTTTCGAATGTCTGTGGGCTGTGGTGGTTTTTCGTAGATTGAAGAAAATTGCCAGCATTTTAATCTGTTGGCATGTTAGTGCCCAGACCTGCAGCACGTAATGTGATATTAACCGTTGGGAAGCAGGAATTTCACTCTGAATGGGGGCAGTCGGCTTCTTGCTCAATGAGGTCTGACATCACCGAGTGTCAGTTTGCCTAAGAATCGGAAACATAGCAACCTTGAATTTACTCGGATTTCATCATTTTATGTCCAGCCCCCCATGTGCTCCAGTGTCGCTGACCTCTGCCTTGAAGGATAATGTGTTAAACGATAACTTCGGGTTCCTTTTCCCTACAATTACGATGCCCTTTACTGTTCTGCTTCTGGATAGTGTTTACATTTCATCTTATTTGTGTTAATTTTGTGATGTTTTGCTAAACATTTAAATATGGGTGCACTAATGATGGGCTTCACTAAATTATCGTTATTTAGTATACAGTCATGAACCGCTTAACGAAGTTTTGGTTAAAGATGGACCACGTATACGACGGTGGTCCCACCCAACTTGGCTGAAAATTTCCTATCGCCTTGTGATGTCGTAACACGTTACTTACATTTCTGCTGTTGCCGGTGCAAACAAATCTACTGCGCTGCCAGTCATATAAAGGTATCGTACGTACAATTACGTACATTACATAATAGCTCATAATGCTAACTGTGCTGCTGGTTTATGTATTTACTGTACTTTTTATCGTTATTTTAGTGTACTTATGTGAAAATGTCACTAGTCTAGGTGTGTGGTAGGTTATACCATCAGGTTTGTTTAAGTACACTGAGGTTTGCACAACAATGAAATCCCTTAACGATGCATTTTTCAGAATGTGTCCTTGTCGTTAAGCTATGCATGACTGTAATTTCCTTTTAGTGTAAAAAAACTTGAATGTTCCTGGCTCTGCGGGTACGTGGAGTTTTCATTATCTTCCTGTATTTGAATGGGGTTTCTCCCACAGTTGACAAATGTGGTTTAGGTGAATTGGTGTCTCTAAACTGTGTATGGTGTGAGTGTGTCTACCCTACAATGGGCAGGCATCCCGTACTCAGTGCCCCCCTCCCTTAGTCTCCATGCTTCCAGGACAAACTCACCACGACCCTATTATGGAAGTTTACTTAGACATAAATGATTTATTTGTAATGCATGTCTTGTTCAGCTTGGTAGTTATTCTTGGCTTTGGAAAAGATGTAATTCCTGTGTTTTCCAACTGACACGGAATGGGGTATGTCATGACAGGGGCATTTAACCCTCTGGAGTCTGAGTCCTCTTAGCTAGTTTTTAGGTAATCTGACATGCCCTGACATTTTTAAAATTTTCACCTATCCAAAAAACATTTATCCCAAATTGCTTCATATGC
>JAAGVU020000032.1:22320629-22332998 GCA_011763525.2 Mormyrus iriodes
TGTCACAAAGCTCTAAAAATATATTTAGTTTCTAGCTATATATATTTGAAAAATAGACCGTTCAAGGTTTCTGCAGGTTTTTTTAATGTTCCTATGATAAAAACTCACGGAGTTTTTTAAACGGATAGAAGTGATTTCTGTTTTATCCCGCGGGCGGGATAGCCGACTCCAGAGGGTTAATTGGATTCCATTACTTACTGAATGGAGAGTTATACCTCTGGCATGTGGTTTGCATGCAGAGGTGTTGTGGCTGCAGGGGAGCCAGGTCTTAGGTAGCTGGTGGGGGTTGGACTCTGTGTGCTTTTCTGCAGGGGTTTTTGTTACGGTTACTGGAGTCACTGCTGTATGTTAATTTTTTTTTCTTTTTGGGGGAAAAGTTGCTCATGTCAACTAACAGCCAAGAGTGTGACAGAGCATCGAAGTTGACCTAGCTCAGCTCTCCATTTTGTTAGCTCAGCTTCCTCTCAACCCTCAGTCCAACACCCCACCCCCACTGCCACACTGAGCCTCCCAGGCTGTGGCTGGTCATCTCACTTCAACAAATCTCATGACTGGTTATTCAAAGGCTCAGATGTTCTCCCTTTTGGTGTTTAATTGTAATGAACTTTGTCCCTTTTTAAACACAGCCCTCCTGCTCCTTGCACGTGCCAAACAATATGGATTCTGAAGGTTAAAGTGCTTGTTATGTCAGCTGCTCCGTTGTCAAGCCTGTGTGGTACAGTTTCGTTTATCTTTATTTAGATCAGGTGTGCAAGCTCAAAGATCATGTGGCGTTGCTTGCATTGCACGCCTTGTTTGCATGGTCTTGTCTCTTCATGCAGACGGATAATGCAGTTTTGGGGTTCAGCAACCTGTGTGTCGAGGTACCACTCAGGGCCTGACTACTTGGTGCCTTTGGCTGCAACTGGATCTGTGGATGTTTACTACTCCAAGACCATGCTGCTGCATTCAGCTTCCCTTATGGGAAATGCGGATGTTCTTTGAGGTAATACTGTGTTTTTGTGCAAGGAGGTCCATCTGAAAGCTTTTTGGGTTGAAATTGATTGAGCAGAGCCAGTTGATGACCCCCAGCCCCCAGAACTTGAGTTGGGTTCCTTTCTTAACATGTGGATGAACAGATTAGAATAGAAAGCCTTTATCATTGTCCAGGTAGCAAGTGCAGTGGAATTCAATCTTTGTCTATCCCGTCTTGCTCTCCTGAGACGCACACAGACACGCATACTGGTGAGAACGACCTTCTGATCACAAGCACAGAGACTTAACCCAAAGAATCCCACACTGCCCCTGTCATACAGCCTCCATCACACCTCTGTAAAGGACATACCACAGTTTGAGGAGACCTAGGGCTGGAGTGCCTAAACCAGAAGTTATCTGCAAAGCTTTATCGTTGTGTATAGTGCTTGAACTTCTTGTTGAAGCCTCCCTGGTGCACTGAGTATTGATTAATCTCTACTATGGAAATCAAGGCCTTCTCATTCATCAAAACGTCTGCACACTTTAAATAATGGCTTCATTTCCGTGCGTAAATACAGCTGACACTGAACTATAGGGAGGTAACAGGTGTGTTGTTGGGTTTCCTTGTAGATTTATTGTCCATGTTCCCCAGTGTTTTGTGGGTGTCTGAAGCTTGGAGATCATGTTGTATATTAGAATGAATAATGGCTTTGAATCCTCAGTAGAAGTCCTGATCCTGGAAAAGCTTCAGGCTAAGTGATGATGGTGAAGATGCACTGACACTTAAGGTGTGGTTCTGTAACTTTATGAGCTCGACTGTTTTTCTGGGTACGATCTGGTGGTTGCACCCATTTCCCGAGAGCTACATGTCATTCACTTCTGCCCTGCCTCGGAATTTCCACTTCCTCTTCAGTGGGCTCCAGTCTGACATGACACACAAAGAATTCATGAACCTATGAGACAGATGTAGCTGTGGGGCCAGGCCAGCCTGATTTTACTCATTTACGCGAGGGAACCCTTTTGGCTGAATAGGAGTTGAGCTGTAGTTGTTGGCCTCGCCGAGTTGCTCGATCTTCCAGGTAACTTGGAAAGGGGACCATGTTTTTTCTCTAGTTTTATGGTCGATATACTTTCTGAAATCAGTATGTCTTGACTATATGATCCATGCTTGTCATTTGGGGATGGTTTTTTTTTGGTTGTTTTCTGGTTCAGGGCAAATACAGCAAAGGAAGTTTAAAACCATCAGTAGCACATATCAGCCGATGGCTGGGCCTCGTAAGAGCTGCAAGGCTGCTAGCCAGGGTTTGTCCAGACCAGACAGAAACGAAGATTTCTTCCTCTTTTGCGTCTGTTGTGTTTTTTTTTATTCTTCCTTGGAATACAGCCTCCACTCTGCTTGGTCTTATTCCAGCCTCAGCTACCAAAAGACATCCAGGTGTTCAGCACTGTCTGGGACATTGATATATGCCCTGGCGTTGACATGGAATGTTAGCATGATTGGCGAGCACAGTACTGCAACCAGTTAAACGGTTATCGCAGTGCTCGCTGCATAGGTTCAGACACATTTCTGGTGTTACTGAGAACGTGATGCTTTTGGCCGTTATTCCAGAGTCAGATGTAATGAACTGTGGAGCATTTACACATTGGATACGTTGTGACTTATTTTGCATCTTATTTGGATGGAGTGTGAGGAGAAACCTAATTGTCTGTCTGCCTTCCATTTTCGGTCCACTGCGGTCTTATTTGGAACCGTGATGTTGCATGTATTTATTCTTTTTATCTTTGTAGTGATGTTCAAATTGGCTCAACTTTAATGACTGGCTACATCTGGTCAGAATGCTGGATCTACATCCCAGTTTTAACATTGAGCACAGGGTCATTTATAATCGTGTTACCACAAAAGAGGGCGCATGTCCTTTCTGTAAAACACTATCATGGTCGACTCTGTAACGGTGACTTGCCTGGATGTGCTGGTGCGTTTAGATGAGGGCCTGGGAAGGTTGACTCCCATCAGCAGGTGTGTAGAAGTGGAAGTCTGTGCTGTGCCAGGCTAATTAGGTGACTCCCCCTACCCTGGGAAAGTAAATCAGAAGAGTGTTTACGTCGGTGTTTATCTCAACGTAGGATTTCCATCATGTCTGCCGTTTTCTCTGACCATCATGCCATTTAACATCCTGGTGTTGAACCATTAGGATTTTCATTTTTCCCTGACTCAGTTTCGTGTTTTTCTGTTTAGGTATTCGCTCCTGGGATGTGAATCTGACTACCTGTAACCTGGACGAGCAGCTCAAACTCTTTGTGTCTAGACACTCAGCCTCCTTCTCTGAGGAACTCAAAGGTAAACAAATGCCTCGCATCTGTACATTACCCCCCACCCTCCTGGTGTCTGTTTGATCTTTGATCCGCTATTGACCTACAGTGTAAGGCAGAAACGAGGCCAAACGGGTCTGGTGACTTGTTCTCTGGTCGGTATATAGTATGAGAGCGGGTTGTTTTTCCTCTCACCTGGGTCTGCGCCTGGTTCCTCCATGTTGTTCACTCATGGCTGAGCTTTGACGACCCTGTGTGTACATGCTGCCGGAGTTGAGCTCATCTGTCCTGTGCTGGGATTTCCTGACACGTGCCCCCTTCGGCTGCTGGTCACCAAGCGCACTGTGTGGGGGGCAGCTTTTGCATTTGTGTAACCCCCCCCATTACATTAAGCACAACTAAAACTGTACAGCTTGTGTGTTCTACTTTTGTACAACCTGTCCTTGAGGGTAGTACTAACAGGTCTAAATGGACACAGCTTTTGGGGATTTGTAGTGTAGGATATCATGTTTATGGTTGTATGGATAATTTTTATAATGAAAGGGCAGCGTGTGTGTGTGTGTGTGTGTGTGTGTGTGTGTGTGTGTGTGTGTGTGTGTATATAAAATAATATATACACACATACAGATTTTAATATAGAGGAGGTGTTTTCAAAACCCCGGTCTTGCGTAGCTTATTTCTTTCCTCCAGGGCTGGGGTTTGAGACCTGTCATATAGAGTGTATATGGGTTGTCACTTTAGCCTGTGCTCTAACAGCTCAGTATGTAACACAACAAAATGCATGTGTCTTTGGAACATTTATTTATGCACCACCCAGTGGCAGAGCACGAGAGCTGGGGGGGCGCACGCGTGAAGAGCACCGTATATGATCTAGTTTCTTTTGATGCAGCTTTGAGGATGACGCTTTGTATGGTAACCTCTGCTTCTTTTTTCAGCCCAATCCTTTTATATCCCACAGCCACAGGAATCCCGAGACAATTGATTCTGATCATCTAAGTTGCTTGAAAGCCTGATTTTAAGTGAGCCCATTTGCCTGTCTTCCTGCTGAATCGCTGTTGTAATGTCACTGGGACAAGCGTCCAGCCTTCCTGCCCAAATTCCGCTGAAAACCTATAGCTGCCCGCTGACCCCCGTTCCAGCCCCAGTGCTGCCCTGGCGGGGCTTGGGATTGTCAGCAGAGCTCTGTCTGGCTCCGTCTCGCCCAAGAGCAGATTGTGTGATTACTGATCTTCCCACCAGCTTTGTGCCTGACGCCTGGGCATGCTGCCCTTTCAAAGTAGGATAATTTGTTTTAAATTAAAATGACACTTTTCCACTTTTGTTCTAGTGGAATATTTTGGTTTTGAAGTCTGCCAGGTAGTAATTGGGTTATTCCTTGTGTGACTAGAAGGGCCTGCTTTGTCTGGTTGACTGAAGTTAGCTGGAGAACCACAGGCATGGAGAGGTGGTGGCTCGGGCATCACTGGGAGGGGGATTCTGGCGTGTGCTGTAGTAATTCAAGCTTTTCCACTGTTGGTTCGAATGCTGTTGGCCTGCTGTATCTTGGCGTGTTTGGCGGTTCACTGGGCACTGTGCTTCAGCAGTGAAAGATAAGTTGGCGTTGCAGGATTCTACTGCATGACACGCATTTACCTGCTTTATTTAAAAACAAAGTTCACTTGCAATGATCTCTTGGGGCTTGATTTTCCCAGGTAGGGTACTGTCACTTATGTCGCACTCGTTTTGCAAAAGCTAAGTAGTTTACAAGTCTTGCAATTTAAAATATTTTCCTCTCCCTGTGCCAAAAGTCCTTCTAGCCTTCCAGAAATGTCTGAGGGTATCCCGCAACAGGGTCCACACCATCTGCTGAAAAGCTGAACTGCATGCAGAGGTTTGCTCTTTGAATATGGGAATAAACCACACGGAATTATATGGTCTGTAGATCTTATGCCCAAAAAAGGCTAAGAGCTGTGTACGAGGTTGTCAAACTTTAAATGTACTATAACGTTGTAAGATGTATTTCCATGTTAGAGTTGTGATTTTTTTAATTTGTTTGTTTGTCATAATTAGAAATAATATACGGTCCCTTGTTGTGTTTGTGCTACTCTCAGATCTGGTGTGCAGACCGTAGGAGTGGCCTGAAGTGTATGTTACTCTTATTAGCTGTCGAATTTTCTCAAGTTCTCCATGACTGTGCGCTTGGAGGACGGTTATTTGTTTCTTTTGGCTGGAGTGTGAGCAGTTTCTACAGTGTAGCCTCTGAGAATTTAAAGTAACTTCTACTTAAATGAACCTGGTGGCATCGGCATCTGTTGGCCGAACATTGGCGTGTGAGACTCAGGGAGTGCCTGGTGTTTATCCATGCTCGTTCTGAGTGGCTTGGCTCTGACTTGTCTAGACATCGCTAGTGAAATTCAGGCAGTTGTTGTTTTTTTTTTTTTTTTTTTTTTTTTTTTAAGGATGTCTTTTACCTTATGTCATAGTCAGCCTTGCTTTTGGTACATTGGACAAAACATCAGCTGACATCGCCTTCTAAAGGCGAGCTATTCATCATGCTTCTGTCATCATGCTTAGCTGTTGTGGGTGGGGACATTCACAGATCGCTCGCTTTTAAGGTTCTGTCTGCAGGTCATCTACTTCTGTACTCCTGCTCTAGGGATTTTTGCTAATGGTGGAGTGGAGTGCTTTGGGGAGCGTTTGTTTTATAATTGAGACAATTGTTCCTCACTAGGGTGGCTGGCACAAGTCGGGCGTACTCAGAGATGCAGGCCCTGTTATTTGAATCATATCTATGGTTAAATATCTGCTTGAGCCCCACTTGAGTAGTCTTGATTTGAAGTGAAAACGTTCCGGGTCACATATGGACTGGTGTGAGTTTGTTAGCTCATGGGAGTTTTACTTTCACAAAAAAATTCTGAGGGCAGAACAAAAAAAAAGATTGGTTCTCTCTCTGAACCAATCAGATGTTGGTTAGATGTCAGACCAACCAAACAGATGTCTTGGTTCCGCTTCCATTAGTTCCTTTGACCTACCTCCTCTACAATCTGATTTGATATCTCCGAACCAATCACTTTTTGTTCTGCCCTCAGAACATTTCTGTGTAAGTAAAACTCCCACAATCCATTTTTTTACAGTACTTTGCTTTTATCTGGAGCTCAGAGAAAAGGAATACAGGCAGGAGGTTTGAAAGGACAGCCGCAGCGTGGGGGATTTGACAGCAGACCAGTGACAGTGCGTGGTTGTCAGAGCAGGATCCAGCGCTGAAAATAGTTTGTCCATAGCTGCTGTGTATGTGTCCTCCACAGTGCCAAATGGACCGCAGGCCCCTCCCTATCAGGGTTGGTCACTTCCTGTAATGCTGGATTTTTTTTTCCCAGTGAGACCTTGTCATGCCTCCGCTTTGAGCCACTGGCATGACTCATCAGTCACCAGCTGCTTGAGAACACATGCCAAAGGCTTTCGAGAAACCTGGGTGGGGGGGGTGGTATGAGGTTGTGCACTTTGGGCAAACGGAGAGGTGGACTGGACCGTTCACCTGCTGGCCCACCCCCGAGTACAGAAGGTTCAGCTTGCTTAAGGAGCTTGTGTCGTCCCAAAGAAGCACATGGCTGAAGGCCGCACTGTGACATCACCTCCCCATCGAGCATATTGCCTGTCTGGAATAGGTGCAAAGAACCAATGTGACCCTGGAGAGTCTGGAGGCCCTCCCCCCACACCAAGCACTTCATCCTGTTTCCAACATGGATTAGCTGGCCCTGCCTCCTGCAGATCATAGGGGTAGGAGTGTCACAATGATGATATGCAGAGGTGGATAGTTCAGGTCCAGAAAGTAAAAATCCAGACCAAGAATTTGTTTCAACCAACCAGTCTAGTGTAAAGAGTAAGTCACAGAGTACTCAACTGGTCAGTTGAAACAAAATCCTGATGTGGATTTTTACTTTCTGGACCTGAACTACCCACTTCTGATATGTTAAGGAGGCTGTGTGCAGGCCCCAAGTCCCAGAAACTGTCCACACAAGAGAGCCTCTGCAGATGGGCTGGCGCTGAACCTTAGGGCCTCTCGTTTCCGTTCCTGCGACGTATGGTTGTGATGCTGGGCTGGGAACCTCATCCCAGGCTCCCAGGGAGCCTCCGAGGTAGTGTGGCAGTTATTGCGTATCGGCACTGTTTCTGTGCAGTGGGTTGGGCTCTTATGTGTGGCAGAGAGGGCTAGGGTAGGCAGTGTGGGGAATTCCTGAGCGCCTTCCATGCACAGTGGAGGGAGGTGTGACTTTGGAGGGGGGTTTGCTGTGGGGTGGCTGGTGTGGAATCTGACGCTCTGCGTGCTCCTGTCACCCTCCTCCCTCCTGTGAGACATGTACCCGTGTGGGGAGCGGCCCTGGTACGCAGCAGGCATGATCTGATGAAGTGTGGTGAGCAGCTGCGGTAATGGTGACACCACGCCTACACCGTTGCTATTTATATCCACCAGTGGCACTTGCATTTTTTCACTCTTCCTGTGGGTCTGTTCCGTGTAGGTGAAGAGATACTCATGAAGGTGATTAGATTTTGTGAGTGGACACACTTTTAGACGAAAAGACTATCAGAGCCCTCCGGTCCTTGATCATCTTGTTAACATACTGTTGTGTGTCTGCATTGTATACAACAAGCTTTTACAGGCAGATGCCCAGAGTGCACTGGCAAGCTATTTGTTTTAGGTTTGCAGAAGAGGAATTTCTCACCCAGCATACACTTCATGAAATGTCAGCTTGATTTGGAGAAGCGTGGTAAGTCTGATATTTTTAAATCTGGGATCATCCTCTCCGCTGAGCTAGGCTTGTTAATTTTCGGTTCCTTGTAGAGCCTGTGACACGTGTAACCTTGCAGCTCCTCTTGACAAGTATTTAACATTCCGACGTGCATCTTTTGGAGGATAAGCTTCAAAGCACTGGGAAGGAGAAATGGGATGAAAATTGGGGAAAAGTTACTGTGGAATCCCATACAGCAGGTGACTGCCTAACCACTGAAATACATCTTATCAAAGAGCAGGTCTATGAGATGTCCAGTAGTATGTGTTCAGGTCTAGGTCCCAGATTTTTCAGCTGGTATGTGTCGGCCTGTTTTTCTGCAAGGAAAGGCCTTCAGTGGTTGCCATGGTACCAGGTGAGCTCAGTTGGCCTTCAGGAAAAGGAAGTACTTCCTACCATATGGCTGTCTGGCACTAATGGGGGTGGAGGGGTTAGCCCCCCAGGTTGCCCCCCCCAGATATCATTGAAGCCCATTGCCGGGAGCACAGTGTCTATTACGGTTTCTTGGTTCTGATGAAGCATCGAGGGACAGCTCTGTTTCTGAGGACCAATGTGCTCAGCAGGAGTGTAACGCAGCTGTTCTCCATCTCTCAGGTGCTTGTGAGCATTGAGCCTTCCGGCAACTTCTTTAACAGGGCTGTAACCCAGTTAGAGCCTCTGAACCTCGTGACAGCTTGGAACTACAGAAACGGTCTGCTTCTGTGGGCCTTTCTCCTCCCCCCTCCCTTTTCTTTGTTGTGACGGCCTGTCATTGGAGACTCCCATACTTGTGAACATACTGATCTGTGGGTTGTCATTCACTGAGCTTTTCATACCATTTTACTCGAGTCCAGCTCATCTGTAGATTGTGATGGTATTGTCATGGAAGAATACTGGACCTTCTGGTTCTTCCAGACTCTGATGCCTTCAGATCTTCATGCAGCTTGGCCTGTTTGCAGCCAATGTAATCCCTGGTTCTCTCTCATCTGCCTGGCTCCCTCCTTCCCTCTCTCCCTCTTTTCCACTTTCCATCTGTTTATTGATTTTGAATCTTAACAAGACCAAACAAAGGGCCCTGCAGAGACCTCAACCCCCCCACCCTCCACCCCCAGATATGGCTGGTCAGCACATGGGTTTCTGTTTCTGTCATCTGCTAGCATGTGATCCAGCTGTGGCACAAGGACTCCCAGCAAATAAGCAAAGGCCTTTTGACTGAGCCTGAAGCTTAGAAAGACGCTGCCAGGATGGTGGGGGAGGCAGCTAAAGATTTATCACATCAAATTCAAAGCAAAATTTATTTGTATGGCATGTTTGAAACTATCATAGTTGAACCAAAGTGCTGCACAGAGAGAGCATGAATTAGCAAAAGACAGGTAGAATTTAAAACAATAAAATTTGAGCACTAACACAGAAAAAAATAACATGAAATCGATACAAAAAAATGAAATAGATACCAAACTCAACTAGAGTCAAATTCCAAGGTAAATAAATGAGTCTTAAGTAATGATTCAAATCCATCTGTAGACTGTGCGTTTCTAATATGGGGAGTCAGGTTGTTCCTCAGGGTCGGAGCAGCTATTTGTGTTGTGTTTTTTTTTTTTTTTTTTTCCCCCTTTCCTGCGTCTGAACTCCCTTTTCACCTTACCACCTCTAATGAGGTTTATTTTTACATTGGAGGTTTGTGCCGATGCCTGCTCCTGGCTCCCTTGCCAGTGTCACCATGGCTCCGTTTTACTACATTTTGTCCTTACTGCGGTTTTGGCTCTGGAGGCCTGCATTGTCCGCACAGCCGAATTACAAGGGTTCAAAGGTACCGGCCGGCTCCTGAAAGCAGTGGATTAGCTGCATCTGCTGTCAGGCAGAGCCACTTTTGCCTCAGGACTGATTTGGCGATTCTTCTTTTGATTAGGGCGTGTTTCTCCCAGGCTTGTGTAACGCCGGACGCATTTGCTGACAATACAAGCTCCTCTTAAGAGTGTCATTAAGCGGCTGCCAGTTAAGAGCTTTTTGTGGATTGGTCTGAGTCCTTTAAAGGTAGCTTTTCTTCTGGTCTACACTCCCCAGTGCATTTCGTGCTTACTGTGGGTCTGCTATGCGTGTGGTTTTAAATGGGCAGTTCACCCCAAAACTAAAAAAGAAAAGATTTATTTTAGAGGGGCTTTAGTGCTGTCTGTCCAGCTAGGTTGTTCTGCTGGGAGATGCCTAGTTTTGGAAATATCAGTCATAGAGCTATCTGGCTTCTCTCAAATATAATAGGAGTGAATGGCATTCCTTCTGTGGTGGTTAAAGTGCCAGAAAATTACATTTGAAAAATCCAACGTTAATGTCTCTTACTAGAAATCATGACCCGGTTACTCAAGAAAATCCACAGACTTTGCAGCGAACAGTTTAATATAGGAACTATTTTTTTTCCTACCGAACTTCACATACCATTCGCATCACCACACAGAAGATAGCGCCGGGCTGCTCATGCTGTTATCTGCTGCGCAAATGTATTTTTCTGGCACCAGAACAACCTTATTGGATAGATGGCACTGAAGGCCCTCGAAAACCATATCTTTTTCAGTTTTGGGGTGAACTGCCCATTTAATATGGTTTAGGCCGAAAAACACCCCAGTTCCTCTTGTCGTTTTCGGCCTTCTCGTTCAGTGTGCCCATATCTCCCCGCAGGTCAAAGAACACTGCAGCATGGCGGAGACGTCCTGGAGAGCCGGGTGGTGGTGAGCCCCTCCCAGGCATATGTGTGCTCAGAGGTGAGACCTCACACTGACTTTTGGCCTGACACCGTGCATGCAGCCAGCGCTCGCAGCCGCTCTTGCTGTACATAATTATATCATTCTGATATATATAATCTAATGTAACTGCTTCCCTGCTCTGTATCAGCTTTGATGAATGGGCAAACTAACAGTGTCCGCCAGACAAACCATGGTTTGCTCCCTCTCAGAATCCTGGCTATCTGGGGGGTCCCTGAGAGCCTGCTTGGGATGTAACAGATAACTGGTATATGTCCAAAGACCAGGCAGTTTGATAGCTTTTAGTGCAAAATTGGAAACATTTCCTGGTCCTTCTTTGTCATACTAGCTCTCTATATGTTATCACTAACTATGAGCAGCTCACTTTGTTTTCACATGATTAAAAAGCACCTAAGTTTCATATATTCAATATTATTGCTTCTGTCAAGTACCAAACTGTTTTTAACACAATGTGGCATTTGTCTGTAACCACTTACTCTGGGTTCTAATGGCCAATTTAAATCCAGTTTCAAAGACACTATTCTTTTACATGCGTTGTAAAAGCATGGACTTTAAACAACATGTGGGTTTCTCCATGTGGCTTATCATGCCAGGTTTGGAAAACTACAAAATGGCTAATTTTGTACAGCTCCTCAAGTGGATTATTCCAGATAAAATGATTTATTGTGGACTAATAGCCAATTGTTATGAAATGCATTGCAGTTTAACTTTTGGCATTAAAAACTCTATGCGGAGAATAGATGATGCCTTTCACATTTGCCATTTGCTTTGGACTCTGACGGGGAATGCAAATATTTATCCCAAGAGTGTTTCAGGGTGTTTTTGTACAGTCCTACTCTTCTTCAAACCATCACCTTTAGGTCGCTCAACCGATCAAGTCTCCTGCTAAACCGAAACTCGCAGTGAGAGAGTTAGCTGTTTTATTCTTGGAACTGGTTTCGAACGTGAATGTAATTGGTATGTGCAAATACTGGAACACTGTAAATGGTTTTATTTTGGGTATACTGGATTAAATCTCAACCAACGTGCCAATTTTTATTACACGTGCTGGTTAAGTTGTGTACTATGCAGAATGTAAAAAGCTGGTACAGTCTATCCTAGGGTATCAAGACTAATCACTGTTGTGCCTCCAATACACAACATAAATGCAAGCTTTTATGCTGCTTACTTGTACAAATAAAAAAAAAAAAAAACCCTACATTTTATAGCTTACGTAATAATTCAATAACATAAATATAAACTAAAAGTTATCAGGGATGTGCCGATCTGATATTCAGTATCTGTATCGGTCCAATCCTGGCCAGGTCGCAAACTGGGGAGGAATTAAAAATGTAATCCAATCCATAAAAAATTACCGAAATGCTTCAAAAAAAAAAAACTTGTGACGTGCCGTAAGCAGACGTATCATAGGAACAACGTGCGCTGCGTGATTAGAGCTTCTGCTGTGCTTGAGAATGTAATTTGTGCAGTACGAGTGTTTTGTGGGGTGGTAGCAGTGCTGGAAACAGTGATCACGTCTGACTGGGTGAAATTGATCACTATAGGCAGACTATCATTTTAACCGATTTTTTTTTTTTTTTTTTTTTGTTTTTTTTTTTTTTTTTTTT
>JAAGVU020000032.1:22341712-22353151 GCA_011763525.2 Mormyrus iriodes
GCCCTCGCCTTCCTTTTTTTTGTGTGGGGTGTGGTCTAGCGACGAAGGGTTGTTGGGGGGGGGGGGGGGGGGGGGGGGGTGATGATTATTCAATGGGAGGAAATTTAATATGAGCAATCATGCTATTCCTTGGTAAGCCTCAAAGTGAGCAGGCCAAATTGATAATGATACAATATTAGAACTTGTGTTCTATATACATACTGCAGAGGTTGCTCAATGGATCCAAGATGAGGCACATGCAGAGTAATGCATTTGCTGGCGTGTGGACACACACACACACACACACACACACACACACACACACACACACACACACACACACACGTGTGCGTGCGTGCAGTCATCCACAATGAAAGGCTGACCAGGTTTCCTGTCGATAAGCAGCTCTCGTTTGAGCCAGGGCCTGACCGTGCCTTGCTGGGCTTTAGAGCTTAAGGGTGTCATCAGTCACAAGAAATGTGTGGACACCTGAAAGTTCCTTCCTATTTTCCCCCACCTGAAACTTTGAGAATTTCAGCTATGTCATGTCCTCTTTTATATTGGAAATTAATTTGTTTACTTTCACATGGTTTAACTTTTCAAAAATAAGTGGGAAGTCTATGAATGTGTCAAAGAATGTTTATAGGATGTCAGTTTGTGTGAGGCTGCCTCTGGGGACTGGGCTGGGCGAAGCCGTCCCATTTACTGTTCTGTGGCATTTTGAGTGAGATCAGTAGGCTCAGGTCGGTGTACAGCGATCTCTCCTGTGAGGACGTTATATTTCCGAAACACCTGCAAACTGCAAGGTACCCAGCTGGGTCTGGTGAAATGTACAGTGTGAAAATGGTGGAATTTTGGACATTTGTGGAAAGGATGAAACATTGATTAGAGATGATCGGTGCGGCTTAGTTTGATGCTAAAATGTTTTTTCCTTCCTAATTTGTGTAAATCAGCAATTTTATATTTATATCCTGTAACAGCTTTCTTTGTTTACCGTAAAGTTGTGCCTACAGTTCAAGGACCCTTTCAACCTAATATGGTACCTGATCGAGTGTTTAGTGTCCACAAGTGAGTTGGAGACACATCTGGGGGAAAAAGCAAAGGGAAGGCTTGTTCTGCTCTGACATGGCCTGTTGCATCACTGTAGGATGTAGGCAGCTTGTCTGTGAGCTGTGACTTGCAGCCTTTAGCCTGTGTTAGATAGAGAATTGAGAGTGTATGCTGGGGATCCCCTGTCAGCACTCTTATCTGCACTAAGATGTTTTTTTTTTTTGTTTTTTTTTAACCCACCCACTTTTTTGAATAACTAAAGAACACCAGTGTTGTGGGTTTGTCAAACAGCAAATGATATAGGTTGTTTTTTTATTGATGCTTGAAATTATTACTGTTTAAGCATGATGTACTTTACATGTGTAGTTTTCATTTCTCCATTTACCTTAGATGGAAAAGACTCCCTTGTGTACTTTCACTACCAGGCCTGTCTTGTAGTATTTATTGAGATGGGAATTCACAATCTTACAATGCCTCTGTGTTCCTGGGACCTTTCCTAAATTCTGGGACCTGCCTTGGGCAAATACATTTAGGTTTATTTTTTTCCTCTCCTCATTCCCCTTTTTTTTTAAAAAATGTGAGCCTTTTGAACTTGATTTAAATTCAGATATCAGTTTATTTATTTTCTAAATTATTACATTTTTTGGTCAGGATTCACGCAACACTAATGCCTACCCTCTGAGATGCCATTCTTTTGCTTTTCTGGTTTTTATGAGGTTTTGCTTAGCAGCATAGAGCAGAATTAGCTCTCACCTGTGAAATGCCATGCAGTAGTATTGTATGTGATACTGTAACCTACGCCTTTAGCTAAACTATAATTGAACGTAAGTGCAGCATTTCAACTTTTATATTCATCAAAAAGTTTCCAGCTGTAACTCTCCTGCTGCTGCACGGTAGGCTGCCCTGTTGACTTGGCTGAGGCTGGCAGTCTGTTTTCGGTTACTGTGGTATGTTTTGAAAGTGGTTCAGAAGATTGAAAATGTGGATGTTCTGCCCTCTAATGGCTATAAGACGCAACTATCCTGAAAAATATGCCAGTTGCAAAACCAGTAACTAAACCATGGTGTTTTTTTTTTTTTTGGTAGTCTCTCGGTGGTATAAAGGTATCTATCTGAACTGATTCTTTGTGCTTGGACCACCAGGACCCACCCATGCCACCAGGAAAGCCACATGCAATCGGACTGCTCCCTCATTCTGTTACAGCACAGCTAACCCTGCTCTTGTGTAACTGAGATGGAAGTCCACCAGCATTTCCAGAAAAAAAGATTACAATGGAAGGAGACTTCAAGACATTACCAAGAGCCATTTCTCACTCATTTTAACTTTTATTTAATTTGAAAATACTGTGCTTTACATGTGGAATGTTTTTGGCTTCAGAGCTTAATTCTGCAGATGTTCCTGTTGGATGACTGAAACTGCCACAGTTACTGATTATCTTGAAGGGGTGATAGCAGTCGTGGACGTATGAAGGCAGATGCAGTATTTAAACACTAATGTTGTCTCTTTCTTTTCAATAAATATGCTTGTTTTATACAATTCTTTCTTTAGTCTTCATTTCTCAATGTAAAAGGTTTTGTTGCTCGTCCTGTTGCTGTTTAGGGTGTATGGTGGCGTACTTGAGGTTTTGCTGAATTTTAAGGTGCGTAACCTTATTTTAATATAGCAAGTGACATGGTCTAAACACGGGTACATTGATGTGGAAAGTAACCCACCATCACTAGGCTCATGGCCATTGGTACATGATCAGCACATTAGACTCTGAGCTGTACAGTTTCTGTAATGCATTTATGGGGCAGGTGGATGTTCTGTGTGCAGATGGTGTATTTAGAGGGTGAATAACCCACATGACAATGTATAAGCCTGGAAGGCCTGAAAGTATTAAATGCTTCCAAGTACAATTCTGCTTTCTTAACCATATTTTTCCAAACCGTTGCAGTAGCTTCTCTTAACCCAAGATGATCTAGTGTGATGAATATTTTAATTTTATCATTAATTAGCCCTGTAATGAAGTTGATTCTCAATTGTTTAGATCTGTCAACTTCCATTGTGTACTAGAGTACAAGGTGTAATTGTTTTATAATTGAAATCACTTTAGTGATGCTTGCTTGCGTGATTTTACAGAATGTTATTCATTATATTTTCATTAAAATCTTTCTTTACACTCCCAGCACCAGCATTAGACTTGCGACACCTTTGTTAGCCTTTCTGAGTATGAGGAATTCCCAGTTTAATTCAAGGTGGATGTTTACTTTCCACACTTACACCATATTTTAGACACCACCTATAAACCTAAATGCATAATGTTAACTGCAACTGTTTTCTTATTCAGGAACCACCAAAAAAAACACCAAAAAGGAGGACGGTGATGTGTAAATCCAACTCTACATGCACTGAAAGAAAGAATGAGTAGAATTTACTTGAAAAAACCAAGTGCAAGTTGTCACAAAACGTTTTTCAAGTAAATTTAACTTAAACAGCATAATTTCAGGTAAAATGTACTTGGTTGCCAGTGTTAACTGTCACACAAATAACTGAAATCAACAATGTCCTTTCATTTGAGTAACTTTTACTTTTGCTTTGTGCAAAATGACTTACGGCTTGACCTGAATTTTTTTCTTATGTTTTTTAAGAGGCTGCAGCCTTCTCACCTATGAATTTGTACAATAGTATTTTTTTAGTGACGTCTCACAAAAAGCTTCATTGTAGATCATGCTATCATGATCATTTTGTGATATAAGGTAGGTATTATAGTCAGCATTTTCAATACAAAAATATTCAAGAAAAAGTACAATAAAATCAGCATTTGTAATCCCAGTGCAGTATTTCTACTATAATGCCGTATAGCTACTTTGGAGATTTCAAACACACGCGGACATATTTTGCATTCAATGTGGAACCAGAAATTTTTTACTTTTCAAATTTTGTACATTTAAATTCAAATAAGATATTCTCTTCAAAGTATCCATCAGGTTAAACAACTCTATTTAAAAGATTCTGTAATGACTTGCAGCTGTACAGTTTCAACAATATGAGCTGTTCAGGATTGGCAGAAATACTAAGCATGTTTTGCATTTCTATCTCAAAAGTGTCGTGCAAGGAGCACTTTTGGTGATATCTTCAACCTGTCCAGCTCAGGAAAAGGTTTTTGGAACACTTCAGAGGTATACTGCAGCTCAGATGGGTAACTCAGATTAAGGGCATATATGAGTCCCATCAGAAGAGAGCATGCTTTACTGACATTCTTACAGTCTGCCAATACCTCTGTGCCCTCAATCACAATGGCAGTATCATTAACACCGCTGTCAGTCTGCTTCCTCACACAGATCTTCAGAGCATGCTGAGTGTAGGTGCCTTTTATGTCATCCCCGCTGACAACCTGCATCACACAACAGAACAACTTCAACAGCATGAAATATGTAACCAGTTTTGTTTCTCTGATTTTGCGCCATTGTGATGTCACTTTACTGTCTACATGTAAATTTCATATGCTGTTGTCACTTTAATTGTACTGACTTATACTACAGCTGATTACAATGTAACACAGTAAAATGTATTGCTTCATTCACTATTGTATTACTGCATTTTAAATGGATGCTGTTTAACAAAATTCAGTCACTTGATATAGTTGCTGTTTGCAACTGTCTGTATGCTATTTCTTTTATGCATTACATGGCACCTAAATGTTGCTAAGTAGTACCTAAATATTTTTATATAGCTAATTGTAATTATACTCTGCATGAAGTAAATGCAGTAAGAACTCTATTGGAATTCTTTCATTTTATCAATGTACTTTACACATACGCAGGTCACTGTCAAAGAACACCCTAGACTTCACTATCCTGACACCTTTTAACTCTTACATTATTTGCGTTATCTTGCAATTTCCTGCAGTATATACCGTAACTGATAATCCACACATTTTCCCTAAATAGAATGTCTACATGTTGTCCTTCAATGGTTTATCACTATGGCTACCAGGTGAGACAATAGATTTATTATTAGTTACTTTTGCGATTTCAGTTCTGCCGATATTGTTAGCTCCCGTAATTTAATCACCTGAAAGATCAGTGAAATTATGATACATTCACCACACAACAACTCGCCCTCCGAAATTTAGCTCAAACTCATTTTCAATGGCGAGTAGCAAGAAACTGTGCTAAGAATTGTGAAATGATTGAGGGAAGCAGAGAAGAAAAAAACATCACGTGCAGCATGAATGTACCCTTACAGTCAAGCTTGTGGTTAATTTAAGCATCTAATACAGTTACAGATTCTATATATGGACCAAACTAAAGGGTAATGCCATCATTTAGTCAGTGGAAGCCATACATCACTTGAGTCAAAGTAGCTATCTCAGTAACTTTAAATTAGCCAAACTGCCTGTGATAAATATTTTCAACCTATCTATGCAAGCATAGATCTTGCAATGTTCAATAACTTGCTTTTAATTCCCATGCAAGTTTGTATCTCTTGGTGACCGGCTACAACAAGTTAAGGAAAAGTGGACCTTTCCCAAATTTCCTGGCCAACCTTATCAGCGGAACAAGAAAAGCAAGGAAAAGCTCTTCTCCAGAGGTATGGTGGAGTTTTTAGACATGGTGATGGAGACCTGTCTTGCACCACACTGGTTGAGCACAAGATACCTCTTATAGACGTATCTGTTAGTTGCAGTTGGTGGCACCTTTCTCTCTCAGTATGAGCACGTTAAGGCCCATATCCAGCAGCTTTTGGATTTTGGAATTGTGAGACCGAGCTCTAACCCCTACTCATCACTGATAGTTATTGTACAAAACAAAAGAAGAGAAATGAGAATCCGTGTTGGCTACCATCTCCTAAATGCTAAAACACTGAAGGACGCTTACCCCCTTCTCCAAATAGATGAGTTCCTTAATGTGTTGACAGGAGTGAAGTGGTTTTTGACACTCGATCTTGCTACTGGTTACAACTAAGTTCCAATTGCAGAGGCCGACAAGGCAGAAATTGTATTCTTTTCCCCGTTCAGGCTTTTCAAGTTCAATCGAATGCCTTTCAACTTCTGCAATGCACCAAGCACATTTCAGAGACTAAATGGACCACATCTTTGGGGATCAGAGCCTGCAATCTTTGTTACTCTATGTAGACTACATCTTCAATTTCTCTGCTCCTGTTGAAGAACACATGCAACGCCTTGAACTTATTTTGAACTTCTTGCAAAGCAACCACCTAAAGTTGAAAGTATCCAAATGTCATTTTTTTCAAAAACAGGTGAGATATCTGGGACATGTTCTCTCTACAGCTCGGTTGATTATTACTTCAGTCCTAGCCTATGTTGATTTTTCTTTTTGAGATTAATGCAAGCCATGCCGGTCTCCATGCTGCTCTAGCCGTAGATCAAGAGGGACAAAAGAAGGTGAAAGATAGGGAATTGTTCTAGCTTCTTTTACCACAGTGCCTCAGAGTCCCGAAAGGCCTTCATGATGACCACGGGCATCAAAGTATAGAGCATACAGCATTTGTTGAGATCAGCTAGCCTCCTTTGAGAAACATGCTTTTGGCCCAACATGTCCCATGACATCGAAAAATATTGTCAGGAGTGTGGTCGCTGTATTGTAGGAGAAGCTATTCAACACAAATTGAGAAACTTTCCAGGGCATCCAAACCCCATGAAATTGTAGATATTGACTTTACTATCTTGGAGAAGGCCACTAATGGGCATGAGAATGTTCTAATAGTAACAGATTTCAAAATTTACACATATGTACCTGGCCTTAGATCAGAAGGCCAGCACTGTGAAGATGCATTCAGTAAGATACTCACTGAGGGGTGGTTTTATACTTATGGAGTACTCAGTCAGATCCACAGTGACCAGGGCAGATATTTTGAGGGAGATCTTTTGAGACAGCTGTGTCAGTTGTAATAGGTAATGGGCACTGGGTAATGGACACTGAGAGAGATTCAGTTGCACATTGCACAATCTATTCTGCTCACTACCCCCTGATCAGAAGCATAAATGGCTACAAGATTTCCCTCAAACTTGCATACAATACAACCAAGCATGTGCCAACTAGTCATTCCCCCTTCAAGTTGATGTTTTGGCAGAAGGCATGGCTGCCTGTGGATTTCCACTTGGGGACGGTTGGAGAGGAGACAAACCCTATGCACATTCATGATTGGCTGAAACATCAGCCAGATAATCTCAGAGAAATGTACATACGTGCAAGGGAGCAGTTAAGTTTGACTGCCAAGTGCCAGAACTAGCAAGTCACCCCCACCCCCAGTGAGCCAGCAGCTTGTTCCTCGTGTCCCGGTCCATAGGAGAGCCCACTCCTTAGGCTGCCACAAAATCCAAGATGACTGGGATTCCGTGGTTTATCAAGTGCAGGAGGATTTGAGCCAAGAAGGGAGAGTATATAGGATGTGTCCATTAGACAGAACGGGACCAGAGAGGACCATCCACAGAACAGAGCTGTTCCAGCTGGTGCATGTGCTAATGTCCCCCTCACCTGCAGTAACCTCAGAGAGGGCATGAGGCCCTTATAGGTCAGACCGAGTCAAGAAGTGGTGCTGCACAGGATGCAGATGAGAGCAACTCTGAAGATGGAATTCTGCTGGTGAAATCAACAGACCCAGCAAGCTGGTATGATCCCTTACCTGAAGGCAATCTACATTCACCCTTCCCATCTGTTGAGCAAATTGAAAACATTCCCTGCAGCTCCGATGATCATGGGCATCTTGATGTCGGCCCCACACCTCAAATGAAGATAGGTGTGTAAAGTATTCCCTCCCACAGTCATCCTATTTTTAGGCGGTCGGTAAGGGCTACAGCAGGTCAACATAGTAACCCCTTCAATATGCACAGGTCAGACTGTGCTAACATGGGGAAATCTAATTCTATTAGGGCTAGATTAGTACTGTCCAGTGCTGCAGTGCAAACTGTATTTAGACCTTGAGGATGAAAGTGAGGATGGATGTGATGGGCATGATGTTGTCGTTTTACCCTTATTCACCTCCCTTTTAATTTCCAGAGACATGCAACATGGGGCTTTAGGATCCTGAAAGAGCCATTTGTGGTCTTCCCTCTTTTCTCCCTCTTCTGAAGATGTAGTATAAGAGAAGTGGTTTCAGGGTATTTGGTTCTGTCATCCTCGACGCTTGCCACAGGTTGGAAAGGAGGATGCCAGTCTGCTATTTGCTGTATGTTAACTACACTGTTCGGTAAAAGTTAACAGACGGACCAGTCCGCTCACCATCCAACCAAAGAAGTTGACCTTGTCAAGTTCGTTACAGTGGTTGAGGTAAAGATGTGCTATTTACTGGGTCACTAACAGCAAATCCTTTGGTGGAAAGCCTGCTTGGCGATCCAAGAACCCCAGGATGAACTGAACTTCCTTGACTCATCCTCTGCACAGATCATCCACATCCCAACAGTTTGCAAGTGCACTAACCTTAGTGAAGAACTTGTGGTGGAGGATCTTATGCAAAGTAGGGCAATCCTCTGAATGCTCTTGTAATATCTTAGAAATTAATTTCCAAGCAACCACAGAAAGGCTCTTGGGCCGAGTGTACTTCACTCCCTTGATATGCTTGACTAGCTCCCAGTAATCGTCCTGATCAGGGGCAGGCAATTTTATCCTGAAAGGGCCATTGTGCGTGCAGGTTTTCACTGCAACTACCTAATTAGATTATTAACTAAAGAACTGACTGGCTGAAGAGTTCTCATACCCGGGTTTGAACAGCTAACCTAAAGGTTATCCCAGAAACCTACATACGCACTGGCCCTTAGAGGACAAGATTGGCCACCCATAGTCTTGATTAAAGGGGGCATCACCAACCAGAAGCTGGTACCTGTATTCAGAAAGGCAGCAAAGAACATAAAAATGCTGTGTATTCTTGGCTCTGGAGGTTCAGGATGAGCATGAGACCAGCATTAACTGTATCCACTGAAAGCTGAGACAAAAAACTAAAACCCTTTCAGTTGTGTTCCAGTATTAGTTTTTCTTGTCTGTTTCAGAGATAAAATGTATATTTTTGTATGCATTTTATCTTTGAAACATTTGTGTCCATTTTTTACATTTTTATATACGCGTATTTATATATATCATCTTAAAGCCCTAAACATATCTTAATTGCCATAGTGATTTTTGCCCGGTAGGCAGGTTGAGAAGGTATATGTAAATGTTTGAGCACTGGGCTGTATCCTCTGCCTCTGCTCCATGTCCCTCACCTCTGAAGCCATATAACATACTGTTCCATATACGTCTCTACAACACACACAAATTGAAAACATTAAGCATGCATGTGCTTTAGCTTGCCGTACAAGCAATCTCAAAGCTTTTTCAAGGATTTTACAAAAAGCACCTACTTCTCCCTCGGCTCCAACTTAGTTGCCAGTCCAAAATTCTCAATTTTCAGCTTAATTTCTTATTTTTAATTTTCTGAAAGATGAATCAATTTGCATCAAGTTCAGACAAATACTTCATCTAACTGCAGACTTTACCAAGTTGCGAGATTAACACTACACGGAAATCCATTAGAACTGCACTGGCAGCATTAACATACAGAGGATTAAGCACAGCATGTGTGCTCATACACATACCTAATTTGATGTCTCTGTGAGCATAGCCTTGGTAGTGGATGTACTTCAACCACAAAATGAGCTGCCGCATTTAATAATGAACTTTGGGGTCAGTCAGAGTCCCCCGAGATTTTAAGATGTGAAGTGCCTGGGCAGTTAGAAAAGAGGGCAGCCTGAAACACCATAGAAGCTTAGCCTTAACAAAACATCTGCAAAAGTCAGGTAGCGCTGGGCTCATCTGTGCACCACACAGCTCCATGAATATGTACATGTTGTGCTTGTCTTCAAAACAATATGAGAAGCTCACCACATTCTTGTGTTGCAGCTTCTTCAAAATCTCCACTTTCACAATCCTGAGAGAAATGTCAAAACACTACCTCATTAAGTAAAAGGGAAACAGTTAAATTGCGTAGAGAGCTGACATTAAGCACACTCCATACCACATAGCTCAACCAAGAGGTCACCACATCTGATATTCCATGGACAGGAAAAGATATTAATTTGCTGGGCAATTATAGCAAAACAAGAAAAAAACTTCTATGAAAATCAACTTTAGTGAAAGAATAAAAAACCTGTCTCCATTATGTAACCGTCTGGGAAAATGGTTAGTATTCTGGCATTGATGTTATGTATGATGCGTTAAAATGGGCTATTTTCCATTAAAGAGTGCAATGTCACATTAAGAAAGGGGTTTTGGGAGTTTAACGGGCGCTTATGCACGATCACTTCCTTTTCAGTCCATGTAAAAACACCGGTGGAGCACATGTGAGAATACTGGGACACTGAATCATCAATCCTCTGTGTTGTGGTGCGTACATGTGCTGTGCTGAAATGGAGTGGAGTCCTAAAGCAGGGGTCTCAAACTCAAATTTCCTGGGGGCCACTGGCTGTGTGGTATCCTTCCAAAGGAGGCACAACAAAAAGTGTCCCATCTTTTTCAACTTAAAATTTTAAATTCAGCTATAATAAAATGGGCCTCTGATCAATTAAAGGAAGAATGCAATAGTACAAATGTAGGGCTTCTGTAGCACACTAGGGAGCAATATGCACCCAAGCCCAGGGATGGATGCAGATTTAAGGGGGCTTGCACCCCCCCCCCCCCATAAATCTGCATGTATCCCTGCATGTTGCATTCTGAAAAATCTCAGAAATTAATTGGGTTATTTCATTTGAAAGGTAAATAGTTACATTACTCCTTACAGCCCAAAGAAGTGGGATTACAGTTACGCGTTACTGCCAGCACTGCTACTCAGCTAAGTTTGCTAATGCTAACGTCAGCGGTGAGCCCTTCTGCAACTTCCTCTCTCAGATAAGATAAAATACGATAATACAAGACAAAGATACCTTTATTGTCGTTGTGCAAATACAATCAGATAGATGTCTTTGGAGCAAGCCTGTAGACGCCACGTTAAGGATAAAACTACACGTACAGGTAAAGTATATTATAAAATAAAAAAAATTTACACCACAAATAAATACGAATAAAAAAAGAATGAAATTCTGGTACTGGAAGCAAAGAAACCAGTAACACATCACTGTTGGAGGGTTATTACACAAGAAAAGGACAATGGAGAACTACGAGCCCCTGCGCATGCGCGCGCCGCCAGTTCTTCAGTTTCCATAGTGAGGGTGGAGTGGAAGAGTGACATGGCTTAAGATTAATTACAGCACTGATATCTATCAACCCGGGGTTTATACACAGCATAAGATGAACCACCATCTACCACAACTCTTCGTATGTAAACTGTTAATTAAAAATCCATACAGTGTCTTTGAGAATACAGAATACAGCATGACAAAACATGATATTGCGATAAGGGTATGGTGATATCTTAGTATTTTTAGGCAGATTAGTG
>JAAGVU020000032.1:22365696-22386927 GCA_011763525.2 Mormyrus iriodes
AAAAATTTCACCAAGTTAACATTTACCTCCTCAGAAGTCATGTAAAAAGCTTTCTGGTGATATTAATATGGAGGCCACATCTGTCAGTGTTAATACTGATGTCATGTGACCAGTGGAGTAACATTTTTACTTTTAGAACTTCATATCCAATGTGTAAAAACATCCTTGGTCTGTGTTCCTGACTTCAGAAGTTGAAAAATGCAGACCAAAGAGCACTGTTCCGGGCCACTGACGAGGCTCATTTCCTGCCTGCCGAATGCAGCAGTCATGCACGCCTTTGCAAGATAATGTGTGTGTGCGTGTCCCATTCGAGTGAGGATACGCCGTTCTACTCCCAGGCAAATTGGGCCATGGTCACAGACAGTGACAGACTGCTGGAGAGACGGAGACTCACCTGGATCCTGCACTTGGCCTCCACCAGCTGCAGTTTGGTCTGGGCCAGCTCAAGCTCCATCTCTCTCAGCTGGGCCTTCAGTGAGTCCTTCTCCTCATCCAGGTCTGAGTCCCGGTTGTCCCTGCTCACCGCCGGCACCTGCAGTGGCCCCTCCTTGCTGAAGACCTCCCGGCACCTTTCACATGCCATCACTTTGCTCTGTGGTGCAGGAGTGTGCCACATGGTTATGCTTGGGAGCGTGCAAATGCAGGAGCACAAACACGCAAGCCGCTGCGCCCCAGCCGAGCCCTCACCTTAACAATGTCCAGCTCTTCTTTGGTCACGGCCTGCTGCTTCTCAAGCCTGGTGCTCAGCTGGGAACAGATCTAGAAATCACACATCAAAAGACAGTGTTACCACAGTACAGGGTTCCCCAGTAGGCAGACTGTGACATTCAAATGTTTTGTTTGTGCAAAACATGCGTCATTGTGTTTTAGCTAAGCTACCCTTACTATCAGGCAAAACCAGGGGCCTCATTTTGGGGGAAAAAGGAACAATCCATTCAATCCCCGCCCAGCAAATTTGATTGACAGTTTCCCCAAGTCCCCTCCCCGCCTGGCAAATTTTAACAAGATTTAACATGAACCAGCCTAACAGAACAATATCGGAGGCATGGGCCCTTGGCTTTGTGTTATTGATAGAATTTGGCTCTCGGGGAAAAATAATGGGCTAAGCCTGTGTGGCTAAGTGGGCTACGCCTCTGTGCCTGTCATCAGAAGGTTGCCCGTTCTCAGCATGTCACTGGGCTGTTGAGCAAGGCCCTTAACCCCCAGCTCCCTGCGTGCCGCTACGGGTGGCTGCCCTTGGCCGTCAGCTTGCTCTCACCTATACAGAGCAAGTCGGGGGAGGTATAAAGACAATTTCCCTATGGGGATCAATAAAGTATAATCATTTCATTTGCAAGCAGCATTAAATGAGAGCTCAAGAAGTAAAACACCTGACATTGTTTATTGTGTTAAATAATTCAGTGCATTTGTTAAAAATTACAGGTGATTAAACGCCTGCGCTGGCTGACTGTCTTGTACGCGGTGTGCATAAGCGTGTGCGTCAGAGTGCTGTGTCATATGCCGGACGCCCTGCCTCACCTGCTTGTACTCTGCAATGATGGCCGTTGTCTTCCTGATCTCAGACTCAGCCTTCTCCAGCTCCCTTCTGAACACCTCTTTCAGCTGACGGAAGGGATTATACATAGTAAGATAGGGGAAGCCACAAAGGTCCCATAATGCAACAGCTGGCACATTAGGCACCCAAGGGAGAAAGTGTCCCATCATCAGGTGATGACCTTTCTTGTGTCCTATCAAAATCATACGAACCCGTGCAAATACGGAGGCAGTACATGAACTCTACACACAAAGTTGGGGATTCGAACCCCCAACCCACCACACCACATAAAGTTTAAATCTCAGCAATTTAAATGTATTTTCCTGCACTGATAATCACGCATGCCGCTCCCTAGGGGCATGATGATTGCAGCCTCAAAGCACCTGGGCCGTCTCTTCCTCATGCTTCTTCTTCTGCTCCTCAGTCTCCACCAGGCGCTGCTTCGTGTTCAGCAGCTCCTTGTTCAGGACATCGGCTTTGTCCTCCGCCTGCAGAGCATCACAGTCGTCACGGTAATGGGGTTATCAGGTCGTGCTGATGCGAAGTTCACGCCTTAGTCCGTTTGATGGCAGCAGGTGGGGGGGCATGCTCACCTGGTCCAGGTCGTTCCTCAGGGCTATCTTGCTGGTGACGAGCTCGTGGGCCAGGTCGTCGTTCTCCTGCTCCAAGCGCATACTGGCCTCCTGTAGCCGCCGGTTCTCCCTCTGTCAGCAGAAACGACAAGAGTTGAGCTCGAGGCAAAAGATAAAAACAGGAAACACAGAGAAGTGTTCGTCTGCTAACGGAAGCGTTAAGGATGGTGATACTGGCCGCAGTTGTTTGCTAGCGGAAGACTGACAAAGCGGCTTAAAGCGATGCGCGAGTAAGACTGGGGTAGGGAGAGAGAGAGACATTGACACATAAACACGGTCACCCCATCACTCAGGAAACTGTTGCACACACTGACTGACAGTCAAGCACATCAGCACTGACAAAAACAGCCCACGCTTGCCAAAAATTCTCTCTCACATGTTGCTTTCATACATGTACACAACCACGCACACACACCTCAGTTTGTTCACTGGCATCCACCTGCTGAAAATAATAACTGATATATTCCCTCACATTTCATTTTCAATCCGTCAGTAAGTCTTTTGAGCTCAAAGACATCTAGGGGGTTGGCATGGCTGTCAGTGCAGCCCAAAGCAAAACCTTTCCTATTTAGTGCGATATTAATGCAACATTGTTATCCTGACAACTCCAGCTGGGATATTTTTAGCCTTTGAAAGCAGTTAGAATGCAGTTAGCAGCAGACTGCCTAAATAAGACATAACTCCAAATCTCACTTTCCACCCATGACTGACCGGCCCACCTCAGGTCAAAGGGCATCTGCCCCTATTATGGGTGAACGACAGAATATCAGATTCTTATCCACAAACAAAGAAAGGTTATAGGAAGAAAGAGAATATAACAAGAAAACAAAGCTATCAATTCAAATAGGTAGATGGGCTCGTTACACTGACCCGCTGTGGACTGCCCCCCCCCAGCTCAGCCTCCTGGACACTTCCTTTAGCAAGGCATGGCTTGTCTTTAAGTCCCCTTTGTTACAGACTCAGAAGGTAAGCGCTGGTCATGTGATCCCCATGATATTAAGCACCCTCACATGGGGGCTGATATCCATCAAATTACAAAAAAAAATCAGTTCATCTGACTATCACTTCAGACAGTGGTTAGGCTGCTCTCTTCTGACAGAACTCTACCGTGAGGAATGTTAGAAATTAAACACTGGATTCTTTTCCCCCCAATACCTAATAGAGAAGTCCCCATTAAAACCTAACTAAATTCACAGCCAATTTTCCTGCTCACAAACATCCAGTCACCATTTTCCTACTGATAACATTATAAAGCAATGTTTATAGAAAGCACGACGTCCTGTTATCAATCATGTTGTCATTGATAATCTTATCAATCCAGGGTAGCAGGTAGTGAACAGGTCAATATCTGAGTGCAGAAGAGGATATTTATCAAAGCAGTGAGACAGGTTTGTAGGAAACTCACTAATGGCAAAGCGAGTCTTGCGGGACACCGACCGCTAGACAGACCGAGACAGGAGCACAAGCGGGGAAGGGGGGCAGCACGGAGCAGACTGCGGAGAGTGACACGCAGCTCGTCGGATTCAGGCTGGGAGCTTACCTGGACGCTCACGGTTGCCTACGCGGTCGCGGTGCGTAACGCGGTTTCGGACAACACCCTCAACCAACAAGGGACAGTAGGGCAGGCCAGCTGCTTCATTGGCTGAGCTCGCAGCCGAGTCCCTCCCACAGACTGCTGTGAAGCCAATCCCCGACACCGCCCCAATCTGCCATTGCGGCTCCGCCACCAGGGGACCCACTAGCATGCTTAGCAGTGTTAGAACAAAGGAGGGAGGGGTACATGCGGGGAGGGGGGGGGCTCCTCAGTCCTCTCTGCTAACACACATTCTTTTACCCTGTCAGAATACCCTCTGAGCCTCCCTAAATTCCAACACTATAACAA
The DNA here is from genome assembly GCA_011763525.2 of Mormyrus iriodes. Classification (NCBI taxonomy): domain Eukaryota; kingdom Metazoa; phylum Chordata; class Actinopteri; order Osteoglossiformes; family Mormyridae; genus Mormyrus; species Mormyrus iriodes. Next base: position 22,369,745 of record JAAGVU020000032.1, read on the forward strand.
CTGGCCATTATTTAAAAGTATCCTTTATTTTACGTTTATGAAAAGGGTATAACAGCCTCAGTATAAAAACACACAGCAGCTTAAAATCAGTCATTGTTCAAAAATGAGTTCAGACTGAACAAAATATATCTTTCCAGGTACTATTTTGTCCTATATGTCTGACACAATTAAAAACTAGTAAAATAAAAATATATATATTCTTTTTAGTCACTTGAAAATGAGAGGTGTTACAGGCAAGCAATGTTCACTGAACTCAGCTTAACAAATACAACTGTCAGTTTTTTACAGAAGTTGGCAGTTCAGGTCCAGAAAGTACAAACCCAGACCAAGATTTTGTTTCAGCCAACCAGTTGAGTAAAGAGTCACAGTCACAGAGTACTCAACTTATTGGTTGAAACAAAATCTTGGTCTGGATTTTTACTTTCTGGACCTGAACTATCCACCTCTGGTTTTTTGAAACTGAGAAGAAATACAAGTCGACTTTTTATCTGTATTCAACAAACGCTCTGATTTGTCAGTTGATCTGAACAATAAACCTTAAATTACAGATAAATATACAAAAACAGAAACTGGGCTATGAAAAGCTTATTTGTGGAGCTGCCCAGCTTTCAAAACCGCAACGGCGAAAGCACACAGATCTCATTCTTGGTCGTCTGTGCGCCCCGAAGTCTTTCATGTGTCACTGAAGCACCTCTACACATGGCTGAACTGAAAGAGGATGAGAAAGGGAGACAGGAAATGGATGTGGTGGGTTGGTGTGACCACCTCGCTGGTGGGGTGGGGGGGGGGGGGCTAATGGCGCGGCAGACAGACAAGAAAATTCCTGCCTAGCTGGTCACATTATGTTAGCTACATGTTGTTTATTTTTGGTAAGTAAGATAAGCCTTTGATCACAGAGTGTGCCCTTGGCTAGGATGCCTACCTGATACCTGTCAATGGGGTCCTCCTGCTGCAACTGACTCTCCCGCAAGGACTGGTACTCCTTTTCGAACTTCTTCAGTTTCTTTGTGGGCACCTGCAGAGGGCAAAAGCATTGTGGGTTTGTGACAAAAATGCCAGCTGTTCAATAGCAGTGGGATGGACATGAGCTCGGCAGGTGAGAAATCGCAGTAGCTATTTCAGTCACCAGGTGGCGATGTGATGAGCATAAACACACTATGACTTGCTATTTCCCCAGATAAGCTGCAGAGGCCATATAAAAACCAGCTTTCAATCTGCTTCCCAGGACTACTTACCCAAGAACACTTTCATTTCGTACCTGACCACCTGGTTTACACTGTGCATGCCAGAATGACTGATCAATTTAAATAATCTAAGGCAGCAAAAATCAAATGTCTTAAAACCTGTTCTATTCCAGTCCCTGACTCTTCACTAAACTCAACAGCTGTGGGCATAAGTATCACAATGGGGAAGTTTATGGGTTGTTCTAGTCGGTCATACACATCTGTGAAGTGTACACATCTCCCTGTGCACTGCAATAAAATCACTTTAGTGGCCTTTTGTACCTGCTGCCATACACACACTTTCCATCTTTCACGTATCTGGTTTCTGTGGCCTCCCTCTCTCGCAACCTAAATCGCACCAAAAGTCCACCTGTGCCTCCATAAGATCAATCTCTTGGGTGAGATATCCAAGGAGCCTAATAAATCTATATATATAAAACTATATATAAAAACATAAAAAATACATAAGAATACACAAAACAGACCTCAAAGTCATATGCAAACATGAGGGCTCAGTCTGCCTTGTTGCCATGGCAGCAGCAGGGATGTTTTTCTTGTGGCTAAGATAGGGTTTACAAGTCTGTCTCAGGAGGGAGGAGCCTGGCCAACAGGGATGATCACAAAGGGCCCCTCATAAGGGCTCTGTGCTCCATGCATGCGTGGCAGGACATTTTTATATCCATTTCACTGATATAGCCGCTCAGAGGCCATTTCAGCTATATAGGCAGCCTAACAATACTGAGCCTTAAAGCAGAGCTGCACATCCATTCAAATGCAGGCAAATGAAAAAGTCAGAACGAGAGCTGGAGAGCGGTGCAGCACGAAAACCAGACCGAGGGAACGATCCGGAAAAATCCATTTACCGATATGTGTGAAACACGTGTGTCACCCACCATGGACAGAAGTGAGACACCACATTCACCACGCAAGCATGAGGGAGGGAGATTTCACTAAGTAACAGAGGCAGCGTGCTCAGATATCTGGGTGCGTCACTGGGGCTGAGAGTGACGAGGGCGAGCTCCGCTCTGTCAGCACGAGAGATAAACAGCACAGCGACTGTTTTTGTACCCGCTGAGTCACGGAAGCCATCAAACGTGTCACGATAAAACTGGCAGCCACGCTAATCGTGCATGTTACGTTTATCATGCAGCTTTGACCTTTTCTGCAGCAGAGTGGGTATCCCCGTATGCAGTTCACAGCAAACACCCAGCGCTCACGTCATCCCGACAGCCCACCTCTTCCTCGGCATATAGGACTCTCAGACACCCACAACCAAACGCGGCACTTGCTCAAACCTAGGTTTTTGTGGCAAATGTAGCGTCGTTAAACCGCTTACTCGAGTACACCCTGTTTCCATGAGGTACTAACTGTCACACCACATTCAAAGCGATGAGAAATAAGGATCTGCTTTTCATACCCATAATGCACCTTGCTCTGGTGTACATATTCTTACTGCTTTTATCATGTATTAGAGATCTATTAACAAGAAAATATTTTCAGACACAAATTACGTTTCATAACGGCTCCTAGCCCGGTGTTTTCATATCATGAATGTCAAAGACCCAAGTATAATGTCAGACAAACCTGCAAAATTCCACTGATGTCTACAAACAGAAAAACTACAGACGCAACAGCTAATCAAGCGACACAAAGAGGCCAGTGAATGGAACCCCACAAGGTTCTCACTCCACTGGCCGGCACCCTGCCTTTCCCATCGTTTCTGCTCCGCTCTCCAGGTTAATAGTGTCTTCTCAGTTGGATGCACAGAGAGACCACAGCACACAGAAGCACCAACCAGTGCTTTCTCATAATAAACAGTTATAAGCAGTCATAAACCGCCAGTCCGTAGACTTTGTTTACCAGAGTGATGTCCTGAGTGCTGACAGAGGAATGATAATCTCTCTCTTTCTCTCACCTCGCTGTACACCATGTTAGTAAAACTCCTCACATGTGCCAACCCGACTGCACCTACCGAGGGCTTGGGTCTGGAGTCGGCCACCAGGGTGGCCAGGTAATCCTCCTCCAGGATCTGGTTGATCACATGGGCGTTGTAGGCCACGCTAATAGACACCTCCTCCATCATCTTGACAGTTGTGTCCCCCAAGGAGCGAAGCAGCAGGTTAAGCAGGGCTGCCTAGTGTAGTGTAGCCTCTGGATGTTTCTTAAAGATCAAGCCCAGCCCTCGGGGGTGGGAAATGCGGTGGAGGTCTGGGGGGGGAGGCCCAGCCAGGAACACACACCTGATCTGGTTTTGTTTCCGTACTCTGCGAGTGAAGTTAGGTGTTCTTCTGCACACAGTCACCTATTGTGTCTTTTTCCACCCTTTCAGTCCTCACCCCCCCACCGTCCCCTTAGTATGAGTGCCAGCAGAATCAGGACCCCACGAGCACAGGTCCACCCCTCTCTCCCAGACCGGTTACTACAGCACAGCAGATCCTGTCGTCACTGTCCCTCGGGCACCTCCTCTGATTGGCTGGCGGTCCTCAAGGATCTGAGCCCAGGTTGCTCAGAGCACAGGCCACTCCCCCAGCCCTCCCTCCCTCCCTCAGTTTTGCTCCAGTGATAGTGACACTCCACTCCTCTGTCCCTGATCCTTGGAGGATTGCACTCGAGCCAAACAGGTACAAATTTAAAGCTACAAGAAAATCCACAGTCCAGCTCTAAAAAGAGTTAGCCATTTTTTAAAACCAAAATATATACTGTATATAAATATATACAAACAAAAATTAAAAATGAAGTGAGCTTACTTAAAAAAAAAGTCCAATCTTCAAATGTCCAATGTCTAAGCTGCTGATCAAGACCTTCAGAGTGAAACTGTAATTAGTTCTGTACTGCCGAGGACGAGAGGATGGAGCAGCCCACACACAGGGGCCGCCCCTCCCCTGGAGCCAGCAGGTGCCAGCGAATTCTTGCACTCTGTAAGCTGATTACAAGTCAGGTCCGTCCCCCCCCTTATGAAAGGAAGGAACGCCCGCAGCTCTCTCCACCCTGACCGCGAGGGCCCAGATTGTTCCGTCTGTGGAAACGAAGAAAACGCGAGCTTCACTTCACATGTACGCGCGAGCGTAAGCGAGAGAGTGAGAAGCGGCCCGGGGGAGACGTGACTGCGTAGACGCAGAGACAGCCTCGATTGGCAGTATGATGCAAAGCTTCCTGTGCACCCCCCACCTCCACGCAACACCCTCCCCGCTCACTGACTCACATTTCTGTCCTCCCAGGAGATGAAGCAAGAGTAGGCTCCTCGTGCAAACAAACTCCGCCCCTGTGCACCAGGGGATGGAGGAGGGATGGTCTGACAGAGACAAGGCCGCCTGCGTCCTGCCGCTTCTGAGACGGTGAGGAAAAACACGGCGTTTTGAAAAAAAAAGCCTGTGCTTGCCGGTGGCACGCCGAAACACCCGGGCTCCTCTTCACATTGCCTTCACCGCACTTCCTGTGACAGCTCTTTGGTCAGGTGGCAAGGAAATGCTCACCTGCAGATCATAACCCTGCCTTTGGAATCAGCGAGCCAGACACCGCGAGCAAGCATGTGCTGAAAGCGGGCTGTGCCGGTTCCACCGGCCTGTCGACCGGGGTGGCGTCAGGGTCCGCCCACATGGGGCTCCTCGAATGCCCACTCCCTGTCTCAATAAATACAAGCTAACCGATCCCACCGTCCCACTTCCCGCGCTGCACTTGGCGTCCCCCCCCAGCCTTCGCTTCGTACAGGCAGGCGAGCACAAAGCCAGGAGCATTTAAAGCACCGACACTCAATGTTCCCACGCCAGGAGCGGCTGGAATCTGCTCATGCCGCGCCCCACATGTGCCACAGAGCTGCTCCTGTGCTGGGGAGGCGTAACCTGAGCCAGGTGAGAGCCTCCTGTTCCACCGATCAGAAAAAGCAGGGGGGTGCTGTGGGCTGCCGCAGACCATGACAGGAAAGCTTCCGAGCCTGATGGGACATGGGCCGACAGCCGCAATTGCATATCTGTCGCTTCCCTCCTGCCTGCTGACTCATCCTTGCTTAGCAGATCGATACACCTGTTCACTAGCTCTCATTCAGGTAATAAAGGCCACGGCCCTCCCAAACTGCACTCCCAACCCCACTCTGCCTCCAGGGCCATAGAGTCCACCGGATCATGGCAACTGCTTGCAAAATAAGGGCAGGTCCCGTTCTAGACAACATGGCCATTTGGGACAGAGTCGTCCCCACTGCTGCCAAATAAAAGGAGTCATGCATTCATTGTGAAATTCAGGAAAGTACTTCTAAGCAAAAGCATCTGACGGTCATCTGACTGCAGTGTGGTCAGAAGAACAGGCTTTATGTTGTTATTAATAAACAGGTGAGGGTCGCTGATAAATTAAATACATCATCTATACTCCAAGAAGGACAACTGTAACATAAAAAGCATGATAGAGCTTCAGATTAACACACAGAAACAGATCAGCTGCGCAGTGAACTCAGGAAGCGAGCCTCTCCAAACTTCTTGCCTGAGAATCCAGCCTTTCTGTCAGGCTGCAATCTCCCCCCAAACTGCTATAACTTAATTTAACAGATTTAAGAAATTTAAAGTCATGCCGTTCAAATTCAGAGTCACATGAGTTGCGTTAATAGCAAGTCTGAGTTATGGGGGCATTAACCATGCAGGCTTGAACGGAAAATATCAGAAGGTGACCAGAGACTCACCATTATCATGATCATCTTATGGGGTGGGTGGGAACACACAGGAAGATGAAGAGAGTGTAATTACACCAGACTTTGGGGACCCTTTAAGTGCCCCCCCCATCACATAACCATGACAAACACTGCAGACTGAAAGGGCTTAGTCTGCTAGCATGAAATACCAAAATGTTTCTGCAAACAGATTCACTTACTCAAACGATTGAAAAGCTGTTAAGCCTGAAATGCAAAGGTCACCAAGCAGACTTATTTTTAATACCTGTGTTGGCTAAGTTGGCAAAACCCACCCAGCTGAATAGCGAAATGTCACATCAGTCAGTATTAATCAGCTGTTTTTGGCATGGCGGGTGCCTGTGCTTATTGGATAACGCTTTTCAGAGTATTATAATCTTAATCCGCACATCTGAGTAATTATTAAGAAATGTAACCTAGGATACCAAGTAATCAGAGCTTATCACACACAGACAGGTCACAGATTCACCACTTACCCATACCATGCAACAGCTCCACAAATGTCTTAAAATGTACAGTAAGTAAACTGAATGGTTACTGGGTATAAATATGAATGAAATGTTTTAATTTATGAGTGTAAACACACTATTATTCCTCTGCTCAGTGATTAAGGTGACGTATGTTGGTGAAACATTTTGGGTCAGCAGCCACCCCGCCAAACGCTGCCGAGTTCAGCATCAAGGCGCAGCGTACGGCTAACGAGGACAGAATAATCGCCCATAACCTGCAGACCGTAATTAATGTAGTTCTGCCTACTTAATGTTCTTGCTTTAATTAAATTTCCAGTTACATTAATCCCATGTCGTGGCATAGTTATGATTTCAAAACGCATTTAAGACTTAAGTTCCCGAATGTCATTTTTATAAGGATGATTTATTTATCAATTCTGTTCTTTATTTTTTTTATTAAAAGCTATATCCACCCCTGTATCCATCTTCCATAACAGGGTCACAGGAGCCCTGGAGCCTATCCCAGCCAGCACAGGGTACAAGGCAGGGGACGCCCAGGAAGAGATGCCAGTCTGCCACAGATCACAAACTCGTAACAACAGTGTAAGATACCAAATTACAGGTATTTTGGGACTGTGGGAGGCAAGCGATGGAGCTGAAGGTATAGGTGGGTGTTATAGACAAAATGTTTTATTTTTGGTTAGAATCACAGTCCATGATAAATGCCCTGCTTGTATGTCACTTTGGACAAAAGCATCTGTTAATTATGTAAATATATATTATTAGATCACAATTTTTTCTTTACAAACCAACCAAACTGAAATATATGTAGTAATGTTAATTAACCGTAACCAGCAATTTCATCCTTACAAGAAACACTGCTTGTGGTATTATACAATACACAATTATTAGTGTTTGTAAAATAATGTATATATAAAAGAATTCAAAAGCGTAGCTGAGCTGTCTATGGCCTGTGTGTTGATTGCCACGTGACACAAGTGCTATATTTTTAGATTATATATAAAGTTTATGTATATACTTATATATATATAAAATATATAAAGTTTGTTTGTGTTTATAAAAGATCAATTAAGTATGTAGTTCAAGATCTAATCCCCAAGGTGAGATTCACCAATGCAGATAATTTACAAAGGAGTGAGATATAGAGACAGCGTTGTGATATTCTGTAGGCTGAAACTGCTTTGCTTCACATCGGTCTGTTTTTGCTGTCGTTACTGTAACAGCCTCCGAACAGGCAGGCGTCACGCGACTTGCGCTTACCGGTTTGTTCTGTCATCCTAATTATAATGTTAAGTAGGGCTGTATCACAATTTTTTGTGACAACTCTGAAACGCTTATCATGGATATAATTGTGATTGACCACAATAAATTATCGCCCACCACTACTTGGAGGAGACCCGTGCACTTGGAGTCAGGCCATGGCAGAACCAGCACAGCCACTGCACCGCCTCTTTAAGAGGAGTTGCTCATGTATTTAGCATGGTAGCTGTACTGGTGATATTTTGCAAACATATAAAACACACTCAGGTGATCTACGTCATGGTCTGGGGTGGCTTTGCTGGTGATCCTTATCAGATAGATGGCCGTTTCAGCCTGCACAGCTATCATAACATACTTCAATAGCATTCCATTCTATCAGGATCATGGCTGACTGGACAGTACTTCATTACTCAGACAGACAACAACCCAAGAAACTATCCTATGAAGAAAGAAAATGAAGGACAATCCAAACAAGCGAGCTGCAATGTCCAGCGTCCCCTACAACTTGTATGGAATGACAAGGATTGAAGATCGTCTTTGGAATCCAGGACTGAAAGTAAACTTTGAACTTCTGGTACCCCTGAGGATTTGATTTATATATTGTAATATGTGTTTAATGTGTGTTTTTTTTATTTTTGGGAACTTATAGGAAAATGGATTGTATGATGGAGAAGGAGGAATCAAATGTCACCCTTCTGGATGTCCTGTGGTACTTATATCAGGTTTGGTGCCGGAGCATTCAGGCACAGTCTGGTTCCGAAAGTTTCCTCTTTGCTGTTAACCTATCTGCTTCCAAGCAAGCCCAGGCACTCTCCCCTCAGGCAGCACGGCCTCCCAAACGGCTCAGCAGGTCCCATCAGTCTCTACTGCACCTCGTGGACCCACCCAAGCTGCACTTACCTCCTTTAACCAACCAGTGGTCCCAAATGACCCCACAGAGTAACGTGTCAACAGGCACTCAGACGTGAGAGCAGCTGCCTCTCTCTGCCTGCCCTGTTGTTAAGCCTTGAGCCAGATCCAACTTCAAACAGCTCAATGGAATTCCCAGAATGCCTTAGCGAGAGGGCCATGCATTTTGAATCACAGCCTAATGGCTGACATCACATTTCTAGCCAAGAAAACAAGAACAGAAAACAAAACAATACGAGGGTCATGACGGAGCATGCTTCCCCCTGCTGGTACAGCTCGGCTGAACGGGAGGCAGTCCGCGGGCACCGAGAGTGCAGATTAGGCAGCGTTCCGTAGATATGTCATCATATTAACGCATTCAGAAAAGGGGATCACATGCTCAGTCTGCAGACTCTGTCTCACAGTGAATATGTAGCTATTGGCTCGACGTGGCCCAGTGTGAACACCTATTTGCACAATTACAAGGACGGATCTGATGCAGCTGATGTCAGGCAAGCTTCTTGGCCTATACATTCCTCTTGCAATATCTGTTCCAGACAGGAGGGGGCCTCAGGAAACAAAACATCAGAAAAGACTCTTCCAAATGGTCAGTGGTTCAAGCCCCAGCTACTGTCGTTGTGCCTTTCAATAAGATACTAACAAGAATCATGATGGTAGAATATGACGAGGTGCGGATAAGGATGAACCTCCTACCTTGATATTGCAGGCTTGCTCCATGAGTTTGCGGGCATTCTCCGCAGCTCGGTACCTCTTGGGCAGCTGCACCCGGAAGAACTTCAGGGCCCCCTCGAAATCTGCCTGGAGCAAGTCTTCTTTGGACGTCTGTCAGGAGAGATGCGACCTCCATTAGCAGAGTTTGAGCGACACGTAGGAAGCCTGGGAAACACAACGAAAGCGACTCAAATACACAAAGTGACTCAACACGAGGGATGTACGTTAGCAAGTGTGGGATCGAGCTTTAACCTCCCTAGCCTGTGGCAGGTCTGATGAATTGAAGAGATTAATTAGACATCCACATATTAGTAAATCCTACATTTGTATATTTCTTTTAAACTGAACTTTTTCATCTTATGTCTATGTCTAAGTATGTAATGTTTAAATGGTTAGATTGTCAGTGTTAAATGCCTTTTAAATTCATTTTCATATTCTCTTTATCACTGTTTTAACAAGATCGTAATTTCATCTCAGTGTACGACCTGTGGATCACATCGCTGAAAATGACAATAAAGACTGTTCGTGTGAGAGACTGGAAATATTGTAAGAACAGCTTTTGAGGGGGTCAGCCCTCCCCGCCCATCTCCTGTGGGTCGGCTGCGTGTAGACAAACATAGACATGCTGCTTATGCATGTACCGAACCACCGACCCACAGCACGCACACCAGGCACCGAGATTCCCTGCCGACGTGCCTTCGGCGGGCTGCCATTTTTTGATGCTACACCACAGGATAACAGCGCCACCGTATGGCAGGTCGCTGTCCTGGCAGGAAATGCGAAATGGCAAATCGCTGATGCCTCAAAATAGCTGCAGCTTCTGACTCTGGACCTCCATGCTGTGAACAATTCCCTACAGTAAGACTGAAAGGGTTAAGGAATGATGAGTTATTATCTGCTGAGTTATCGGAGTTATCTGCTTTGCCCCATAAAAGTACACATAATTACGCTATACGTTTGCGCAACACAGAGCTATAAAAATTCTGTACTGTGCGAAAACTGTTGACATTGTCTAAAACCTCCCAGCAAGCACACCCCTGCCCACCCCCCCCCTCACCGCGAGCAGTCTCGGAACAAAGAGTCGATGGCCCATTCCCAGCAGGCCGAGCACTCGGCCAGCACAGTCTGTCACCATGCCCCCCCTGTCCTCGCCAGGAGCCCCCTCCTCTGGTCGCCGTACTGCCGGCGGCAGCGGGGGTGGGGGAGGCAGGTCCCTCTCAGCGGCCGGGGGGCGAGGGGACTCCAGGGTCCCTCCCGGATCAGGGTCTAGGTCAGGCTTTGAGTTGGCCACGGTGGATTCCAGGGTTATTCCACAGTCCACGTTAAGACGTGGATGATACAGAAGAAGTTCCGAATAATTGGTGACAGTTCAGGTTCACTCCTGCCCTCCTTTCCAGGCCATTCAGAGCACCTTGAACCCAGGGAGATCGGAGCTGGTGGTCCCAAACTCAAACACAGCTCTGACATCAACAGAATGACGGCAGGCGTTTATCCGTCAAGGCGGCCCCTATCCGCTCTGTGGATCTTGGAAGCTGTCACAAGGCACGGTTCCACCCGTGGAGCAATCATAGTCACACCGTAGCCCGCGGTACTTTAAAAATGAGCACAGGAAGACCACATGACCAGCCAGGCTGTCCACCCCACAACAAGACGGAAGTAAAGTATCTGCACCCCGTCAGCAGTCAGATGGGTGCCGGCCTCCTCGCTGGATATTTGCCGTCTGATGGATGATGTGCTATCTGCTCATCCTCAGCCCCCTGAGTCCTCCAAAATTAAAAATAATAACAATAATCAGAAAAGAAATCAAATGAATAAGCTGTTGCCTAGCAACAGAAAAAAAGGCCGCAGCTACTGGGATGACAGAGAGAGCATCTCTCTATCTGCTTCCCTCCAAACCCTGGCGGTTTACCTGAGGGGCAAACGCCGGCTACCGACACACAAGAAAAAGGCAGAATGGGAAAACAAGGCCATGGAAACAAAACAGCTCCTCCAACCCTCCCTTGAAATTCATCCGAGGTCCTTCGGAAACCACTCCCCCACCCCCAGGATGAGGCTGGAACATGAAGAGTAAGCGGGCGTGAGCTCAGGCGTCCATGTCCGATGGCATGCTTCAGGGGGAGCTGGCGAGCCGGGGATCCTGCCGGAGACGCAAACGGAAGTCCGGCCGATCGGGAATCCTCACACAGCCCCGGTTATTCCACCGGATCACAGGCGGAGCCTCGCTCCAGTCATTATGGGCTCCCTTGCCACCGACGGCCGAATTAAAAGCTGCACAGCGAGCGTAACGGGCGGGTCACGGGAGCGGGTGGGGGCAGGCCACCCACAGCCAGACGTGCACTTATTTACATTAAAGATGCTCAGAGGAGCCATACATAATCTGCAGAGACACAGCTTTAAAAAACAGCTACGGATAAACAATGACGTAGGAAGTCCGGAAAAAAACCAGCACGGTGCCAGAGCGCGGCCAGCCTGCGTGACATCCTCCGGCGTGGGCTCACGGCACCGCTCCGAAAGCTCCGCCGCAGAGGTCTGGGCGGACGATGGGGAGCGGGGGAGAGAGAGGGAGAGAGGGAGAGAGAGCGAGGTAGAGTGAAGAGCTGATGGTTGCTGCCGGCTCTGTGCTAGGAGACAGGAGGAGGAGGGTGAGGAGGCGGAGGAAGAGTGCAGGGGATCCGCGGACTGGCTGTTTCGACGGACTCCTGGAAAACGAGATCCCCCCCCCTTCACTGCCACTACCCGTGATCTGCTGCCGTACACTCTGAATGGGGAATGGCAGGTGGGGGTGTGTATGTGAGCAAGCTGGACTGTGAAAGAGAGATGGGGGTGGGGGGGGGGGGGAGGTGCTGCCTCCAGGGAGAATGTCGTAATGCCCAGCCAATAGGAGAGCGGCTGTGCAAACCCCCCCCCCCCGCTCTCGCATTCTCTCCTCCTTCACTACCAGCCTCTCGCGGCGGTTCATCCGAACGCACATCCGCCCGGTACGGTACGAGTGAGGGGGGAACTGCCAAGCTGTTGCCAGGGGCTTTTAGGATCATGTGACTGTCAGGATGGCATGGCTGCGAGCCTTCCAATGCACACGCAACATCCCCATTCCTCTGGACGTCCACATGCAGAAGTACCGGTATTCATACATCGGGGCTGCCATTGCTGCCTTTCCTGATATGACATCCGTGCATCACTGCTATTTATTAAGAAATTAAAAACCTATGATTAAATCATAACATTTTACCAGTCAAAGGTAATATTGTTATTAATATTTATCTGACACTGCAAACTAGCATGCATCTCCCAAGACTGGCACAAATAATCATACACTAGGCAAAAACATAAACGTTGGCTAAATTCCCCCACCCCCCCCGTAACAGAGAGCCTACACGCGATTAATTTCGAGTCATAAGCCTGGTTTACAGTGATGATGGACAGAACGGCAATGCAGAAAAGCTGCGGGGGGGATATTCCGGATGGCTGTATAACAGCCGCTATCATACCTGCTCCCTGCGACTGTATAGCAGAGCATGTCGAGTCACGCGAGCATCGCGCCGTCCGGGTCTCTACCTGCGCTCCAGGTGTGACGTTCCACGAGGCACCGCTGAGCTCTCGGGCAGGATAACGAATGGGTACGAAGCGACCCCGGCGCGCTGTGGGCACCGCTGCTATTTTAAACCGCTACCTATGGGATTCGGCACACTGCTCCTGTTACTAGAGCAGCGCGCGCTTTGATAAACTGCACTGGTTTATATGCAATGCCATATCGCACAGGGGAAAAAAATGGTTCACACACTCTATACATTTATGCTTTATATGCTTATATTTCTATACATTTCTGTGTATTTAGATTTACATATGCGTGTATCTGTAAAACATTACATTTTCAATCTGTATTTTGTATATATAAAATACTTTCAAAAGTGCATATATTTTGAAATTTTGTTTCAACTCAATATAATGACAGCAGTATTACTGTAAGGCTGAAACAGGATATAAAACACAGTTTAGTATATTATATACATACGATGTAATACATTGTTTAGTATATTAGCAGACATTACTGACCTGATGAGAGCCCGAAAGAGAATTTATTAACTATCTGGAGTATTCGTGAGCATACAACCAATGCAGAGCAATAGTCATGCTGCAGGAAGGATGTTGACTGTTTTTTCCCCTCTCTTCATGCGTGCGTAAAGGTTCACCCCCCACTAGGGCTACACCCCACAACTTTGAATTTTATTTTTCTGTCACATGTATGTGCCATGCGACAAGGGCAGTAGTGTGAGGGTCCTGCAGGGGCAGCAGAACCCCAATAAAGCAGAAACAGGCATCATAAATCCCACTGCACCATATTTGTGTGTTAATCCCTTAACGTTTATGTGCTGCTATAAACATCTGATGAAATTTCACCTCATAAAGACCTGGTGGCATGTTTAAAAAGCATGACAGGGCAAATCCAATGAGGCTGGGTTATCTGTGAATGGCTGCTGATGTTCCCCACCATCATTCTGAAGGCCACTAGGTATAATTCTGTTTTTCCTTCTGAAGAAGGTGAATATTCTTTGAATGTCCTAAGGTTCCGTTTATGACTGCTAGTAAGAATGGGTTTTTACAGATTATGATTTATGAGCGAGTATGTGTTTTGTGAAGGATTTGCGATCTTCTTTATAAACGTAAAACTGATTTTATGCTGGGAAACGAATTGTGCTGTAAAGGGCTGTTATGTCCGTGCCTTATTGGGCCAGCAGATGGAGCCAGAGACAAAACAAAGAATTCTCTCTGAAGTATATTTGCCCAAGGGAAAGAGAGAATGCAGCCAGGTCATCAAAGGTATGATACATGAGCAAACACAGTGAGGGGAACTTCTGTTATTAGCAAGGTAAATCCTACCTTCAGAAGAGCCAAGGCAACGTTAAAGATGATGTTTAAACCCTGTGGAGCAAAGGATCTTCATTAATATGAGGAAAGAATAAGCAAGTCACACTCAAGCCAAGTATCTATAATACACAGACATATCTCCAAATTCATGGCAATCATTATGATGATGAAAATATGGAAGACGACACAGCCATCGTGCTGTTCAGCTGCGATGGTAACACAGACACCACTCATTCAGTTCAGGATCCACTAGGCAGAAAAAGGCCGAGAGACATAGAAGGCAGGTAGAAGCCTGGGAGGATGGACAGAGGCAGGGGAGGAGGGAAGACAGACTGAAGCCGCGCCACTTTGCTCCACACGGGAAGACCCGTTCACACCGCCATTCAGTGGGCCTGTTGTCATGGCAACAGCTCCCAAATATATCCTCTCTGTGCTATTAATAACCCCGGCAGGAGACTCCCTGTACGCACCGGTGGTGGGGGGCAGGTTGAGATAACTAATGGCACAGGGCACAGCACGAATGCGGTTGGGGAGGAACGGGGGGGTCTGCCCTCTAACCCCCGACCCCTTAACCGAGGAGCTCGCGGACGTCTCCTAACGGCAGTATGAGGTCCACGCATGCCAGGGAATTATGCAACACCGTGTGCAGACGGTCAGGCAGGTGTGTGTGGACACGCCTGTATCAGCACCTGTGTTGGGGACTCATATCTTATGGCTCTAGCGCCTTTCAGCTCTGTTTCTAACAAACCCCAGCCCCCCCACGCCCCCACCCCTACTTGCAGCCACAAACACTCCTGACGGCTGAGGAGGATGAAGCCTGGCCAGATGGGGGAAGGGGAAAAACTGTCATTTTGTGGATCCCTGTCTCTTAGGAAACTTATCTGCTCTGCCTTGGGCTGATAAGGCGCTGAATGCAAGTGGTGGGAAAATAGAGAAGAAAATATGAGGTGGAGGGGGGATCAAGACACCCCCCTCCCCCCACTCTGCAATATGGAGGCTGACTGTGAGAATTACCACAAGGGCAAAGTTTCAGGGTCAATTATGAGGCTTCAGTAGCTCCAAGAAACCCCAGGTACTTCCAAGAGTTATATATAGTCAGACCATCTATACAGCAAGGTGACAACGGCAAGCTCACAAGGCAGTGAGAAGGGCAACGGAAGGACACGCTCAGGTTCAGTGTGTTAATATTGGCCAATGTACTCAATGCATTCAAAAGGATTTACGCAGACACAATACATAGCAAGTGAGTAAAGTACTTATTAACTATGTACAGTACTGTGCAAAAACTTTAGGCAGTCACAGGAAATGTGTAAAACTATTGATCTAGGTAGTAAATATATATTTGCCCAGAACAAAGAACACAATTTAACATCAGAATATATGCATATTAACATAAACACAATAAAAACTAACAGTAATTTCTTCTTTTCTCCAAAGGATTACTGGTATCTCGTGGGCTGGCTAGATGAACTCCACTTCAGTTCCCAAACCTCTCCTTACGGGCACCTCAGCAATTCCATGTATTTTTACAATTTTATCACAAGCTCACTTGATTAATTCATTTAAAAAGCTAAGTTGAAAGTCAGTCAAGTATTGAGACATGCTACTGGTGTAATATGGGTGTATTGGACAGTTGCTGCAAATACTGGGGTGACTTTAGGAAAGGTTTTCAGATGGTTAAGCTGACACATTTTGACAGATATTATAGCAAAGTTTTACACTAACATGAAGATCATTTAAATAATTTTCTATGACTGCCTAGGAAGTACTTTACATAAGTAATCCTGTTGTTACTGATGAATAGTATTCTCTGGTAGGGAGTAATGAGCAAGGAGTTAAGAGATGGCCTCCTACCTCACAAAGCAGCAGGTCAGTGATGTGGAAGACCATGCAGAGGGGGAACTTGGCCGTGAAGAGGGTGAGGAACCATTGTGAGGCGTACATGTGGGCTTCCAGGTTCAGCTCCTGGAAGTGGGACCACAGATCTGGATGCTGCTCCTGGACAGTGACACAGGGGGCAGAAAGGAGGCGTCACAAGTGCATCAATACCCAATAAAGGTGACATCGCATCACAAAGAGACTGACAGAACAAACAGCAAAATCGAGTTACACAGAGACGGACAGAACAGCAGTGAATTTGAGTTATATTAACAGAACAAACAGTGAAACTGAGTCACCCTGACACTGAAACTGTCACACAGACACCGACAGAACAAACAGGAAAACTGAGTCACCCTGACACTGAAACTGTCACACAGACACCAATAGAACAAACAGGAAAACTGAGTCACCCTGACACTGAAACTGTCACACAGACACCGATAGAGCAAACAATGAAATCGGGGTCACACTGTCACTGAAAGAACAAACTGTGAAATCGAGTGACATAGACACTGACAGAACAAACAGTGAAACTGGGTCACATCATCACTAACAGAACAGTGAAATTGAGTCACACCGTCACCGACAGAACAAGCTGTGAAATTTTGTCACACCGGCACTGATACAACAGTTATATTAACTAACAGACAAGTGAAATCAAATCACACTGAGACCGAGAGAGCAAACTGTGAAATCAAATCACCCGACACCAACTAAGAAGAAACAGTGAAACTGAATCGCAGTGATATTAACTGGCAGAGCAAGGAGTGAAATCAAGTCACAGACATATTAACTGATGAAGGAACCAGTGAAATCACATGACACCAACGGAGAGAATACACAGGGTAATCAGTTGGAAAGAAAATAGAACACACACCAGTGAAGTTACTTAAATATAACAGCAAAAAAACATAAATAAAACACATTCCCCCTTTTATGCAATATACTGAAATGAACAGCGCCTGCATGTCACTGGAGAATGACTTCCCATGAAAGTCACTTCAGTGTATGTCGGCAGATAGCTGCATTATCCCGAGCGAGGGGCAGTCATTAGGGAGAGCAGCGGGGGTGGCTGAAACAGAGAGGTCACGTCGATACCACGGAGCGGGCGGGCAGCTACGCGAATGATTCCTGGTCTTAGAGGAATGTCTTATGAGGAGAGGTTAGCTGAGCTAAATCTGTTTAGCCTCG
>JAAGVU020000032.1:22404425-22415703 GCA_011763525.2 Mormyrus iriodes
GCCCGCCCGCCCGCCACACGCGCACATGAATAGGGATGCAAACTCGCTGGAGGAGCAAACGCGTTATCGCGCAAAAACAAAGAAGCGGTGACAAGGCGGCCATGCTGAAATGGGATTGCAGCAGAGCAGCTTTGCAGCGGCTACAAGAAGCTGGATATTAACAGAAATGGTAAAAATTGAAAAAAAATAATATCAATTACAGGGATGTTTTTCTGTTCTGTTCTATGAGGCAAAACGTGTCCAACTCTGTAATGCCAACAACGGCTGATTACACAGTGAAAAGCAGTGCTACATTAATTAATACAAAAAAGGGCCATTTACAGGCTTTAGTGCGCATGTGCATGAGGTCGGGCTTGAACCACAAAATCAGATGTGGACAGACTAAGAGGTAGGTGCATAAACAGGGGGTGTGGCTGACTGGTACTCTGTGCTGGCAAATATACAGGATGGGTGGTGGGGGTGGGGGTGATCATCGCTTATCGAAAAAGGGCACTTGGAACATCAAAGGGGGCACTCTCTTGCGTTCAGGAGAAAGAGCCAGGTGCTCAGGCAACTCCCACCCCCTTCCCAATATGTGCCTGAAGCTGGAAAAGACCCGGACCTCCACACAAGGATCACTGGTAGGAAATGGACTTTGACAGGCTTCTACGGATGGAAGCCAAACCACAACAAGGATGAAGATGGAACATGTCGAATCCCCACAGGGAGCCCTGACATCAGCCGCACTGGAGGGTCTACAGTGAAATGCTCAGAGCTCTGCATGCAGGGGCTCCGGGGGAGGCTGACAAGAAAGACCCAAAAAGAACCAGAAGGTTCCGATAAGCAGCAAATGGTCGACGTAACGTCGGCCTATATTTTGGATCAGTCCTTCCTGTATAAGTGCGAGGCTGTTGTCGAGGGAATAGTCCATGGACAACTGTCCTCCATCTGACCCGGCGAGCTGCTCCTGCAGCCAGAGGGACCCGGCTGGGACTGGACTGCATGACCATGCAAAGCGCAGGTCCGATAAAGCTCCGCTCTGCCTCTGACACCAGCAAATGGCAGCGCACCCCCCAGCCAGACGGTGTGGCGATTAGCATCCCTCCATCCTCCGACCACAACCACACTGCCAGCACAGGTGAAGCACACTGTCCATTTCACTATGGAGGGGCAGGAAGGCATGTAAGGTCATTTAGAAACTACTACCAATTCAGAAAAGACATCAGTTCAATTTTTAAAAATCCACGTACAAAACCTGTCGGGTACAAGAAAAAAAAAAAAAAAAACCAACAACTCAAATTATGCACAAATATGATTAAATTATCGGGAAAGAAAGGTTACTCTCCCCCCTTCCCAAACACACATACTTAATTTCCCTTCGGATGGTGCCGGTGACCTTTAAAAACACGGTCAGAGTGCCCCCCCCCCCCCGCCACCGCCACACGTACGCGCGCCAACACGCGCAGCAGGCCCGCGGCCAGATGCGCAGGTCTGCCGGAGACCCGCTTGCCAACAACCGACAAGACCAAACTCATCTGGTTTCTTTTTATTTAATTGGCAACGACAGCAAAAAACCATAGCCTTTTGACAAAGTCTTGAAAATAAAAAAATATATCATATAATTTCTTACAATAGTCTGCTAATCAAAAGAACATACTTTGTAGTCACAGCAGCTAATTCACTGACTGTACACACAGGTACGTGGCATCGTTAAGGAGGGCTTGTAGCTTGTTTACAAACGCTCAACACCAGCATCATTTTTTTTTTTTTTTAAAGTACATACATATACTACCAACTAGTAGTGTATCCATTTTTAAATTATTCAGATAAATAGACTTTATACATTGTCAGTTATAGCATTTGGAAAGAAAACCAACAAACAACAACTAAATAAAACTTTTAAAAAGTAACACCCTCATGGAACATTTTTTATTTGCATTCCCACAATTCAATGTAAAAAATAATAATATATAAAGTATCTATGTACCAGAAATCCAAACTGGTACTGCCAAATTAAGACAAAAACACAAAATAATTTGACTGCAGCTAACTTAATCACAAAGCTGTACAAGGTCAACATATCCACGATAAATACCAAAAACTAATTATTAAAAATTCTATTTAAAATCACTGAGAGGAGACCTAAGTATTCTTATTAAACACAGCTAAAACAAAGTACTATCTATGAAGATTCCCTTCCATGCAGAACTTATGCCATATCTGCTTTTCTGCAAAGACTAGAGGACAAGTTTTCCCCATTACACACGTTAGTTTCTCAAAACTTCATAAAATTAATTTCGTTAAATTTGAAAGTACATTAATATTTTTTAAATCACACCAAGTTGTTAAACATCGCTGATTACACAATATCTTCCTTTTCGTAAAGCTCAAAATTGTTCTACTTTCTATAGTCTAAGTCATCACTTTGATTATAAATGTAAATTCAATCTACAAGGTCTATCCAAGTAATAATTCTGAAGCCAATAAGCTGGTAATGTTCACAAATTAATTTTTTCTACGTAGTCCTTTATCTGAGAAATTATTCAAATGTTTGAGCTACGTCTACTCATTAAAAGCGCTCCAAAGTAGAGTAATTATCAGAGAGTTTTCTAGGTATCTGGTTTTACCAGCGAGATCAAAAATTCAGGAATTTGACTTAAAACATGTACAATGTGTAAAACAAAAATATTTAACAAATCAAACTGGAAAACAACATTAGGACCTCATATTGGACCAGGAATGTAAAAATCTTAAAATTAACAAAAGAATGCACGTAGATGCATATAAAATATGCATGACTGGATGTATGATAATGTAGATAACGTCTTGTAATGTTTTTTTTTTTTATCATTTTAAATTAGGGAAAACAGCAAAAAATGAAAATGACAGGAAGATACAACACAGCAACTTTGCTTAAACTAGTGACATTTTTAGAGTAAATAATATATGCAAGTATGACTAAGACCGCAAATATTGATGATGTAACAGGACTGGAAGCTAGACTCTCCCGATACAAAGCAGGATCCCTTGCGGTGTGACCATTTTTAAATTACTGTGCAAAAGAAGGGAACATGGCAGCCTGGTCGGGGTTGGGCGCCGGTCCTTAAAGAGCAGATTCATCACCGCGGTGATTCGTTGAATATGACAAACTTCATGAATATCAGAAGAACAGAAATAACGACACACTGAAAATTAAATTCCCAGCTCATTTTGGAACATCTAAATCAGACCACATCTTATTCCATATAATGGAGTTTATATATAGCTTTGAAAAAAGAATATCGTGGCTGAAAGGACAAATACTAAAAACTTTAGTAAACACTAAATCTATTTCATAAAAAACTGAAAGTGATTGCCAGGAAAGCTTCACCAACGTTTCAGATTTTAATTTGTAAGTTTCATTGTTGTGAGTAGCAGGTACACAGAAATTATTACTTTCATGTGTCAAATTTCTATATGTAAATTGTGATTATTTCATCTATTTGCATTCATCTGCACAACTGTCCAGCACTATTCTCTCAATAACCGGATAACCGTGGCTCCACAACTTGTATATGTGTGTCTAATTATATATGTCTTCATTTGCAATCCCTGAACTCTGTAGCGTCCCCCCAAACAAAATAAAACCTTATTTAAAAAAAATTGAAACTGACCCAAAAGATCTAACAGAACGGTATCATGAAACAGTGAGCAGAACCGGGCGAGGGGTGCCACACGGGCTCCTTTTCATGGGCCACGTGGATCCGAGCCAAAGAGTTCAGATGACGGGCGACGCTGGGGGAGAAACTGTGTTCCCCTGTTGTACATTTATTTACAGACTAACGCACCAGAGACTCGGAAGGATCGTGGTGCCCTGTGGGTTTCAGCTCAAAGACACAGCAGAATGCTGCGAGATCACGTCGCTGCCGTGAGATCACTTCTCTCTCCCAAGTCATTCTCACTGGCACACATGTTCGACAAGACGGACGAGCAACAGACTCGTGCTGACTGCAGAAGCCCCTTGGGTGCAGAGGAGGAGAAGCAGCTCTGGTCTCGGTGTCTGAGTGCCTGCAAGGAGCCAAGCAAGATTGCCCTGCTGAGGACCCCACCCCGATCACCAAATACCCTTGCGTTCCCTGCCTTTCCGACCTGCTTCACAAGCCTTCCATCAGCTTCTACAGGACTAAGAGGAAGCTGGGACCTCAGCTTCTGTTAAACATGACCCTCTGCCATCCTTAACATAAGCGCATTCTGCCCAGCCACACGAGGCCGTGTGTATACAAGCCAGCAAACCAGGTACACTTGAGTTGTGGCTGCAGCAGGGATTTAGTCACCAAATAACCACAATGGACTAAACCCCAGCTGACGCCCTATTCAGCAACTGTTCTATTGAGCCACCCCACTTCAGGCCATTACTCTGCTGTCCCCCACTTACATTCCCTTAGAGCATGTTACTCACCTCGCCATTCTTAGAAAGGTCAGTTCTACAGCCTGATATCTTCTCTAACGAAGTCCCGGGCTCCCCTCAACCTGCTCTCTCTCAGTGCCGACCCAACGAGGCATTACCTTAGGTGAGTGCCTGAATCAGAAAACCTACAGCCCTTGACACTTTCCTGTGTTGACCTGCCTGGAGCTAGAATATCCGACTGCCACCCATTTGGGTACATAAAAAACACAGCATGGCTGAGTTTATTATTATTATAGCCTTATTTTGGCTATTCATGCGTCAAGTTTTTAGCCATCAAATAACCATCCTTTCAAGTAAAAAAAAAACAAAAAAAAAAAAACACTAGAATAGTGACGAGTGTTACAAATGCAATATTAAAGGCTCAAAGTTACATTCGAAATGAGAACGAATGCTCAACGAGGACAAAGGAAGGGAAACAAGACATCCCTACATTTGAGACCCACCTGTGGCACATGGTTTAGCAGCGTTAAGAACAAGATTTTTTCTTTTGCCAACATCTTTCCATTTATTCAATGTATAAAAGTTTGGTTACTTCTGACTTTCTTTCCAGACATTCTTAAATAGAACAGGAGTTGGCTCTCTTTTTGGGTTTGGGGTCAGCGGCGCCCCGGCCCCCAGTGGCACAGATGCAGAAGGAGCAGGACGAGCAGAGGGTCTGCGAGAGACGTCTCAAGCCCAGCCGGAAGACGCTGTTGGAGAGGCTGTAGATGACGCAGTTGCAGAAACTGTTGCTGATGGCCAGCCACGTGGTGACAAAGGAGAGGATGGGGCTGACCAGGACGTGGGAGCTCTCTAGGAGGAGGTAGATGATGTAGGGCAGCCAGAGAACGTAGAAGACGCTAGTGATGCGAAAAAGTACCATAGCATAACGACGGTCCGGCCCGTGTCCCGTGGGGTGCCCGCCCTCTCCGGCCTCCATCTCTTGGCTGGGGAATCTTGCCCGTCGCTCGCTGATCTCACGGTTGTGCTGCTGACAGATGCGGAAGATGTGAAAGTAGGTGAAGCAGACCACCAAGGCAGCGGGAGCGTACAGGAGACACACCACGAAGCCAGTGAAAAGCGCCGACGTGGGCCAGGAGCGGGCACACCACTCGAAGATGTCTCCGTGGTAACCCGGCTTCCCCCAACCGAAGAAGGAAGGCAGAAACACCAGACAGGAGTAGATCCAGATGAGGGCGATGCAGCACCGCAGCCGGCAGGGCGTCACAAGCTGGTTGTAGGAGAGCGGCTTGGTGATGGCCAGGTAGCGGTCCACGCTGATGCAGGCCAGGCAGGCCATGGAGACGCTCTTGAGCACGGAGATGACGTAGCTGAACACCTGGCACGTGAGGGGCTCCTGCACACGGGCAGGATAGTGCAGCAGGGACAGCGTGGGTACGAGGCAGCTCAGGCCCACCAGCAGGTCGGCGTAAGCCATGGTCTGGATGAAGTAGCTGGTGGTGTAGTGGTGCAGCAGGGGGGCGCAGTGGAACACAAAGATCACCGTCAGGTTGCCCGCAATGATGAGTGCTGTCAGCAGGACAATGACCGCCGTCTCAAGGATGCAGGCCTCCGTGCCTTCGTTCAGCGCCCAGCCCAAGGGGCATGAGTGGTTGAGGGACACGCTCACGGGGCCTCCGAGGCTGCCATTTGCAGCAGGCAGATAGCTGGGCACCAGTTCAATGGATTTGGACTGGTTCATATTTCTAGTTCTGGTGGATTATGGGCCTTTTCTTAGTATACACACTGCGAGGCTAGAACTCTTGCCCACTATTTGTTTCTTTCTCATGAATAAACTACAAAAAGAAAATACAATAGCTAACAAAAAAACGACTGCAGCTCCCTGTCCTCCTTTCCACATTCCTGGGTATCTGGGTATAGACAGAGATGCCAGCCATTTTGTCAACAAAAATATAAATTAAAAGCAATAGCAATTTTTTTAAATACCACCAGTAATGTCGGTAAGTGAAAATGCAAATTGTGCGTCTGACAGCGGGTCAGTGCAGAGCACCTCCTAGCAGGTGGTGGTCACATCCTGTAATACCGGGGAGTCGCGGTCATGTGGTCCAGTGGGAGAGGGGGGTGCTTTGTGGTCCTTCAGAGAGAACAAGGCCAGGGAGGTTTTTAAATTTCTAAAACCTGGGGGAGATGATCTGCTCGTAGACCAAGATGAAGAAGATTAAACAGGTGATTCTCCTCTAGACAGCACACATCACCGTCAACCGTGTCCAGTTCCAACTCCAAACACACTGTTGAGTCGGCTGGAAAGGCAATTTGCTATGCAAGTACCTTCTCCACAGCCCTCGAGGTCCTGTAAGTCCAGTCTTGCCCAGCACCCGTACTTTTTAATCCCTTCTCCATCAACAGGGTGTCACTGTAATTATTTGGGCACCCAGTACCGCATTCATTGGCCAATTAAGTGCTTCGAATAAACATTCAGCTGCAGTCGGTGTCAAAGGTCTTTCTCCACAGATGCTTCGGGGACCGTCTTCAAGGCTCTCTGGCTGAAGGCAGACCAAGCAAGGAGAGCAATCAAGAGCAGTCGACTTTAGACGTGCTACAGAAGAAACCGGTGTCCCATATCCCTGCTCCAATCTGGAATAGCAGAGTCTGTTTCCCTTCAGCTCGTAACGAGGGTGAAGTTTCTCACGGCGGGTCCGTTCGGAAGGAAAGATTCCCCTTATTTTCAAGTCACGCCTTCTCCATCAGCTTCCGAAGGAACGAGTCAGGAAAAGGGAGAAAAGTTGCAGCGTTTACCTCTCGCTGGCAAGCTCCTGCAGCCGCGTGCCGCTCGTCCGCCACACGCAGCTCAGCCGCGCGTTTCCCTGTGGTGCTGCCTTTCTCTCATTGTCTTGGGAAGGAGGATAAGATCCATATACATCCACTCCTTCAGCAGCACCGGTTGTCCTCGCCTGTTGTTGTTGCAATCCAGTCGAATTAAGAGTCACAGAGCAGGAAGACTGCCCCCACGTCAGCCCGCCTCCCCTCTCAGTGAAATCCCCGTCCCAGCCACACGACAGAAAGTGAGCTAGCAGAATGGGCAGATGCCTCCCCGGGAGCCTTTATCTGCCAAAGGGCGTCCCTCGTTCCTCCGGCGGACCCGAAAGCTGAGCCCCTTGCGCTTGGAGCAAAACGGAGTGGACAAACGCGTCTTTAGAAACCCCGTAAAGTCACGGGGGGGTGGGGCTCGCAACAGACTCGGAACTACTTCCTGGCCAAAAACAGGAAAATAAATCCTTCTCAAAAGAACAAGAATAAAAGATGGAAATAAGACGTCCCCTCAGCGACGGTGCAGCGGGAGGGAGATGCTGTAACTGGCTCACAGTTCCCTTTCCCCCCCCTCTCTCTCTGTCTCTCTCTCTCTCCCTCCCTTGCTCTCTCTCGCTCGCTCTCCCCCCACCCCCTGCCGGCTGCACCTGATCTCCTTTCTCACTCAGCTCTTCCACATCCCCATCATGCCCCCCTCACACTCCCCCTGCCCTTTTCCTCACAGTCAAAATGAAAAAGTCACCCTTTTGCCCCCCCCCCCCCGAAATGAATACTGCCCCCCCAGCTCGTCTTTGCCTTTCTCCTTCCCTCAGCCACCCCCTCTCCACGACAGTCTATCTCCGCATGCCCCTCAGTTAGCCACACAGACCAATGACCATCCCCGGATCAGTCTGCCCCTTGGTTACAGTTGCCAGGCAATTCAGCTGCTTGGGACCCTCCCCTCAACTGAAGCCAAAAAGCACAACAGGCTGGGGCAAACTGGGAGGGGAGGGGGTATTTTCCCGGGAAAGAGGGAGGACGCTTGGCTGCTATTCACATTCCTCAGCCATCCATCATTCAGCTTGAAAAGGGGAAAAATATACTATACACACACACACACACACACACACACACACACAGGTATATTTTTTCCATTTATATAGTTAAAATGATAAATTATTGATTTTATAAAATATGCCATTGACGAATTATGATGGAAAAAAAAACATCCATCCAGGGTTCAGGAATTACAGTAAAACACTGAGCTGCAAAGTCCCTTTTCAGGACTGTGTCACACAGGAGAGAGGAGTGTGAGATTTGCACAGGGTCAGGTGTGACATGAGGAAGGCCAGGTGCTTTGCGCCCCCCCTTCCCCCAGACGACGTCGTTATTAATCCAATAATCATCCAAAAAGTGAAAGGGGGACCGGGGGGACCATGGCAAGAAGAGCATCCCGGCCTTCACCCAGACAGCTCGAGTGTGGGTGTGCCGGGAACAGGGCGCCACACCTGTGCGGGAATACAACATTCCTATCCACACTCGCACAGCCAAACATGGACCGCAAGCCCCCCCACACAATCACCAAGCCGGCAGCCTCTTTGAGAAGAGAAAAGGCGGGCGTGACCGGAGGAGTTTGGCTCGGTCGGCCCTCTGCGATCCACATTGTCACCTTGGTGTCAGCACTGAGCCAGGCACTGGTCAGCCGGGGACAGACTTGGTGAGACTGCAAAGAGCCACAGGAAGCCCCCTCTCACCATCTATAAATAACTCACAGGATTAAATAATCACTCGTAAGCGGAGGAAAAAAGAGGGAATATTTCTTAAGAGAGAAAAATGAACTTCAAAGCTACGCTTCAGCTTAAGATAAAATGTGCGTTCACTCCCTTTTATCCCACAGATGGCCGGTAAGACGGGCAGATTGACGGGCCCACGGCTCTCCGACAGCCAGTCCACGGCGGGGCCGGGCCTCCGCGAGCCAGCCAATCGGGACGCGGCAGCTGGCCCAGCGAGACTGGGAGGCGCGGTGAGCGACAGCGGGACGTGGTCCCATGGCACCTCTCAGCAGGGAGGAGACGGCAGCGTGAGGAGCAGAGGTATCTGAGGAGTGACGGGGGAGGGGTGGGGGGCGTAATTACAGTACACCACAGATATACGGGTGAACAGGACAACAGCGCAATAAATGCTGCATGCGCATTACGCTTAAGAGTTCAGCATGTTGTTCTACAGGGTGCAAAGGAAGAATTACGGCCAAAAAAAAAAATCCTTACAAAAATACCAGCACCTTAAAACTTAAATGAGTAAAAACAAAGGGAGAGCGATCCCCCAGCTTATCGTTTCTGTGGGCCCAGATGCGGAGGCAGTAAATCAGGCAAGAGAAGCACTGGCTTCATGCGCACCCCCCAGCAAACTGCTGCACACGCTCGTTTTCTGCAAGCCAGCATCACTCTGTGCGTCCAAGAAGTCTCAAGTGGAGAGACAGACATGAGGAATGTCAGGGGGGGCATTCGTCATTGACTGCTTAGAGTGGACCACCATTGGAGGTGAGTGTCTCTCACCTGACGGCAACCCCCCCCAACCCATGTACAGACCACAAGTGCACACAGTGACACCCCCCCGATACAGAGACGGCTCATGCCCTCGTTCAGACGCTAAAACACTGTTGGAACGAGTGTAGATTTACCGCAGCAATATCCTGTGACCGCGGGCCACGTAATTACCCAGGATTCAATCAGCATGATCATCACAACTGAGCACAGACAGAGCTGTTAATACTGGGAGTTTTTTTTGGTTTAAATCATGGCCAAAGCAGCAAGGCTGGCTGCTCTTCCCCTCACCACCGCCCCCGGGCTTCCCGTTTATATTATTGTCACGGTAACGGAGATATCTGTGCCATTAATTTCAACAAGAGTGAAAATAAGAATCTAATTAATGAATGAATTGCGTGGCCCGGCCCGCGGGAGCTGGTGTTATGTAACCACAGGTACGGGCTTGGCGGCTCGCTTGGGCCTGCGGTATTCCCGCTGAGCTGGGAAGGCCCGGAGCGGAGCTGGAATCAACACCATCCAGCCAACCCACGGGCAGACACGCTGTCGTTCGGAGGAATCGATTATCACCGATGCCCCTGCTTGGGGAAACTTGGGGACAGTTTGGCGCAGCAAATGCAGTTATCAGCCACGCTAGATAAGGCAGAGAGAGTTCAGCCATGCCGTAACATGCTGATTATACAATGCAACCATTACTGTTATTGTTATTGCGAATGGTGTTTTTCGTGTCCAGTGAAACACGGTTGCCTGGGTGTGTAACATGCCAGCACGACAATGTGAGTGCAGCCTACAAGCGCTGAGCGCAGGGACATGACACCTCCCCCCCACCCTCCGTTTCCCAGCATTAACCCCATTCCATCAACCCGGACGCCGGGCAACAAGGAGGAGGTCATACGAGACGAGGAGCACTCTGTTTGCCCACAGGCCGGCTCGTGGCCGCTCTCGACAGCACGGCTCAGAGCGTTACACACCAAGAGGTGTGGAGGGGAATCAGTACGTTAAGATAATTGCAGAGAAGGGGAAAAAAGAAATACCCTTCAAATTCTGAAACATCAGCACAAACCAATTAAACATATTCCTGAGAAACAAGCGAGACAGCTGGCCAGCAGGACGCTGGAAACGGTAATCGCTGCAAGGGGCAATTCATCACAGCCTCACGCTGGGACCATAGGAGATACGGGGCGTCGGACTGATGCAAGCGGAAAGCAGCTGAATGAAAAGCTCCCGCTGTCTCCAGAAGGGTTAAATACAAAGTGGTGGATAGGTGGGACAGACAGCCGAAACGCTCACCGGCCGCCCACGCAAAAGCGGCACGGACCGTCACCCTCAGCGGGCTTCACAGCACCGACGGAGTATTAACAGGCTGCTCCACCGTGGCGACTCCACACCGAGCAGTCATTCTGCTGCCGGAGAAGCCCGACCCCAGCCCAGCGCCATGCAGGCGCGTGTCTAATTACCAGAGGGACGGACTGACCCCCCCCCCCCCCCCCCCCCTCCCCCCCACCGGCGGCCGGGGACCGCGGCGGGGGCGCGCTGCCCGCCGGGCGCGGGCGGGCGGGCCCCGGCTCGGCCGGCGGGGGGG
>JAAGVU020000032.1:22415803-22426794 GCA_011763525.2 Mormyrus iriodes
GGAACCCCCCCCCCCCCTCCCCTCCCCGCTGGCGCCGTTGCAATTAACAGAGGGGCGGACTCCCCCCCCCCCCCCCCCCCTTACCTTGGTTATGAGCAGGCGGTAGCAGTGCAGCAGTGTCGGGTCGTTCTGGCAGCCGGAGAGGAGCTGCCAGACCTCGGCGCGCAGGGCCTCAGGGATGCCGGTCCGGACGAGGGCGCTCAGGCCCTTGGGGCGCGCCGCCAGGTTACCGTGCCTGACGGGCACAAGGGACAGTGTCAGTGCAGCATGGCACACAGTGAGGGCCAACACTGTAAAGATGCCCTAGTCCAACATCGATTATAAAGTCACATATTAAGTCAGGTTACTATATCCACAATACAGATCATATTTCCAGACAGACTCCCTACTTGGATCACAATAGAATTTACCTTAATTATTGACAGGGTCCTTTCTTTAAGTTTATAATACCCAGCCCGGTATATTAAGGAATATAGGCTTCATTCCTCCACTAACCAATGCAAAGCTACCAGACTTCAATTTCAATTAAATAAAATCCTGAAACTTTATAAATAGATAGATCAATGTGCATTTTAATCTATAAATTTAATAAAATGTTTGGACTATACGGTTTCCAGTTCTTTAATTAACACAAAACTACAGGCTTGTCTGCCAAAAAGACCGACTGAAAAATTAAAACATAATAATAATTAGAGAATGGCTTCATTCAGTTCCCACGGTAAGTAAATGGAAAGTAATTAGCTGTGATTATCCCCCCCAGTTCACTCAGGAGGTGCTGGCTGGCTGCAGCCACCGCCCGCTATCACCGGCAGCCACTGACAGTGGCAGATTCTCTCTTTATTAAATTTTGAGTGAATTTTACTTAAAAGTGAAACAAGAAGCCAGTGAATGCTGCCTCGGCATCTCCCATGTGATTCCATCAAAACAGTCAAACTCCACGCGGCGACGTGTGAAGCGATTCTGCATGTGGAGATTCATTTTCATTACGTTCGGAAATCCCAGAAGTGCTTCTGCCGAGGTCTGATTGCCTCTGCAGTGTCCGCTTAAGGGGCCAGAAGTCAGCGTCGCCAAAACAAGCATGTGAAACCCAAGAGCTCGTATTACATTTCATTCGCATTATAGCGGTTTAGCCACGTCGCCGATCTTCCTTGATCATCCTGTACTTTTTAGAAAACAGCCTAGCAGTTTGACTCATCAGTTTGACTGATCATTCATGCTTAGCCATCCTGAGGCTACTAGGGATGGGCATTTCAGGCAGAATTAATAGTCGAATTTCACCAGTCTGTATTAGAATATTTGATTAACCCCGCCTCAGCCCCACCACATGCATAGAGAAACGTGTATGGAGCATAGGTTAAAATATATATCTTTCTTTCTATGCAAAATGTGATATTACTCATTCCTGCAAAAACGATGATGTAAAATATTTTAAAAAATAGCATGAATAAATTAAATTGAAACTCAAATTAATCTGTAGCCTCAGCTGAAACTCAAATTAAATTAAACTGAAGAGATAGCCCAAGTGCAGTGGGGTAGAGCAGCCCTTCACAGCCGGCACCTTGGGCAGTTATGGCGAATGGCGAGTGCTTTATTGCTAACAAAACAATCCTAATACTTCTCTAGCTTACCGACTATTACCTTTAATTTAGCTCCACACATTCATTTTCATGAAACGTCACGTTTCAAAAGGATAACATTAAAAGTGGCCTTGAAACTAGGGCCACCGCCGAAAATGTACCTAAAACTAGATCTAAACAGAACTTGATATCTATCAGTAGAGTCTGTCTTTACTGGGAAAGGTAAGTTAGTAGTTAACTTGCTAGAAAGTAGCCCATTGACAATAGCCTACTGGTACACTGACAATTCACTCTTATTAAAAATTTGATTAAGAATGAATTTCACAGAATATGAATTAAGAACATTTTTAACAAACACCATGACATCTA
Organism: Mormyrus iriodes; assembly: GCA_011763525.2. Taxonomy (NCBI): domain Eukaryota; kingdom Metazoa; phylum Chordata; class Actinopteri; order Osteoglossiformes; family Mormyridae; genus Mormyrus; species Mormyrus iriodes. Next base: position 22,417,750 of record JAAGVU020000032.1, read on the forward strand.
AATGTACACATAAAATTAACAGCAGCACTGGAATCAGATTCTCTTACACTTGTGGCCTTGAGTCGTGCCAACAGACACAAAGCAGTGCTGACAAATTACTTGCTTTTCCATAATATCATCTATATAGAAACCAAAATATTTCCATACAGCTAAAAGACAAATGTCTTTTTGTGATCAGTTCTTGTTCGCCTCAGTCCTTTTTGTAACGCTTCTCACAAACGCACCATATTAAGAGTGAGCAAAGGCGAAAATGTCCATAGGCTCACAGAGCAAAACCAGAGCTCACGCAAAATTAGACTTCAGAACAAATAAACGGCAAACTTATAAGAGGACGGATAAATTACAACCAATTACATTGCTGCCAAAAAATATATTTTTTGATTTTAAGATTTTTTTCTCTCCGGTTTTATACACTATCAAATATTTGACGATACAGAATGATCCCTAGACATTCACTCACCATCTGCTAAGGATCCCACCCCAAGACTCCAGGATCTTCTCTGGACATTCCTTGGAAACGTCACCAGTGCCACTGGAGATCTCACTGTCGCTGTCTACAGGAGAAGAGTGGAAGCAGCTGAGATGAGGGACCAGTCACCCGAGCGACTGTATGCAAACCCTATACCAACATTTTTTCAAAATGGAATGTTCCAGCAATGCAGAACCAATGAGGAAGCTGACACACACAAGCAAACAGCACAATTTATACCAAGCAGCTAAATGAAAGTTATACAGAAAAAAAAAAAGAGTGCATGTGTTATAAATACTGTTTGTAAGCATATTTTTGCTTTCCTACAGGGGGCCAGTATCACGAAGCTGGATTTCTTGCTTAGCCAGAAAACTTGTCGGATTTAAGGTATACCTGTTTAAATAGAGTATCTCCATTCACCTACATTTAGCCTAGGCTACCTTAAATCCAACAAGTTGTTATCTGGCTAAGCTAGAAATCCTGCTTCGTGATATAAGCCCCTGGTCTGAAAAACCACGCATCTCATCTTCATCCACAAACTGTAGCTTAGCAACCATGTTTACCCATTGTGATGTGTACATTATAAATTTTACTTGCCTGCAGGTCAGTATGAAAGGCCCTTTGCTCAGTACAATAGCAGGCAGCATCCTGAGACTTGAAGTCAATATCCTTAACCATTACTCCACCTGCTGGTCAAACTATCAAATGGCACTGACACCTTCATACTCCATACCAGAAAAACACTTTTACCAAACTGGCAAAAAGCATCAGAAACAGGAATCACACAGAAGGAACAGGTGGCTAACTCTCCGACGGTGACACAAATGGAATAAACCTGCAGTGGGCCCTACGACTGTTTGACCTTCAGGTGACCTTGAAGGCCAGACGCTCCCCAGACAGATACGCTTCAGCAAATGGACTGTGAGATTCTGCTAATCGAGAGCACGGCAGCAAGCCGGCGCCGCATGAAACGGGGACGCTAAACTGACACGGTGCAAAGCATAGCAGCCCTGACGTCTGGCAGTGCCGACCTCCAGCAGGACTTTCTATGTTCCTTTAAGGAAACTGGGAGACATTTTATCCCTCAGAAAAAGGCTCAGAATGGCTCCCTCATAGCAGTGCCACTTGGGGGGTGGGATGGTGGGGGGGGCGGTTGACTGTCTACAGTGACGGCACATTCTGTATGGATTTGGGTGTGGGCGGCCTGTCCGCCCCCCTTTCCTTCTCTCCTTTATTCATCATCTCTCCATTTACAGGGATGCCACGCTCCAAAATGAACGGGTGGTCTGTACCACATATCTAACATTTTATTTATTTATTATTACTGCCTTAAGGAACATTACATGCTAACAGCCCGACTGCTGAGCTGCAGCAGAAGCAGAATGGCTGCGCAGTAGCCAACTCTAGGAACATTATTTACAGTGGAAAGCAGTACCAGCAACGCTCCTGTTATTTACAATAGTTTATTTTACTGCCCAACATCACCTCTGAGGGGCGCTACTGAGTCAACATAAATGTCTTACAGCCTAATACGGCCCTCAATAAGTGAGAGACTTTGGTTAAAAAGTGCACTTCTTACGAAATAAATTATTATTATATTACATTACATTTGTGTGCCCTGTGACCCTGAGCAGGACTAGCAATTAGAAGATGGATAGACAGAATGATAGGCACAAATATACACAAAATATAACTGAGATGAAGATCAAATCAGGATAAATTCTTATGAAAAATTTCCGGAAGAAAGCACAGCCATTCCTGAGAGCTCAGTGGATGATGCCTGGCCGGATCGCTGCCCTATTACAGAAGCTGTTATTTTTGGTCTTGTAACAGGACTGTGACTGGTGCTCTTTGCCCTGCCCCCACCCCACTGGCCCCCTTTTTTGGGATTTCAGCCCCTTTTGGGCCTACATCAAATGAGGCGTAATATCATCGCGACCGGAGACCAGATGCACAGGTCAAGGGGCGCCAGAGAGGATCTGACCCTGTAAGCTGTCAGGACAGACTGTTCAATCTCAATTCCACATGACAGCAAATTAAAATAATGTTAGAGCACGCACACACACACACACACACACACACACACACACATCTTTTCAAAATATAATTTTATAATTTCTATAATATAATAAAGATTTAAAAACTGCATTCCCTTTGCACACCATCTCCAAAAAAAATTTTTTTATCTCACTATTTTGGTCAAGCGATATTTCGACAGCACCCAGCCCTCCGGTAGAAACACACGCTTGTTGTATTTTTTTACCCAAACACACTTACTGCTGATGCATGACCAAAGATACACAGAGATAAATCCTTTATGCACGGCACACGCCGCCTATTAGCTGGAAACACACTGACACGGACTTCACCGTGATGTATGGGCGGTTTATTTCTGGCTACCTTCCATCCAGCCTTTTTTAAGAAACTGCTTTTCCAAATATCCTTTTCTGGAAGCACGTGGCCCGGGACTAAGTGCGCCTTACACGAGACGCACACGAGCCCGCAAATGCGCGAGCTTTCACTGACACTACTGCTTTACTCCAGCTACAGGAAGATCAAAGAGATCTGCTGGCTTCCCTTCTCCGTGGATGTCGACAGAAGGCATCGCAATGCTGAAACTTCGGCATTTAGAAACTGTATTTACTACACTAATGCTGTAACTGAGTTGGGGGGGCTGTCGTTCCAAGGCACATCCATCAATGGGAACAGGAATGCTCGTAAAGGAATCTTTCATAAGATGTGGGAAAGGCTGTTTGTCTGCCCTAAAAGGCATTAATTATCTTTCTGGTTTTAAACGAGGAAGCACTGAAAGGCGTTCCACGCTAAAAGACAAAAGAATGCAGGAAACCTCAAAGCCACAGCAGCACGTGTGCGTGGCGAGTCTAGCTCGCTCTGTGCAGTTTATAAGCAGGGGCAGGCCGGCCTCGCTACCCAATGGGGGGGCGGAGCACTGCACAGCGGCCTCCAAAGGGCCGGTCGGTGCCTCATCTCTATCCTGAGCTGCCAGCTGTCAAAAACAGGCCCTTAAAACGCTAAAAAGGGCAGACGTCTCTCCACCTCGAGCAGCGCTCCAGATGCAACAAAATTAAATTTCACAGTTGATTCATGATTGCCAAAATAAGGGGGAGGGGCAGCAAAATGAGCCAGAACCGATCACCTCATTTCATAATGTGACACCGGGTGCCCAAATCGCGTCTAAATATAAAACGTTCTCCAAATGAAATAAAAGCAATCCGGTGTTTGTGTTCAAAGAGGCTCACAAGAAAGGAAAGGTGAAAGCCTAGGTGCTTTTTTATTCCCCTTTTAAGTAACCTGAAGGACACCTGAAGCTATTCCAGGATAAAGTTCACAGCGTGTTCTGTGAAATCTGAATTACTGCGTAATCACTGCTCCAGTGGATATCCTCAGATGACATAATACTGCAGGGTAGCAGTATTGCAACACATACAAATAAACAAACAGACATGTATCCGTCACGTTACCCGCCCGGCGCAAGGGGCCGTACCTTCCTCCAGCTCCTCTTCCTCGCCAGGGGACACCAGTCGGTCCTGTGTCCCATTTGCCCTCTCAGTCTCTCTCTGCAGGCTCACCACCTCGAAAATGGCGTCTCCCTGGCTGCCCTTCTGGCTGCTCTGGGGGGACATGAATGGCAGGACAGAGTCAGGGAGAGTCTGGGGGAGAGTCGGGGGGCCACAAGTGTAGACAGCTTAACTCAAAAATGAGAACTGTGCCTGCTGGAGAAACATTCATCAAGCTGGGAACATGGAAAATGACAAAGCATTTTTACAGATGAATCACCCAAAAATGACTGAGCATTTGACAGTCCTACATCGACATGTGGTTAGAAAATGTGTCATTTCGGGGGGGGGGGGGGGAATCAGCCATCTTTGTGCCCTCATGGTAGCCTAAGCCGGAGCCTGCCACAACCTGCTGCCCAAATGCTACAAGCAAAGTCTCTTACAGCCCGCGGCTGGTACCAGCGCCGAGATATAAACCGTACATTTATTAACAGCGACGACAACTATTCACAAATTCCCTTTGCTTAAGATAAATAAATAAGCATGCAGTAATAAGCGGGAATGGATGCTGTGCTAATACCATAATGCTATATCTTTTAATTAGCTGTCGACTGGAGCCCGGCGCTCTCTCCCTCTCCACCATGAGATAGCGATGCAGCCAATCAGGCAGTGATGGCGGCCGCTGCCCTCATTACCCCGGCAGGATAACGAGAGTCGGCCCCTTATTAGCTGCCGATAACACAGAGGCTCCATTTGCCGCATGAGAGGCTCCGGGGGGGGGGAGGCTGTGGGCATTTCCACTCCTGCGGAGGGACCCGCTTTCTGTAGCCCGCCGGATAAGCCGGACACCCGAACAAACTCTATATGCGACACATCGGAGGATCTCTAAAAGTCAAAAAGTGAGAAACAAAGGGTCACACGGGGGTCACCCCAGGATGTAACTGTGCTCCCCCTGACATACCTGTCTCAGCTTGAGGTAGAAGGTTTCAGTGAAGGCCTTCCGGCTGAAGTACCAGAACCTTTCATTGGCCGGGTAGACCCTCACCAGCGTCTCCATCAGGAAACGGACAGGCTCCACCACCTCAGTCACCACGAGGTCCACCGCCACCGTCATGTACACCTGCTTGTCTGTGGGGAAGGGTGGAAAAGAGTCCGGTTGGGAAAGGTGACCTGGGTGCCCCTTGACCGCAAACTACGAAGGCAGCGTCAAGGAGATGCAGCCCTTTCTGGGTCACGATTTACAGTCAGCTATCTGGTTTAATCAAACGCAACATCAACTCTAGTTAAGCGGACGGCAGCATTCTACCTTACAGTGTGCACTGCTACCAGATGATGGTTAAAATAATTACGCTTGTTAAGGGTCTTACACATAAGTCTAATTATCAAGCTGTGGACAAGAGGAAAGCAAACCTATTTCACACCAAGGAGATTTTACTATTTTAATTAACGGGACGAATACAGAGACTAAAACCTTTCAGGGAATAAAAAAACAAGCCTAAAAATAGATTCCAATTACACCGTTAACGTGGAGCGTGAAATCCTGATTTGGAAGGATGCTGTGGGACACTGTATATCTGTAAGCTTCAGTTACGAGGAGGCCACTCATCTTCGGAAGGGTGACAGCAGCTCGGGGATGACCAGAAGCGTTTCGACAACATGACAGCCATTTCCTTCACCGCCGGAGAGTCGTTGTAAAATATCAGGGCATTCGCAGAGGCGGACCAAGTGATGATCCCAAGTAAAAGTCCATGACTACATTCAGGTATATCACAAGTAATTACTAAAAAAACTGACAGGCATCGTGTGGGCCTTCTGGCAACTCCAAGAGACAGCTCACAAACTGCTGCATTTACCATACTATTATATATTCAGATACAGCACAATGCACTGTCAGAGGTAATCATGACCGCAGAGAATTCCGCAGCTCTTGGCTTTCAGAGCAATGGCCCCCAACACAAAGTCAGCCATGGGCGCTCAGGCATTTCGACAAACTAAGGCTGCACGCTTCACCTTTAGGTGTGTCCTCGTTCAGCACCTGGAATGTGGGAGTGTTTGGACTCCAGGTGCCGGTGATCACATAGGCTTTCCCATCAAGGCTCTTCCCCATTGACTCCTGACATTTAGAGGGACACAATAAAGCGTAAACACACAGACATGCACAATGTCCGGCACGCAAACGCATAAAAAGCCCATACTTTATTCAACCTTGCATTGTTTCACCGTGACAGCTTGAAGAACTGCAATACACAGGCATTCCATCAATATATAACAGTTGTTACGCTTTGACACAATACTGAATATCAAATCAAACAGGAACAGAATGATTAACCATGTAATGAATATTTAAGTAAAGCTAGTTATGTCCTATCACCATTTAACAAATACGACTGCTGGTTTAATACCGATACATTAGCACTAATATGGCTAAATATCTATTGTCTGTGTTTTCCCAAATAAGGAAAACGATTTGTGATATAATGCCTAACTAGTAATGATTCTTTACTAATATTACTGGTCAAAATTCACACCTCTGTTTAACATCAGCTAGCTATTGTAGTTGACTTCCTTTTAAAGAAAAATGTCAGACCTGAGTAATAAACCAGCTATTTTCATAAAGATATTCTGAAAGGTAAATATTTTTAAAAGCATTACTCAGTGCAATGTATTTTTCAACAAACTGTCGTTAATCTGCATTTTTTTCTAATGAATGTCATATACTAATAGCACTCTGTGGCAGACATTTAACATCTGGTCAGACGCAAATGCATTTAAAAAATCTCATTATTATATGTACACATTTTACATGTATATCAACATATCACTATGTCCACTGTGAAGTGACAGGGGGCACTGTGCGCACAGGAACAGCTGGTCAGGCAATGCGCCTACAAATGTTATTTACCCTACTGCATTCCTCTATGGAATTAAAAGGAATTCTCTGGGATTCTGTCTCTTTGGTTAACAAGTACTTCATATTGCAAAAGCAAAAATTCCTTTTATTTGTAATTACAGGAAAAAGATTCTCCTGCGGACCGCAGCAGGCCGGCCTTTGGTATCTCTGCACTTGGCACGAACGGCATTCAATTCCCATAATGCACTGCTGCATCAGCCCCATGCCAATCGCGGTGCTGTCCATTGCTGCCGGGCCACAAAAATCCTCCACTCACTGTCTCCAATGTGTCCTGGCTGTTAGCAGAGGTGTTTTTTTTCCTCCCCGATAATAGTTTTTTTAGCCCTTTTTCCCCCCATTCAGGCCAGATTTATGTAGCAGCCGGGCTTTCAATGTTCCCCGAGCCCCACCATCCCCGCCACAGAGGAGTGAATCTGCTTTACGGTGGCCAGGGGGCTCGCCCTGACCTCCCTGACAACTGCCCTCCGCACCGACACCAGTCTTTAAGGACGACTTGGCCTACGCCCATCCACGGTTGTGGCATGAGTCTCTTCCCAATCCTTCCTGTACTACATCGTGTTACAATCCGAATCCAGGACGAGGTTGTAATTCCCTATGTTCTTGTTGACTGACCAACTGAGGGACTTCCCAGAGACAAGTGAATTTTTTTTAGCCTATACCCTGATTGGATCCAGGGAACCAATTAATTTGATTTTATGAGTAATTAAGGGAGTATTGCCCAGATCAAAGAGAAGAAATCACAAAAAAAGAAAACATTTTTCACAGCAACTATACCTAACGGTAGAAGCAGACATGCAATTATTCAGTTGTTTTCATGATATTTGACCTACAGGACTGTGATGTAAACATACAACCCTGTTTCCAAAAAAGGTGGGACGCTTTGTAAAATGTAAATAAACACAGAATGCAATGATTTGCAAATCATATAAACCCAATTTAATTGAAGAACAGCACATCAAATGTGGAAACTGAAAAATTCTGACAAATATATGCTCAATTTGAATTTGATGCCAGCAACCTGTTTAAAAAAAGTTGGGACAGGGGCAACAAAAGACTGTAAAAGTTGTGTAATGTTAAAACAAAACACCTGGTCGAATATCGCACAACTAATTAGGTTAACTGGCAACAGCTCAGTAAGATGACTGTGTCTCTGTGCAGTGAACATGGGAAAAGGTTCACCACACTGCGAAAGACTGCATGGGCAAAAAGTGCAACAGTTTAAGAATAATATTCCTCAATGCAATACAGACACTCCTCACTTAATGACCTGCCTGTTTAACGACCTCCTGGACTTACGACCAGCTCAGCAGACCAGTCAGTATCGTACGCTGCACAAGAACTTTGGTCATGGAAACGACTCTCAGCGTCAGGCATCTCATCTCACATCACCCCGTCTCAGTTTCAGTCACAGTCTCAGTCTCGTTCCCACAGTCCCTCAGTATTCACTACACTAGTGTTCGCGATCTCCAAGACTACATATTTCGCCTATAAACTGGTGCTGTCAGATATTCAACCTGCATGATCAGAGTATCAGCGGTGAGGCGGCAGGCACAGGCGTAGAATCAGCGGGGAATTTTGTTGAATTTGAAGAATTTAAAGAAATCAAGTTATACAAATTAAAATAAAGTTATCAAGCTGGAGTTTCTTTTAGACCTTTTCTTTATTCAGAATAAATAAAAATATTAGCTGTATTTACAGTATGCAAACCTAAGTAATGTATAATAGAGCTGATTTCCTCTGTTCTGTTTATTACAGTATACAGTACACTACCATGTAAACATTGCACAATTCATAACATTTTTAGTATATTTCAAAGGTGACATTAAAACAATATCTAAAGATGGCTGACACAACCCCACTACCAGTACAGTATGTCTGATGTATCGGTAAAGGGCGGCTCCTCGGTTATCGACTAGTTCACTTTAACGACCTAGTCGTAGGAACTGAACGCGGTTGTTAAGTGAGTAGTGTCTGTATTGCAAAGAATTTGGGAATTTTGTCATCTATGGTATGTAATATCATTAAAAGATTCAGAGAATCCAGAAAATTTTCTGTACGCAGAGGACAAAGCTGAAAACCAATATTGGACAGCCGTGATGTTCAGGTCCTCAGGCCACTGCATTAAAAACAGATTCTATAGTGGTAAT
>JAAGVU020000032.1:22435899-22447166 GCA_011763525.2 Mormyrus iriodes
TACATACATACACACACACACACACACACACACACACATATATATAAACTTTGTTTTCCATTAATTACTTAAAGAATACAACGTGAGGAACTTTTAACATGCCCTGTTCATGAGAACACACAACCACTTTGTATCTTTTTACTGCAACTCAGCATCATATGGAAGTCCATAAAGGACATCCATGAAATACCCTTTTCTGTCTTTTCTCGTGATCTTAACATAACCAATGCAGTTTTCTCGAGACCTCAGAATAACAAAACAGTTCCCTTGTTATTATACAAAAAAAAAAACTGCGTTTGTCAAGAGGGAAGTGGATTCCATTAAAAACGGCATTGAATCCACGCAGTTTTTTTTTTATTGCATTCCCACCAAAAATCTATATAATTCCCCCCCTAAGTGCTACATATAAGGGGGGATTCGCCCCCGCTGTAGCAAATGAATGCCAAGCCCTGAATGCATGCCCTCTGTGGACTTCCGGATCAGACATTTAGGGAATCAACAGCAGCAGCAGAACTTTATTTTACACTATTATGGTTAAACTTTGCAATTAGTCCCTGGTTCACATACATGCCAAACCATGGGTGGAGGGGGGGACGGGGATCTGTATGGATCACAGATCAACGATCATCTGTTACACCACTAGTCATGGATTCCCAAGACTCACTGATGCTCATGGGGAGTGAAGACTAGCCCGTCTGGCTCAATCCCACAGGAAAGCTACTAGCACAAATTGCTGAAAAAGTTAATGCTGGCTGTGATAGAAAGGTGTCAGAACATCGCAGCTTGCTGCGTAAGGACATGCGTAGCTACAGACTGGTCAGTGTCCATACTGACCCCTGTCCACCGCTGAAAGCACCTACAAGGATCATGTGAGTATTAGAACAGGACCATGGAGCAATGGACGAAGGTGACCTGGTCTGATGAGGCACATTTTCTGTTACAGACACACAGCCGTCTGAATGGTACATGTCATTACCCTGGAAAAGAGATGGCACCGGGATGCATTATGGTAAAAAGGCAAGTGAGCAGAGGCAGTGTGATACTCTGGGCAATGTTCTGCTTGGAAAACTTGGGACCTGGCATTCATATGGATGTTACTTTGGCATATACCACTGACAAAAACATTGCTGGAGACCAAGTGCACCCCTTCATGGCAACGGTATTCCCCTATGGCAGTGGCCTCTTTCAGTAGGATAATGTGCCCTGTCACACTGCAAAAAGGGTTCAGGAATGGTTTGAGGAACATGAAAATGACCTCAAGGTGTTGACTTGGCCTCCAAATTCCCCAGATCTCAATCCGATCGAGCGTCTGTGGGATGTGCCAGACAAACAAGTCTGATTCATGGAGGTCCCACCTTGCAACCTACAGGACTTAAAGGACCTGCTGCTAACATCTTGGTGTCAGATACCACAAGACACCTTCAGAGGACTCGTGGAGTCATTTTCTCAATGGGTCAGAGCAGTTTTGGTAGCACAGGGTGGAACCTACACAATATTAGGCAGGTGGCTTTAATGCAATGGCTGATCAATGTACAGATACAGTTGAGAGCCTTAATGCAATCAGCCTCACCAGGCCTGCACCTATTCTTCCATGAGCCACCACTGACTATACACAATGACAATGATAAATTTCACTGAACGAAAATAGCACAGTATAATGGAAATATTTTCATCAACATTTTGCCAGGTGGCTACCGGACTGCTACTAATAAAAATTTGCCAAGTGGAGGGCTAACAACTAAAAAAAAAACAATATTATCTTTATTATAGATTCAGAAAATCATCTTGTGCCCCACAGTTTGAGGTCCAAAACCATATGCATTCCCCGTCCAGTTAATACAGTAAAAAGTATTCTGTCAAACAAAGAAAACAGACATTTTTATTGCTCAATCTGTGTATTGCTTATACTGACCATTTTTAAAGTGATCTTCATGCAGATAATGGACCTTTGCGACAGGCACCCAAACCAAGACCCTGAGAAATCAAAATTAACAAATAAGCTAAAATCTAATGAGCCATCTGTCCTGAACACCACAGGACTCACCCAAGCTGCCCCGCTACGTCGTGCCCCCCCATACTCTTTTGGAGACTCAAACCCTCAGATCCGCACAGACCCACAGAGCTGTGGCAAGCCAAAGGGCGGTCTAAACAACAGCTACAGGCCACCAGCGAACAAAACACAATAAAATCATTTAAACGCTAATGAACGCACCATTATTTACGCTAGTGTTCTTTCCAGAGAAAATGACAAGGGGAGGGGGGATTGTGAAGAAATTCCCCTTTAAAAAGACAAAAGACACAGAAGCAAGGCTACAATGGTGGCAGGTGTGCAAAGATACACATGAGGAACACAAATGTAAATGTGAAACGGGGAGATCAGAGGAGCACTTCTTCAAATCAGTTTCCACAAGAGGGGAAACAAGCATGGAGGTCCCCAAAATACTCAGAATGCAATGGCTACTTAACAGTAAAACACCTCAAACAGATGATCGACACCTTCATAAGCTGGTAAGCGCACTCTAAGATCTGATGACAATGCATATTGTTAGTATTAAGCTGTAGCCATGTGGAAAGTGTCATTTAAACAATCCGCCACCACAACGTAAAGGACGAACAGGCTTTGCTATGAGGGAGGCCTGACCAACCAGCGTCTGCCGCAAACCAAGTGTCAAAACCACAGTCAACATGTCTTTTAGCACGGAGATCATTCTGTAGCATATATGCAACTGCTTTATGATATTCACTGACAATCTGTTAATTAAAACCTCCAGTAAGCTAATTTTCAGTGCATTTACAGCAGAAGGTACTTATTACTTAGAGGGTGAAAATAATTATTGTGCATTTATTGTACAGCTAAACCATATACTTTATATCACGGTAATGACGACTTGTAAGGGGCCTAGGGAGAGAGAAGCTACTCTGCGGAAACACTAAATGGAAAAATAAGCTACCCAGCAATTAAGGGAGAACACACTGCAAAAATCTCCAGGCAACCATCTAAAAACAAAAATACACATGTAAAGAGGCAGCAATTATACAGATAATGCCAATGAAATGGCTCAAATGGAATGAAGAATTTCGTTTTAGAGTGTTAAACATTAAAACATTTAAATAGCAGAGACAGACAAAAGCAGATGGATGGGAGTTTTGCAAAGCAGTACAGCGGCCCTCTACAAAAGGAGTTGGAAAGAGTACATTTAAAAACCACTTATAGTGATCATGTCTGTCCGGGTGAAAGTGATCATTAAACCTGAATCTTTCTTCTTCTGCTTTCTTTCTCAGGCAGGTTACCATCTGACCGACATTTGTATATTTACATGATTTTATAGTTACATGAATATAAAACATTGAAATGGAAAGTGTTATTTACTGAATTTTATTGACACTTTCAGAATACGGTAGACCTACAGCTTTCAAATGCTTTTCAAATGACAATACTGTACAAATTAAATTACTGAAGTGTGCATAATTCAAATATGCTACAAATACAGTACTGTTCATAAAATATAGCTTATTGTAGTTTCGCTGCTGCATATCGGTGGCTCGTTCTTGGCAGTTTATCATAAGCTGTGATGTGTCTCTGTGTCACTGAGAGAAAATGCCTTTCTTTTTCCCCGTTGTGTTTTCTGTGCATGCAGCGTTAGCCTCAGGTAACTAGCCACAAGCAGACGGGTCACCACAAGGCAAAGTAGGCAAGTATAAAAAGAATTACCGCAGTTTTATTTTTATCCATATGTTGTCATGTATAAAAAGACCCAAAATGAACACTGTAAGCGGACTGCTTGATTACTATAAGTGAATAATTTAAATAGTATTTGTAAAGGGATGATTCTGTCCCAAGTTTTCTGATCCACATAAGCGGTTGATCACTATAACCATGATCACTACAAGCGGATTCCACAGCACCAATTTTGAAGCAAAATATTGCCAAAAAACTACTTTATCGAAGACAATTTTCACTAAAAACACCAGGAACTGAAATTTAACATCTTCCACCTTAGGGAAACCTCATGTACTGCTGTTCTGTCAAGTGAAATCTCCCTTGGAGTGACCCCATGAATAAACTACAGTGCTAACAGTATGACTAGTTTGATGCTATGCCTACTCTGAAAGGTCACGGCTACTCAGCGACCCGAACATCACCACACTGTGACCGTCAGAGACACTAGTAACCATGTGCTTTCTGTAGGCCGCATTTCTTCCCGCAGGAATCGACTGTGGTCTTGTGGTGGTTGTCACACTCATCCAATTACAGCAAACTTCAGAATGAGGAAGCAGAAAAGAAAAAAAACGAACGAATCTTCTTAGCAATTTGCCAATTGGACCCTTTTGAAGGAGACACACAGCATGTGAACAGTGACGCTCTTTCTACATTTATATTCGGCCGGCCTGGGTTTGCTGCAAAACTCTATTCTCAGAACACAACAAAGGGATATTCTTCTGAAAATACAAAAACAGAAAATAGAACAGCACATTTCACATATTGCCAATATTAACAAACAATATTAACAATGGATCCTCTCCAGAAATTCTATTATTGCAGCCATATAATAATAAAAGAGCCCAAAACATCCTATCAGAGACAGATCTAACAGAATAGTCATATTACTGGTAAATTTAGGGTTGCAAAATTATGGGAATTTTCCAGATAATTCCCACAAAATGTTTCCAACTTGGAATATTTCCAAAATTCCCCAGTTTAACTTCCCATGGAATGGAAAGTCTGTGGAAAGTTTCCCGAAGTTTTCTGCCCCATTGCAGCATAAATGTACCTAAGGATATGGCTCCACAACCTTGGAGTTATTGTCCTATTCAATTTATAGCTAAGGGCTAAGCAATCCAGAAGCACAGAGACTCCAGGAATGAAGCAGGCAAGAGAGTTTCAGCCAGCCTGTGTCCAGCACTGAAGAATGCCCGCAATGCCATACCTCTGAAGAGACAAAGACACTGACGACATGGGTGTGTAGCCAGACGTCAGTCAGCCCACTGCCTTTTCAGGAAAAACAGACTCCTTAAATAAGAAACACACCCACACTCACCATGAGTTACATTAAGCACGAAGGAGATGGGTCAGATGGAAAGATGTGGTGATGCCAGTGAAGTCAACTTCAAAGACTACGCACAAAGTTTCTAAATGAGACTACAAGTAACTTTGCCTGAAACAAAAAGTATTAACAGTCACTTTGCTTCTTATTAATTTCTTATGAAAGACGCATGAATAAACCAGCAAGGGCATCAAGAAGCATCCCATCTAAAATCATCCTGTGAAGCAGCTCAGTGCCTTGGATGACGAACTGTTCGGGCGGATTAATCTCCAGCCAAACTGTTGCATCATTCTGGCTGTTTTCTTTTCCCCCAAAGGACAGGTTAGGGCATAATCCAGCCACACACAAGTACTGCAGTGCTGAGATGACAGAAACCAGCTATTTATCACATTTGCTGACATTTCCTACCTTCCCAGACAATACTGCACGACTGAGGGCAACATTGCAGGAGACGTCTGCAGACCTGCAAGTCTACTGTAAACCAGAAAGACATCTCACAACTTATTTCCAACTTTACATTTGTCTATATAAAAGTGCATGTTCTGCTTGGGTAATGTTATCGGTTACTGCATTTTACATACACTTTTGTTGAAAGAATTGTCAGTCTTGCACTCCTTATTTAGACCAGTTTATCCGGTTTAACCTTCTTACAGCAATTTAGAAACAAAATCACCGAGCCTAATTTTCCTCCAGTATAGGACTGGACTAGATGGATGGATAGATAGATAAATAGATGGATCCTCATTCACTCACCCCCAACATGTCATGCTTATAATACATATCATGCTTTTAAATTAATATTTAATTTTATACCACTTTTTTCTGCGGGAGGTGGGGGGGGGACAGCCCATAACCAAATTAACTGGCCCCTGAATACACCCACCTTTACAGAAAACCCAAGGAAACTTATTTTGTGTTACTGCACAAAAGTCATCTGAGAGACTCTAAAC
Source organism: Mormyrus iriodes (assembly GCA_011763525.2). Classification (NCBI taxonomy): domain Eukaryota; kingdom Metazoa; phylum Chordata; class Actinopteri; order Osteoglossiformes; family Mormyridae; genus Mormyrus; species Mormyrus iriodes. The sequence continues at coordinate 22,441,895 of JAAGVU020000032.1, forward strand.
TCTGGATCACAGAGACAAATAAAATCTGGCACCAACCTGCCGATAAGTCCTCTCCAAGCCCGTCCCGGGGAAACGCCGTTTTAACAGGCAGGCCAGTGCCCACGGACGGGATGACTATGCCAAGCGATCGCTGACATTAAATTAGCGAGAAACTTAAGATGGTTTAAAAATATATATATATATCACACAGACGAGCGCCGTGTCGGACGAGCTAGCTAAGCTGGACAGGAAGGAAGCGGGCGGTGACACGCAGCGAACCCGGCCGCGGTTCTGCTGGACTCACGCCGCCAGGCGGCATCGGGGGAGCCCAATCGGACAGGAAAGCACGCTCGGCCAAGCCTGCCGCAGCTGTTTACAGGCTGGAGAGACTGGGGGAAACTCCTAGCACTGCCGCACTTAGTGGCAGGAAGTGGCGATCTTCGCAGCAGACAGGGGAAAGCAGGCACGCAAACTGCTCCGCAACACAGCGCGGGGGCTACGGGCTGGCCCGGTGCACGATCGCGGCTTTAAAGGGATCAGCCGAGCTGCCCGTTTCCCCCTACCCGGCATGCCTAAGGCCACTTACTTGCGTAAACAGCACAGCTCCGACCGCGCCGCAGTCCCGGCTCCTCGTCGACACACATTCCGGTCCGCAAAGCAGCCCGGTCACCAAGCGCGCCCCCGCGGCGCTTAAAGCCGCCGCGTCGCACAATTGCCGGTTGTGCGCAGTCATGGGGATGGCGTTATGAGCGCTTTAATCAAATTAACAAGCTGCGAAATAATTTAATTTTGCGTCGTTAGTGGCCGAGTATATCATGTGTATATAGATATCCGTGAAGACTCACTTACCGTGCACGTGTGACGGCCCTTTGGTACTGACTCACAGAGGGTCCCTCTTATTCTGCCCTACGCTTCCTTGAATCGATTTTAAATCGCTGGTAAAATATTTAGTTTTTAATAATGGATGCATATACAGATACAAAGCACTGTAGGTTATAATTGCATATTTACGTGAATTATGAGTAGTTAATGTGTGTGGGTATATGTACTTTTATTTTAAAAAAGCAAGAAAATATATTCAGTTCTGTTTTTTTCTCAGTTTCGATTAATTAAATACAAGACCTATAGCGTTAATTAATTTGTAACGTCTTAATGTCTTATATTTTTCCCGAAGGTACTGTTTCTGAACCAAAGAATCTACACCTGTTCGCTTGCTTTTATAAAACCTTTGCCTTCTGCGTATTTCTCTCAGGTCAAGCATATTCTTGTATCATTTTATACCACACAACGCTCGGAGACAATAACATGTACAACATGTCAAGCAATTATAAATGTTTAATTCTCTTCAAAAGCATTCTGTGAAAGGTGGACACTTTTTTGTTCTTTTTTCAGTATTTTGAATGTTTTTTTAAAAATACATCTCGTTAAAAATACAATAAACCTAGAGAATAAGCAAAAGGAGCAACGCGAAGGTAAGTGTCTAAGTGGGTGTGATACTCATAAGCCTATACTGTAACAAACTTTATTTTACAACCAAACAACAAGTTAACAGTCTTGCTTGACTTGGGTCAGAAAGTGTGTTGTTTATTGCGGGGAAAACCGATCCGACTTTTGATACTGAGTTAGAAAGTGGTTGATTGTAAAGATAGGAACATTGCCTCAGATAACTGTACACTACAGAGGAGAAAATCTTACTGGTCTACGCATACAATTAGTATCAACATCTTTATCTCCATTAATTTTATTTTAATATGAATTACTGTTGATTAACTCAACTTTTTATGCTTCGTCACATTCTAAACTAGAAAGACCTGGGAGGAAAGTAATACATCATATACGGCAAGCATTGGTGTCACAAAATAAATACTGATAAATATTTAAATGTAGACATTCCTATTTTTTTTTACAAGATCAGATTAAGACTAGTGATAATTAAGTGTTAAAAATACAATAGATATAACAATTGTTGAACAGTGGCAGAAGATTCACGAAGGTATTCATCCCATACGGTGTAAATTAGGCTACACCAGGCTCGTTGCTTTCTAAGATCACACTCCTAAATGTAATTGCCACCTTAGTATTTCGGGAACATTAGCCTACAAATCCAATAACTGAGTCGATCAGATAAATAAATAAGGTAGGCCTACTAAGTGTCATCTTTCACTCGTATACGTTTTTGCACCTCTTTCGATGAAGATAGGCCTAAGTACTATGTTATAAAAAAATTTAAAACTCCTACTTCACAACACTGACGTCACGTCACCGTGTTACTCAAACAAACTGGTTCACCCCCGGGGGGGAATAAATCAGCCCTCAAAAATGTATTGGTGCAACATGTTTTAAAAGCGGACCCCTCGTTAGTTCAATTATTATTAATTTATTACTTAACATTGGAACTGGGGGAAAACAGCTTATTTCAACCCAGATACTTGGAATAAATTCAAAAAGACCAGCTTATTCTATCCATCTTCCCCACTCACAAAAGAAGTTACTTACACCACCTCTTCAAAGGATGACGTAGTTCGATAGCCAAAACAGTAAAAATATCATTTTGACACTTCTTTTACGTGTTGAACATAGGCCTACTTCTGCCGTTCTTGCATAGTAAATGCTTTTATTTTTTAACTCTCATTTTACTTTATAGAATCAAAATGTTGACCTAAAAATGGGCTTTCGGTATTTTTCATATTCAAATACAATGCGGATTTTATTCCTCATATACAGAGCTAAATATATAAACTCATCTTCCTTTTTGTTTATTAAGTAGATAAGATAAACGACAAAACTAGGAGCAGGTGACACTACGGTATTAATAGCCCTCATCCATTATTATAGGATTTATTGGTTTCAATGTGTGTGAAGGAATTTAAAACCTAAGGAAAAAATTGAGAAAGAAAGACGTCCAAGATGGTGTCAAAGTTCACCGCTGGCACTCCAATGAGTGTAGACAGCAGGGGTACCGAGATCGTGCAATAGACCCATCGGGTGCTCTAGCACCTACAGGTCAGACGTCGGTGCTTATGGCGCGGCTGTTTGTGTAGAAGTCCGGCTGGGTGCGGGAGCTCACTGGGACCCCGCGGCCCGGAGGCAGGGCGAGGGAGATCGATGGGTTTTCGTAGTGAGCGGGCATGTATGCGATGCGCTCGCCGCCGTTGCGTGTCTCCTCTGCGACGCGGATGTAGAAGGGCGAGCCGTAGGGCGAGCATGTCGGACAGTAGCCGCGGAGCGGCGTGGGGTCCGGTGACAGAGTGAGCGGCGTGACGGTGGTCCCGTCCAGCCCAGGGGCGCTGCACGCATTACAAGCGAAGTGTGGCTGGGCACCGGGCCCCGTGTCACCCTCCAGCTCATTTCTCTTACAGCAGTAATACTGCGGGAATGGGGAGATCGGAAAGACGGACTGAGAGGAACACAGCGGGCAGAGCAACTGATAGGCAAAGGTGAAGGGAGGTGGGGAGCCGGTGGAAGCGTGAGATGTAGCCAGATAAAGAGGCACGAGAGAGGAAGGAGGAGGGTGGAGAACACTGGGAGAGTGGCGAGACTGATCAACGTTCAAAGGGGAAACCAAATTGGTATATACAGTAGGCCAAATGTATAAAAACATGCATAATAACAGATATTTAAATGATTTACTCTCCTGTTCATTCTTGCTCCATGTGAATCTGAATGCTGAATGTGGACCAATGTTTTATGAACTGCGTTGCAGAGCCAGGCTGGTGTCCTGCTTACCTGAAGCCTACAGTAACAGAGAACGGCGATGATACACAGGAGTATCACCGTAGCAAGAATTCCTCCAGTTATGACAACAGTTCCAGCTGTCATTCGACCAGATCTCCATCAAACCCTGCACACACGGACGGGAATATCAGCAGCGCTGTTACAGCCTCTGACAGTGAAAATGTGAGGCTTATGACGGAAACAGACATCACACCGTTGCTTACAAATGCCAGGGAAATAACTCAGATGGGACAAACAGTCTGAGTACTGAATATCGTAAACGCAGTAGTTACACAAAGCCACAGTCATCGCTGCCTGTGTTGTAGGACAAGCACACATAAGTCCGCACGTTTAATTCAACTTACGTCCAGATAAGTGTGCTTTAATACCTGAAAAAACAGCAGGGGGAGCCCGTGAGTCACTGATTAATTTGCAGGGAAGTAAAATGTACTTATTATAAATGGCTTATATCGTGTACACTAGAGAAGACCGTTCCGAGTATAAGCTGAATTCTTTAAAAGACTATATTTATGTTTACGACTGTATGTTAATAGTGTGCGGATACTCACATCTAAAGTAAGATTATAGGAGGCTGCATGGAAAGGGCCCCGGGCTGTCAGTCGTGATCCCAGCTGTGCAGCATTGCAGGATATAGTAGGCTTTGGCTTCTACTTCTGTGATCACTACAAGAAAAAAGAAACAGCACGAGTTATATTTTGGGAATGAAAAAACAAGACAGGGAAGACAGAGTTAATGATATAAAAAAGTTATTTTATATCCTGAAAATAATTATCTCCAAGTGCATGCAAGTATCCAGATTCCAAAAAAAATGCTGCTTGATGAATCTATGGATGAATCTTTTTTTTTTTTTTTTTACTTAGAAGCAAATAACAACTAGTTGACAACCCAGCTCAAGGCACCCTCAACAGAATAATATTTATTTGGTCGCTTTATGTTTCTAGCTAAAAATTGTATTGTGTGGCAAATTGATTGTGATGTAATTTGTTTTTTTAAAAATGTGTGTATCACAATGTTTAAATAATGTACACTTTTTGTTTTGAATAAAGCAGAATAGCTATATTTAATTCAGTTACTGTCGTATCCTCTGTTTATTTTCCAAAAATACACTCTGTTCAGTCCAAGTGGTAAGCGCTTTGCCACACCCACTTCTGTGTTTTTGATTTGGTAACTATCTCAAAATCTCAGCCACGCTCCAACACAACAAATCGGACTATATCACAAGCTTGAGAGACCAGCTGAGATGGGCAAGGGCTGCCCATCCATGCATTTTCTATACTTGCTAGTCCTAGGCAGGCTTCTGTGGGTCTGGAGCCTACCCAGGGCACCAGCCAATCACAGGGCACACTCACTCACCATGCATGCACTCAGTCACACCTACAAGCAATTTGGCAGCTCCAATGCATGTTTTTGGACTGTGTGGGGGAAACCAGAGACTTGGAGCAAGCCTATATTGAAGACATTGGGAGAACATGCAAACTCCATACACACAGAGTCATGATGGAAACTCGAATCCTGGTCCCACAGGACCAGGGGTGTAACGCAACTGTGCTAACCACTG
>JAAGVU020000032.1:22447266-22485663 GCA_011763525.2 Mormyrus iriodes
GGAGGGGGCCTGAAACGTGATGCGTTTTTCCACTGGCGGCCTGTAGTGCCCCCCCCCCCCCCCCCCCCCCCGCCCGGGCCTCTCCTTTACTCATCTTTGCTGCACTGCTCCATCTCTCCATGCCATGTGAGCAAGGTCTGACCTGGCCTGGGTGGGGGCAGGGAACAAAGCAGCACTTCCATTCACATGGTTGCAGCAGGACCAGGCGCTGAAAGCGGAAGCCGTGGGCCAGTCGGCTGGAGAGAATTGAGTTTGACGAGCACCAGGGATTTGATATAGGGTCCAGTCTAACAGGATGTAATTACGTGGCTGCTGGAGGATGATGACCGCGCAGCAGCAATCTCAGGACGCATGTGTGCTTCTCCTCCCCGGGAGTGGGGGGCGGGACCTGGGCAGCATCCTGTCATGTCTGCAACCACTCTCCCGACAGATCTCGTCTCTCTGCGTTTGGCTCGCAGAAGCTGTGATCTGATGTCTTGGGAGACACCTGCGGGTGCTGGGCACACACTAAGGTCTTTGACAGATGGGGTTTTGAAGGCCAAACCCCTGTGGCTACAAACTCAAGGCCATGAGCTCCAAAATGAATGAAAAGAGGGAATCCAGAATTACTCATTTTGATTAATACAGATTCAGGACCATTAATCCACCTGCTAATTGGCTTCAAACTGGAATCCATTACCCTGATACTGTAGTCTCAGTTTGTGACAGGTGACATGTGCATTCTTTTCATTCATTCTTTTCACAGGACGGCAGGACCAATGTATGCAAAACAAAGACAGGGGAGAGGATCCCATGGCCTTAAAGGACCTCAGCCGCCATGACGTTTGACTTCGCTGCAAATGTGGCCAATCAAGCTCACTCCCGAGTGCTGCTGTCAGTCTGGCCTTCTTTTGTCCACTTTAAGATGGGGACGGGGGGGAGGGAATGCAGCAGCCCTGCACTGCACAAAGCTGACAGCCCTTGTCCAGTGCCTTTTCCAGCAAACAGTCCACATTATCATGATAATACAGCCACCGTGTTGACCTCAATCCAGTCAACAACGGTGGAGGCTATTCAAATAGATACTTAGCACATTGGCGCAAGGCAAATTCAGGCCGTTACTGTATGATATTATTATTAATATTATTATTGTTGTTGTTGTTTTTGTTGTTGACAACATTATTTGGCAGCTAATAAAAGAAATAACCTAGTAAATACCAAAAGACATACCTGATAACACAACTGATAATGATGATAAAAAATAAATAAAACCACATGTATCTCAATTGAAAGTGTAAGAAGACTTCACCACAATCCTGATTGCGTTTCAACTTTGCATTTACAAACTTTTCATATAAATGGAAGTCTCGCAATTTAACGAAAATGAAAATCGCAAGGCTACATGGTCGCATGACTGAATGACTGTCCTCCTTCAGGCCTGCGTGTCGTGATCCTCACTGGGCTGGAATGTCACACATTGCTGCCACATGATTGACATCCTGGGCTGCGACGCTGCAGAACATAACTGCAGGAGCTCATCTGGGCTCAGAACCCCCAAAGCAAAGCCCACCGCTTATTTTGACCTGAAAACAGGGCATGGACATGTTTGAATACTGTCCACCTCTCACCGAGGACTGCAGAAGAGCGATGCTGTGCAGGGCTGGTCAGCCTACCCCTATATCATTCTGCTCACTCTATTATAGCAATGAGTCTGCAGATCAATAGGCACAAGCTCGTATATTCCCGTTGCCATGACACCAAGGCTGCTTCCCCAACCCTGACTCAGTCCCCACATACACCCCAGATAGCCATAAGTTAGCCCTTCCTCTCCACCCCTCAGCCTGCTCATTGTGTACCCCCACCTCCCCATTGCCCCCCTCTTTTTTACCCTTCCTCTTTCTCCTCCTCACAGACACCACTCAATTTTTATTTCCTGTCCCCCCCCCACCCTCTAGCTTTTCAGCAACGAAGCTCCTATTTTTACTACTTAACTAACAACATTTCATGACAAAGTAATAATTACTTATAGCCAAGTATCACCTATCAAGTGCCCAAAGCAAAAGTGTAAATGATAAAAAGTGCACACCTGCCCCCACCCAGGTTAGCATCTAGCGTAACCAGATCAGCAGGTTTATCTAATAACAGCATCAGAGCTGCCTTAACTACCAACCATTACAGCTGATTAATCTGAATAGGATTTCTGCTGGTGAAACACAGGCCACTAGCAGACATTTTACCACCAGGAAATTTGTGGTGCACCGTGGATCCCAAACTGCTACCCGTCACTCACATTCCCCCGTTAGACATCACTCACTTTACTTCCTTTACAAGGTGAAGCGTTCCGGGTTCTCAGACTTCCTGGAGCTGTGAAAATCCAAAATGCGACCACATCTGACCAAGTCTTAGTATAACGTTGTATCAGTAACGAATCTGTCAGCACTGTACTGTCATTTTACACTGCCAGAGCTGTCAGTTGATGAAAGCTATTAGGCATGTATTACGCATTTTCACTCACTACAACCAACTGCTGACTCAAATGTGTGGGCTCGTGCACAAAAGTGAAAGGCACTTATCCTTGTGGTTTGCCGTAAATCTCCCGGGCAGCATAAAGCAAGCTTCAACTGGAGCTTCTCAGCCGGGGGGTATTAATGATAGCGCTTTGGCTCACTATCATCTGGGGGAAAAATGAAATGGGATCACTGGTCAGGGAGTTAATGCCATTTTCTAATTCTTTCATAGGCAGACACAGCAAGTGTTCTCTTTTTCAATCTCCCACCAGACGTGTATTCATAGACAAATGAAAAGGGACGGGGATTTGCCAAGGCATGAACTCATGGCTTATGTTCATAGGGGCTTTGACAAGGATGACCTAGAATGGACCGATTCCTTCACTCGTGTATAATATGTAAATCCCAGCCTTAAAGCTAGGAGATCAGGAGGTCATTAACAGAATCTTCTGGAGCAAGGGGTGACAAGTCTTGTCAGTGTCAGCTGAAGAAATGCAGGACTTTGATGTCTCATGAGGTATTCGACGGAACATCTGACATTCTGAGACTCGCACAACATGCAAACTTATGCTGGCAGTCCGACCACAACGTGAAGAAGCCTAGACTCAGGGCTCTGTTTAGCCTGGAGTGCTTGGCACTCACACTCATCTGTCCCCTCCTGGTCACGTGATCATTCGGCAGCAGCCCACGGGCCCATTTCTCCAGTCGCACAGCTGAGTCACAGCCACAGGCTTCATGCGGGGAGCACTTAGCCTTGCCGGGGACTTCAGAGGGTGAAATATGGTGAAAAAACACCAAAACAGTAACAGGTATCAGGAACAGCAACCCTAAGCTCCACTGACAATGTGTATTGTTCATGCACCCGATCGACTCCGGTCTTCAGCTCCCCTGTGTCCATCCAGGCACCGTATTCCAGGTAATACCAGAGAGTAACACAGCAGGCGAAATGTTTCATTGGCCTTGTTGGAACCATGTTCTGGAGAATAGAGGAGATCAAGTACAGACAGAAATCAGGCACGTTTGTTCCCCTTGGCTGGAAAATCTGCCAGAATCCCAGGGTCAGCCTGTGCAGAAAGGCCGCCGCCCACCCCCGTCCATCTCCCCAGCCATTCCGGGCTCCAGCTGGGGCCACGTGCGTCACCAACACGCGGCTGGCAGATTTATGGCTGCTCGGAGAGTGCATCCCGCTCCAAGGACAAATCGGGGGACGGCGTCAGGCCGCACGCGGGTGCCAGCCACCTCCTTACCCGGCACTCGCGGGTGTGTGCCTCAATGCCTCTGAGCCAATTCGAAATGCTTCAGAAGGAACGGAAGGCATGGAATTCCCAAATGAAAGCCTTCAGGGAAAACATTTAGGGTAACATTCTGCTCTCCACGATGGACCACAGTCAGCAGTAATCATTATTGCTGTTTGGCTAAAGCAAAACACTCTGAATGCTTTGATTCCATAAATACATTGAGAAATGGTTCTTTTCATATGTCACTGAATGTCTTTTTCTAACTCAGAAAACAATATCTGCTCTGTCAACAATCTTGTATGTTTTTACAGTCCTCAGTGCTTGAAACCAGCCTCTGTGGCAGCTTGGAAACAACAGCCACCTAACTCTGGGTTTGACACACTAATGCAAAAATAAAGAACTGAACAATATGAATCTCTCACACTGCCAGACAAATACAATAACGCTACTTACCAGCTTGCTTTTAAGGACAATATTTTAGTTTTACCGTTGAATTATTCATAACAAACACTTCCATAATTCTTCCCAAAGGCAGAGGTCTTTAATGTCATTTAACACAAAGCAGTCGGACATTCTGTAAATATTTAACCACACAGCCATAAAGGTGACATGATTATCCATGGCCAACAGAAACATCTAATCATCAATATGGAGAATAAGAAGCTGTGAGCCCAGCTGAGCCGTGAACAGACCCAAAGGCTGTCTTTCCTTCACCTCTAGATAATCACATGGATTTCGGTGAATAACTTTGTACTTGGAATCACAGCAAGCGTTCAATTTTAAAATCCACCTTTTCAAATATTTAAGTACAGTTCTTGCGACAATATTTTTCCATCACCAGGCAAAAAAAGGTATGCAAGTTAAGCGCCCTCCCACCCTGCCCCCAACTTTACGCTGAGGAAGAGCTCTCATCTGTATGTGTACCAAAAGGAACCGTGAGGGAAAAGTCTGAGAAATGAATAGAAGATAGAAAGTATAAGGTCTTCTGTGGCTCTAATGCCAGTAACCAGCAATGACGTAATGACGTAAACAGCCACGGGCTGCTGATTGGCCGGCTTACTGAAAGGCAACATGGGGTCAGTTCAGCTGTGCACAAAAGCGAACACATCTGGCTAACAGACAGGATCCACTGGACAGCCTGCCCTTCGGCCTCTAATTAGCACTGAGGCCGGCAGATGTGCTCGCAGGGGTCTTACCATGCCTAGCCTGATGCTAAAGCGTCGACACTGTGACTCTTCGCTAATGACTACACGGCACTTCGACTCTAACCGCCGGGGGGTGACTCTGCAGCTGCGACTTAGAAGTGCTCCCAACTCCAAAGTAAAAAGGGCACTACATACAGCTTAAAATGATTTTTATCAGGGAGTCAGTAATATCACAGCTTGATTAAATGAAAGCTGAATTATTAATGAGCTGTTTAATTGGACTCATGAGGTGCGGCCTTATACTGTCACTGAATATATAAATGAAATTCTTTCTGAATACCTTAATGAAAGTATGATGAGGTCGCCACTTCACTAAACTTAACCTTCACTAAACTTTTAACTTTATGTTAAGAATGGGGATAAAATGGTAATGAGTCGTGACTCATTGCTGCGGCTTAATTCATAGAATAAACAGGAAACCGTCAATATGGAAAAGCTGCCAACTCGTTGTAACCTCCCCTTGGCCCGTCTGCTGAGATCGGCTAACTTTATTGCAGTAAAAACCTCCACTGCCAAACCGGATGGTGTTATCTGGCAATTTTCTAAAAAGAAAAGCAAAGATCGGGCCAAACACTTATGCGGGGGAAAAAAAACTCAATCCACTAGGCAGGATAAGCAAAAGAGCTCATCAAACATGCAAAAAGTTATATGACTATTTGGAGGTTCTTTGACTCGACTGGAACTTTTTAGTGATAACTGAGTTCTTGAGATAACTTCACAAATGAGGGTCAGTTTAAACTTTTGTTGATAAATTCAATTCTCCCAGCCCAATGTGCTCCAAATGGAAAATCCTAATGGAAGGCCGAGAGCAACGAGCATTTTGATCCAATGGCTGCAGCTGCACTAATCGCCTTGCAGATCCCACACAGGAGTCTCCTCTTTCTCCCATTTCAGGGGGCTGCATCCCCAACCCTCAGACGCTGGATTACGGCCTCACAGTCCAAATTTTAAGGTCAGCTGTTCCTGTTTTAATGGGACATCAGTGTTCATTATTACTACAAGAGGGACACTCTGAAGGGACAGCCACACGCAGGGACTGAAGGACATGGAGCATAAATAAAATGACTTCAGATCTTCCACACTCCAATTAACACAAATAAATATTTATCACCTAAAAGTATGTAACATCTGATCACGAGTAGTAAATATTAGAATTGGACACGGAAACCTGTTCACAATAGAAATATAGACTCAAATTACATTTAAACAATAGAGAATAAATTGAATTTAAAAATAGACCTATAACTCATAACTCATCCCCATAGGTGTGATTATTTCTGACAAAGAAAATACCCTCACTGAAATGATGGCACTTAACTACACACACACGCATGCATACAACTATAATAAAAATTACTTCAAAAAGACGGTATAATATTACACCAATAGGAACAGCTGACATTATCGCAGTTAACAGCATAACAGCGCAGCAAAACCACTCACTACCCGCAACTGTTAGTAGTAATTAATTAAGGTGTTACTACCCACGTCCTGCCAGTGAAGCCGGACAACAATGCAGAAAAAAATAATTCCATCGGGTTTTCCCCCCTCGCCTGGAGAAGCAGCAGCCACGATGATATAAATAACGGCACAGGAGCGGCGCCCAGGGCGCCTTTCTTTTTGTCATGTCTTTTCCTTCAGCAAAGCATCTATCCTGTTAACTTAAAGGTCAGCGGTCTTGAATCATTTAACTTCTTTCTTGTGTCCAGTAGCCAACAGTCTAAGTGTACGCATGCATTTAAAAGTGACTGATAAACAGCAAAAATCAGGCAGCCAAAATACAAACTCTGTTCTCAGTGGACCTGTATTGGTTTATTCTCACGAATACCAAACCATACTGCACTAATGGCAAAGAGCAGAGTAAGAGCGCATCTCTCCTGTACATGCCGGGCCTACGGCAAATTATATTAAAATACACAGGAATTAAGGGTGTAAGTGGGAAGGAGAAATGCAGTACGGCGCATCAGTTTGCTCCATGCACAGGCATCAGACACATTGGCGGCCAGCTGCGGTGGTATGAAACCCGTGCCCGAGTGCCGCGATCTCCGTGAAACGCAAAGATTTCCCCCCAATAGCTGCAGGAGCGGTCGGACACGATGCAAGACCTTCAGCGCCAGCCCTACGATGCACCAGTAAACCACTCAGATTTATCCCGAACCTCTATTGCACACACGCTCCCCATTGAAAGAATGTTTCCCCCCTTTGAATATCAATGATAAAGAATTAACATTAGAAATGCACGTACACTCACCACCCAAGATCACCTTACCTTTCAAAACACCGTGCCTGTTTCTGATGACACTGAATTGCAGTGTGAGCGATCTCCCAAACGCTGCCCAGTTGATGGCACGGTCTCTTTTATGGGATTTCTTGATTCGCCTGCTTTATTTCCACAACACTGGGACTACTCGACCACACGAAACGGCACATCGTTCGTGTCTGATTCTCGGCTCCAGTTATAATAGGAAAGGGTATGTCCAGCCGAAGTTCAGCCACAATTAAAGAATATGAAAGTATAAGGGAGATTAAATTGCGGGTATGAACACATCCACTCGACTGGTCCCTCAGGAAGATGCAACAGCCATGGGTGATGGATAGTGTATTCAATAAAGGTCAGAGTGTAAACTCACAAAGTAAATAATTAAGAAAAAAATTACTCGTCGTTTTTTTGAAAATCAAGAGAGAAAAACAGTATCCAGCAACTAACTCGAGGATAAAAATAGGTTTGTACGGCACTGATCATGAAAGTATGCCATAATCATAACATTTAACAAAAACAATCGGAATTAAGAAAAGATATTTACGTTGCTATGTTTTGTATGTCCTCCCATCATTCACCAGGGTAAATTCGTTCTTTCTTATTTCAAGTTGTATATTTCATGGAAATCCAGAAGATATGGGGTAAACCGGCACAAAAATGACAACCAGGAAACCTAACAGCGCACGACATGTACACCGATTTCCTTCCAAAATGCCCGTCTTTCAGGAGGTAAATCAGGCGTGCTCCTGCAGAGGCACTGAGACTGGTCCTGCTGCGCTACTCCTGTGGAGAAAGCGCCCAGTAATCCCATTACGCAACAGCTGTCTCTGGTGCGCTTCTCAGCTACTCAAACAGGGAGAAAACCAGCACACCATGCTGTCCATGTCCCCTGACATTAAATGGGCATGCCATATGCCCTATAACATAATACCAAAAATCCCACTAAATGGCTCAGCCCAATCAATTACTCGCAGTCAAGACACGCGGCGGATGATTTCGCTTTTCCATTAAGAAAGTGCATCCAAATCAATGTATTCGGTATCAGGATTAAACCACTTGCGATAATTAACAGAACTGAACTTTATAACGTGGACAGACGGCAAAGGGCAGCTTTCCAAACACCAGCTGTTTCAGAATATTTCTGAAATAAAGACGAGAGATCACTACGGCAAAAACTCACATAGGCCGGTAGGCTTTCTGTAAATTTAAATGCAATCTCTACGAAGAGATATACAAATGAATATATGAATCCGTGTATAACGCCGTATTTACTGCAGAATATGCATGGAAAGAACTGAATTATGTTCTGTTACAGCAAGTGTGTGTGGTCTTGTCTGCATTTCAAAGGCATATACCTTAGGGGAATTAGTGGCTTCAAACTACCCTTTGGTGAGAAATTGTAGTAGCATAGATTGCTGTCCCATCCTGACAGCCCTTATTTTCTGAGTTTGGATCTGGAATACTGAAATCCTACACAACCATACACTGTAAATGATTACAGTTAATTTACAGTGGCATTTCAACAGTATTAAGCTGTTATTTTTAAATACAGCACTTTACTGTTAATTAAAATATCTATCAAATTACACCCCATTGACTGTTTTTTTTTCCTAGCAAGCTATAATGCAATCCTAAAATACAGCACTTTACTGCTAATCAACCGTCCAAAGTATCTTAAGTAACAGTATCAGGCAGTATTTTTTGAATTTCTTGGGAAGAGCAAAGCTTAACTGCATGTGTGAAGTTGGGGTGGGGTGTTCTTCAACCATCCCCAACCATTTTACTAATTGTTTGGTAACTAACAATTATTTAATCCATAAATCGTTTCAAAATTTATTAGTGATGTTTCCAGTTTGTTTCTATTATTGAGCATGTGCTCGTCGAGATGTGATAGATTCAGCAGCTCGCTAGAATTTCATAGATTATTGCCTTTAAATGAGACAACACAATGAACTCATTTTAATTTGTATCTGAATGTCTATGATTGATTCTTAAATCGTTTCAAAGTCTATCAGTGATGTTTGTTGGCATTACTGAACGTGTGCACGTTATGAAAGAAGGATTCAGCCTCTAGCCAGAATTTCCACAAGGAGCTCGTTTTAATTTATACATGTCTAAGTTAACGTGTGCATTAGGAATGCAATGGCTCTCCGCACACAGCACGGAGTCATTGCTTAAGTGACATATGGGTCCTATTAATTGAAATGGTAGTTTACAAATCCTGTCCTAGCTCTTTGTGTCCGGGATGACATGGATTATCTGGTCACCCCACTTCAACTTGGACAGACACAAAGCTAAGACAAAAGTACTGGGAAACACCTCTGACTGTACCATGGTGTCTTTTAGTGCTACTTTTTGTTGCTGGGGCAGTTGGAATGAGAGACAGTACCTGTTACAGAAATATTGATTCAGGGTATTATTGAAATAGATGGACAGAATATTCATAATGGGTAAAGTAAGATTTCTCAACCAGTACTACACACGGCAAGATATTTTTCACCACTCATCCCAATTGATTTCAAATATGGACTAAAAAAAACCCTAATTCAATTTCTCAGTTTCAGGTGAAACAGCAGGAACCATTTTTCAGCACTGGATGGTCAGCCTTGACGGCCACCTCATATGTGATGGGATCCAGCCCACCTTCTTGACAGGGCTTTATGTTCTACATTCTGCAACTTCAAAAGCAGCAAGAGGCAGCATACACACTCAAATTTACCCAAAGGTTAGATACTTTCAGTAAAACCAGTATTTTTTTTATCTGTTTTTGATGACATGCTCTTGCACATCTGTGCATTTGGTTCCTTTTATTGTCGTTAATCTGAGTTACGTGACTTGATTTTTACACAATGTCTTAAGTAACATTATTATTTTTATGACGCTTTGTTGGAATAAACCCTGAGAGAGGCACCAAGGCTGGACGGGGCAAAGTCTTATCAAAGAAAACTGGCCAAGTCACCAGCAAAAAGGCAACAACAGTCAATCCACATGTACCCACTTTGCTAAGGAGACTCGTGGACTCAGTGTTAAAATGGTGAGCTTACTCAGTCCCATTACTCATGCATATTTATCAAAACATCAGCTTGTCTCATTCCTCCATTTTTTCCCCTCTCAGTCTCACCCTCCTTCCCCCACTCTCCCTTACAGGGTGAAAAGTCTGGACCCCTTTCCATTCTCTGTGTGCTATTATTTTGTATTCTTGCAATAGTTCTTTTACTCCTGACATCTGTTATTCTCACACTGTGTATTCTTTCTTTCTGTTATTCTGTGCATTATTTGTGGTCTGTTTCAGAAATGACACAGACTGTACAACAGTTTGAATGTTCCAGGCTGGGACGCTTCGCCTGGCTGAGGGGTTAGTTCAGGTGTTGGCACATTTTTTCTTTGGACTCTTATGTTCATATTATAATAAGGGCAAAGGAGGGGCACACATGCTGATTTTGTGAGTTACATGTAAGTTGCAGTAAAAGTTATGGATCTCGATCTCTCTCTCTCAGTAATTTTTAGTCTCACTCACAAGGGACATTTTCTTATGGTTTGCATTCTGTGCCTATAGCCAGCTTTGGACAGATATTTTGGGACAACTAGTAAGAGTAAGGTCTATTACTGCCTTTTTCTTAAGGAAAGTGCCTTTAATCATATCTAGTGTGACAATTTCTATGTGTATGACCTGCAAAGTCAGTATTAATTCAGGGTAAAAAGCTATGTGTAGTAAAATGGATGTAAAAAAATACAAACTAAAATTTGCATTAAAACAAATCAGTCTACTGTAAGATACAGTAAAAGAAAAAAACAGCCATATAATGTATTTTTCAGGCTTTTTTAAAAAGTAATTTTACTATTATTATTTATTCACTTATCTTTTTGCCTTTTTAATGTGATTTTAATGTCTTTTGTTTAAATCTGTTCCTTCTGCCTTTGTAAAGCACTTTGAATTGCCTTGCATCTGAATTGTGCTATATAAACTTGCCCTGCTTTCATTAAAAGTACAAAACTGTAAATTTTAGTGACAGTAAAAAATTTTGATTGTACAGTAACTTAATGGCAACCCTGCTGCTGTTGTTTACTGTTCTTTCATGACGGTGTGGTCTATGTATATCAGTGCTGTCGCCCTTTTACCAGAAAAAGAAAAAAACCTAACTACACTAGTTACACTATTCTGATAGAACCAACTTATTTGAAATTCTGCCTTCAAGCAAGTAAAATCCGTATGCATTCGTTTTTATGAAACTGCGAGGATGAAAAGCAGGAAACTGTTAGAAATACCTCACAATGAAAACATGAATACATTGTAAGTTTGGGTGTGATTCATTCATAACGGGATTTCTGCGAGGCAGCCTGACCTTTCATGCAGTGTTCATAGTGTGTGGAAACAGGGGGGATGGGAAACAGGAGGGGGACGTGAGGTTAAATTTCAGTACCGCTGGCACTGTGATTCATGGACGTGGAGAAGGATAAGCTAGAGGTGTACTTGACACTTGGAGCTGGGAGGCTTCACAGAGAGTCTTATCGATTCGCGAAAGCGATGAAGCGACACCTGAAATGATATCTTAGCTTAAAAATGCTTAGTTAAAGGGCTGTCATCAAGTTCATGTCATCGCGACCTCACAGGGGAAAGAACACACGTCTAAGGGTCTTCTTCAGGCACAGACGGCAGCGTGATCACAGCATCATGGGAACTACCCACACTCACTCACTTTTAAGGCTTTTATCACACTTCCCATATACATTTTCAAGTTCCCACTATTTAGTCATACGTACTTTTATCCAGTAAACAAACCGGTACATTTGGTGGTTTGCGCAGAACGATTGTCCCACTCTGTCCTGCCAAGATGCCTGATCATGCTCCTCAAAGGCTGTGCGGTGTCTTGTGAGTTTATGATGTTTTTAAAATAAATGGTACAAAGTAGGCCTATTGCTGAATACAAATTAGATTTCGAAGATCTGTGTCAAATGACAAGTACTGCATAATTAATACTTATTAAAAAGCTAAATCTTGTATCATTTTGGTATGTTGGCATTGTGAGCGTGATGTCAAGTTCTGTTCAGAAGGCTGCTGCAATATTAAAAAATGTAAACACTGAAATCATACATAGCTATGTACATGATAATGTAATCCTGTAATTTTCTGGCCCTAATTTTTTTTCCATTAAAAAATAATTGTTCCTTTATTCAGTCCTCTGCCTAGTTTCACATCCCATTTATAATAGACAGAATTTCCTCTCCGCCAAGACCAAGATAAGGTGGAGTGAAAATGGATGGTATCTCTATGGTAACCAGCAGCACCCTGGCAAGCGAAAGGTCTGAGTCGGTCAGATCACGGCTAATGTAATTTCCTGTGCACCATTGTATTCTTATCTGATCCTTATCTGTGCGGTCTCTTTGGATACACTTAGTCACAGAGTGGAACAAATATGTTCTTTTAGTGGCATTTGGGATGCAATAAGTAGTAAGAGACCCATATTCTTCTGCTTAAGTGTAAATCATATTATTTATGGAAACAAAATGTTTTACTTTTCAAATATCAGAAGTATTATAAACAAAGCTGTAATCAAATGAATGTGAAAAGGGAGAATCAGTTAATTGCTACCAATTCCTCACTTGAGTTTTTCCGTTTCGTTTCAGGCGTGTGAGCTGACGGTGATCTTTTGCTTCTTTCATTAAGGAGACGTCATCCTCAAGCAACTGAGGTGTCTAAGCACGCAGACAGCGCACCATTACCCTCTGTCTGCCTCTTTCACAACATCATTTCTGTTTGTCTACCTCTGATTACAAATGTTTCCAAACGACTCAAAATTAGGGACGGCAATATTCACATAGTCGTATTGGTGCACCGGCATAAAAGTCCACGATGCCTCAATTTAAAAAATGTGCACCGGATTCGATTTGGGATGGACTTGGGATTTATCTTTCTAACCTCATTGCATCGGTAAAATCAGATTTATTAATATATAATTATTAGTAGAGGCCCAATGCCTTTATTATTATTATTTAAAAATGTGACCAATCATTTTTGACCCACAATTTTATACTTAGATTCTTTTGCATCGCATCGAATCACATCGAATCACACTGCAGTGCAATGCAATAGAGATTAATCATATCATATCACATTAGTAGTTGCTTCATATGTATCTTTAATGTATCGAATCACTGGCAATGCATGGAGATGTGCATCGCACCGGCCACAGTGATGGAGAGGCACATTCCTACTAAAAATACGTTTGACCTACACGGGGCACGAGTGACTCTGTGAGTTCACACCTGGACCTACCGTGGGCGTGAACACTGCTGATGCTATCCTGCTGCACAAACAGTCACCACACAGTTCTTCCAGGCCAAACACAGCTACGCAAACATCCTCCCCAATTCTCAGACACACAACCGCCCCGATAGAGACCATTCACGTTGTGGTCGATGGCCTTCCTGTGTATGGTTGATGAGTACAGATTTATAAAACAGCTAAACAGATTTCAGCACTGTTCATTGTGTAGTAGTACTGATGACAATACTGGAAAAATGAGGGCTATACAATATGAATCTAATTTCCTGCATGCAACTGTACAGCCTTTAAAGCTCTATGGCTTTCAGGCAGTGTGTGTGTGTGGGCACAGAAGCTGAGAATCTGCTTGTGGGCTTTAAATACTCTGTACGATGTGGGGTTTCTTTGCACATCACACTGAATCCCTGTGGGTCCTGCATCACTTACATGCTTCCCTATAAATAACTTTCAATGCAATTGACATCATATGTATGCCTGCAAATTCATTTAATTTCAAATGGAACTTTTCAGGCCAAACAGCCCCCGATGTACCCCATCTTGCATACCACTCTTTTGTACTAATCACAATTAACAAAATGTTCCAAATTAACCAGAAATGTTAGACAACCAAACAAGCTCTTACTGGATTACCAGTCATAAAGAAACGAATATTCAGTCTGTATGAGTTACGGCATTACCTCACACAAACCACCAGGGCTTACTGCCATCCTCACACTTGTACTAGGGTACTACATTAATACCTCAGGTCTAAAATAATCCAGACCTTTGCAGTAGTCATTTGTGCCTTGTCTCCCCCACCTCCTTCACACCACACATCCTGTACTATCAGTTACTGAGAGAATATTCACAGACCGGGAGGAAAAACACAAGCGAACTGCCCCGTCGAGGTTCCTGCCTCTGGGCGAATGCTGGAAAGCCAAGCCTCATAGAGGCTCATCCTCAGTGACTCTCCAGGGGGCTGGTTAATTAAAAATGGGAGCGCATGCACGCACACACACACGCACGCACGCACGCACGCACGCACGCACACACACACACACACACACACACGTGAACACGCACGTGAACACGCACGTGAACACACACGCGAACACACACACACACGCACAGCGAGCGACTGCTTGCTTCCAGCCCACCAAGCTTCTATATTGGCACTGGTACAGATCTGCTAAAAAAATTAGGGTTGCAACAGTATGGGTGCTGGGTGGGGGAAATGCTGAGGTAATGAGGAAATCTGAGAATGTGTTTTTCATTGTCTGCTGCAGAGATTGATAGTTTAGGTCCAGAAAGTATAAATCCAGACCAAGATTTTATTTCAACCAACAGTCACAGAGTACTCAGCTGGTTGGTTGAAACAAAAACTTGGTCTGAATTTTTATTTTCTGGACCTGAACAATCCACCTCTGCAGAGAAGCTTTCTTCTAAATTACCCAGAAACACAGATAAACACTCTTCTGTCCCAGAAGCCCCCATTGATGTCTTCCTCCAAAATGATATTCAGCCATACGGTACTATTTTAGTTTTGCTACCTTACTCAATGGTACAACAGCAGATTCCTCCAGGGAAACGGTAATGCTTGTATTGCACACATTAACCAGCAGGCTACCTGCCTCCTCCAGCCATCCTCATGTCCTTGACCACTGTGAAGCTCATTCCGCTTCACCTCATTGAAACCGAATCCATAGTCAAACTGCAGAGCTGTGCCTCAGCCAGCGGCCTGGCCTTCCCGGGACAGGCTCCAAGGCCCCGACTGGTGAAGCGCTTGCTGAAAATGGATGGAGATCACGATATGAATAGTGCTCTCCAAAACCACAGCGTGACAATGACATTTTAATCTGATATGATTCATTCTGATTCCCTTGCCACAACACACACATAGGAAGACTTCGTACACCTACAGAGACTTATCAAAGAAAGCCAGATCTCTGATAGTGCTATAACCCCTCATTACATAGATGAGGTCTTCCAGCTGTTCTCAGAACCTATCAGCACGGGCAGCTGGCTTAGGGAATTCAGATACAAATGCATCTCACCTCCATCCTAATACCTCAACACCATACTCTTAAAGTTACTGCAAGATCAAATTTTTTCTTGGCAGTAACTCAAAGCAAACAAACATATACAAAAACATTTGGTCTAGCTGTGTTCCTCAGTTTTCCATTGGGATTAATTAAGTTGATTTACCTAGAACAGACAGGGGCAGTCTGCAATTACGATCTTATTATAATCACTCCTTCACAGTGACCTTCAGCTCATCGAAGCTTCTGAAAACAGATTAATTCACCCATGAGGAGCATTTGGTGAAATTGGGCAGTGTTTTGGATTGGCCAATTGGATTTAGCACCAACAAGTGACACATATCATGTCTCTAGTTCTCCTAAATCCTATCAAACATTTCTCATCACCACTGCTCCTCAATTTGCAGATACCTGCAATTAGCTCTATCCAAACGATAAATTCACTCACACCATCACACTGTGCTTGCACAAGCACCCTGTGCTTTCGAAGGGGACAGAGGAACAGAAGAGAGCTACGATTTATGAACGGGAGGTGTAGGTGTAATATTTCTGACGATGCCGACGGGGCAGGTGGATCACGTTGTGAGTGCTCTTTATATTTAATCCTCGTGGCTGGAGCAGGATCGATATGCCGTTCCCTTCGTCCTTTTCCATTTAGCACATTCAGAGCAAACATTTGCACTGGAACTATCCATTACAGGAGGACGGAAGAACAGCCGCTACCTGGAGTATCAGTCCTCATAGCAGATGAACCGTTTCCCGGCAGACATTTTTGGAAAACTGTGTGAGAAACCAGTCTGAGTTCAGCCAGATGGACCATGTACACTCTCAGTTTATGTGAACACACAATACTGCATCCTATAAGTAATTACATTAATGAGGCTCTCTCAATATACAGCTCTGGAAAAAATTAAGACCACTCTATATTTTCGTTTAAAAAATCTGCATTTTTAAATCCTGCTTTAATTGTGGTTCTGCTGGCAGAGGCTACACTGAGCGGCAGGTTGCTTCCAGGCTCAAAGTTTCTAAGACAGCAGTACACAAGAATAAGGTGAAGCAGGAGACACTGGGAACGACCAGAAATCAGCCAGGTAAAGGGCGGAAGCGACTTTCTAATGCCAGAGATGGCAGTCAACTTATCCAAGTTTCTTATGAATTAGAGAATGACATCAAGTGACCTTCAAAAGGAATAGGAAACATTAAGTGCAGGTGTGAAGTGCACAGCTAGGACAAGTTCGTAACAGTCTCCTAGAAGCAGGACTGAAACCCAGTAAAGCAAGGAAGAAGCCCTTCATTAAAGAGAAACAGGGAAGGACCAGGCTGCAGTTTGCAAAATATGTATGTTATTCACAGACGCACACCCATTAATTGAGAAAAGAGTAAAACAAAAAATTGTGCTGTGGTCTTTTAATTTTTTCCAGAGCTGGATAAGAAATCTTTACTCCACCCCTGTGTGACATTAGTACTACTCCCAGAACATCCTATTACATCTATGCAAAAGGTATCTGCAAACGACCCCACTAACCAGTGTCGGCTTCTCAGCGCCCTCCTGATCACCTGACTATCTCTGCTCCTGAGATTCATGTGAAGGGATTCAAGCATTAGTGTGGAAATCATGTAGTGCTCATCACACAGAGCAAAACACATCTTTGACTGTTCCTCTAATCTGCTAGCCACTAACCTTGCTTCAATCTCCTTGTATCGGTCATATTGTATCAGTCTCCTATATACATGGTAGTTGAGTCTCATGCATAGAACGCTGCTCCAAGGTACTTATTACTTATTTTTTACCTCCTCCTTGCTCCTGACATCCTCCATATAACTCCTTAGCCTGGAACGTGTCTGACGAAAGATTCTAGATGGGTAAATGCAGATGATTGAAAGATCAAGGGGAAGATAATGTTTGTGACCGAAAATGTTTAAGTGTGTATATAACTATGATCTGTATCACATGGTCAAACCTCAATCGGCGAGGCATTAGCTCTTCCTATGCAAGTGTGCTGTAATGAAAAAGCAAAAAATTATTTTAACCAGAAACTTTGGCCACAGTTTAATCTGTCATGCACAGTCGAGGCAGCTCACATGGACGAAGCTACAGAAATGGGGATAGTTCAGATGACGACTGGGAATCCACATTTGAAGACAGGAAATTTACATACTGATGCCATTTGGCTCAGAGTGATCCAGCGCATGAAAATCTTTGTGGACATCTGGAAGTGGACCTGGAATGCATCACTTAATTACAATTCAATATTTTTGACCATTTCATGACGTTTCCCAGATGGATTACATCTCCCGCTATCACTGTGGTACACCGAACTTTGGCATTAAGCTGATTCTCAACCAAAAAAATCCACATGAAAACAGATGTGCATGAATTAATACATAAATCAGGGCAGATGACAGGCCTCTGGTTAATGTCTTATGGTCCATTCCACTTCACATGATTGACGTGTTTCACTGAGCTGGGACTCAAAAGCCATGACCAGAGGGAAGGAAGGTCACAGAACGGTCACATAAGGGCCTCGGAGCATGAAAATGAACTCCTGGCCGAAACCTCACGCGGAAAATAAATGTTTCAGTTCCAACAAGCCACTCTTTAACCAGCTCAAGGCCTTACCATCTTTGAAAAGCCAACATCTCAGACTCAGTCAAGAGAAGATGTTTCTTAGCTTCTCTTAATAACCCAATTACTCAGGCACAATTCATTTACTAATTTAGACACAAAAAAACAAAAAAAAACTGAGACAGCGACTACAGGTCCTCATGCCAGTTAAAAACTACACTTCATTTTGACGACATTTTAAGTCAACATATTCAGCGTTTAATTGCAACTAGTTCCAATTCCTAGGAAATAGGCTGAAATGAAAACCAGTGGGATGTCCATGTATTTGCTGATAGGTACAATTAGTGTCTAAAGTTTAAGATCTGTTTAATACCAGTCAACATTTTGATAGAATCTAGGTCATAATAGGCATACATGACAGAATAGGTCTGACATTTATCTCGCAGATGAATCTGGATACAGCTTCACGCTATCTGTTCCATCTGCTTCAGGCGCATGTGGCTGCTAACACACTTCAACCAATCAGGGCGGCTTAAATTTCACACAGACATTTAATAAAAACACTGCTGAACTTTTCTTAAACCCTTTATTGACAAAATTAAATAGATAAAAAAAATCCAACTTTTTTTCTATAGAAATATCTATAGCTGTATGTAACAATAAACGACGTGATTGAATTCCATCAACCGATGATAACTTAAGTTATATATCTTCACCATAGACTAAAGCAAACAAAAAATAAAGGAATTCTCTTTTAAAAGCTAAAATCCGCCTGATGGTGGAAACAACAAAAATAAAGTCCCTTTTATAAGTACATTTTACTTAATATATAGGATTGTTTTTGCTCATTTAACCTTCACATAGGAACACTAACTAAAGAAAAGTTACAACCCAAAATGTCTTATTTTTAGGCAAACAAAAAAGAAGTGAAATTTGAAGTCCAGCTTCCCCAGCCACTTCTCTGGTTACCCCTCTGCACAGCACCGTCCCCTTGCACGTCAGCCTCCCGCCACACTGGGCCTCAGGACGCTTTGTGACAGTGCCAGTTGAGGAAGGGTGTCCCAGCAGCCAGGCGGGCTGCGGGGCCCAGAAAGGAGGGCGGCACATGCCGCAGAGAGGGCTGGGGCGATCTCACACCACCACCGGGGGCAAACAAGGAGAACATGAAGCTCTGGGTCCTCTCCGACACGGCGACGGAAGGGGCAACTGAGCAAGAGCAGAACCTTAGGTCAGATTCTTAGACCAGGAAAGGGCAGTGGACTGTACGGCATCAGTATCATTATTATATACAAGCAGAAACACTGTGTACACCTATACCCCATTCAGAGCATCCAAGAAAACCTCAGCTAAATGAAAAATACCTATCTCAGCATGATAAAGAACATTTCAAACACCAATAACCTAACTGTCAATCAACGTCACTTCTACAAACATTTTTGTTGCATAGCAGCATTTTTGTAAGGGAAAAAAACCTACTGTACCAGGAATTAATACTTGCAATTTCAAATATTTCTCTGACATGATCTGGCACTTTTTAAGGTAGGAACCGGGGTACAGGTGTATGAATCTATCTGTACTGAATTAATGGTGGGAAGATGGATGGAACCATCTACCTAAATCTATATGAAGCACTACAATTAACTCCAAACCACGTCACACGGAGCAGTAAATAAGCACAGTGTTTAAACTGAAAGCTTCGTCTCGATGTGATGCATTCCCACTTGCAGCTTGCTAAAACGCTAGACGTTTAGAGTGGACTCCCCTTAAATTTAATTTCCACGCAGAGCCTTTATCTGAATGCTGTGTGAATGGCCTTGCTATTAGGGAAATTAAGAGGAGCATGACATTAATGAAATGGACCGTATCTTAAATCAGAGAAACAGAAAACACTGATCGCCGTGTTGATGGGAAATGAGCGAGTGAATCCAAGCTGGAATCTGGGAAATAGGCTGCACCCTTTAACTGCAATCAATATGTCCGGCGGAACACAGCCTGATAGGGGCTAATCTCATCGCAGCCTTCCTCATTAGAGCTGCTCGCCCCCCGCCTGCTCCCCACCACATAGCATAGCTTACCTCCCCCATAGTCCCCTGCTTGTGCTGACTCTCCAGCAGGGAGTAGCGTGGGCGGTGGTGTTGCAGGGGCTGGTGGGGGGCTGGCCACTGGGGGCTGGCCAACACGACCCATCCCCAGGACATCCAGCACCGCGGCATCTCTGCCCACAGTGTCCATCTGCATGGAGGAGGACGGTGGCAAGAATCAGAGCCTTCCACACGCACTTTTAAACAGCAGGCAATGTGTCACGGGCTCGGCACACCTTCCTAGCCATGGCCTGCCTCAGTGTGATGCACAGATGACATCTAACATTCATCCCCAGTACCAGCTGCTGTTGCAAAGACCAATCAGACAAACACACTAAGAGGAAGGGAAAAAAAGGCACAGAACTATGTTTGATCACTACTAGCAGAGGAGGGTCAGTATGTGGCTCAGCGAGGCAGGATACTGCGCCTGTGATCGGAAGGTCACAGGTTCACATCCCAGGGTCAGCAGAGCGATTTTATCGTTGGGTTCCTGAGCATGGCCCTAAACCCCCAATTTCTCCAGGGAATGACTGACCCTGTCCAAGGGGCAACACCTAGGATAAAATGACACCTTGAGCCTCCTGAAACTGCCAGGGTATCCATGCCCCTCCAACACCCCTGCCCTGCTTTCTCTTTTATCTTAGGATAAAAGCATGTGTTAAGCAAGCAGAAATGTAAAATGTAATGCTGATAACTAACCAACAGCTAAAGACATTAATGTTTGGGGACACACAGTTTCTTTGGGGGTGGTGTATGGCTCAGTGGGTTAGGAAGCTGTGTCTGTTATCAGGTCACCAATTCAATTCCCAGCCTAGCAAAGAGCAAAGTCCTTAACCCCCAACTGCTCCTGAGATTGTCTGACCCTGCATTCTCAAAAATGTATGTCATTTTGGATAAAAATGTCCGTTACATATGTTAAATGTACCCTGGGCACTGCCACAAGACATATCTCCATGGCGACCGGATGGTCAGCAGGTCGCGTAGTAAGAGAACAACGTCCTTACTGATGGCTCGTCTCCATGGTTTTCGTTCTGGTTCACTTCCATCTTGGGCTCCACGTCCCTTGAATTCCTTTCGGCTGTGGAACCCTGCTCTGGGTTTTCAAAACACGACTGCTCCGTACACAATAGTCCCCCGAAAAGATTCGCCGGGATTGCCTGAGTTTAAACAAAAAACAAAACATCCTGCGTCTATAACGGAGCAGGAACCATTGACAGATAAAGCTGCTCCTTTGCCTGTTTCCCTCTCCCCCAGATAATCTAATTATGCAAAAAGTTTCATTATGCAAATTCCTCTGATGCTTCTCAGTGTTTGTAAGATTAAATGACTAAGTCATAATCAAATTCAACAAAATGTCTGCAGACTGACATGTGTGTCAAGCCCCAGATTCCTTTCGTTCACTAACCAGTCCCCTGTGGCTATAGCCATCACATCCAGCAGTAGCCTGAAACAGGACGGCCTTGGATGGCTGTGCACGCCACTGCCATGGCCCTAATTTTTCTTTGCTGGAGGTTTCAGCTGTATGTATGTGGGCACTCGATTGTCTGTGTATGAATGGACCCTGCAATGGAACAGTCCTAAGTATACCTGGGATAAGAGGTTAGCTGTTATGAAGATGAGTAAGATGGATGGATGGATGGAATGTATAGGAGATCAACACACTGTGTATTCACTGAAACTTGTCAAACACAAGTTAGGACTGGGGGGGGCGGGGCAACAAAAGAGGCCAGTGGTAAGCTTAGCACACCTGGGCTGTCCTGGTGGCTTCAGCGATATCAATCACCTCAAGATCTGGGAGGTCAGAGATGTCCTCCTCTGCTCTCACTGCGCAGGTCACCTGTGAAGGGAGGGGGGGGACGGAGAGACAGCCACCATGAGCTTAGGGCAAAGTGACAAAGTGATCAAATTCAAGGAAAAACTTCCGCTTTTGATGAAAATAAGCATTAGTAGGAAAACAAAAATAGATGTCCAGCACTCAGGAACATGAAGCTTGTAAATCTATTTTAGTACAGAATTTCCAAAAAAAAAGGCAAAATGCTTTGGGATTTTTGTGGTAATGTAGCTTTAAAAGTGATTTATAGTCCTAATTTACATGTGCCAGCCATTTCCTATTCGCTTTTTTGCTTATTCGTAAAATACCTTGGAAAATTTTCAATGCATATTACTTGTAACAGGTACAGAATGGGGCAGAAAGAAGCGAAAGGGAGCCGAGAATGACACATTACAGTCAGTTTACATTCCAGGTCCATTATCCGGATCAGCACTGCATGAACACCAGCCCATATTTTGATTTCCTAATGGCTGGTCCAGGATTCTAAAGATGTCTGTGTATGACCCCCCCCCCCAGAGCTGACAGCACCCTCGTTCTCCACCATCTCAGCAGGATGAGTTTAACTGGCCCTTTTAACCGGGAGCGTCTGTGTGATTAACACAGAGCTGCAGGACCCGCTGGAGCACAGCCCGGCCCAGAACCTGGACTCTAAAGTAAGATCGTTGGACTGCCAGCGGGGAGACTGCACCCTTTGTGCACCAGGCCCGGACCAAGCGCCATCATCTGTGCTCGGTCCACCAGGAGAGTCCCAACAGTGCCCAACATCACAATGTCCCGTCGCCAGATAGAGGGTCACTGGATTGAACTGTATGGAAATCTGGAAACGACAGGCATCCATTACTGTAATTCTTATAGACACAGGTATTGTTAGAATCACTCAGAGAATGGAGTATCCAGAGGCCTAGTGCAGAATGGCAGCTACTGACGTGCTGGCTGTCAGAGGGGGGGCAATGGGAGGCGTGGCCCTCAGTCATCAGGGCAGTGTGGATGTAGACATCCTCCTCGGTGTGAGTGTCACATAGGAAGACGTGCAGGACGTCCTTGTGGTAGCTATGGATGATAGCCACTAGGGGGCGCTCGCAACACAACTTCTGGAAGTAACTGATAGAGCTCTTGCTCCAGCTACCCTGCGATAAAAAAAAGAAACGAGAAAAGAGAAAAGTCTACACCAAACTACAAAGGAACTGGAAACAGCAAGAGATTTGCTACATTATGACAACCCTCTAGACTGCAGATATACGTAATGCTTGGGACAGAAGACTATAAGGTTCAGCACTGCCGCCTCACACCACACCTACGGTTGAGGGTCCAAAGAGATGTATAAGCAAACAGTACATTACAAACAAAAACCCCACCCTCTGCACCATGGGTAGAGTGTGCATGTGGTTCCCCTGGGTACCCCACTTTCATCTCACAGTCCAAAAATATATCTCTGAATCACATTACTACACGTGTCTTCACTGTGATGGACTGGCAACCCAACCAGGGTGTTCCCTGCCTACCACTCTTCCTGGCTCACCGCGAACCTGTACTGAATAAGAGTTCGGAACACGGATAGATGTAAATATAGTTATGGCCACCTGAGATTTGATCAGCTGACTGAGTCACATGAGGATGTGAGAGGGTCTCTGAGGAAACCGTACAGAACAGCTGGCTTTGGAGAAAAGCGTCTTGTAAATAATGTTAATATAGAAAACAAAATGTGATGCAATGTAGGTATAGTGTAGAGCGGGTAACGTCTGCAGATCTTACACTGATGGGCTGGATCCCAATCAGTGATGAAAGGACCGCTTGGGCCGGCAACTTTGAGTAGCAGGACCTTATAGAAGGATATGAAAATTTCAGAAAAACTCGGAGCAGCACTACAAGTCATGTGAAAGTCAACAGGCATTTTTTTAGAGGTGGTATTTTTATCTACAAAGAGAATTCTGCATATTCTGACAATTTGCACATTTTACCTTTAAGCTATAATGTTCATTGTGGACGCCAGCAGATTATTTAAACGGGCGTCATTAATAAGAGGATTTTAAACAGGAACATTACATTTGCTTCATTAGAATTTTACTGACAGCCTGCTAAACTAAAAATAAAGAAAAGGAACTTTAACAAAGTGAATGTGATTTATAAACAAAGACGCTCTGCTAAGGGACATATAAACATTTACAGGGGAATTTATATGCAGGCACTGTGAGAATCCGTAATACGCACTTGAGGAATTTCAGGTTCCTCCAGTCCACCGTATTGCGATCTCCATAATCCACGTAATACACCTCAACCTGGCTGTCATTCAGGACTCTGTGGATGATGACCCGGTAGAACCACACATCCCGCGGTGCGAGGCAGCACACCTGGCCGGGTCGCACAAAGTTCTGTGGCAGCCTGTAACGCTCCGAGACCTCAGGGCACGTGTAGCAGGTCCTGAGGACACCACAGAAAAGATCAGCTACCAGTTCTTCCGATGCACTGTAGGCTAGCAGGAAATGTAATTACACCGAGGTTCCTTTACTAAGCTGGTGACACCAAGGATTCTTCAGACTGTTACCTCATCTCAATCATCATGTTCTCCAGCGTCCTGCTCTCTGGGGTCCCATCGAAGCGGATGTAGAAGTGGTTAGGAGACTCCACCCTCTCAACCAGCACGGCCACTAGCGCCCTCTCCTGCCACCGGGGGGCGGGGCGCAGCTTCTGGTCACGCAGGGCATCCAGGGGTACCGCACCTCCACCGTTCAGTTGCAGTGGCATGGCTGGGAATATGTCGACCATCTGAATAGGGATCCGCACAAACACGTAAAACATTAGTGATTATGTTACTAAAACCAAAGCTGATAGGGTACAGGCTGGTAGGTTTGCTGTAGTCTAGTCTCACCTGATGAAAACTCTTGTTGGCAACCTTGAAGTTGGTCTCATCCTCCATAACTTCTGAGGAGAGCTTCTTATCACCATGTTTCTCTTCCCAGGGAGAATCCCCATAGCAAGAGTTGTTTTTAGAGGGATTCAAATCCAGTGCGGGCTCAACTGTATCGGGGCCTTTATCCTCCTCTCCCCCTGGCAAAGACACCCACACACACGATTGAGAACAACTGGTTCCACATTCTTCAGTCCACTAATGGCAGTATATTTTGTGAATTGATAACTGATTGAGGACATTTGGGTATAAGAACCTTCATTGATATGCCTATGTTGGATGTCCGTGATGATCCAGTGGTTGCCCTCCTTGCCGTGTCCTGGCTTCAGGTGGAGGGTGTCACTCAGAGCCCCCACCATCTCCGTCACACTCAAGAAACCACACTGGGCCATGGGCAGGTCTTCCCCAAACATCTTCTAAAGTTCAACAAGGATGTCAGTACCAACAAATTACTTTCCTGCACTTGAAAACAAAATTAATACATAAATACAACAATTAAGTTAATGCAACGGGCTGTTTTCCCCAGCTGTTGTCATCTAGCATTTGTGAAGTTGTTTTACCTTGAATTCCCCAGGAAGCTCATGTATAGATATACCATCACCACTCTGTGCAACAACCTGAAAAAGGAAGTTTACACTGCATTAACTGAAGGACCCAGGGTTTCTTCTTTTTAGTCCTCCGTCCTCTAGGGGGCGACACAGCTTCCTACTCAAACTGTTTAGCCAGTGCAGCCACCTCTTTATAAATTAGTCACCATTAACTAACTAAACAGTTAATGAGTGATGTGAATGCCTATTCATATTTATCTTCAGATGATACTGCACCAAATAAAATTGTAGGCTTAACCTGTTGAAAAATTTTAGTAGGGGTTAATGTGTACAAAACATTTCACATGGAAAAGGGAAAGCAAACAAGAAGAAACAGTTCAATGGGGCTAAACCTCTCTCTTTTAAAGGGGCTGTTTCTGTATTATTCTGTCTTAATGAGGTTGTCATGTATTGCAACACACCCATGTAAAGTGCCTTGGGGGGACTTTGTTGTGAAAGGCGCTATTTAATAATAAATTGAACTGAATTAGCATGATAGCTTCGGGAAAATTATACTGCTAAGCACCATTGTACAATATATTGTATTACATAGTAAAACAACTTAAGACAGACAGACAAGACAGACAGGATATACTTTATCGATTCTGACTGGAAATAATAATAATAATATGTAATACTTTTGCTTTATTACTAAATACTCTTATTACGAATAAATGTATTGGTTTCAGAGAGAAGAGACGTAGCCTGTGGTAAGCCTTGATCACGCCGTTCATACTGTGCAGGACAAACTCAGCCACAACGCTAATGTCCACATCAAAGCTCTTCACAACACTGTCAGCGAGAGAATTCTCCGCGCGGAGTACCTAGCAGGACAGTCCTCCAATTACACAGAAGTGGTGGTCTGTGCAAAACAAAAAACACGCAGAAAAGAGAAACATGGGATGTTTCCATGGAGTCCTTAGTAAAAAGAGAGACACACGGTCAGGGGTTTTAGGTCAGCTTCCTGTTTTTGCAGGTCGGCGGTACTTCCTGCAATGTAGACTCCCTCCTATTCAGCAAAAATCATTCATCCATTTATATCATTATTGTGAATAATGAAATGTGTAACACTACAGGATGGAGTGGTTCGCTTTATTCACAGAAAAATATTTTTTCGGATGGAAAACTAAATCACAAATATTTTCCAAAAGATCAACAGTGCTTGTTTTGCTTATTGACTAATTATAAGGCAAACAAGTGTATGATTAACTATGTACTTCTGCTATGATGACTGCTGAACACCTGGAGTCAACCTCAATATGCGTACTTGACCATACTTGTGTTCTCATGTACCCGTTTTATGTCATCTTCCATTGCCAAAGACCAGTTCCAATACTAAGAACACAAGTACAGAGGATGGTAAAAATCCCCGGATGTCGTTCTTGCCTCACCCCAAATATCAAGGATACATCGGTAGCATCCTTGCGGAGCAAGATCAATCCCATGATAGTTCTTGGTATTGGGATTCACCCCTGGAGTCAAAACACTAAAATGGAGCTTGACAGCCATAATCATCACATGGTCAGGTAGGAAATCCAGGTTAGGCTACAGACAGTCCAAGACCCGGTACTGACCTGACGTAGCTTCTTCTTCAGCTGCGGGCTGACAGCGCCGCCTGCTCCACACTCAAGGATCTGACTCTTAAGCTGCTCCTCCAACTAAGCAAAATATACTGTCAACAACCGATGACAACATGACACGCACCCTGCGTTCTACAACAGCCTGTCCCTCCTGCTCCCCTGCATGTCCCATTTTTTATATTTCATAATCCACTCAATTACTACCTTGATTACCTTCCTGCTGATTCTCGCTCCACTTAGCCAAATAAGCACTTTCAGTCCAACCAAAGTAATCACGAACAGACGGACCTTTTCGATGCAATTTTCAAATGCCTTCTCCTCTTGGGCAGGTTCTGGCTGGAACTGAGGACCCTCGGTGTGAGGCTTCCCATCTCCCGGCGAGACATTGGGGCCAATATTATTTAGGAGAACCGGTCTGCTTGCCCAGTTACTCAACAGCCTGGATTTATCCTTAACCACTAGAATTAATAGGAAAGGACCTTACCCTATTGAACTGGAACTGCAAGAAACTAGCAAAAAATGCCCAAAAGTCAAACAAATCATGAAAATCAACTTTTTCAGCTGCTGATCGGCAAACTTGGATTTACATACATGTCAGACTTACACAAACCTGAGTCCTGTGTGGGTTTGGTGGTCAGCTCTTGCTGTAGTCTAGTCGATGTCCACTTCTCGGCATAGTTCAAAGATCTCATATCACTCTTAAGCGATATCAGCGAGCCCCTCCTGCCTTGCTCAATGGTCACAAGGTCCGAGGCCGCCGCCAACATCTCCGCGAAAGAGTAGAAGCCATAGTGCATCACCTGCAGCGGCCGACCAAAGCGTTTAAAAAAACAAGCCTCAAGTTCGGACAGCATGACCGGCCCCTGAGAGAGCAGCTGTCGCAGCTGACTGTGCAACTGCGCAGGAATGGTGGGGGGCGCCTGGCCCCGCCGGGGCAGGACTTGGGCTGGCTGTGCACCGCGATGGTAGCCAGGCACCACGCCCAACCTCCTCGCATACTCCTTAGGTGTGGAACTGCGCTGCTTTGCTACCAGCTGTTCGATGCCTTTGGTGCTATCATTCCCGATGGCTGCAAAATAAATGGATCGGGGGTCAAATGGACTTCCCAGAGTGCGGCAGGCAGCTCATAAGCTCCTTCATTCAGCTGAAGTCTATTTATAATGATGCTAAATTGATTTGTCTCTCAAGCGACCAGTTCGCACCCCACACCTCGTTGCCCCTAGCAGACTCATCACCCACCCTGTTTCCCTGTTGGTGCCGCTCGCGCTGAAGCTGAGACAGTTATCTCCTGTGTTCCTTCCTCTCCACCCAATTGTTAAACTACAAAAAATCCAAATAAAGTCCATCTCTCCTCCACCAATCGTTGGTATGGTACTATTCAGAAAGACCCTCATTTGTCATATACACTATTCATACAAAGATCTTTGTGAAAATTGCTTGGCATCCTTCTGTAAGCAATCAGAGGTGGGTCATTCAGGTCCGGAGAGTTTCAGTTCAGACCAAAATTTTGTTTCAACCAACCGGTTGAGTATTAAGAGTCTCAGTCACAGACTCACAGTCACAGAGTACTCAACCGGTTGCTTGAAACAAAATCTTGGTCTGCACTTTTACTCTCTGGACCTGAACTTCCCACCTCTGGCAATAACACATTTTAGAATACAAAGCATGTTAACGTACACTAGTGGCTAAAACAGTGGAAACGCTTCCAATTTTTAAAGATTGCAGGACTTTATTCAAATGTTGCTCCAGTTAATCATGTAATCTTCCAATGTATATTTGTAAACATTCTTCGACTGTTTATAAACATTACCGCCAATATTCCTGTAGTAATTTTTAAAGGGTAATGCCAAAAATGCTGGGTGTTTCCACAATTTTGGCCTCTAGCGTACATGCGCTCAGGCAGACGGCATGCCTGCAGACATGGGCAGCACGTTACCTTTCAGCAGCGTGGTGCCGTCTTCGGAGCAGCTCAGTGCCACCACGTCCGGCATGTCCCGCACCATGTCCAACACATTACGGTAGCCCAAGGCCACGAGGGGCAGGGGGTGGCCCAGCATCTTCAAGTAGTCCCGCTTCAGCTGCTCCAGGGCCAGGCCACCCTTAGCCGACACCAGCAGGGACCGCACATCCTTCTTCAGCCCCTCGAGCAGCTTCTCCTGGGTCATTCTGACTGCGGCTGAGGGACAGAAAGACAGGAGGCCACTGAATAATACGGAAGGGACAGACTGCACTAAAGCTTCGATAACAAAATAGCAAATGTTCCTGTAGCTCTTTACATTTTCTTCGGTCTTTGTTAAGGGACTTTTAAGTTGCGTTTATAGATTACTTGTAGATTAAAACACGTCTCCCGGTCAACGTCTACTAAACAATTTGGAACTGATCAATTCAGATACTAGATGATCCGAACAACACTAGATCTTTTTGATATTTTAACTTCCGATTAAAACTATGTGACGTAAAACTGAGCTGTGGGTATTATTAGAATCCGCAACTTTGCAATTGCCTGTCACTGCGAGTTACCGTACGCTTTACTTGTCATTGTTACGGTATTGCTCGAAAATGACCCGTTAAAACTCACGCAGTAAGTGTGCCACCAGTCTTTTAATGAAAGTCATATGATCATTTCGTTTTAGCACTAAAAATCAGAGATGCAAAAACAAACACTGAACCTGAGCGATGTTCACTAAAGTGCAGCGTTTCTTGAGACTGAATATCTATCAGTTTTGCAGCTGAGCCGGTAATTCAGGGGCAGTGGATTCGCACGGATAAAGAGTATAAGATAAACTCAGCCATAACAGAGACGTCCACTAACGCGATGCACAGCCCGGCCCCGCCGCGTGCACCTCTACGCGCACAGACTCGGGCTCGCGGAGCTCGATCACGTGGTGCCGTCGGGCACCGGGGATTGGCCCGGATACATTCACAGGCAACGCAGACACCGACGTTCCTAACCTAACCTGTGTATTACTCGTGTATTATTTAAAAGATGGAAGTTACGTTTCTTATGTTACAAAGGAGGGTTGCCTGCCACAGATTAAAACATGCTTTATGAGTCTGTGTAGCGTGTAGTAAGGATTGCGTGTAGTAAGGATAAGGACATGTGCACAGAGATTGCAAGTTATAATCTTAGAATTTGGAATGAATCGTTTTAACTCTTGAGACAGGAACCTAACTTCAGTTGGTGTAGTTTTCCAGGCGCGTGCACGAACAATTTAATGTGCCCCCTTTCGCTAACTACTGAAATGTGCTACATTTTATCGAGGGGAGCCCACCCCGTTTATGAAGACGCACTGTGTAATTCAATAAAGTGATTGGTGGGTACTAATAATCATGAACAAGTGTGTAAGTGAAATGCTCGACCCACAAAACACAAGATGTGTATGCTACAAATAATTATATATGATTTTATTGTATTTTATTTTTGCTCAATTAAATAGTTCAATATTGTTTTGTAGAAAATACACACTTGTGTAAGCTTTGTGTCATTGCAGAGGGGCTCTCCGCTCCCCTACATAACACAGCTGTTTTTATCATGTCATTGGAAGGTTACTGGTGTCAGGCTTGGTTGAGCCTAGAAATCAACCTAAATTATAATAGCAAAAATTGCAGGTCACTTTGGATTAAAGCCTCATTTTAGCGGCTAAATGTAAATATAAACTAAGCCCAGCCCTCCCCACAGTCCCCAGTATTGTTTCCCATTAGGCATTGCATTGTGATGCCCTTCCTGAAGGCCCCTGTCCCCACATCTAAAGTGCCCATCTACTATTCATTTACAGCAGTGAGTCGTAGCCTTCCTTATGAAATGGTGCCCTCTTCAGATGCATCAGGTAACGGTTTAGTTCTGTCACAATCTAATGGCTATAAAACAGCTGTATTGATTTTCTTTAACTTGTTATTTTTGGCCAGCCCCTGATTCACCCATGTCCTCCAGCTGGAGGAGGGACTTCTGAAACAGAAACTCTCTCTCGTCTTCTTGGACCTCATGCGGCGACACCTTGACACCGAGCTCTTGGGAGAGCCGCCGCTGTATTCAAACCAAGAAGCAGGGAGTCTGACGCATTAGTATGCGGCCTGCGTCAGCCGGGCCGAGCCCTGTTTGCGATCGCGCCACATGCGACGGTTTATTTACCGGCTGCTCGCCTCCTTCCCCTGCTTATCGGCACGCATTTCTAAATCTTGCGGGACACTGTGCCTAAAATAGCTGCCTGCCATCAAACTGTCTGCAGTAGGTTTCCAGTTTTCAGTAGCCTGGTTCAGTCTGCCTGGATCTTAAAGCTTTCACAGTGTCACCTATCCTTTCCCTTTTGTTTGGCATGTGGGTCTTTTTACTGGGACAACCGCAGACATCCTCTCTCTGCGGGGAAGCGCTAAGAAACCAGAAAACATTTTTTGTTTTCTCCTGGTCCCATTTCAGAGTGGTATAACGTTATCTGTGTCTTTCCACTCATTTATCAGACTGGATAATGGATCACTGCCTCTGTTTTCAAAGCTCCTTTCTTGGCATGGTCCTCACAGCACCGATTTGAGCCACTGAGAGGCAGCGAGATGTCATAGGACTGGGTCTAGGTAGTTGGTGACATTTCCATGGCAACTGATCACCAGCCCCGTGCCCACAGATGCCTTTGCTAATGAAACCCAGCTGGCTCTGATTGGACTAATTAGCTTGTTAGGGGCTCGTAAAGGGTGAGCTGGATAAGGAGAGTAGCACAGTGCATTGTTCAAAATGTACAGTGGTTTTGGGATTCATTAAATCCACTGCAATCTTTTCATTTTCTGTTTTTCTTGATTGGACTTCTTCCCAATATCATGTAATTTTTTCAGTAATAAACTGCATTTTTTTGTTAAATTCTGTTGTCCTGCCTTTGGATAAAACCTCCATCCCAACCTGGTAACGATCGTTTTTAAGGTAAAGCTTGAAATTTTGGCACCATTTCCTTTTCCACACAGAGGAAAAGCAGTCAGTGAGAATTAATTAATTCTCTTTGCTAGCTTTAGACTCAACCCAAAAGTAAACTAAGTATTACATATATTGAAAACCCCTTCATACATTAATATTGCATCAATAACTGATTTTTTTTCTGATACCACACTATAGCCATAAATAGCTGAAAAAAATGATTTAAGAACTAGGTCATTTAAATGACTGATTTTGAGAAAATGCAGGGCAGACCAATTCATCTGCCTGTGTTTTAATTAAGATGGTGTTAGGGAGGGACTGGTGTACCATACAGCTCCCATAACAGAGAACCCTAAGATCAGCTTCTTTTCAGGTATATATTCTGACACTGCAAATTCCTCACAGACCCACACAGTAACTCCTGGGGACCAAATACACGAATAGGAAATAAAGTGGACAAACAGCCTGTCTATGATAAGTCACTTTTAGGGGGAAAGTGAATAAAGGGGCTTTAAATAATCATCACACACCCATTTTGTCTTCTTAAACTCTACAAGAACATGATTTAGAAAATGTTAAGAAAACTGGCTGCATCCCTGGATGTGTTTATGTCTCATCTAGATGTTTATTTCTGAACATAGAAAGGTGTTCTTTCATTAAGATGTACTTCAGCCGTGCATCCCATGTTATGCTGTCATCCTCCCACACCCCCACGCTCAATCTCCATTGACAAGACCCCCCACCCCCTCAACCTCCCCTTAAATACTCCAGCTTCTGTTCATTTTCAAACACTCCCAACAGATGGACAGGA
Source organism: Mormyrus iriodes (assembly GCA_011763525.2). Lineage (NCBI taxonomy): Eukaryota > Metazoa > Chordata > Actinopteri > Osteoglossiformes > Mormyridae > Mormyrus > Mormyrus iriodes. Next base: position 22,480,015 of record JAAGVU020000032.1, read on the forward strand.
TAAGACATATAAAGCAGTCGCACACTGGTAAAAATTAAAAATCCAAGAGCCTAACAAGTCATCACCAGCTTCCACCACCCAAGGATCTGGTCCTTGAGTCTCCTTCATCAAGGTCTAATTTTATCCTTACCTTTCCATGGAGACGACGGCTAGGGTGGAGAGAAACACAAGAGTGGCCTCCTCTCGCTCCTCTTCAAAGGCAAGAAGAGGCCCCAAGGACTCTGCCACCTTACGGGAACGACAGCACAGACATGGCAGGGCGGCGAAGCCAACGGCACCAGTGAGGGAGAAAGAGGTCACGGGCACTGAAATCGAGGAGGCCGCAACCCAACCGGGGCAGCCAGAGGAGGAAAAAGTCAAGGGGAACTCCACGGTCATCAACGTGGATAGTGTGAGGGACACAGAGGGGGAAGAGGAGGTGGAGGAGGCACTTGGGCTTCTGGAGTGGGAGCAGCATGAGGATGGTAGGTCTGACATGTGCATGTGAAGGACATGCAGTCAGAAAACCAACAGCTGCATGTTCATTTACACTTCTGTTGATGGTCATTCACAGGCTTAAAGCAAAAGACTCTGGGTATTTGTGAATGGCTTCTCGTCATTTTGGCTGTTGTAATCATAATCCTCTCCTTTCCCCTGTCCATCTGGCTCTGTGTGATGGTAAGATTTCTTGTTTTTACTATCAATTAAAATCTAAATATTCATTATAAATATTAAGTTCTTACTTATGGGCTGTGTCAATTCACAGGTAGTTAGAGAGCATGAGCGAGCTGTGACCTTCAGACTGGGGCATCTGCTGCAGGGGAAGCCTAAAGGGCCAGGTCTCAGTACTTTTTTAATAAAACTCCCAAAATTCAAGAGATTTTAATTTATTGCTCAACAGGTTTCATATTTTACATGATGGGTGACTGCATTGCTTTTCAACAAAGGCCTGTAGTCCGTCAAACCACAGTGAAACATCACTTAAATCTCTCTAAGGGAATTTTTCTGTAAAGAATATGAGCATAATAGACTATTCTAAGCTATCAAAGTAACAAAGTTCATGTCTCCCTCACTCTCAATGGCTGGTGTCTAGGACTCCTGTTCTACATCCCATTTTTAGATGTGTGCCAGAAAGTCGACATTCGGTTAAAAATGCTGCAAGTTCCCACTCACACGGTAATCAGCAGCTCCTTCTGCAAACAGAAGAACTCAAAATACTCACTGAAAGTTACAGAAAACACTTTGATGTGAGGTTATAGTCTCTGCCATCTGGTGCCTAGGTGGTGACGAAGGACTTGGTGAGTACAGAGCTGAGCTCTGTGTGCTATTACCGTGTAGAGAACGTGTCGCTATGTTTCACGGCGCTCTCCGGAGTCTCCTCCATGCTGCAAGCCCTCGTCCAGCTCACCGACAGAGAGGTCCTGGCTCACCGCACCTTCAACCAGATTCTGCTCGACAGGAAGGACATCACCAAGGAAATGCAGGTGCTTCAGTTTCCGCACGGCCCGGCATGAGTGCCTCTCACGTTGTTGATATCTCAAGGGCAGATGTGCTTTTAAATGTGTGATGGAGCCTTGGATATTAAGCATTACATAACAGGACATGAAGTTTGCATTTATTTCTGGGCTCTGGTTCCAGGGCGAGCATCCAGCTCTGCTTGACTTTGTCCTGGTGTCCCTCTTAGACAAATGATGGATGATAATGAGAAGCTTTAGCAGAACATGCAGACTGTAAAGTAAAGCTACATACCTACCTTTCTATTTCACTACTTAGGTGGCCCTGGATGCTGTTACCTCCAAGTGGGGCATCAAGGTGGAGAGAGTAGAAATGTAAGTGTAAGCCTGTCCCACTCACAGAGGGTGCGTTTTTTTTAGATAGTGTGTCTAACAGAGGGCCCCTAACCCTGAGCGACAGTAATAGCGTCTGTTTAATGGTGTGGGCCCTTGCTGGTTTTGCTGTCTGCCCCACGCGCCCCAGAGAGGACGTCCGCATCCCCGCCGAGCTCCAGCGCAGTGTGGCTGCGGAGGCGGAGGCCAGGAGGCTGGCCCAGATCAAAGTAAGAGACTCCCTGTTGCGTGTGGCGGCCGACCTTTCCGTTAGCTAAATTAAAGGGCGGTGGAGGGATAATTTGCGATGAAAGGCAAATTGTTAATAAGCAACTATCTTCGTAAAGGGTACCAGTTTTCATGTCCTACTCTATGATACGGTGGTAATTTTCTTAACAAATTTTAAAAGATCATTTAGGGCAGTGTTTCCCAATCTGACCCTTGGGGACCCACAGCCGGTCCATGTTTTTGATGTCTCCAAGCTTCCTGCCAGACAGTTCACATTTTTGCTGGAAAAAACCATGGACTGTCTGTGGCTCTCCAAGGACTGGAAACACTGACTTTTACATTTTACATTGTACATTTTATTTATTGTTTCCAGATTAGAACTACTATTTAAATTAATACAAAAAACGTAGCAACAACAAGGCTTATTAGACACTGATCAACTTGGAAACTTGGTTGTTTTGTGCACTGGAGTTTTTTCAATAGGCATGTGCATTGGAGGTGTGTATCAGACCCCTCCCACCAGGGTGAGTACGCCTGTATATTGTGCAGGTCATTGCAGCAGAAGGTGAGAGAGCGGTCTGTGAAGCCCTCAAGGCCTCCATAGACACCCTGTCGGGATCCCCGGCTGCAGTGCACCTCCGTCTGCTGCAGCTCCTGCACACCCTGCGCACAGACCACCCGGCTCTCGTCCTCAACCTGCCCTCTGACCTCATGGCCCTGCCCTCTGATGTGTCCCCCGCCCTCAGGCTGCCCCTGGCCACGCCCACAGACGACGACCCCACAAATAAGTCCCAAACAGACTCCCCCATGATGTAGACTGCATCCTGTTTCACTTTCACACATTAAAGCCCATTCCTAGAAAGGACAGATATAAGCAAAAATAAACATGCAGAAAGACGCCCCTCTGTGTCAGTGAGTGGGGTCTCAGCCAGCAGCTCTTTTTCTTGGGTGTCCTCCAGGTGGCGCAGTTTCAGTCCTGGATCCAAATGTTCCGTTCAGGTGAATCAGGGACTGCAAACGGTGTCGACTGTGGGAGTTAACGCGTGAGTGATCTCAGCCAGGCAGGCGTCCTGACCAGGGTGTGCCCTGAATTATGGCCCATATTTCCCAGGACTGGCTCCACATCACTGCAGATATCGGAAATGGGTGGATCGATGCTTCATTGTTTCTCTAGATATTTTATAAATATTTTGAGTCACTGTAAACTTTCACCCTGAGAAATATTATCACACTTCATCAACAATCACAGCATCTCAAGACAGAAGCTGTAAAAATGGTTTATGTTGGGCTCTCTGTACACTTTTTCTTCATTGCAACTATGCAGTAATTTTGTAGTAATGGTTTAAACCTTTTTTAAAAAAAATAAAATTGCACATGAATGTGTTGAGAGTTTATGCTTATCATTCAATTAATAGATTCCTCGTCTGTACATGCCCATAGTGTGGGTTAAGAAAATTTAGAATAGAAAGCAAATTTGTTTTGTTCTGATAAAATACAGCTAAATTCATGCCTTCCCCATTGCATTACACACCTACTGAGAGATACACCTGGACTACTGAATGTTTAACACTTCTTATGACTGTGATTAGTGTCTTCCGGAGAGTCCCGCGGCCTGACGATGCAGATCAGGGCTTCTGCGGTGGTTTTAGCCTCCTGCTTTTTGTCTTTGCACTCGCTGGTTTGGGGTCAGGGGACTCTCCTTTAGTCACTGGTGCCAAAACACTGTCACCTGTAAAACAAGTGAGTTCAGGCTTTCGGCCGTTTTTGACCCCAAAATGGACCAGAGCAAGAGACCCTACTGTGAATCCATGAACTCATAAGTTACTATGGACCAGGGTGGGGGGCGTTTAATACTCCCCCTTGAATCTTTTTGACTCCAGTTGTGGAGGTCCCCCTTAAATATCATTGCTACCAGTCAATATTTCTTCCATCATGTGGGTTAATCGATAACGGCGTTTCATCAATTTATGAGACTTTTCATGGTCCCCCTGCAACTGCACTATGGATGCCAGGGGGGAGGAACCTTCACTAAGGCAAAAAATAGACATATTTATTAAAACTGTTTACTTGCATTAACCTGTATTAAGGATTAAAATACGTCATGGCCTGTTTGTGTATGCTCATTTTATTTCATGGGGTTTATAAACTTTGGGGCATTTGAGCCCCTTCCTTAATGTGCACTTTATAATTCAAATGAAAAAACAAATGACTGCATTACAGTTTGCAGATTCATTATGTAAGATGGGACATCCAGGGTATAGTAACGGAGACGAAGGGACTGATTACTCACCTGTGAATAATTACCATTAATATAAAAACACTGGATAAATTGATTCAATGGGACCAATGACCAATGAACAGAGTTAGACCTGCCCAGAGACACTGTCCACAGTCTCCGTAATGAGGACAGTGTTTCTCACGCTGTGTGTCCTCCTCTCCTGACTGGATGAGGAGTTTTCATGCGAGGCGCTATGATCCAGCTCACCTCTCTCCTCCACGGCACCTCCACCCTGGATCTGCTGCTCCAGCTCGCGGATCCTGACCAGCACAGCCTGCAGCGACTCCTCCGCACTCCGGGCCCGGTCCTCCGCGCTCAGGGCCCGTTCCTCTGCCTCTCTGGGTTGGACATGTGAGCCCAGACCAATATGGGCCATTACAGATATATATCTGTCTCTCTCTCTCTCACACACACACACAAACACACGCACACACACACACACACAAACACACGCACAAACACACACACACACACAAACACAGACCTGTATTCATATCTTTCTGGGGACTCTCCATTCACTTCTATGGGAAAAACCCTAATCCCAACTATGACAACCTTAACACCTACCCAGCCCTAATGTTAACCATAAGGAACCAAACAAAATACAAGATACAAAATACAATTTTTTTTTTTGTTTGCAGTCACAGATTATATAAAATTAAGTTTCCCAAAGAAATGGTCCCCCAAAGTCAAAACTTTTTTTTATCACATTATGAGGACATTTGGTCCCCACAATGTAATATAAACATAGCACACACACACACACACACACACACGCCAGCAGCTATAAGGGTACAGACGGATCTTACAGTAACTGCTGCTGGAGGAGCCCAATGGTGTCCAGGGCATCGAAGGCTCTCTGCGCACTGGGAGTCTGCGGGCGCAGGACCTGGCTCTCCGTCTGAGGCAGAAGAGTCCGTCACCCTCTCGCCACACTCAGACTGACGAATAAAGTAACAGTCTAGACGTGTCACTTAGCATACTAGCCCAAATATAAGATTTTTTTTAAATAAATTAATTTTTCCAAATACCATACAGCAATTAATCCTCTAATGTAAGCTACTGTATTCATATCTATTACTAATGTGGCACAGGGGCTGGACAGGGGGTGCAGTCACCTCACACCTGTAAGGTTGGGGGTGTGCATGTGTGTGGGGGGGTGATATACATGTTCTCTCCAAGTTAATGAAGACATCCTCCCACAGTCTAAAAAGCATGGAGTTTAGCAAAGTGATGTCTCTAAATTGCCCACAGTGTGGTCTGTGTGTGTGTGTGTGTGTGTGTGTGTGTGTGTGTGTGTGTGTGTGTGTGTGTGCGTGTGTGTGTGTGTGTGTGTGT
>JAAGVU020000032.1:22485763-22500028 GCA_011763525.2 Mormyrus iriodes
AAAAAGCATGGAGTTTAGCAAAGTGATGTCTCTAAATTGCCCCCAGTGTGGTCTGTGTGTGTGTGTGTGTGTGTGTGTGTGTGTGTGTGTGTGTGTGCGTGTCTGTGTGTGTGTGTGTCTGTGTGTGTGCGTGTCTGTGTGTGTGTGTCTGTGTGTCTGTGTGTGTGTGTGTGCGCGCACACCCTGCAAAGGACATTGTCTCCCGCGTTTCCCATTCCAAGATAACCCTACCCCTGTACTAGATAAGCCATCACGCAAGAGGGGTGGATATATATTCATATTTTTAAAAAATTCATGAAGTGCCAAACATGACATATAAATGAATGATTCTTTCATAAAGGAACCAATATGTTCCTAACCTCCTGTGGGGGCATGTGACTGAACACAGAGCTTGTAGGACACCAAGGCTTTGAGTCAGCACTGTCTGGGTGACCCACACCAATTACCATGTGGCGATGTCCTGCCCTTGTACAACTTGGCGACTGATATGTCAACAAGTTGACTTTCTGTCTGAAACAGGGCTAATAACTTTGTTGGCTATGCTAGAATGACCCTGTTCGGGTGCCTGGTTCTTTATTCCTGTCAGAACTTACATACACATGGTAAACAAATTTAGCATTTTGTCTACTGAGACAGCAGTATTGTACTCCATGACAATCTGGAGAGCTGTCTGATTAATGGACAGAAATGTTTTGGCGGAACTGCAACTCATTTGCCTTGAAACCAGTTTTTGTTACAATTTAAATCAAATTTGTCCAAAATTTATGAGGATTTGCTGCTACAGATGCGTAGATGTACCACAGTGACCCTAAAACACGACTAAAGATCTATACAGGACCCATCATATCCCTAACCCCCGCCAGCGGGACAGTTTCTCCCCCCAGGCTCTTCTCAACAATGTCACCATCATGACCAATCAGTCTCAGACAGGGTGATTCCTCTGGACCATCTGGCACCTCCTGCTGGACGAAAGAAGACAAACATGGTGGTGCAAAGAGTTTTAGCGCCAGCTTAACGGCCTTTGAAAAGTGCCCAGAAGATTATCCAACATAATTTTCTTAAGCATACACCAGTATTTGACCATGTCAGCTGACCAGTACACCGCTTTCCCCATACTTCCCACAGTGACTGACCTCTCCCATCACCGTTCCTCCCAATACCGAGGCTGCAAAAGACCCCGTCACTTGATCCACCTGATGACACAGATGCAGTGGTTGGCTTTGCCCCAAAATTTGCAAACCACCACAAATCGCAACATGCTTATTAGAGTCTCACCAGCGAGTCCTTGCAGGACTCTACAGTGGGAAAGACGTCAGTGATGGACTCTACAGTGGGTAGGACGTCAGCGATGGACTCTGTCACAGCCATGGTGACGGTCGCAGCCACCTGCAGGTCCACCGGATGTCCCCTTAGATCTGACAGCAGGATCTGACATGTGTCTATCCACTCTCCACACTCCCGCTAAGTGTCACAGCAGATTGAAAAGGACAAGGGCAGACAGACAGGTAAATGAAAACTAATATATAGTACGTAAAGTGATAATACAGATACTATATAACAGTATAATGTAGCAATGAGGGAACTGAGGCATCAAAGGCCACTGTGGGGGGATTATCACTGTCAAAAATGGATTAAATCATTTCCCTGGGATTATTTGGTTCAAATTGGATAAAACTATGCAGTGATTGACAGTGTGCAGTAGTCCCACCCACCTGGTAAGAGGCAGTACCTGTAATTTTTTCAGCTCAACAAGCTCACTTGCTGACTCATCTCCCATTCTCCTTTGGATGTCCTCCTCGATGACAGGCTGACATAAGCTGTGTAACAAAGAGATCCGATGGGCTTTCTTAATTCCTCCATTCACCATTTTCATTTACTAAACATATACTTGCATCTGGGATATATGGTCCTTTTTCCATAACTGTTTATCCAGCTGGATCACAGTGAGCCTATTTTGGAAGCACATGGCACAAGGCAGAGGACAACCTGCTAGAGACTGTCAATTGTTATAAGGACAAAAGAGACAAAATGCAGCAGATGGCTTGTTTTTTCCTGACTGATTCTTCCCAGAATTCTCTGCTGCTGTATAAATCTGTCTGAGATTTTAAAAAGTCAACAAGAACGAATACATGAAGGTTCTGACCTGCCTCAGAAAAGTGCATGATAATTTATAGTTCAACTCATTTAAATGTTAATCAAGCATTTAAAGGTTGGGTCAAATGCCGAGCTGCCATAAAACAGTCAGTTATACAAACTGAAAATAAAGTTCTGTCTGTGATATGAGAAATCACAACATGCCATAGAAATGCTATTTACAACTTTTGAATACATTTCCACTGTAAAATATTTTGAAAACCTATATCCCAAATGCTGTGTAAAAATACTTTATTGGAGACAGCAGGATGACAGGTGATACAAGCTAAACACTACAAATGGGCGAGTTACAAAAATTCTACCCCAAACCAGAAATCCTTGCTCCTCCACCAGTACCTGCTTTACAGACTAATTTTCATACCCTCCACCAGGTGAGGCCCATTCTGAACGAACGTATGCAGCAGATGCAATCTAAAAATACGCTCACCTGTGCTACAGGTCAGTGAAACCCATTGGATCTGCAGCACTTGGGGGTTCAGAGGTATCTGGGCCAAAGATTCTGGCCACAAGGTGGTACAGCAAATTACGGGACCCATAAAGTGTCTTCAGCGTAAATTGACTGAACCTCAGTGAATGTTCTGTGTATTATATTACTTTTTCTTTGTTGCACAAGTCTTGTTCAAGTTGTGCAGGGGGGCTATAGTTCTTGGCTTTATAAATAGATCATAGTCCTAATTAAATGTACATTTTGTCTGTCACAACCAGAGTGGCTATAATGTGTTTATAGCAAAATATCTGCAATTTTTACATTCCAACTTTAGACCTTTTAGGAAATACAGAAAAATGAACAAATTCCAAATTTCTGTAGTTTTAGGCTGAAGGGTGGGACATTCTGCCATCCGGAAAAGGAGAAACAGGTGAGTGAGATCATAGGTTCTGATCTGTCCTGTCCATACCTCATCTTCAGTGCTTATATTTAGTGGGGTGCCCCGTTTATTGTGCCCTTTTCAACTCAAATATCAGTCCTTACAAGTTCAGTTTATCCCAGTCTCTTGAGAAGGAGAGCCATATGAACTTAAATTTCATACTGACATAATTTATTCACACAAAATTTAGCTAATCATGCTAACTGACTCTTGGGATACCATACTTGATGAGATACTTGGAGAATCTGTCCAGCTTTTGCACGATGCATCTGGCATCTTCCTCCAGCTCCCGTACTGTGAGAGGATAACCGTCTCGTTCAGGGCCTGCTAATGGGGGTGCCTCGAGGTCACCAGAGCAATTGGGAACCATAAGGAGAAGCAGGTCTACCATCCAGCGAGTCAGGGAGATATGTATGGAGCTCACCTGCCATCAACCACAAACGACAAAATGATGACCAGTGATCATGCACGTCACCCATAGCAGGCTGGCTGAATGACTACATCTGCACAGTACTGTACCTCTTCTCTCAGCTTTTGGTTTTCGCAGTCAAAAAAGTTGCTCTGCATGAAGACAAACTCACGTAGCATAGCAAGAACCTCATCAGCACTGATCCTGCCAGGTAGAAAATGAAAAAACAAAATCACATTTACTGAAACAGTATCTTAAGCATAGCACCCCCCCCCAACACTCTTCCTGTCATGCTCTGATACCTGATGTGTGGACTCAGCCATTCGTTCTCTGGCTGGGTCTTGGACACCTGCTCCGGACCTTCTTCTGTTAGCTTTCTCCAGCTGGCCAGAGCCTTCTCCAGCTGCAGCCAATCACAGGGGGGCACGCCTTCCGGCCAATCACTCGCTGCCGTTACCTTGGCAGCCCAGGGCTCCATCGTGCTGGCTAGAGATATCAGCAGTTTGCGGACACCTGTGCCAGTAGGATGGGACAGATAACACAGTACTCGTGGAAGCAGCAACCAAGAAGGATCACCAGTCATAAAGCCGTCCGGAGAACCAGGCAAACTCTCACCGCTCTCCCCAGCTGCACGAGTGCCCAGCTGCATGTGGAGCTCTGAGATAGTCTCGGTCAGATTCTGCATGGCTCTCCACGCCGCAGGGGGCTGCCTGTCGGGCTGAAGGTGCCTCTTAAAAAGCTGCCAGCCCACCTCCACCCATCCATCTTTCAGCTGCGACAGTAAGTCGAGCGTCTCCTGGAAGCGAAGGAGGTCGTCGCCTCTATAGCGCTCGCACTGCTGGTTCAACGCCTGAAAAGAGTGAAAGGAAGAAAAAGATTAATAAACAGAAAGATGACATGACTTTGCAATGAGGTACGAATACAAAGAACCAGGGGGACACGACAGCAACTAAACAGAGCAGCTAAAATTGTCTATATTAGAACTGTATAGGGGGTGGTTGCACTATCCAGAGAAAGTTTAATGTCTACTAATATTCAAGCAAATTTTCCTGTGTAGGTATCATGCGATGTTTCTGTCTGACCACCTTCCTGACACCAGTCCAGACCTGAAAGCTGCACACTTCCTGCTTACAGGAGTACTAAATATCTGTGATTTGTTTGTCAGTCTTTGTAAAAGCAGCACTTTTCCATGATTACTTTACCAGCCCAGCGCTCTCTCAAGGTTGTATTGTTTTCAAACTGTAAATTAAGATTTTCCCTGTCTTTGGGATCTTTAACTAAATCAATTAATAAAGACATTTGTGCCACTTACTGCCACCCATTGTTTTATATCATTAAACAAACTTTCCTCTGACTCCTTACTGAACGTCTTGTCTTGTCCCCTGCAGAAGAGGAAACACAATCTCAGCTGACGGAGACAGAAGGTAAACAACCTTACAGTCAGCTTCGAGGTTGCAGTATTTTGAGCAGTATCTCCAAGGCAACAGCAGGCCCACATCCCACTCACTTGACACTAGCCCGACACCGCTGGTGCCATTTCGCAACGCCGGCCCCGATTGCCCTCATTTCCTCACGCTGGCTGAGTTCGGCTGTCTCCAGCTCCCGCACGAAACCGCACACACAGTCTTTCCACCGGTCTGTCAATTGCAGGATACGGCTCACATCCTCCATGTCCTCAAAATGGAGAGGGGGACAAGAGACAGAAAGTGACCTCACAGTAACAGAGAAGAAGGCGGCGCTCCCACCACGACTCAGTGTGGGCTTAGTGCGTAAGGAATCACCCTGGACGTCAGCAGCGTGACATAGTGCTCCGCCAGCTCAGCCCAGGTCCGCTCGCTGACGTGCAGCCTGTCAGCCACCTGCAGTCTCTTCGCCTTGATCACCTGCCAGGTGGTACTCAGTCACCAGCCCGTCGGTGTGAGAGTCACACGCAGGAACAGGACAGATGGGCAGCAGTGCTCAGGACAGTCATCTACCTTAAGAGCCATGCTGTAGCAGACTCTGCTCCAGAGGTTCCTCTCCTCTGTCAGCTGAGCCACCTGGCCCTCCAGCCTCCGGCGCTGCATCTCATACAGCTCATGGTACTCCGCCACCAGGCTTTGGGCAAGAGATCAGTATATATAATCACTTCCTGGTTCTTATCCAACGAGCTCCATTCATTAGAACTCCATTAGCACTGGTTTGTTTTTCGTAGACACAGTGCCATGGTATTAAGCTCTCCGGGTCGGATGCCTTACTCCGAGTTCCTCTGTGACTGTTCCAATGCCTTGGACAGGTCTTCCTGTGCCCTGGCTACTTGCCCTGACATGTTTTCATCTTGGGCCTTCATGTTGCTCAGCTCGCTTGAGCAAACAAACAGTAGCACACACAAAACAAGAGCGAATAATGTTAATGGGACACAAACCATTGAATCAGTAATTATTAAACTAACTACCTGGGAGAACAGAAAAAAAGGCCTGGATTTGGAATCGAGGGCCAGATTTGATAAGCCCTGTTGTATACTTTCCCAACATGTGTGTGGGCTGTGGGGTGCAGGCAACAAATTTACCCCTGGGGTCAATAATGAATATCTTTGGTTTTATTATGGAACACAACTTACTGTTCCACACCTACCTGACAGCAGATGGCACTGTAGAGTGACAACAGGGATACCGTTACCTAATCCACTCAACAGAATGTATTCCATATGTGCTCCCCAAGCCTGATAACCCAGTCCTGTGAGAATCAAATCTGAATCCCTAGTATAGGGCACACCTTGTCCTGGCTAGTGCACCACTCAGGAAGCCTGCTTTCGTGTGACTTGTGTTATCTACATAACTGCACAAAGACACAAACACACACAACCCAAACAGCACGCACTTGCTGAGCTGAGAGACGGAGGTCTTGAAGCAGGTGATCTCCTCCATTAAACGCCGGTCCAGGGCCCTCTGAGCCAGGGTCTCCGTGTGCAGCCCCTTCAGTTGCCGTGGAATGCGGTCCAGCAGGGCGGCGTACCGCTGTCTGCAGACACCATGTCCCCACTCCCACTCAGCTCCCGGATGCATGCTCAATGAGATGTTATGAACCTGACCTCTCCGTGCAGCCCACACTATCATTTCTGGCTCGATATCAAGGTAGACTTTCTGCGAACAGTCAAGCTGACCTGAGCTTGGAGAGCAGCTGCCCTCTCTCTGCACATTCCACGCTGACCTGTCGGATCACCTCATGGAAGATAACGTTGTAGATGGTCTGCTCCACCCGTACTAACTCCAGAAGACCCTGCATCTATCAAAGCAAAAGAAAAGTCATTTCTGCAGATCACATATCATCAATCATCAGAAATATTACTTTTTGACAAAGTATAAATCTAAAACGGTACAGAATACATAGATACAGTGCATGCAGAATTATTAGGTGATTGTGCATTTTGCTTGTATCTGCTCTTCAAATTTAATAGTCTCAGTCCAGCTTAGTCTCTAATTCACAAAGGACGGTTTAAAAATAGAGCCTGCTCAGTATTTTATCTTTGGAGTAAAAAAGGAAGCCATAGATCCTTCCCTGTGCAGAATTATTAAGCAAATTATTATTACTATTAAAATGGACCTTACAGAGATTGAGAAAAAAAGAAAATAGTAAAGTGCCTGTCAGAGGGATGCAAAATAATCTAAATTGCCAAACGTTTAAAACGTGATCACCAAACAATTGAGTGTTTCCTGGCAAACAGCCAAAGAAGATGGAAGAATCATGCAGAGAGAAGAAGACACGAATTAACTGCCTAAGATATGTGCCAAATTAAAGGGGAGACTTCCAGAAAGTCTTCAGAATCAAATGCCACCATTTTTCAAATCTACAATCTGAACAGAATATCCATAAGTACTAGGTGCATTGTACTATGTGACACTGTTAAGGTGACAAAGGCTGAAACACAACATCAACTCAGTAAAGCACACATGCTAAAACCTCAAGAATGGCCACAGACACATCTGAAGACTAATTTTACATGGGTTATAAGAGCAGATGAGACGAGAGTGACTCTTGATGGAGCAGATGGATGGGCCAGTGGTTGGACACCTTCAAGCACCAACAAGGTGCTGGAGGAGTGATGTTTGGGCTGCAGTTATCAGTGATGAACTTGTCGGAACTTTATGACTTGCATATGGTGTGAAAAATAAGTACAAGATCTACCATCAACTTCCAGAAGATACCTTCTTCAAACACTGGTACAAAAAAAATTCAGCGGCTTTTAAAAAGAGAGAAAAATCCACTTAAAAAAGTTACTGATTGCATAATAACTGTGCACACTGATAATCAAGTGTTTTTCATTTATATGTGTTTGTGACTAATGTAACATTTTCTATCTAAGTAAATTTACTTGGACCAAAAGAAAACTTCTGAATTGACTTTGATAAGTCTGCCAAACTTTTCTTAACCATTACTTCCAGGAATAGTACCTGCCTAATAATTCTGAACACAGTATATATTCATAACCATACTGACATGACAGTGGTCTCCATACACAGGTAGGCTGATATAGAAATTCCAGGTAAGGAATATTGCATTTTCACACCAAAATTGGGGATTCAGGAATAAAGAGAACCGGAATGGCTCTGAATGTTAACCTGTGAGAGCTCCCTCAGCTCTGGGAAGTCCTGATTGACCCCAGCCTTGTCCAGCATTGCATCCATTACCCTCATGAGCTGAACCGCTTCCAGTCTGCTGCTGGGTTTCCTGAAGATTCAAAGGACATTCTGTTGCTGTCAGTTACCGTTTTCGTCACCTCACTGCCTTGTCATTGTAAGTAACAGAGAATAACAAACGGGCATAACTTTTTTTGGGGGGGGGAGGGGTTGAGACTTCAATCTCTGCAGTGCCATCTGCTGCTTGTTTGAGGAATCTAACTGATATATAATCCAGTGACATCTCCACTCACAGGGAAGGGAAGATCTTCAGCCTGTTCTCTTCATCCTCCAGAAGGATGGTGTACTTGCTAACCAGGGAAATTGAGAAGATTGGAACAAATGGACAGCAAATAAACATTTATTAAAGATTATTAAGGATTAGTTATGATGATATCCACTCACTCTTCATAGCATGTCAGGCCAACCACACCTTTGTTCTTCACAATGTGATACTCCTCTGGTATCAGACTATCCGTCAGGTTTATGTCCTAAAATTACAAAGCAAAGACATCTGAGCACTATTATCTGAGCATTATTTTTGATAAATAGTGTTTTTTCTTATGATCCATTGACCACCCTTTTTTATGCTTCTACCACAGGTAAGTAAATAATACAGACAGAATTAGGCAGTGACTGAGCTGCAAGAATATCACAGTGCACAGTTTTCCCATGCGCCCCTGCGAGCAGAACTTTTCATCATCTGGGTCCACAGCAGGACAAACGATTCCCGTTGACCTCTGATTGTGCTTGCCTTCTGGACGGTTCCCTGCTCTGCCACCGGGGGCAGAAGACCCACTTTCTTCTGCGCAGATATGGCATCACACAGGAAGGAGATATCTCTGAGTATACACACACATTTCATCATAAAAAGATTAATTAAAAATTAAAACTGGGGGGCCTTTTTCCAAAACAACTAGGTGATTAAGGTTAATCAAAAGAACGAGTAACGCCATAAATATTAAAATGTAAATACGATGTATAGGAGCCTCTATAGATTTGTAAGGGAGCTATGTCACTACCTCCCAGCTCCGGCCAGGGAAGTCGGTTGGTCCAGAAAATACTTGTATTTCCTTCTCCCAAAGGCGTGGTGCCAGGCTGCATCTGTCTTGTACAAACCACGGACCTGGACGTATGAAAACGGACTTCGCCGAGTTGCTGGACAATATCAGTTTTTTCCAAACAACTCCGCTCGATTTCATTTCATGTCTTTTTCTGTAATAAATCCACCATATTGTTACCATAGATTTAAATGAGAGAGGTCTGAGGGGTTAGTAAGGGGCCCACAAGAAAGAAAATTTCCAAAATGAGTACAGATCACAACGAATCACTTTATAGCTGAAAAGGTGCAAACCAAACAAACCCTGAAGCCTTTCTTGGTGACTCTGGAGGGACTGCATGTCTCCAAGGGATTCACCGTAGAAAGGAGCGAGTTGAACAGCTCATCGGGAATGGAATCACCGCGTAGGGGCCGGAGCTGCAGGCAGGACCGATCGCCTAAGGCCGGCTTCTCTCTCCAGGCTGAGAGAACAAGCTCAGTCTGAACCACGTAAGCACACACACACCCAGGAACACACTTTTCTCGAAGGAAAACAATTATGCTTTCCATACACGTATTCTTTTTATGTGTATTTCTATTGAAATCTGCAATTCCATTTTATTAAATGGTAGCAAATGTTGTTTAGCTAGATTATATAGTATTAAAATAAACGCACAATATTGTTCTTTCCGGTGTTTTGGTAACTTTCAAATTGTACATTTTACCTCCTTCGGATTCTCCGGTCAACGGAAAGGATTTATTGAATTTAACCTTCCGTCCCTCTGGCTCCGGCAAGGCTGGAGGTGACTGACTTGGTTTAACAGATGTCGACATCCTCGTGTGATTCAACTCACGATGTCTATATCAATATCAGACGTCCACTAAATCAGACAATTCTCCACAAAAAGCAAATGTAGTCTGAAAAACAAAATAAAGGTATAATTCAAACATTTTTGGCAGTGCGCGCCTCATTCATAATAACAATGAAGTAACAACTCAATCAGTCTATGAATTAACAACTACTCAGTCATTTTTACACACCCATAAGATCCTAAATATAGATACCAACACCTTTATTAAAGTGCTTAACCTTGTCTCTTTAAACACAACCTTAAGTCTTCCGTTTCTAAGGACGCCGTGCGGAGGTCCTCAGGTATCTGTGGAAAGCCGTTCATACCGCTGGGGTGTCTTCGATGGTGCCTGAACTTAACTTACTCTGTCCATCCATGCACCCTCTATGCGCTTATTTTATAAAAGTTTGATAGTTTGGGGTCTTGTGCAGTGGGTTACAGATGTTTGATTGTACGTAATGCTTATCCTTTACACCATTCAGCCCTTTTTTATAGCTAACATTTATAGCTGTCACTGACAGGATGCACAAAGTAATTTTAATCCGGGGACTTTCAGGAAACTCGAATACTGATTGTATTAAAATAGCTACTAGTTCCCCGATTTCTTTTAATTTCTTTTAAAACACGGGGAGGAAAATATATGATGAGTAGATTCTGCACTATTCCATATTTTTTAAAGTGTAGACTAAAGCTTACTGTTCCAGCTGTGTCTTCCGAAGTCAAGTTCAATACTCAGCCCAAGTTATTTTGTTAAATTCAAAGTGACACTCCCTTTATTAAATGTTGATATATTGTTTTCTGCAACAGCAGAGCCACGATTGTGCCGAGACAGTTCTTCAAAAATTCAAGAGTGCTGAATTATTCCGTGTCCCAGCAGAATCCCAGTGTACCGGTATTGCAACTTTAATTCTGTAACCTCCAGCTAAGGACATGTAGACGTAAACATAGATCATATACACAATAAATAACACTTGTGTGTCGTATTGTTAGGTAACTTTTTTATATGAAATGTCACATCCATTATAAAAACAGGGTTTATTTCCCAAGCGGTGAACTGCATAATGAATCAGACCATTTCAAAGAGTACTTAGTGCCAGTCCTGACAGAGCTAAATGAAATGCAATACTGCTGCTATGCAGTAAGGTAGCTTCTATTCAGAAAGCATAAATACTGTAAACCCCTACAAAGACCACAGCACACTTAGTTTGTATAAATAAGTGGTGATACTGCATTCTTATATAACCCAACAAAGGTCTTTCCATTTATAATATCCTCTGGGATATGTTAGCTGTTAAAATGAACTTCAACATTAATAAATATCTAGCCACTTATCCATGTTTGTTCCATTTATCCAATTGAGGTCAACGGATAAATACGGGCCCCAAAAGAATTAAGTGCAGGAAATCTAATGTGTTGCTGAAAAGCCTCACAGTTTTGTAATAGGGGATATTCATCTCATCTCATGATAATGGCATATTATCAGCCAGAACTCTAGAGGGCTGATAGGAAAGGAGACGCATTATTATGCCTGCAGGTGGTAAAGACTGGAACAGTTACTTGGCTTGACATTCTTTTTGGACGTAGATTCATATACACACAAATCTCTGCAGCCTCATTCCCCTTTCAGCTTAAAAACATTGCACCACTGTGTGCCAAGTGTGCAGAAAGCATGAGATACATTGCTCACATCAACTTATATAGCTACAGGGCTTCTTTGCTGGTAGAACAAAACGTTAGAGTTGAGTTCTTGAGGTGGAGTTCCACCAATTGAGGCATGTAGAATCCAGCTGTCTGGAGAGAAGCATATTTTCCATCTCCAGTTCTAGATCTGTGCAGAGGGTGATTCATTAAAAGTGTCCCTTTATGGACCAGTCCTTCATGATACAGTGAATAGAAGTGGCATGAGAAATCTCTGTATCTGACCACTTATATTTATTGACATCCTCAGAATCAGCCTTTTTATTTCTCTAAGTATCCGAGGCAAGTTGATGGAGACTGCATCAGAGACCTCGATCTTTCTGTCGCCTTGGATGATGCAGGGGTCTTATGATACTTTATGATAGGTGTAAAGGGTCAGTGAGGAGGTAAAGGCACTGACATCTGTAATCACTATGCTAACAGCAGGCAGGAGAGAGGCTGGCAAGAATGTGAGCTTGGATATTTCTTCACACAATAAGTTAGTGTGACCTCCTTCCTCATCACTATCAATGACATTACAGCCACCTTGTTCAAATATCTCAGCCTCATCCTTCCCAAATACCGCCACCTAGTGGAATCATTAATGTAAAGCATAGTGATGACCAAAGCTTCATGAACCAGTTGCTGTATTTTCTGACCCCACACGATGGTGTTCTCTGTTTAAAATGGGGCTAAAAGCATGCCCCAAAGCGAACTAAGAGCACCATCTAGTGGGGTCAAAAAATACAGCAAATGGTTCATGAAGCTTCTTTTGAGCATCGCTAGTAAAGAGCACCATTGAACATTTTTTGAAGATACTGAACACCAATGCAGTGTTGGCCTTACAAGGACACAGGTATCTGCTATCAGTTGCCCTGCGATCCATGAACCAAGGAGGTCACTTGGCGATCAGCTTCAGAGCAACAGCAGCTAAGCAGTGTCCATAGTGTATACCTCAGACACGATGCTGAGCCCAAAGAGAGAAAGAAAGCCAAGCGGAAATAACTGTACATATTCCAGAGATATTTTTAATATCTAGAAAGAAAAAATTCTACCCAAAAGGTGTTAACAGAAAAGAAAAACAAACAACAGAAAAAAACAGAAATATTAATAGAAAGTTTTAAACATAACAAATACTGCAGGGAATGCTTCAGCAATGTGCAGACCAATCGTATCACTTAAAATCGGTATTGTAGCTGGTGGGGTTTGCATGTCCCAGCATGCCCCATGAGTGACTGTAAATAGCCCCTTGTGGTGTTGCTGTTGTTAGTGTTCATACTTGCTCCTGATTGTCGACTGTGTGTTACCCATGTCTTGTGTGAACCCTGCCCAATCCTCGCATGCCTCTAGGTCTTGTATAAACTCCCCACCATGTGTGTACTGTACTGTCCGGCATCCAACCTCCCCGCTGTTCCCCCTTGTATATGGGTTCCTGTGCTTAGCTGTTTTCTGGGCTTTAATAAAAGGGCATGTTTTCCCCTTAAAAAGAGCCTTTTTGTCATTTGCCGCCTCCTTGATGCCTCAGTTTGTCTGGCCCTACTATATTATGCATTTACAGCAGTAATTATCCATAGCAGTCGCACATCACTGTTAAGCCTGTATAAGATATACCATTGGGTGACAACTTTAGATCAGTTCCTGTCTACTTGGGTGTGACCTGGGTGTCATCTGTCTAGCTGGCCATCTTGTCCCAAAGTTAAACAAGAATTCTTGACCTTTGGTCTCCACTGGAGTTCCCCCATTTCGTCTCATTCTGTACGCTCCCATTCGGTTTATTTAAAATTGCATCCATCTCCCAACTGCTTATCGAAAAACAAGACAACAGGGTAATACAAAATTAATAATATTATTCTATAGCATTTTCTATGCACCACTTAATGTTTAACCTTAAATGTTTTTTCTCCGCAATGTGTCCAAATCACTAGACATTAGTAGTATACCTTACATTTGTCCCTCAAAAATTAATATATTAAAATCTGTAAGATCTCTTTGCTAAACTGTCTATACAAGTATATTATTGTCATATTTCATCCAAAGTGAAAATAAGTTGAGGTGATCTAATTGAACCATGACCACTGTAAAATACTTCTGTCAATCAAAAACTAATTGGGGTAATTTGTTTTGCTGTGTAAGAGCTTGATTGTTTAATTAATATTGTTATATTCAATTGCTATTTTTTCCCAGTTTCCTTGAATATAGATAGATAGATAGATAGATAGATAGATAGATTGTTTGATTGATTGATTGATAAAACATTTTCTTTAGGAATATTAAATTATTCTGGCCCCAGGTTCAGGACAAAAACCCACTCAGGTCTCAAATACTCAAAATCCACAATAAAAAAAAGATGATGTCTGCATTTCTGAGATCCGGCGGATGTGGTCATCATGTCCTTAGACATATCTAATGACTCAGGCTACTTCTCTGAGAACACAAGAGTTATCCAGTAACAGCAGTCTAACATGTAAGATGACTCATATAATCATCTTTCTAGAAAAGTTCCACACTTTTGTGATAACAGTAATATTGATCTCTGTGGGGAAATTCTCTTTTATGCCTGCTCCATCTTGCTTTCCTTGACACATGTGTAGGTGAGGGCAAGCATGGCAGCCAC
>JAAGVU020000032.1:22503328-22515876 GCA_011763525.2 Mormyrus iriodes
CTATACACCAGATGGGCAAGTTGTGGGCCAGAATGTTCACAAAAATATCAAACAGTACCATAGTGGAGGGAAAGGGGTGACAAGGCACAAGTAATGATGGTCGAAATGATGCCTCATGAACCATTTGCTGTATTTTTTGACCCCACAAGATGGCGCTCTAGGTTTACGTTGGGTTATGCTTTGTGCTTTTTTTGAACAGAGAGCACCATCTAGTGGGGTCAAAAAATACAGCAAATGGTTCTTGAAGCATCATTTTGTCCATCACTATGCACAAGCAATAAGCTCCCAAATTACCTCAGACACTTCATAGAGTTAAAGGGCATAATAGGTCCTGCAAAATAACATTTATATTCCCCAAAACCTAAAATCCAAAAAATACTCTTTTTCTGAATATGGTAACATTACAGTAATTTCTACCCATGTCATTCCTACTGTACTGTCAGCTATTTCTTATTACTTATTATAATTATAAGAACTTATACTTACTTCTCTGGGGATGCCAGGATCACAGGAGGAACTAGATGGTAAGGAACAACCGTTGGGCAGTGAGGGAAACGTCAAACCACAGCCACGGCATCTCGAGAAATAGGCATCAAATGGAACTCCGAAAAGTTCCATTTCTTTTTTTGGTTTTCCAGGCATATCGATCATACACACGGGGACACCATTAGATATCCTGAGTCTGGCATCCTTACTGAAGCACAAACAGCCCTCCTCACTGCTGTCAGTACCACCAGAGAAACCTGTGTCCCTGCTCACAGATGATTTCCCGGTAATATCTGTAGCTATCAACACACAAGAAAGATGGAAAATAAATTCAAAATGGATAGCTTCATTAAATACAGCTTTTTGTAACTGAATATTGTAAAAAATAGCCCTTTAAATAGACATATTGATAGACATGTAAACAAACAGAATCAGGCTGAGAATGCAGGGAAATGAAGGGCTGAGCTCAGCTCTAAATTCCCAGCATATTGGTCTCTCTGAGTCCTGTTCAATATCTGTGATGAGGAAATGGGGAAATGACATAGCCCCTTAATCACCCCCATTATGCCAATGAGAAAGTCTTTAACACGTACGCCGCATGTGGGCTGATTTTCAATAGTACGGGAGTCACAGTTGGCGTGTCTGTCCTGGTGACCCACTGTGTGTGGCTGCTTTTCAGTCAGAGCTCTTAATTTGCCGTGACTAAGCTGCTGATTGCATGGATCATTATGATCATATTACACTGAACATATTAATTGGAAGTTTGCAAAAATCTCAATCGTGTTTCAGTTGTTCTTAAGATTACTGCAAAGTATTTCATTTAGATTAATCAAAGCTATAAGTTCAATAATGTATTTTTAAAATATATGACCCAAAAAAGTCAGTATACCGTTTATGGGGCCATATTCTCACCTTCTACATTGTACTGCCCCACAAACCTGTGCTCCTTCAGCAGATAATGGCCTTCTTCATGTCAGGAGGGCTGACATCGCCTGTGGGGAGGGCAGATATCAGGATGCATGAGCTAGACATGATCATCATCAAATCATCATCATCATCATCAAGTTGGTAGGATTCATTAGCCAAGTCACATAAAACCATAAGCCACTGCACAGCAGCATTTAACAGCTGTAATGACCCACACATACAGCTGCATGTCCCGTAATACTGTCACCCCCCCCACCCAGGCATTGTCAGGTACTGGAACACCAGGTGAGTCACCTACCAGTAGAACTATTCTTAGCAGTCCATGTGCTGTTTTTAAACCACTAACACACTGGGAATACACATAACTATGCTGTGTTTTAGAAGAAAAATAAAATATGGCACAAATTGATAAGTGATGTTTTCAATGGTTACAGCTCTTTCACTCCATTTCATCTCTTCTCTGCCCATGGGAAATTTCGTGATATTTGCACACTTTCCATTCAGGAAATGCCAGAGCTTGAACATTAAGGAGGGGGGCACTGCTGAGAGCATAGGTGCTTCTGTCTCATCTCCCCGGAGAGGATCGTCTCGGGGTCTTCATGACAAAACCAGGAATGTCATGAAGTGGCTTCACGCACAAAGGCAAGAAACACCTGCACACACAGCAAGGAATAAAAACGCAACAACTGACATCACTCAGTACTGTTACTAGGCAATGATACAGATTGTACTAATTAAGACATCTAAAGCTCTTAGTTAACTTACAGCTGTTGTATTTGTAGACAGAGTGTAATCCCATAAGTCAATTACATTTAAATTCTTTTTCACGTAGAAAATGTGGGACCCGACCTCCTCTGCCTTTACTTGCTCAAATATGCAGGTTTCCATTCACAAGCAGGGCCCAGCTGATAGCCAGAGCATTCACCTTTTCACAGGTATCCCGACAACACAAGACCGAAATTACAAGGCCCGAACAAATTAGTATATAACTATTAGCAACATACTGCTGGCAAAGACAAGATACACAAATTCCTTCTGTCAGATAATGCCAAACATGGTTCATATTTAAATTGAATGGCGTTATAAAAAGTCAATGAAGGATTGAAATAGGAAGGAAGGTTATTGAAGGCTAGAGTAACAGCATGATCCAGGTGACCAGAGAAGCCAGCCTTATTCTTAGCACAGAAACAGACTTTCAGCACGCGTGAGGTTTTGTATACAGGCACACACATGTGGGTGTAGTCATAAGCTAAGAAGTGTGAGTATGACTGTTTATGAATGTGTGAGTAAAGCCTGAGCAGACGCTTGGTGGAGACCTCTCAGCATTGCCTCTGGGGGTGTGTGACAGATGGCTATCAGTCCCTCATCATATCACATCCCATCACACGCCTGGCTGCCCTGCTCACCACCAACACATTACACAAACTAAGCCAGCCTCCCTGACTTATGCCTCAGCACTGTCGCTATGTTTACAGTTCCTTTGTAAGAAGACAACCCCCCGGGATTCACAAGGCGGATAATATCTTCTGTCCCATTCACACTGAGGTATGTATACCCCTCTGAAGTGACTCATTTGGACGTCAAATCACAGAACGATCCTTTAACAATTAATGGAGACATTATTACAGCATCAATACTTCTTTAGTAACGCATCAGATCCATTCTGATTGGGGCAGTTTTTGGTGCCCATAAACACCACTGAGATGAAGTGGGAACATGGTGATGTCATGGTGATGTCATGGTGATGTCACTTACGAATGGACTGGAATGCAGAAAATTCACTATATTCATGGAAGATCAATGAAACCCCCAGTCCAACACAGAGAGCGCCTGTGGGCCCACTTTCTCTGCACAGCTCCAGGTTTTACAATACAATTCTCCACACTTTATTTTAAAATGCAGTTACTAAGATTTCAGCATTCCTGATTTTCTGCCTAGGAGCCAAAATTATTGGTCATCGAACTACTGCTTGTAAAAAAAAATCCCTGAAAGAGAATAAAAATAAAACAGGTGTAACTTACAGTGCCATTTCTATGAGGTTCTTGGACCCATACAGCCGCTTGTGTAAGAACTATTTTATAGTCATGCTGACCTTAAGTCTTAGTAGAACACCCTTGATTTTCTGAACTCTGTTTTCATTGCTGTTTTATAGAGACCATCCACTTCCTCAAGGTCAGCATTAACTTCTTCATCTTAAGACTTTTTCTCCCCATTCTGCCTCAATAGCGCTTCCCAGAGGGATCTTTGCAACCATCTGCGCTTGCAAGTCTGAGATTGTATAGTACTGTAAACTGTAAGCAATACCTCAGTCCATCTAAATATTTTGAATGATACTACATTAACGCGGTAGCATTATAGTATTTAAGGACATGCCAGTTGAATAGGCAATGCGATCCGGTGAGTGGCAACACCACCCCCTACTATACAAACATTTCCATTATAGTTGGATCCCATAGACATTTTACATGATACTGCATGATTTCTGCCAAATTCACATTAGTGTAAATCATCTGTCATACTTCACCCCATCTCTTGACTTTAACCCCAGGGTTGCTGTAACAATCCGCCTGGAGAATCTGAGTGAACCACATGCGCTTGACTGCTGCATTAACAGCACAATTGGGGCGTAATCCTTGAAAAGTGAAGCTTATTAAGCTGCGATGTAGCACAGGGGCAGAAGTGTTTCAGGTGACACACATAAAAACTCCTAAACAGGATACTGCCACGGCGGACTAGCAATAAATCCATTCATACCAATAAACAGCAATTTTCAGCCATGCAGTTTAAATATTTATTCTCTTTCCAGTTGCAAAATAATCAGAATAATCAGTTTTCATATTTAATAACTACAATTTCAGTTTAATTAACAACTAATATACGCTATATGGCCAAAATGTGGACACTATCTTGCCCGACACCTCATTCCGAACCCAAGGGAATTAATATGAAGTTGGTCTACCCTTCGTTGATATAATAGCCTTCACAGTGGAACTTGCTCCCAGATCTCTTGACCTTCATAATCACTTAATTTGCGATTGATTAGGGCAGCACTAGCAGCAAACAGGGCCGGCTCTACCTTTTCAGGGGCCCTAGGTAAAGCTTTACTTGGGAGCCACCCCTACCAAGAAAACTGATAATCATTTCACTTCTTCTGCAATACAGATAATTTATGGCTTAGTGCAATTGGCCTAAAGCTAGAGCCAACCAGGTATATAATCTCGATACTTTTTCATATCTTTTTCTGGGCCCCCTTGTGCCAGTTGGGCCCTGGGCAGCTGCCTGCTTTGCCTATGCCTGGATCCGGCCCTGGTGGCAAACTGACTTGTTGGAAAGATGGCATCCCATGGCAGTGCCAAGTGGAAAGTCACTGACCACCCCTGCACGACCACCCATTCTTCTGTATATGGACTGCTTAATCATACACCTGTCTCAGCAATGGGTGTGGCTTAATTAGGCAAATCCTCTGCATAATACCTTCTTTTGCCCATATAATCTATATTATGGTGGTCGCTTGTCCACTACACACTCACAGTGTAATACACGTATTACTTTTCATTAATAAATAATATGTACGACTACGAATCTAAAATGTTTTGTAAAGAAACAGGAGTGTAAATCTAGTTTGAGGCTGAATCATGCAATGTTTTAATATTTTGTTAATATTATTATAATTTGGTGTTGATAATTAATTGTATTGATTGTGACACATATATTGCAGTGGGGGAAACGTCCAAGGATTTGTTTGCAGCTTTATGAGGTGCACAGCTCTGTGAAGGACAGCATCACCATGCACAAAGAAATCAAGAAAAAAATAATTTTATTAAACCATACACATTCAAAATGACCAGTTACACAACAATTGTACAATTAATTTGTGCTTTATGCATTTTTTTTATTTTGCTATTATCGGACATGATCGTACTATAGTAATAAACGTCAACTTTGACTATACATCAGTATAATTCATTAAACCTAAAGCTTTCAAAATAAATACACGTGTAACTCCATCATAATTTCTAACATTATCACAATTTCATTAAAAAAATAATTACATCAAGACATTGTCATTGTTACAGTATAATTAACATTGATTCCTTAATATTGTGCCCGTGGAGAAGGTTATTCCTTAAAACAAGTGACTAACTAGAATAGAAATATTTTTAAATATAACCATGTCTCTTTTCCCAGTCACCAGTATTGTCAATATCCTGAGACATTTAGCTGTTGCTTGAGCGTTGTGCATCTCTCTATAATAAATATACCTATTACGTCTATCGTACTTTTTTCTGAATAATAAAAACACATCTCTAAAAGCAGTATTTTATTTCAGCGGTCCCAGTTTAAATGTGACCAAAAACACAAAAGTGTGAATATATATTGCAAAACTCAACTCCATTACCACACAATTGCACGTAGTTTATACAGCCACCAAATACAATGTTCTCCTATGAAGCACGTGTTCATACTACTATATGGTTTACGATCGTAAACAGGACTCATACAAGACAATATAGTCACTGACCAAATGTAACCTTTGTGTAGTGTGTGCAAAATGTGTGACACATCCAAACGAGCTTTTGTCACAGGGTGTTGGACATTTCAAAAGCAGCGGTTTGTCATCAGAACTGAGTGCGTATGACCAGCTCATCAAATGCACCTTGAACAGCGGGGTCAACTTGTAAGGGATGGCCTCAATCATGCTGTATTTACTGGCCACCTTGGTGTTTTTTTACAGGTGATTTCCTTGCTGCACACTGCTAAACCCTACCGCCGCGCTATATCAGACAGCATGCTTCCCACAGATAAAGAAATTGGCGTGACTCTGGATGAGTTTGCCACCAGTTTGTGACCCTTAAAGTGCATTTCCTTGTTTTGTTCTGTCCTCTGTTATTCTGGATCTTCGGACACTTGTTAGCATTTTAAACAGCAGAGTGAATCAGTTGATTCAGGGTACCAGGATAAGCAAATCAATAAGGATTCTGCTTCTTATCTAACAGTCTCAGAGACCTCTGAGTGAGAGAGCTGGACTCCTTACCTGCTGTTCAGTCAGGTCGCTTAGAAGCTGAAAGAACTAATCTCACCACGCCAGTAGGTGAATGCTTCTCTGTTTTCACAGCATTAAATCTCTGATCACTATTGAAGTTGCGTTGCCTTCCTTGGGGTACTACTGACACCGCGATGCCAACAGAAGTGCAATTCTAGACTTGGCCACTGCCCCTACAGAAGGTGCCTGGGTTTGGCAGCCAAGCATTGAAAGTCAGGAGTCACTCTGGATTACCAAGAGATAGATGTTAGCAGTGAGCAGTGGAAATCACCGGTAATGCATGAATAAGACCAGCAGTAGACGGGCTGATGGAAGATGGGAGGAGAAGAATGATGTCACGGGGGCAAGGTGAAGCGCTGGGGAGGGAGAGCTAGGAGGCCGCTTCAGCAGGCACAGTTCTGAGGTAGCTGGGTCGGCTTGTCTGTGAGCTTCGTGGTTTTCGCCCCAGTCACCACGGCCGGGTCTGTGTCCACTCTTTCCGACATCTTGATGCAAATGATGTCCACGAGGCGCTCAAAGACCTGCCGCACATTGATGTTCTCCTTGGCACTTGCCTCATAGTACTCGAACCCTGCAGATTTAGACACACATCAGTCCAGTCATCCTATCCTAAGCAGTGGCTTCGCTTCCTCTAATATGTCAGGAAATAAATGCTCATATATGCACTGTTGTATTTATATTGGTTTTAATAAAAGTGCGCTAGAACGCGTTCAACTTCATGACGAGCTCGTTCAGAATCAGCTATTTATTGTAGATTGTTTGACGTGATTTTCTTCTCATACATTCCCGTGCAGCACAGTGCATTAAAACCTCCTGAAGCGCAGCTTCGCTGGACCTCTATGGCCCGGTGCAGAAGAGCTTTTTTCACTGCAGAAAAGCTGGACGGTTATTAGATAAATGCATCAAAATCGTCACTTCCAGGGAAGCTCAGCGTCTCTGGGAGTGAATGGAGCAGTGGGTGGGCTAGGATGCTGGGCTACTGCATGATGATTGGAGGAGCTGTCTAAAGGGGCAGAACCCTGTTTTGATTGACAGCGTGTTTTAAGCATACACCGGCATTACAGAGATTCGAGTTCAGTCTCATGCAGATTTGCAGGTAAAATCGTAAGACAAACTGCTGCACTCTGTGTTGCTTGCTGGTGATATAAGCCATTTTTGATTGTATAAATCATTCTTTAAATAAAAAAAACAATATTATAGCGTTCTTGACTTTGCTCCTTGTTTCAGCATTGTAAAGTTAGTTCATTTATATAATTAAAGTAGCTTGTGGAAGGGGAAACTGGTCAGCTAGCAAGCTGTGCATAATGGCAGACGGTGCTAATGACCAATGGCAGAATTCATGTACAAATAACATAATGAATTTTATGATGTAGGTCTAATATGAGCTTCCCCTTTTTGAAAGACTAGCAGCCGCCACTGATCCGAAGTCATAGTCAAGTCAGACGGTCAGCACAAGTCTAATTCCGAGTCATCTGTGCCTAAGTCTGAGTCTTGAGAGCTGTACAGTTAAGAGCATCCCATCGCTTAGCTCACTGCTGCGGTGTCTCTCACTTACCCAGCTGGTCGGCCAGCTGTTTTCCTTTTTCTGGGGCTACCACCCTCTCGTCATCCATGTCACACTTATTTCCCACCAGGATCACCTGGGCGTTGTCCCAGGAGTACGTCTTAATCTGAGTCGCCCTGGAACACAGAACATCCAAATACCTCAGGCACCTGTTTTCAACGAGAGAGCTAGTGTAAATTCTATTACACAATTTTATTTATTTTTTAGTCTAGACGTACCATCTCTTCCTATACGGCTCCTCGGGTTAAGGTCTAGTTTTTACACACTTTTTATTGACTTAACAGTTTACATCTCGTCACAGAATGTTTGTGGGATTTATTAGCAAGCGCCGGCTAGCATGGTTTGGGATCGGGAAACGCACTGAAGAATTCTGATTAATGCCATGTGACATGCACTTGCAGGTACCATTTCACAAGTAAATTTACACGCACACTGAAACATCCACTTTAATTGCATGTAGGTTGTAAGACTATTAGACTCACAAAATGACAACTGTGTCAAGGTTTTAAAAGAATGTTGACCATAATATAATCCTATTCTTATGTATATGGCTTGTTGTATTAGACTTCACCATAATCAAAAACTCAAATTGTGGGGATAAGCACAAAGAGGAATTACCTATTATTATTCACACTAAATAACTGTTAGGGGTAAAGCAAATATCCAGTTGAAACAAAACCTATTGTCATCTGATCCACCAACTGAAGGGCTACTGGTGAACAAATGGCAGATCATTTAAATCATGGTCACGACACACAGCGCATGGAGCCATGCTGTGTATGGGGCAGCGTAGACCTGGATTGGATTTGTCAGTCCAACACATCCAACAGATGCTTGATAAGTACTTGGTCATCCATATGATACACAGAAAATAGGATTCATCAGATTAGGTGACCTTTGATTTCTCCAAGGTCCAGTTCCAATACCTGCGTGCTGACTGTAGGCGCTTTTAACAGTGGAGAGGGGTCAGTACGGGCACATCGCGATTGCGCAGCCCCATACGCAGCCGGGCACTATGTCCGAAGTGTCGTTACGCATTACTCCCGTGTCCATCATCGAAATGATCTGCCATCTGTACCACAGAAGCCATTCTGTTGGTTTCTAATAGATGGGACAGCCTTTGTTCACATCCCACATCGACAAGTCCTGGCATCCCAACACCCTGTCAGCAGATCGTGGTTTTTCCCCCAGACCACTCTCAGCAGGTCCTCACCACAGCTGACTGTGAGCACCCCACAAGCCTTGGCATATCAGAGATGCTCAGCTGTCTGGCAATATCGATCTGATCCTTGTCAAAGTCACTCAGATCTTTACCCCTGCCCAATTCTCTGCATTCACCACATCGACTATAGGAACCAAATGTTAGCTGGCAGGGAGCTGGGAGGGAGCAAAAACGTGGGCCATATGTTGGTCCCTGAGGACTGGGAAACACTGCCCTAGACTGAAATGGAAAGCACTGTGTATTCGACTATCTAGGCTCTAACCCTATGTTACTGGGAATGGAGTCAAAATGTGTCAAACACAAACTATAAACAAATATAAAAGACAGCCCCATCTTCTTGGGTCAGCTGCTCACCAGTCCTGCACGGCGTTGAAAGACTCTTCATTGCAGATGTCGTACATCAGGATGAAGCCCATGGCTCCCCTGTAGTAGGCAGTGGTGATTGTCCTGTATCTCTCCTGTCCTGCTGTATCCTGTAAAAAGTACAGTACACCTCATCAAAACGAAGAAGAAAGGAGAACGTCTACTCATCCATCCCTCAATCCATCCATCCCTCCATCCATCAATCTTTCACACCAGTTATCCTCCAGTACAGGGTTACAGTGAACCTACAGCTATAAAATCACAAGACAGGAGGCACTGTGTACTGGATACCAGTCCATTGCTGGGCGCACACTCGCACACACTAGAGGCAATTTAGAGGTGCCAGTTTGCCGAACTGCATGTTTTAGGACAATGGGAAGAAATCCGAGAAACTGCTTTTATTATTGCATTAGAAGACATATGCAGAAACCAATCATATCATAAATTAATATTTTAGCATTATTTTTACTGTTGGAGGGGAATAATTCCCATCCTACTTATAGTACCAGTCAATAGTTTGGATACACCAACCCTTAGAAAGGTTTATTCGTACTATTCTCTACATTTTAGAATAAAGACATCAAAACTATAAAATAACATATATGGACTAAAGTACTAAACAATGAAAAACAATTTGTGGGGGGGGCAGTTCTGTGGGTTGGGACTCAGAAGGTTGCCGGTTCAAATCCCTGGGTCAGCAGAGTGATGCCACCATTGGGCCCTTGAGCAAGGCTCTTAACCCTAATTGTTCCAGGGACTGGCTAACCCTGCTGTCTCCTCTACACCAGTTCCATGAGGTGGCCTCTAAGGATGCCTTTCCAGCTGTCCTGAAAGTGGTCCCACATATAGGCTGAGCACTCATTGGCCGCTTTTCCTTCACTCTCTGGTCAAACTTCTCCAAAAACCATCTCTGTTGTGTTTAGATTAGGAGGCCAGATCATGTGATGCGACCCTTTATCACCCTTCTTTGTAGCGCGGCTTGGCGTGTCCAAACCCATGACTAGGTGATAACGCAGCCCTAAAGAACAGTCTTCTGATTTTGGCCTCGCCCTTCCTGAACATTTGGCTTGTTCCATGACCACAGCAAACAAATGCAAATATTGTGAAAAACATGGCTTGCCCAGAACATAAACAGTGTTCTGTAATGTTTCCCCAAAGCAATTCCATGCCACAGCACCCAGAAGACCCAGCACAATGACCTCAGAGAGGTTCAATCCAGCTGCGTATCACCCACAGATGTTGACGAGCTGCCAAAGATGAGGACGTGAGCCGCTACTTCCACAGACTCTTTCATTTGATCAAAATTACACATTAATTAAATGGCCTTGGAGCACAGCAGCTGCGCGGAAGGCATCAGTGATGCCAGATGCAACCAGCCCGCTGTGCCGTCTTCACACCCTGATGAGCTGGACTGCTCGCCACGTAATGACCCACAGCTTTGGCTATCACCCTTGGGATGCTAATTGCACCTGACAACAGTGCCTACCACAATCACCTATTAACCTTAATCACCCAGGACAGACTGCCTGTAATCTTCCGTGGCATCTAAGACACTGTCTGCTGTCATGAGGGGGAGTTATTTCCGGTGTTTTGGCTCAAACAGCTAGTTTTCTGCTCCAATTATGATCCCCCCCAACCCCCGCACAATCCATTTAATCGTTTCCAGTGGAACAGACATCATACGTTAATCCATTTCACCAGCGATGGTACCCCATCCATTTTCCAGAAGCACTTAGCCAAGACAGGGTCGCAAAGAATGCCGGGAATTACAGGGCAGAGATCCGGCTTGTCACACAAACACAAACTGCACGTTTCCAGACAGTGGGTGGGAAGCAAAGCGAATGATCAGAACACGCAAGAAAACAGGGTGGAAATGGAAGCCAGGACTCGGGAGGTGTGAGGCCACGGTACTCCCCACCGAGTGGCCCGCCGCGTCATCGCCGAATTAGTCATCGACATTCAGGCGCTGTGGAAATAACATTTAAAAACACTTTATTAGGCTCAGTTTGCCACAACACATAGTAATCTGTCTGCATTGTGTCCCACCATTAACTGCAATGAATGAATAGATTTGTTTTATTGCCATCGATGCTCCTGGCCTTTTGCCTGGCTCCATTCACCAGAAATCACAGCACCGTCACCTTAACTGAGGGCACATTGTTATCGAATGCTTAACAAATGCTTTTGAGAATAACAGGTTTGACTCTCGCTTAACCTTTACTTGTCATTTCCATTCTCGCCACATCACCTGGAACCCTGGATCAGCACCAAACTGAAGCTCGACAGAACAGAAAATGTCTGAGTGTTTGTTTCTTGATGAGTATGCTGTGTTACTCTGTACTCTCTGGCTGTGTTACTCTGTACTCTCTGGCTGTGTTGCTGTGCACTCTGTTGCAGTGTTGTTTTGTACTCTGTGTCTTTGTTGTTGTCTTCTCTGTGGCTGCGTTGTGTGTACAAATGTGTAATGTCTTATCTTAAAAGTATTAACACAGTTCTTAACAGCACACACCTCCTTTCTCCTGATAGAGGAGCAGTAGTAATCGACGCTGCCCCTGCTCCTTGTCCCCAAGGGGCCATTTTAATTGCATCAAACAAACTCAGCCTGGGAGTCCTGCGAAATGCTGCTTCCATGGCAACCGTCATCGATGAGGCGAGTCTGCCAGAACCTCTGACCCTCTCAAGCTCAGGAGGAGTTGCTCTAAAAGCCTGACTCTGGGATCCGGTGGCATTGCCACACGCCTGCGTCCCCTGCGCCGAGAGGTGACGAGGTGTGGCTCGATGTTTCATAACGATGCGTGGCTGTGGGGTCAGCTGCAGACTGAGCTCTGTTTTTTCCACCGACCAGGACCACAGAAAGCCATCCAACCATCCATTTTCCAGAACCGCTTATTCCATTTCGGGTCGCGGGGGGTCCGGAGCCTATCCCGGAGACTGCGGGCGGA
>JAAGVU020000032.1:22570422-22606108 GCA_011763525.2 Mormyrus iriodes
GGGGGGGGGCTGTGCTAAGCCAGGAGGGTAGTGAGGCTCATCACATGGCTCTCTCATCTGGAACACGAGCGGATAACAGTCCAAGCCACTGCGCCAGAGATGCTGCTCATTTCCGAAGGCCTACTAAGGCAGCCGTCCCCCGTCGCCCAGCGTAACATCTCCCTACACGGTTACTTCCTGCTATATTCTCCCCATACGCATCTTTAGCAGCTGAAAATGGTCAACAGAAAGGTGGACATGTACTATCTAATCTGAGGACATCTTTGGTAGAAATTTCATAACATGTGAGGGTGTGTTTTAATAACAAGCATCAGTAAGTGGTGGGTAGTTGAAAAGAAGGGTTAACAGCGGGAGGAGGGCAGCTGAAGGCCTTCAGTGTCTCTTCCACTGGGCCCAATAGCCAACAACAGAGGGTCCAAGAAACCTGAACTCAAACCAGCATCCCTCACAGGCAGAAGGGAGCAGTCCATAGGTCCAGAAGCCCTGGGCTGGAGCAGCCAAGGATGGACAGACAAAACGAAGTGTAGAATGAAACCAATAACAGCTCATGGGCCAGCCTTCAGGTGGTGTACAATGATCAGAACGGTCATAAACCTCCAGCTGGGGATGGGATAACTGCGCCCCTTGGACTAAAGTCAGCATGGTTGCATGGATCAGGAATTCCAGGTTTGAACTGGAGTTATCAGGCCGTTTCCTCATTCTCTCCAAACACTCCACTATCTTGCATATTGAAGGACCGCGAAGAGGGCAGCCAGGCATGGCATATACCTTCTATAATATTCTTTATACGGTCTCACCCTTACAGTGGTGCCTTCCCTGTGAACAGATACACCTGGTAACTATCCTTCCAGGCCCATCTCCCCCTCTCGCTCTCCCACTTTTTACATCCCCTTCTGGCCAGCTACCCCACCATCCGTTCCTGCTGTAGCAGATTGCCAAGTCCCCTCTCCATGCCACACATCAGTACCCAGCCTGCTGCCTGCTCCCTGAAGGATAGACCAGCACCTGCTGCTGGCAGGCGGTGCCTCCCCCTCCCCTGTCTCCTGTCCTGCTGTCTGTGTGAGCTGCACAGCTCCAGGGTGAGGCATAAACATCGGGGATGCGTGTGTGTTGGGGTGGGGGGTCCGGAAGAGACCCTCATCTCCTGACCCCCTGCTGGCTCAAAGTTCTTCCTCTCAAAGCTCCTAGTGCTTGGACTATATGGTCATCCTTCATCTTCCCTGCCCTTTTGTCATGAAGGAATTACAGACTGGCTGACCTGACCCAGGTGGATTTGGGAAAAAAGAAGACAAACCACACAGAAAAAAAAAACGTTGCCTGTCAAAAGTCAGCCATGCCCAACAGTGAAGGACCCCACATCTTGATTGAATAATGGGTCATGTTATGGACCAATGATGCAGCCATTAGGTGTGTTGCACTGGGCTCCTACTCAGGCCTGGAGACAGAGCATGTTCAGTGCAGGTACACTCAAAAAGGTGAAAGCAACCTTTGGCACACAGCTCCCCATGGGTCCAGCCACTTTCTGTTGCTCTTAGATCTTTATCTTGAAATAAAAATGCAGAACAGTAAAACGTGAAGATCCATCTTAAGGAAAGTCTCCCCCCACCCCCATATATGCCAGGGAAAATAAATGCTGATTATTATTACTGCTTAAATTATTCATTATCGTCCTGCTTCCGTTGATTTTGGTTCAGAGCACGAGGCATTCAGCTGCCTGTGCTATCTGCAAGAAAAACACCCCTCCTCGGAAGTCCAAAATGTAATTTGGATCATGGTTCAGGCTGTATTCTGTGGGCTTTTAGTGACGGAGCCAATGGGCAATGTTGATATCCCAATCAAAGGGGACGCTTTGGATGCAAGACCAAAAGCGGAGCGGAGCCCAACTCAAATTCAGCTGGGATATGTGGCCAGGCATCCCGACTCAGCAGCCCCACAGGACAGATTTACATCGGTTTGAGGAGTCAGGCTTGAAACAGGGTAGACATGTCTGTAGGTCATCTCTCCTATCTGAGTTTAGCACTGAACTACATTCATCACCTGAACTTCGCCATACTTCTGGAACCTTCTTTAAGCAGCCATAGCTATTACAAATAAATACCCTTGTCCTAGAAATAAAACCATGATACATCAGGTTGTGCATATCTTCTGCTTGCATAAGACTTTATTTGGGGTACTATCTGTACTTCCAACTTCCACAAATGAATATCTTGAAAGTTTTTAACTGTGTTGCTGATTGGAGAATGTTTGCGCTGTCAAAACCCATCAGGGCTTTAAATATACATATCAATAATACTTCCAGAAGCTGAACTTCTTTTAGATCTGGATGGTATTCCTTGTTGGCAGTTCACTATCTGTACAAAAGTACAGCTTTCCTGAACACCCGGCAACATCTTCAAGCACATTAAATGTGTCACTCTTCACATGTGTCCCTGCAGAGATCCACACATCTGCTTTAGACTAACCCGTGTCTCATTTCTCAAAGTTTTTTTTTTCCTGAGGAAATCCCATGATCCCACTTTGTCCAGATCCAGAGAAATCAGAACACTGCACCTGGCCTATTAAGCAGTATCCTAGCTTACACTGAAAGGAAGACAAGTGCGGACAGGGATTTGCTCATAATTGCTGACTTATCATGTGCCATTGAACCAGATTTTCACAAGGGACATATTAAGAAAAAATGAAGACCTGCTTATGACACGAGTGAAATGTATGTAGCTGAACTACTTATGTGAGACCAGTCATGTTTTATGACAGCATCAGTACCATTTACGCAAATATAAAAGTCTGTCAGGACATTATGACGTCTCAGGGCCAGTGGTGAGACAGTTAAAGTCTTCTCACAGATAATAGAGTTAACTGTGTGCACTTGACAGCCCTCATTAATTATCTTGTTTAAACACTTACACAGCATCTGTCTGCACCCAACCAATGACAGGAGCATGACGTCAGAGAATGGGAAAGCAATCCTTTTTATAAGCTTTGATTCAGGAGTCTCTGAACTATTATTGGTGAACCCAAAACCATGCCCCTCATGACCAATCAACACCTTTCCCGCCAGTTCTGCCCAAGGGAACTACTCCTGAGTTTCCTATATCACGTTGAAGTCAATGTTAATATCGACAGCATATTTTGATTTAGTTTTAGTCTTATGACAAAAATAGGTTTCAGTTTTAGTCACATTTTAGTCATCTGATTTTTAAAAAAAATTTTGTCAATCTTTAGTCAACAACAATTACAGGATATTTAGTTGATTAAATCTACTTTAGATTTAGTTGGCTAAATCTGCAGAACAGGTTCAGTCACAGTCTAATACATAATTTTCACACTGAAAATTTCACTTAATTTCCTGTGTTTACATACAGATACCTCTATCCTCTCTACAGACACCTGAATGAATCTGTACAGCTGTTACTATGGCACGGTATCAGGTCTGAACATGTGGTCTTGAAGGCACAGGTTCAACTCTTGTTGTAGTTATAAAACTATGTTAATATGAAATATTCCACTAATTATAAAATAGCTTTATATGAACTTTATATATCGATAAATGAAATATAAATAAAACCAAATCCACCGCAATAAAATTTGCAGAGACTAGGGGTCATCTTACCAATTTTGTATGGCTTCTGTTTAAAATCTTCATTGACAAATCATTTTCATTATCGTTTTCATCAATGACATCATCACTGATTGATATACACTTTTTTCATTCCTTAGAAATTTGATTTTATTTCCCTCTAATTTCTCTCCATGAAAACTGAAGAAAATATGACTGAAATATGTGCCGATCATTGAATACATGGCCTGGGTATGACAATGACTCTTTAGAAAGGACAGAATTCAAACTAATTAGTGTAATTAAAAACAGTTACTACTGATGGTGCCCTCCAGTGACACATTAGTTGTCTCCACAATTATAAATTACTATCAATATCCAGCAATCACCCTGCAGTTTATTCCATCATTTAGCACTGTGAATGAGTCTTCAAGCATGGGTTTGAAAGCCTTACTCTGGCAGGGGGGCAATTCAGAGCCCAGTATTACAGAGACCTCAGTTTTAGTGTTGTGATTAGCAATGTCCTCATGAGTTTTCTCAGCTCAGAAGCAAAATGATTTGCCAAGTATGGAAAGTACGATGAATTAGTTTTTGTGTAGGTGGTGGCAGGAGGTATACAATTAAACATGCAATCAAGAGAGAAACTGTATAGGTGGTAAGGCTTATTACTGTAAAGAGAGCCATGTGTAACAAGAATCAGACTTGGAAGGGGTCAACCCAACACAGGTGTTAAAAATGAAAATGAAAGGATCCATGTTGACAAAGGAGACTAAATATCACCTTTAACTCCTGAGAGTATGTGATGCAGGTAACTGAGGGGGAGAAAGGAGACACACTGTGATTTACCCATAATACAATGAACAAGGAACAGTTGCCAGTCATAAGCTATTTCCTCCACCACACAGTGTTCTACAGAGATTTCTCTGGAAGGTATCCACCTGGAGGACAGCAGTTTCTGCGCTGAACTTCTGATGACTTTGATCCAGTATCCATTCCAGTTCAGGCTCTGGGAAGGCATGGGTATCATTCCCCATGATCAGGATTATTTAACACAGTGGGATAAACATGAAAAGCAATACAGGCTGCATATTATTATATCACAATAACCCCAAATGGCAAGCAAGTCACTAGCAACCAGTACAACAAGCAGCATGTACAGGGTTTGCTTGTTGCAAAATTAATGCTTAACAACGCGTATGTTTGCCGTTTATTTTTAGAGGTGACCTGCTGAATTTTTCCAACTGCCAAAGGATGGGTGGTCAGGGTCCCCTTCTGTCTGACCCCTTTTCGGGCTTGTTGGTTCCTGTGCGTTCTGAATTTGAAAGAGCATTCTGTCATCACGCACTGTGCTCTGGACCTTCTCTGCCCTAAACACCTTCTTCGACCCTAAACACACTGTATCGACTGCATCAAGAAGGAAGAAGAGCTTGTTTTGCTGTCAATCTCAGTCACTTTAATCGAGTCGCCATAATCGTGGACATGTTTCGCTTAAAGGTGCTATAGAATAAGAATGTGATTTTACCTCAGCAAAGTTGAAAAAGGAGTATTCAGTACATGGAAATGACATACCGTGGATCTCAAACACTGTTGTTCCCTCTTTCCAATATAAATCCTGAATATGTTAAAGTGTCATGTGTGGGCAGAACAAAGGATGTAGGAGCAGACATTAGGGCAAATGAAAGGGAGTTTATTAAAGAAACGGAACAGATAAAGAAATGGGATCACGGGGAATCAAATAAGGGAGGCTAGGGCACAAGTAATAGGGGCAGCACAACTTCAGTGACGGAACTGGGGATCACAAGCCTGAGGAGCACTTAAACACTGGACTAATGAGGGAGCACAACAAGACGCAGCTGGAGTGAACAAAAGTAAGACAAATTAACAGCAAGGGTGGCTTGTTACAGCCATGCCAGGGAGGAGACAGGAAGATCAGGCAGGGCAGGACGTGGAGGCAAAAAGAAGGAAGTGAAACGGGTTGCTTCAAAATTCCTAGAATGTTATCTAACAGTCTTAACCACACCCCTAAACTTAATGTATCCCAGGCTGCTTTCAAGCTCAATGCACATGCACCTTCAGATTTCAACCTTTGTGCAGGTATTGTGAAGAACGAAGCTGAAACCGTTCACTTGCATGGTTGTAATTATGTAAGTTAACACTGAAAATGTCCAAGTTTAGCAGGGGAAAAGTAAACAACATTCCGAAGTCTGTGATACTGATATTGACAAGAGGCTTCCGTACTTCCCATTGCCTACTTTTAGTTAGCTAGACAAATATCTAATCGATACTCCAGGACAAAAAAAGAATTGAAAGCAGAACTCCAAATTCACTGCAAACAGCACACTTACAAGCTGTTATGCTTGCTATACGGAGTTCTTGATAAAACTTGCATGACGAAGCTAGCATCGTAAAATCATTTATTGCTTGAGATGAAAAATAATTTCATTGTTCTTGTATAAAATGCTGAAAACAAAGTTATGATTATACTAACTTGATGCCTAAGCTGAAGTGGGATTATTACAGTTATATGCGGAATATTGTTTCAGGAAACATTAAATGACAAAAGTTACCACTTTATTTTACGTGTTTATTTGCAATCTCCGAGCAACTGGCATATCCTCAGTGTCCAATTCCTCTTCTGATAGAGGCTGAAACATATATGGTTGGATCCCTAAAGGCTCCATGTTTCTGATTGGCTGCTGGGTTGCTGCTGAAAGAGGTGTTGGTGTGACCCACAGGTTAGCCCATCCTGTGGTTAGTGTGGGTTCCAATGCCCAATGACAGGGACACTGTGCTGTAAAAATGGTGCCGTCCTTTGGATGAGGAGTAAAACGGAGGTCCTGATTCTCTCTGGTCATAAAAGATCCCTAGGCATCTTCTGAAAGAGTAGGGGTGGTACCCCAATGCCCTGGCTAAAATTGCCTACTGTAGCCCTTTCAAAAAATCTGGCCTCCTAATCCTGTATATAACTTATGAATTCTCTCCTGCC
Source organism: Mormyrus iriodes (assembly GCA_011763525.2). NCBI lineage: Eukaryota > Metazoa > Chordata > Actinopteri > Osteoglossiformes > Mormyridae > Mormyrus > Mormyrus iriodes. Next base: position 22,576,965 of record JAAGVU020000032.1, read on the forward strand.
CCTTCACCACCTTAGCTACTGTGTGGTGAGTATATTGGCACAGAATGGCTGCTGTTGCATCATTCAGGTGGGGGCTACATAGTGCTGGTGGTTGAAGTGGCTCCCCATTGGTTCTGTAAAGCACTTTGGGTGTTTGAAAAAGCGCTATATAAATGTAACTTTTATTCATTCTATGTTGGTTCTGTGTGAGCCAAGGTTGTGTGGGAGTTTCTCCCTCTCTGAACAATAAAAACCCCATAAAAGAGTGTCTGCCCTGTGTGGTCAATGGCTACGAAAGCTGCCGTCAGCGTCCTGCTTCCAATACCCATGCCTGGTCACAAGCACTTTGATGACCTACCTGACCCAAACGGGTGAAGGTTCCACTGTTACAGATAATCCGGACCCATGACATCACAGGTTAATATTTTAACAAGCGCGAACCAAGACCTGGCTGAGAAATGGGATTCCAGAGGATTGCGTTTCCAGGGTTTGGGCCAACGGTGGTTGTCATTATGCACTGGCCTCGTCTCCCAGTTCTGGCCCATTCCGGCAGTCACCACCAGGTCACGGGACTCGAGGGCCTCTGGGGAGACAGCCAGACTCTGAGGCAAAGCCCTAGTCTGCTGGGTCAGAGCCAAGCCGTCTTTCAGGCTGCTGCTCCTATACATCCAGCACCCAGGGAAGCGTCTCGCTTGGGGGTATTTTCCTGTACCTGTCTGTGCCCCCCTCCCCCCACAGATGTTCAGACTTGCTCATCCTTTGCCGTTCCCCATGTCTTGCAGTCCTGGGAGTCACTCAGGCCCGTGGGTGTGGGGTGTGAAAGGTGTTCTGTTGTGTGATGCTGGTATCGCCACATGCAGCGGCTTCCTAATTCCGTCTCGCGGGAGGCTGCCGCTCTGGGCCTGCGACGCTGCCAGGCTGCCCTGCATGTCTGTTAATCTCAGCTGGCTAGAAAGAGAGAGTGCGAGGACAGGATGCCAAGCGCAAAACGTGCTACAGATGGCATCACTTTTTGTTTTTCCCCCTCTCCTCTGACTCTTCTTCCTTCAGTCTCACTCATGGATTTAATAGGAATGGATCAAGGCACTAAGACAACAAACCGGTTGTCCCTGCTGGTAAATGTCACTGTCCTACAGACCAGACGATGTGTGTTAGCACGCACACACACATGTGCGCACACCCGCAGACACGCGTCGAGCATTCCCCCCGTTTGCCTCAGGTTGAATAGGCTACACGCATTGGAGCTCTGAAAGGGACATCTGCTGGTGTTCGGTGAACATATGTTTCTACACAGCTTTCCCACCCCAAAAAATCTGTAATGTTTCTCCAGTAAAATTCACAAAAAGATTTTTATGTTGGTATACTTTATACTTTGATTCGCATCTCTAAGCTTTTCCAAAATGAAGGCTTTCAGAGAAATCTAGCCATAATGGGGGGCGTGTTGGCTATGAACAGAGATCCTGGCATCTCCAGCTGTTGCTTTGTTTCTGCTAACAGTGACAGGAGTGCTTCTGTATGGACCTGCATTTGAAGGTTCCTCCTGCCTGTTTCTCCTTCTTTCATGCCATGATCTGTCAGGGACAGATATAGCCTATGACTTCCTGACTCGCAGCTAGTAAGAAAACAAACCCTTACAAACTATCACGTGTCAATACGTAGCAGTCATTTGCAAATGTTACCCAACCCAATGATCAATGGCATCTGGGGTCGTGTCCAGCGACAGTTGACTTGACAGTCTTCTCTGTATGTGTGAGGTCACTGATGCAGCTGGATGGTTTTAATCATCACTTACCTTGCATGTGAATGTCCTGCTGGTAGCCCGGAAAGACGTGTCCCTTTAAATACATTTGCATCGAAATAGGATACATGTTTATTTCAAATGGTTAAATGTTATTATTAGGGTAAAGATGAGACAGAGTTAATCATTCAGCATATGATAATATGATAATTATTGTGATCAGGTGGGGAGGCCTGGCTCAGCATGTCCGGTCATGGCGCAGCGGAGTCCACGCAAAGGCTGTTAGCAAGAGGACAGGATTCATGGAGGCAGATGGGTCGGGGGTGCTGAGCCTCATCATGTGCCGGCCAGATTAATTATGCTAAGCTGCAGCAAAGGAGACGTGGTGCAGCCACTCTGTCCTCTTCAGCAGGTGCCGGGGGAATCAGCAGGTGGCGCTGTTGCAACACACGGTACCCACAAGACGTTTATCACTTCTCAGGGGGTCCTCATGCTACCCGATGGCCATCTCAGATCTATGTGTCAGACTCTCTTAGGGCCTCTTAATTTGAAGGCTGAGGATGCTTAATGGTGACACGTTCAAAGTTGTACCCAGCACAGTATGGTACGCAGCTCCACCTTCCCACTCATATAGTGGGTAGCATCATGACCTCAGACCTCCAGAGTTGTGGCTTCCATTCCTGCCCCCAGCTCTGTTGGCATGCGTTTCTCTGTGGGTTTCTTCCCAAAGTCCAAAAACATGCGGTTTGGTGAACTGGTGTCTCTAACATGCCCCTTGTGGTTTTCTGTGTGTGTGTGTGTGTGTGTGTCCGTGTGTGTGCATGTGCGTGCGTATGTATGTGTGTGTGTGTGTGTGCGTGTGTGTGTGCGTGCGTGTGTGTGCATGTGCTTCCTGGGATAGGCTCCAGGCCCCCCCATGACCCTGTACAGGGTAAGTGGTTATGGAAAACAGATGCATAATTAATTAGCATGATTAAGAAGAAAAGTGTGAAAATAGATAAATCAACTAAACACCTTCCATCCCAGTCTGGACCTTTCTCTCCACATGACATAATTTATTGGCCAACCAGTGTCCCAGAGGAAACCATGTCGGTTTGGACACTTTAAAGTGCGTATCATGGACGCACTCTGAGGGTGTCACACTCACAGCAGGCTAGAGACTCTCTGCCTTTGTAACCATAACCTCTCAGCTTCCCTCTGGGTCAGTTCAGGAGGCGAGCTCACCTTCAGTTCTCTGCCCGTCCTCCATGTCCCTGTCCCACCGCCTCCTACACGTACCCCCCCCCGCCCCGGTTATCCCTCACTTGCGCCCATTTTTCTTTTCAGCATGTTGTCTTGTCGACCAGGCCCGCTGCCAAATCCACACCTCACCGTTCACCTATAGCATTGTTTCCCAATTAACGTCTCCATTTGTCACCTCGCCTCAGCCTGAACCTGGGTGAGTTTTCTATCTGGAGCAGAATTACAGCCAAGGGATTTGAGGACACTCATTGTTTTCTGGTTGAGTGTGAACCTTCAAGTCCCTATACAGGATGTGTGAACTTATTCAAGCTCACAGGTCATTTTTAAAATAAGCCAAGCTTTACATTACACTTATTTTGCCAATTTACACAGGCACAATCCCAGTGTTTTTAGCTGCAAAAACAAAGTTTACAAAGGTAACAAACACTCTTACTTTGCTGTCTTTCAGCTAATCTATTTAGCTTGTTCTAAATCCTTTTGAGTACACATTTTCATTCCATCACCCTAAAAGGCAGGATAATTTGATCTGTTTAATGTCCTCCATCATTTTAAATCAGCAGATCAAAGTCCACGAGAATGGCCAGTGATGGGGGATATCCCTGAGAGAGGTTTTCCTTACGAATAATGTACAAATGGCATCTTTCAGGTAACTGACCCTGGGGATGCTGGGTTTTTGTGAAGTTCAGTTTCAGTCACTAATCCGCAGTCACAACAATGGGTCAATTGTGTGAGGAAAGAAATTTAAGATCCTCTCCGCTCTTAAAATCACATACATTCAAATATTGACTCTGCTCGTTAAAGGAGGTATTTAATGTCTTAATTATTTCCGTTACTGCTACTAGCAACTTACAACCCATCCTGTTTCCTACCTTTCCCATCTCTTTTTCCTGTTTTAAACCACTCTTTTCTTCAAAGGAAGGAATTCCTAGAGGAACAAACAGAACACAAATTCAGTCACTGTCCTGACAAAGTGCTATCAGCAAGAAATGCCATCAGTGCAGGGTTTGTTCATTTTTCCTCATTTCTGTCTTTCTGTAAAATAAATGTGACCTGATATTGTAAATTATTATATTATAGGCTTATACACATGGATGGATGAATATTATAGGCTTATACACATGGATGGATGAATAAGTGGCTTTCGTGTTCAGGAGGCACGACGAAGAAGAGTGTGTCATTTATGCAAACGGTCACTTGAGTTGTACGACGTATGCAGATTGTTACATCGCTGAAATCATCGTTTACCGTTATGCCTGGGTGCTTATTACACACTAACATGAAGAGACAACTGATTTGAGGACTTTTTAGCTTCCAGAGGACAGCAGAAATGCCGCATGCACAAAAGTGGTATATTTGAACAATTCGGTATTACAAATTTGGCTGCCAAGCATACATTTTATCGCGTATCACCAGCTTATCCATTTTCTCAGTGAGTTACACTCAAGACAGTTTATCGTTCAGCTTGAAATTCAAATAATTTAACTTAATTTCATTTAACTTCATTTTAACTGCAACCACTTTGAACTGGAAGATCGGCCAGCACAGCTTTACAGAAAAATTCATTCAACATACCTTACAGCTGCATAACTTTAAAACAAATATTTGCTGTTGTTCACTTTTCCATTAAGGTAAATGTGCAGATCTGTAGCTAAGATTCTGAGGGAGATTGTAATCTTGAAGCAGACACTACTGTGGAGTATATCACTTATCGTACAAAAATGCCCATTTCTGGATATATTCTCTGTAACAAGCCAGTAACATGGAAAAATCACCCTTTGCTAGCAGATATATTGCAACCTCAGCTCACTTAAGCTTCACCCCATGCCCAAAAGCACAAACTGCATGCTTACATGAAGCAGAGAGCTTCAGCTGGCTTCAAGTTTCTATGGGAAATACCAGTAAAGACAAGTACAGCTCATAGTGATGCTCCCCCATGCCAGGACAGGTGCTCATGACCTCCTCACAGTTTCTACTAAGAGTTATTTTCTGCTATTCCACTACTGAATTAGGAGTGTATATAATTAAAGGTTGACAAAAAAATGATAAATATCATATGGTGCCCATCCGCTAAACCAAACTCAGACATGCTGAGCATCTAGGTGAATTTATGACAATTTTTCTCCATTGACTGCTAAGCTGTATATAGTGTGACAATTTGTTTAATAAGACTTTGCTGCGCGTGTATATTCCCTGAGTGCGACTTCTGCAGCATATATTCATGCAGCTCTTTACTCAAACTGTGTTGCTTTCCTGGGATTTGGCACATTTTTACAGCACTTGGCTGCCAGCAGTGTTGCTGTTTACTTAGCACAGAATAGAAATAAAATAGGTCTTCGAAACAGTCGGCCCATTTCCTGAGCGTAATCCTGCTAAAATCTCATGTATGGGAAGGAAGCTGGAGGCTGCCAGTTTGGTGTTATTGGCTGGGGGATTCTCCGCTTTTGTGAAGCCAAAATTTGTTTTTTGTTTTTTTTAGCTCTGCTTGAAACAGTACCTTGCCAGCACACCCCTCTCACCAGTGGACAAAGTTGCAGCATTTAAAAGTACAAAATCATCACTGAAAACAGTTTCCCTCATTACATCCTACATGCTATGTTAAAGGTAGCATAAAAATAATGATTTTGTATTTTCCGTTTTGTTAGGGTATAATATTCCATTTTCACCTCAAAGGCCAACAGAATGCAACAAAAGGCTTTCATTTGCAATGAAATGAACTAATCACCAACTGAGGTAGACTGAGACTTTCAGAAAACAGCAGTCAGCCACCCTTAACCCATCCCCGACAAAAGCACTAACAGTTAAAAGCCTCTGCAGAAAAATCCACCTTCGTCTGCCTATTCCCCATTCGTATCATAACAGAAACTCAACTCAAATCTCATGAGATCTCTCAAATGGAGTCAAAGCCAAAGGTTAATATGCACCGACTCAAACATGTACTCCTGGGTCTGACTGATTAGAATAGAAGGTGAAATTAAATCACATGAATTTCCTACCCATAGAGGGTGTCAAAACCCAAGGTCAAATGAGGAAAAGGGTCAGTGAAGCAGACCTGTGATAATGGCGCACAGTCAAAAGAACAAAATGATCTGTCGTATTTGCTCGTGACAGCACTGTGCTTTGTTGAGTTACTGGGGTACAAACCTAGTCTTTTATTTGTTTTGCTAATATAGAAGTGACAGCTGTTTATTATTACGGAGCTCTATGAACTGTATATTAATGCATGAAGGAACACCAGGAGTCATTTTTGAAGTTTCAGCTTGAACATAAAGTGGCGAAGCGCGACCCAGTTGAGTGGTTGAGCTGCGCGATGGATTAAGGATGGAAACCGCAGGTGGGTCCGCTGCCGGCTGAATCCTCATTGACAGCCCCAGCTGCCCCTCAACACAGTCTCCCCTGATTCGCGTTGATGTGCCAGAATGGACGTCACGGCTGAGGCTACGTCTCGGAGCTACCATGCTGCCGTGAGCTGAGCCCTGTCCTCTTGCAGGGGCAAGATGATAATTCTTGGTATTTAGTGTACCACAGTGTGGTCTGGACACGTTTTATAGAGCATCCACCAGGGTGCAACGCGTATATCATTCTAACTGTGTGCACGCATCTTTGAGAAATTCAATTAAATCCAATGCATTTTATACAGAGCATATCCAGTATTGTTGACCCAGAGAACTGAACATTGGGTCTGTTACAAGTTCACAGTTCACATTAAGCATTCATAGATATCAAGCAATAACATTGTAAGACCATGTGAAAATAATGAAGTAACTGAATGTTTCTTCTCCTTCAGCAGAACCATATAAAACTGTTTGTATACTATCAGTGTGAAACTGACAAAAGCATAGAAGGTTGGTGGAGCTACTAAACATTACCAGATTGACATTTTATTCATTAGCTAGCCATTTATTACTTTCAGCAAAGTTTTTAATCACATGAAGTAATTTATTGATCTGGAAGCCCGAGTGTCACACACGTGGCGTACAGGCGAGCACAGCCACCATAACTACACCCAGCTCGCACACCAGTGGAGATGCATGTCAGTCATGTGACACAGCTAATAAAGTGCCAGAAATGCATTGTGATGCAAGGTGGGGAGGACGGAGAAAAGAGCTCGTCGCTTCCAGAGTAGGAAAGCAGTTGACCGCACATCTTGGCACTGTCAGCAGTGGGAGGCAGATGGTCCTTATGGGTAGAATTTACCACCACCCCCCCCTCTATTTACCCTCTTTCTATTCTAAACCCGTCTCTGGCAGCCCTCTGGTCTGTATGGCTGGTTGCTGCTGGCAGTTTATACATTCAGTTTGGTGGGACAACTACCCACATGCGCATGCACACGTACAAACTGTCAGTGAATTACAAAAAACAAAAATACACAAAATATGTTTTCAGACCAGATGGCTGTAACGTAATGTGACACCCCTGACGCTGTGTGTCGGACACACCGCAAGAATATATTAACCTTTCCCACTTCTCTCCTTCCTAATTTTCCCAGATAACTCTCCTTGTAATGTATTTGTTCCTAACGAATAAGGTACATCCTTCTTGTTATTTGATTTTGTTTGCGTCAATGAGTATTAATATGCATTATTCTTGAAAACCTAGGATAAGTAATATAGAAATCAGCCTATCATAAGGACTAGTGTAAGTTTATAAATATGCTAATGTACATTTTTTACGCGTGTAGGAAGTAAAGGAACAGAATTCAGACTCAGGCAGATTATTCTGCCATTTTTCTTTATGTTTGCGCAGCAGTGTTCAGCTGCATAGATCTACACAATCTGGGAAATGCACTTTTCAAGAAGGTCTATGATTTTTTCTTTCCTGGATTTAATTCAGGTGAATTCTTCCTTTAACTTTTATTTTTTTCTTAGAGACTGTGAAACAATAGGTTCTTTATTGGAGGGTTTCTGCTGACATCCCGCGGCAAACTTAGGTGGGGGGATGCAGCAGGTTTCCATTAGGTCTCACGGCCCGCATCCTCCACGGTGCTCGGCTGATGGGAAACACAGCCCTGCCGAAAAGGCTCCGGCGAAGTGAGAGCGAGCGGTCCAACAAACAAACTAGCACCACACTGGGTAAACAAAGCATCCAGACATGTTTGGCCCCATTGCATTGTGACAAAAGCTGCTTGGGCGACTGCTGCAGCACTACTGATTCTTTCCACAGCAGAAAGAATCCCTCGCAGAGCTTGGATACTTTGGAAATCGCTTCCTGCAATTCAAGTTCAGGCTTTGTTTACCCTTTGTATCAGTGCACCGACAGAAATATATGTGAGGGGGAAAATATTTACATCACTGCATGCATTTCCTTGTGGAGCCCAACAACCTGGAACAAGGAGGCATCTGTCAATGATCAGGGAGGAAGAATGCATGAAAACAAACAGCCTTGTTTGGAATGGAGCTTCCTGGGTTTTGTCAATGCTAACCCTCAGTGATCCCTCGTGTTACGTGCTGTTGAGCTCAGCTCCCAAAACAAAGTACACAAGTGTGTCTTGAGCACTTAAAACTCAGCTGGCACATATGCGAGAGCATGCCGTGCTTTGTGTGAGGAGCAGGACCCTCTAACTTTTCTTATTCTGGCCGAATCACTTCTGTCAGGGAAGCCTGGAATAGCTGCACCTGTGCAGTGATGGTCTTCTACAATTGGGGGGGGGAGGTCTGGCAGCCCCATTGACTTCTAGATGAGTTTGATCCCCAGACCGCCCACATCCTCCATGGCTCCCCGATACCCCCGTGAGTGTCTAAAGTTGCGGAAACCTCTCAGTGGCAAAGTATACCCCCCCCCCCCACTCTGCCTGCTAGTGGGCTGACTGCCGCTATACGGTCACCACTGCCTGCCAAAGGGTAGAGCTGCATTTCCAAACGAGCCAAAGGGAAAACAGATGCTGACAATCATGTTTCCTTCAGCGTTCGGAATTACTGTTAGCGGGGGAAGTGACTTTGGAGCGTACGCTTGCTCCAAGTTATTGACTTTTCGGTTAAATTGGAAAAATGTGGAGACTTCCTTTTTCTTCATCTTCCTGATTATACGGGAGATTCTCTGAATTTGTATGTTCGCACTGGTTTAGCCTTAACCTTGGAATTCAATATTTGACACGAGGTATTTGTTTGACTAATGTGATTTGAACTTATGATGGGTTGGTGCTTGATGTAATTGTCAGGAATTGATTTCCCTTATTTCCATGGCTGACGCTCTAGCTAGCAGTGCGCTGTGGGTTCTGCGGTCCCGCTGACTCTGTGGTTGCTTTGCTGAGGTCATGTTCAGACTCTTGCCAGCACCAGTGGTCTGGGCACAATGGATCGCACATTTCTTGATGGCTTGAATGCATTTCTCACCGGCCTTCAAAATTTCATCTTGCATTGCAAGTGTGCTTTTCTTTGGTAAATGTCTTGCAGGTATTAGACTGTTCAAGAATTATCAAAGCATATACAGCTGCATTTAAACGTAATGTTGGCCCATTGGTGTATATGAGTAATAATTAGTATTGTGCCACTGGTAAAAATTACTACATGACATTCATATCTATGATCTATTACTCTAGCAAGTATGCTTAAACCACGAATCACACTGCTTTATATCTGTTAATTGATACCTATGTGTAATATTGACTGCGAGCATAGAAAATGGACAAGCAGACAAATATAATGCATTGCCCTCATTGCATATTAGCTTCCCTCTCAATTTTTACTTTAAAACATAAAACTCACTGGAATTACAAAAATAAAAGAACACACATAAGTATAATACTGCCGTCTAGTGGACAGTCAAAGAATTGTATCGAATTGCCTAAGCTACAGCGTATTTGAACCAAACCAAAAGTGACATTTTTTTGCGATTTTATATACAGAATTTTTATTTGAAACTTTTCCATACCGACAAATAAATGCACTCTTCATTTTTCTTAATCACATCTTCTGATATGAAACACAGTTCTACCGTGTAAAACATGTAACATTTGAAAATAAAATTTAAAACATAATTTTGAATACAAACACATGCACTTGCATTTTGACCGCCACTTGTCTCAAAATGCTAAGTTTAAGGACAGAACATATATCATTTCTTAAAGCAGAATTTTAGGAAATGTAATAATTTAAGCAAATACAAATAAGCTTCCTTTACTGAATATCTAATGTCTGACATTCTGACAGTGCTGCAAAATGCAATTAGCCTATAAAGTGTTGGCATTAGTTTGTGTGCATGCGTATGTGATGGTCCTTGACTCACTGGTGACCCGTGAGGGGCAGGCACTCAGCATCCCAACCTCCCTGTTGCACCGGTATTTTTAACAATACAAATGTTCACAGTCACTTAACCGCTAAACAGAGCTTTCTACACTCTTTACTATAACATATATGTAAAATAAAATTCCTATAATTCATTACCTTTATCCATGTACACATTTTTTCACATATATACACACATCATCAACAACATAATCGTACCAATGCTTTATCAGTTTATTTTATTTGGCTGAACGTAAAATTGAACAATTGTGATATTGTACATTATTTTAAACTAGTTCATATTGAATCAATTTAATGTAAATTGTCAGTATATCTAATATCCTTTGAATTGTTTTTATTTTTCTTAACGCCAACATTAACCTCAACTTAATGTATTGTTCTGCATAATCTTTATTGCTTTGCACTGAATTGTTGCTTATAAATGTATGTATAAAACAGTCATTTGCAAATATATTAAAAACATGTTTACAGACAAAACTGATTAAAATCCGTTATCCTTCCTCTTACAGACTCAGTAAAATAGCTGAGTGGTGGAGTGACTGCTTATTGAATTAAATTACCAGACGGGGTGCAGTGATTAAAAGATGATTTTTCCCCCCAATGCAAACAAGTGGATTTTCTAGATCTGGCTTCCTTTTAAACTCAGTCTGAGAGGTGGATGGTCTCCTTTACATCGAGTCTCAGAACTAGGGGTACCAGCGCACCCCAACGCCCGACCCCCCCCCCCCCCCACCCAGCAAGCGCTAACCGTATCTTCGCCCGAATCAAATTCCGTGGCTGTTGCCACAATGGGGGAACTGTTTGATGGTGGGTCTGGCTCTCTCTTGCCCGTCTCAGCCATTAACCCGTACGGGGAACCTGAGCTGCAGGCAGGGCTGCCCACTGTGTGCAGCGGCGCGCTCTGACCTCCTGCGTAAACGCCGCGTCGCGCTGCACCGTCCAGGACGGAAGACAACACAAGTCGGGGAAGAACGGGCCAACGGAAAAGTTACACTGGCTGGGTGGCTGCTCAGGATCTTACCGACTCAGTCAAGTCATGGTGACCTCACAAGGAATCATTCCGTTCAGTTCCAAGAATGCTTTTTAAATGTGATATTTATACTAAAGAAAGAATCTTTTCAGAAGTTTTCCTTTTTAACAGTAGTCCACTTCAATGCACAATAAGTTTTGTGGCCAAAACTCAAGCTTAACTGACATATTCTAAATTTATTGCTACAATAATTGCAAGATCATATTAATCCTCTTTTTATTTGACAATTGATATTTAAAGCCTTTACTGTAAATCTCAAAGCATATAAAATCGTTATCATATGTGCAGATACTGAGGGATTTAGCTGTAATCTGACACATTTAATCTCAGGATTCTGCTGTACTCTCTTGAAGGACATTACTGAGAAGCAGAGCAATTTGGTCACTTACTTATCCACCATACAGAGGACAAAGGCAATGGGAGCCGAACTAAACCTTGCACCATCTGCAGGAAAGTCACATTCCCAATACCAGTCTGAGGTATCCACAAAAAAAATAATCATTAAAAAAATGTAGCAAAAGATTGCAAAAGTCACCAGCCTTCAGTGTTCATATAATATAGGCATTTGACTTTATTCTGTGTCAAAGTGTATTGGGTACAGTAGACACTGGCTGGGAGAAGCAGGACTGCAGAGTAAGGAACACAAAACAAAACATTGCATGATAGTCTTTAAGCAGTTCCATCTGTCCAACAGAAATTTCAGGCTAATAGCCCATGGCGCTTTAGCCCGCTGCCTCTACTCCCCTACCTGACTCTGTCCTATTAAATCTCTCCGCTCCCCCCCTCCCAAAAAAAAATACAGAAAGAAAGGAGGGAGAAGAACTCATACATGCCCAAGTCAACTGGGTGGTAGTGATGATGATGGTAATGAAGAACAAGCCATAATTAAAGGGAGAGAAAAAAAAATGACCTCAGGCACTCGGTGATGTGGAAGAAGCAGGGCTCATCATTTTGTGTGTTTTTTTAAAGACAGCTCGCTCTCCGAGCAGATGACTGCCACTCACCTTGCCACGGGGTCTGCGTGAGATTGGTTCATTGTCAAGGAGCCTTTTTTTTTTTTTTTTTTACCCATGATTCCATATGGTATGGAGCGGGCTACATGTTGCCCAACATGCCAGTGCAAATGTTTTCTCAATTAGTTGTCTTATCTCCGGTGAGTGCACTAGCATCAGATGAAGCTTGCTGACAGAGTAATGGCGGTCAAAACCTCGGAAGGCTCCATCAAATGGCAGCTCTGCTACGACATCTCGGCCAGGACGTGGTGGATGGTAAGTTGGCAGCAACCAATGCTGTTTTTTTTTGCCTTCCTCCTTCTTTTCCCAGTTTTTTACAAAAGAACCTTCCCTCCCTCCTCTTTTGTACACAGAAAAGGACACAAAAACCTCTCTGTTTTTTTTTTCCCAGCTCCATTCTCCAACTTCACTTTCACAAGATAATTAACCGCTAAATTGGTTTTGCTCTGTTTTCACTCGTGTTGATTTCCCCATCAGCTTACCGTCTTGTTACACTTGTCCATTTTTGTGTTTTTTTTTCTTGTCCATTTCGTGCAGATTTCCAGAAAGAAATACACTTCGAGGTTTGCTTGTCCATATTTTTATAGGTCCTTCCTTGTTTTTTTTTGTTTTGTTTTTTTTTTTACTTTAGTGTGACTTTATCAGGAGAAACAAATTGATAGCGTGGGAAAAATTCTTTGAGTCGTCCGGATGCAACGGTGTGGATGTCAAATTTCTTTAACCGTTCACAACTCGACCTACGAAGCAAAGTGGAAAGTGAGGCGTTTCGGATCGCGGTAGTCGAGGCGGACTCTCATCGCAGTGTCTTTTCAAAGAAGTTGTTTCTTAACGCGCGCAGTCCGGTCCAGGCGGGAGTGTCATCATTAGTTTACAATGAGGGGAGCCCATTCCAAAACTAGCTCACGGAGCCTTGCACTCCGTCGCCGGGATGTACCACACCATGGCTGCAATTAAAACACGGAGGGGGGGCAACGGGGCAGTTGGGGGGGTTGTGGGCAAAAAAAAATGCATGAGTTCTCTGGGACGAGCCGGACTCAGCATCAGGGAAGATTAACTTGCTTGTTGCGGTCATCGAGGCCAGACAACCTTTGACATCCCGGCCGCTTTGGCGGAGTGGGGGGACGGGGAGAGTGAGGAGAGTGAGAGGGGAGAAGGGGGCGCTTCTGGATTTAACGGAGGGGTGAGGAGGGGAAAGGGGGCTCACAATAGCCTTTTGTGGCCAGCAAATACAAATGAGTCCAGTCGAGTGGGATGAAAGGACTTTGGAACTTCAGTGTCCTTGTGTTCATTAGCTGCTGACTCGTTAATGGAGCGTCATTATAACTATTACTGGTATTATTGCTGCTGTTGCTGCTGCTATGATAATAATAATTATTGTTTCATGGCTGGGTTAGAGAGATGGGTGGCAAATATTATTCTTCTTTTGCCAGCAGATTCTGTGCCAACTTGAATAAAAGGAGATGTTTGAGCCAGAAGACAATGGCTTCATTATTCCTCTGTAAGGGGACTGTGAACTTTAGAATGGCACTCCAGCCCCCCCCCCACGCAGCCCTCTCCGCAGTCAGGACACTGCTGTTACTTCAGACGCATTCCATGCGGTGGTTTAGGGGACCGGTGAAGGGGAGAGGGGAGAAGCAGAGGGGTGCCTGCTTCTGTTTTTTTCTGCGGCCGATGTCAGAGGGTCCTGAGGAAAACTCCAGAAGGATTTATTTTTTCTGACCAACAGGAGAGAAGGGGAGAGGGAGGTGGTTTAGGGAATGAGGAGATATTGGAATGAATCAAAATCAAGTCATATGCAGGTTTTACAGGGATTTTGATGGGTACCAGGGACGGCAACACTTAGGAATCCGTCCCCGTTGCTCCTGAGGGCCGCGCGCTGAAGACAGGCAGGGCAAGAATGTCCAATTTACATGGAGGGGTCACCGTGGCTACCAGATGGCCGTTGAACTTCGTGAACCCTTGCTTTTCATTTGTGACTCTGTGTGGATTTGGAAATGACAGCCACCTCAGTCGGACGGCTCTTTTATACAGAATTAACGGGCCTCTCAGATAGCCTACAGCGTTGTTGTGGATTAGCCCGATGTGGCCGTGAGTGTGTGTTTTTCCTGAGTGACATGAAAGATTTGTTTAGCTAACTGGAGAGAGGATTAGCCGTTTATTTTAATGCATTATTTCCTCATGGTGCTGCTGTTTCAGGCATGTGGTGTGGTGTTGAATGTGACGTAAGTATTGCGGAGCTTTTTAATTGCATTTGTCGCTCAATGCCTGACCCGCCCGAGTAATTATATACAACAAAAGATCTCTGCTTAATAAATTGCTTAATAAGATTTTTGCTGTCCTTTGTGTGTCTGGCATGAGAGAAGGCAGATCTTTACTTTCTGCTTGAAAACAACCATATTTTTATTAATGGTCTGTATTAAATAAATGATCAGGACCCACCTCATTTGCAAATTTATGAATAACTTATTCAACATTTGCAACATACTTTTAGTGACGCAGAAAAGACAGTTTTTAGGATTTTTTTGTATTATTTGCTTGAATGTATTTAAAATTAGGACAAATTTACTAATCAGCTTCAAAGATTTTAAATACACTAAAAGCCAATTATTGTCTACAACCAGCTACATTTCTACATATATATTAAAAACATACCTTTTCTTACTTTTTGAAATTTATTGCAAATTAACATTTCAAAAAACAATGATATAATCTTCATTTGTTACATCTTTATTTCTGCGTTCCATTATGTCTGACATTTTATGTTACAGTCCAGCTAATGTAATTCCTGTATAATACCTTTTATATAACAGCAGTGTTACATTTCTATTTTGCAATCATAAAGTACAACAATATAGATTAAAAGTTTGAAATTATTAAGAATAATATTTTCATAACTATTCTGTACCTAAAGACTAAATGCACTGTAATTCATTCCTATTCATTTTACTTTTACAAATCAGTTGTGTGTTTCCATACATGAAACATACATTTAATCTTGGTTTTATTTTAATTTCACTGGGATGTGTTTGAACTCATTTACCTCATCATGTAACTACTTTAACTTCTCAATAATTTCTGTCAAATCTAATCACAAGCAACGGGTGACCTGTAGTGATAGATCATGGAAGACTCTACGTTTCATTTAAAAAGTTATGTGCCATAGATATTATCAAAGTTTCACAAGGACACTTTTTAGTTGTTCTCAAGTTTCTGTTACATAGGCTTTTCAATGAGAAGGACAAATTTCCCAAACGTGGTCTGAATGCTACAGATACAGAATGATGACAGACAGTAAAATAATAAGTTAAAGGGACAGATATATGAATTAATAATAATTCAGTGCTTGTACAGTAATGCAGAAAATTGTATATACACCATACCCATGGACACCATGACATGAAGCAGACATCCGCTGCAAGTAGCCTTATGACTTTTACTGTCCCAGCAAGCGTGCTCACCATCCCATGTGCTCCCTGTCAGAACATCTCCCGTCTCCAGTCATTTACTTTAGTCTCTGCTGCATTTAGGAGGAAACTGCCTTGTCAAAACACAACTGACCTGTCTGCATTTATAAGCCTCGAAATTAAACCCCTCCGTCTGCTAAATAAATACAGCATTTCCTACAACTAGAAATTTCAGAAATTTTGAACTGCGAACGATATGGAAAAGAACACAAGTTTTTTTGTACTTATTTGCATTCTATTTTGTTTAATATAAGGCATTTATGAAAGTATCATATATTTCATATACTTACTGTTTTTATTTCTTTATCTAGTTTTTTCCCCCCATGACACATACCTCGGGAAATTAGATGATGAAAACTGATTATCAAACAAGGAGAATCAAACGAGTTTGTTGGTGTATTACATTTGAAAACTGTTTTAATTAATTACCTAATTCATACACCTCCCTGAACTGCAGCAGGGTGGAAAGTTTTTTCTTCAACTGGTTTCTTTAAATTATTGTATGGATAAACGGCCAGGAGAGTGTCTAGATGGGTGTCACACGCATATTTTTTAAATACTACTTTTACAGCAAGGTATGTCGTAATAACCCTCAGTACTTGTTAATCAAACTTTCATGAAATAAATCGCGCTAGTTATAAATTTTGGTAACAATCATAAATTGAACCATGACGTTTTCATTTATAGAAAACGGGACACTTGATTATTTTGAAACAAACATAGGCCTCTTTTTTAGATTTAGAAGCTACAAGAATATTCTGTCATATATTTATGCCCTTTAAATTGCCCAGCTTTGCTGTTAACCAAAGGGTTTAATTGCAGAGTAACGGTGCATGTCATATTACGGCAAGCCAAAGCAGTGGCTCTGCTTTTCCCTTCTCTCTCAGTCTTTCCTTCCCTTACTTTCAGCTCCGTTCTGCCAGTGGAATTATGGTGATGGGAACATATGGTGCCCGTCTTTCCCCTACCGCTCCAAATGCCTCTCTTCCCTCTCTACCATCATCGTGCCCACTTCGCTCTTTGCCGTCTCTGGCCGGGCCTGTGGGCAAGTCTTCCTGGCTGCCCGTGGCTCAGATCCGTGCCCAGGCCGTCCAGCTCTGCCAGGCTCGAGTGGTTTCCATGCGCAGCAGTCCAAAACTTCTGTTATCTCCACTTTTAAACTTTCATTAAAAGCTAGCAGTAACACCATGAATATACGGTCAGCGGTACAAAAAGCTTCAGAAGTTCTGGCACCAGTATAATTATTATTTATTGCCATTGTTTGTAGTTGTACTACCATCAAGTTTGGTACTGGATCTGAATATAAGGACAGTGGCTGTGTTTATTCAGGACATTCAATTTACTGTTTTCCTCTGATCTTTACATATAGGGAAAATAAGCATGCAAATGCTCTCTTCAGAAATTATGGTCAGTTTCCAAGTATATTTAGGCAGAAGAAGGCTTTGCTTTGTAACTACAGGCCGCACTTAACCCTGCCGATTCTCTTCAGTCCTCTGATAGAGACAAGGAAGAGCGGGTCAATTCACCCGTCAGCGTGTCGGAGTCCCACACCAACCCTCTGGTCCACCACCTGAGGGGTAAATGTGATTTCATCTCCCGACCCGATAATCCACTTGTCAATGGGCAGAGCGTCCCAACAGCCCCCATGGGGCACGTATGCTGGTGGGTGGGAGCTTGTGTGTATGAGAGGCAGTAGGATCGGCAGTGTGTCACTTACGGTTGTTTTTAGTATAACTGTACATATACCCCAGCAGGGGGTATGTGGACGGGGGCACCGAGAGGCGGCTTGGTTCCGCAAATTTGCTGTGTGCAGGGTGGTGTAATTACTGTGTGGATTGGTCTGCTGGGGCTGAACCAACACAGGGCTAGGACACTGTTATAGTTATGAGGTCACAAAACAGGAAAAGGGCTACTGATAAACACAACTTGATAGCCTGCTTTACTCTTGAAAATTCAGCACGACAGGGGACTTGGATTCATAAGATATCAAAGACACAGAGCAGAAAATTCATTGGTGAGGTGAAATCTAACACAAGTCCATTACGGAGAACAGGGATTTCTGATTTTATGCTTGCTCTGTGAGTTTACTCTGTGGTATCAGGTGTCTCTAAACACTGCAAGTTTGCATCAGCGAGGAAGATCATTTACCTGACTCACATGGTTCCTCCAGGGTCAGTCACTGTGCCACAAAGCAGACGCTCTGACCACAATCTTTGACGCCTCACTGCTCGGGTCCAGCAAGCAGAAAGGAGACACAGAGTGTGTGTGTTTTACACAGCATGCTTCATACGTAAGGATGACATGAATTTAGCAGCACAGCACTGTTTCATAAGATGTTCCTTACACACAAATGTATTTGTGTTCAAGATAAATTTTGATGCTTACAAATAGACAGCTTCGTTCAAACCCAAAAACCATTATTAAATACAGTAATTGTAACAATAACTGTAACAATAACTGTAATTTTTTATCTAACAAATGAAATCATAAAAATCTAATTTAATTGATAACACATTAAATATTGGCAACTTGTGGCCATTTAGTTTTCTTTATCATACAGCCCTCAACCACAGTCTTCACAAAAACTTCACAAAAAATGTTAAAAACAGAAAGCAATGACTTCTCTTGCTCGACTAAACCTCAGAAAGGTTTAAAGATAAAAATTATGTCAATATACCATAAGCATGAAATAAATTCCCAAATGAAACAAAGGTATTTTTCCACCCAGCATATATATGCTTTTATGGTCCAATACTGCAGACCACAAGCCATTCATTATACAACTGCAGATGAAATAAAAATTATATTAGTTACAGACTATTACCCAAGTCTCGCTCTGAATGCTTGCTAGAACAATATTGACTAGTAAACACGCTGCCAAAATGGACTGTAATTGAGGCCCGCACGCAGAGGTAAAATCCAAAGCATGTTTAAGCATGCAGTAAGGTGTGTCTTCTGTGGTGCAGTTTAATGTTCGACCGCATACTGGGTGTCGTGTTGTCAAGGAAGATGTTTCCAATTTGGAATCTGCCATGAACTATGGCGAGCTGATTAGCAAGGAGGAAATTGGAGGATTAAAATTGTCTGCTTGAACTTCCTGAGCTCGCCGTGGTCCCACTCCCCCTCGGCCCGGTAAGTTACACCCTCGGCCATGTGCCCCCTGGGTTGGCCGGCAAGCGCTCAGCCTGCCTTCACAGGGCGCGTCAATATGGCGTTGCGCGATGCATCACTATCCGAGAATGTCGCACAACCCCCCCACTCCCCGCATCACCAAATGGGGAGAGGGCCATCCATTTGTCACGAACTGTGAGCCGAAAGCTTTCGAGTGGAAATGAACTGCAACTTAAAAAATGATACACAGCAAACCATTGGCGGTCAGGTGGACATATACTGGTCTGTTTGTCTGCCCACAGCTTTCTAGTATAACAAAAAAAATTAGATTCGTTTTCTTTATGTCAAAAGTCATTTCTGCGATTCTATAGTAAGATCTCAGGCTACTTTTACCAGAAAAAAACAATAAGAAAAATGGGGAATCTTAATGAAAGACTTTTTTATTTTTATATATATATATATATATATTTTTTCGATTTTACTTTCCAAACCAAATACTCCAGCTAGTCCTAGGCTTTTCTTTTTCACTTCAATACCACACTGAGATACGCAGAGTGACTTTCGTGAGAGGCCGTAATATCCGCTCATATGTTTGCAGTCTTAAGATAATAGAGCCCAAGGCCGCATGCCATCCTACTTCTTTTCTGCCGGGTTTGTGCATCTATAGGGCAGAAACGTGCATGGTACGGCGGCTCCCTGCTGGCCTTCCCACTCCTCATGCGTGGCCTGAACGATCACCACAGTCATACGTTTGAACCTTTAAGCGCTTAAACGTGGTTCGCAGGGTAATGTATGACTCCCAGCAAATTTAAAAGTGTTTCTCCGCCGGAGCCCGTCGCTTGGCTTGCCGTCGTCCTGTTGGCTCATGCACAAGAGAGGAGAGGAAAATATGAGGATCAAATCTGGATCGGTATGCGTGCGAAAACGAAGGGGGGGGGGGACCGGAAAATCTGGATAGTGTCCAGGCAATTTACAAGCAAACTTTCAGACCTCATTCTATCTATTTACTTCATTAACTCCTTTGAATTAGCCGGCATTGTGCTGTGTTTTGGAGTTTGCTTTTCAGCTGACAGCCAGCATCAAGAGGGCAGTGTAAGAATACAGCAGTGCTGTCTGGGAGCAGCAGATACTACTGTGGATGGCAGCCGTTTAATCGCTTTGAAAACAATGCTTTTAGGATTTCAAAGCACACTCACAAATGAGATAACAAAATTTATCCCCAATTATATAAAATTAAATTTTTAAATGAATTACAAGTGTATTTTTTTAATCTTACAAGACAAAGGGCATTTTTAAATCTTTTTTTTTTCCAAAAATTACATTTGAAATAATTTCCTTGATTTTCTTCTAAATTATGTTGTTGATGATAGTGAAGAGAACCATGATGATTATAACTATAATAATAATAATAATAATAATAATAATAATAGTAATGATGAAGTTATTACTATAAAGGTTATTGTTATTATTGTTGTTATTTTATGATTGTGTGCAGCAAGAATATGTACAGTAACACATATACAAGAGACATAGCATTAATTAATATAGTATTACATACTTTAACAAAAATCATGCGTTAATGTCTGTTCAGTGTCTATATGCACAGGTTGCCTTACTCTGTATTAAAGAAAGTGCGTTAGTGTAAAAAGAGCATCAGGTTAGCCAGTCAGGGCCTGACTACAATGGGAAGAACTGAGAACTGTCACCCAAAGAAAAAAAGACAATACCTGTATCATTTCCGGTGATTTTTCAGGTACATCAACTGAATTGCATCCACAACTTGAGAAACTTCTTATGTAGTATCAACCTAACAGCGCATATACCAAGAAATAAGACATTTAATTTACACTTTGGAGACAACAAGGGTAGGTATATTATACAAAACACATATGTTTGTGCTTTACAGCTGAGCTAGTCTGTTTATTAACTAAGCGCTATTAGCATAGCAGCTACAACTAAGAAATATTTCTCCTTGATAATTTTAAACTTCAAAACAGAAACACTGTGACTGACTGCGGACTTGTGAAGCACCAACTTGCCCTACCTGCGCGCACCCAAACGTCCGCCTTTAGCACGACAAACCCGCTTTGTCCGCGTGACCTTCGGTTAGTACTATTAATTATAACGAAAACAATTAACTACACTTCCGTGGAGTCGAGTACAATATTTCTTGACGAATCTGATCTTTGAAAAACCTCTACACTATATGTATTTCTAACTAACCACCGGCTAGATGGCCGAGTCAGCCCCGTTATCACGCGTTACGAAGCCGTTAGCGATAACATCTATCACGCGCAAATTGCGCCCCCTGTAGGCTGAGGAAAACTGACGCACGTACAGCAAGCCGGCGTTGTAAAGTTTACATCTCTTAAAGAATTCGATTTTGCGCATTTCTTTTTCAGTCCGAAGCATTTTTTGGGGCGTTCAAGTCCTGTTGTTTCCAGCATCTGAGGTAGCAGGGAAATGAGGACGTTTCTGGGCATCACTCGGGCTGCTTACAAACAGGGACCATAAACAAACACATAAATAAACGCTCATGAATACTCCTTACAAAAATCAAAACTTTATTGTAATTCACCCTGAACCTTTTCGTGACTTGGCGTTCATGGTGAAGGTCTGATGTAGGAAGGAGCCGCACAGTTTGGTCAGCCTGACTATTCTCATCAATATTCCTCATCGTTTTCTGCTTAACCCTTTCCCCCCCGCACCATCTAGCCCCCCCCCCCAGCCACCCCCTTCTCTCTGTGTAAGCCACACTCTTTCTGCTGTGAAATGAAGGGATCAATTGTGTGGAAGAGATGTGTGTGAAATCCCCGCTGTCTGGGCGGGTCAGGGGTCGCCGTGTGAGAAAAAGGATCCTTTCTATTCCTGGCATGGTTCTGTGTGGAACACCAGTCTCTGCAGGGTACACCCCCATCCTGGTCTTTCTTTCTTCCCCCTATCTCTCTCTCTCCCCCTAGAGGACTCTATGGCTGCCAGCCAAGACAGCTGGTTCTTAGGGCCAATCTTGAACCAGTTTCTGAAGCCTCGTATGAGGGGGTGGGGTGCGGAGCCTGCAAGTTGGGAGGGGTGGGTCTTGTCTTTTTGGGTGCTGTGAGCACAGGCCATCCCTATGCAGGTCCTATCTCTACATCCCTGCCCACAAGGGCACAGAGATGAAGGACTGGCATCCCATAATTCCCTTCCTTTGTGCTGTGGGTTGTTTGACAGTGAATCATGGGTTGTTGTTGGCATGACTACATGCATGGAGATATTCTGCTTCCCAAGGTAACCCTCTTAAATATAGTGGCCAGATACACTGGAGATAAATTACCTCCAAGTTAATGGCTGTCCATCTCTTACATCGTTGTCCTCAGTGACCAGTGGCAGCATGAACCCCCCCCCGCCAGGGCTCCTGAAGCTTCAGTAGAGTTAAACAAAGTAAGAATTGTCTTGTCAGTTTACTGTGGCTCTGTGCCACCCAGGGCAGAATATGAAACAACGTTGGCTCACACACGTGCCTTCTTCTGTTGAGTCTGATTGTCTGGCGTTATGCTTTCACAAAAAAAAACCCATACCAGTTATCATACATTTATAAAGTTTCAAGAGGTGCGCCATTACTGTCAAACACATTGTGTCTTGGTCTGTGGCATTTACTGTTGTCCTTGCGTGCAAGCCTGTCTTTTTTCTAGGTATTTATTAAAGATCTCAGATAAATAGGAACCAAGTTCCAAAAAGGACATCTGGCATTTGAGCGTATGCAACTTTGTGTGTGTGTGTGTGTGTGTGTGTGTGTGTGCGTGTGTGTGCGCGTGCGTGCGTGCGGAGAGCAGAGAAACGTGAGAAGTGATCCTCATCTTTCCACAGCTCCCCTCTTGGTCCCAAGCCATGTGCCACTTTACTGCCAAAAAAAGGTGTCAGTCGCCATCCGAGGGGAGGTAGAGGGCTTCAGTGGAGAGCGCAGGATGTGCGTTCGGCTTGTGTGTGTGTTGCGTTCGGGGGTTGTGGGAGTTGGCTGATATTGCTGGCTCGTAGCCAGGTCTGTTAACTCTTTCATTTCACAACAAAATACCCCTCTTTTGCACCCTGTCACTTATATTACACTGTCAGATATTTTTTTTATATAGTTTAAAGCATATTTACATTGCACGTCACTGTGGGTTACCTGAGGGTTTTTTAACAGCAGCATGTTCGCCATATTAGAAGTGTACCTACAGGAGTCTGGTCAGCAGGTTTGGTCAGGTGGGGTTTGCATGCACTCATTTTACTCATTGTTTG
The DNA here is from genome assembly GCA_011763525.2 of Mormyrus iriodes. Classification (NCBI taxonomy): domain Eukaryota; kingdom Metazoa; phylum Chordata; class Actinopteri; order Osteoglossiformes; family Mormyridae; genus Mormyrus; species Mormyrus iriodes. The sequence continues at coordinate 22,600,040 of JAAGVU020000032.1, forward strand.
TACATGCAGAGATTTCTATGGTAATGCCCACGTGACCTCATTGGTACTTGAGCTGTACTCCCGTTATGTATGTGTGGGACATCAATGATGGCATACTTGAGCCATTCCTCTGAGCCTAGATATAATTCTATGTGGCCTTATCCTGATCCTCGCCCTCCCCCCAAGCCCCCCATCATTAAGCTGCTTCGTTGACTGACATATGAAGAGGTAATCCCTCATTCGGCCCTAACCTGAATTCATACTTAGAGACATGAGATATGAGAGCAGATCTGTGGGGTGCACAGCTGGCTAAGCCACTGACCATGCTGTGTGCGTGTGCCTCTGTCTGTATGTGTGTGCCTCTGTCTGTGTGTGTGCGTACACTGTGTGGACGTGTGCTCCACACAGCAAACATTTAAAGGGACCACATCATCATTTTCATTCCTTTACATTGAGCCATGTGTCGATAATGACTTAAAGCTGATTTGCGTAAAGGTAGCCTAATTCAGTGGCAGATGTTTCCGTGGGATCTTTCCATCTAAAACTAATCAAACTGATTAGGAAAAACAATTATACAAATGGGTAGAACACTCCAATAAAAATCCAAAGATTGCCACTTTACTCATTAACAGGGGCAGGGGGGTAGATTAGGTGAGATTATCCAGTGGGGGGTTACACTGATGAGCACACACTTGCACACACTCTAGGGCATGCAGATAGAATAGCAGCATAGGGGCTAGACAGTGGGATGGGGGGGAGGCTAGCATTCCAAAAGCGTGTTAGAACCATCATTTTGATGACTGTGGCAACACCTGGACTACGGGGTGACACTCAGGATCCATAAGGAACCAGAACCCCTGGGTCATGTGGCCGTGTTTGAAAAATTTACCACAGAACTCAACTCCAGCCGAGGGGAACGTGTTGTGTTCCTTTCGCGAGGCTTGTTGACTGTCCTGCCTAAATCACACTTATTTTGCAATTTGACAAAGAAGTTTTTGGGAGGTCAAAATGAGGAGGCAGAAGATTTTGCATGGAGGTCGTTTGGTACATGACTAAAAGAGCAGGCTAGTTTTAGCTGTGTACCAGTCTCAGGGGGATCATCCAGGCAAGTGCTGGAAACCCTGTTTCAGGACCCCACCGCCGGGTCGGTTTTGTCCTGGGGACAGTTCGCCGCAGTCGAGGAGAGGAGATGAGAACGCTTTGGGTGCATCATGCTCTGTCCTGAGCCCACCCCAGAACCTTCTGGAGTGTCTAATTAAGGTGATTCAGGGTGCTACCTATACTGGAGGAGGACCTCATTACTTACGGCTGTCCAACGTGAGACCCTCAATGACCCGTCCAAGCCTATCTCCGTGTTCCACATGTTTCCACCAAGGGGGGGCCGCTAATCTCTGACCCCCAAGAGAGCTAGCAGCTGGTGGGCCGTCTTGCAGAAGCTTGGGAGGAAAGTTTTTTTCCATCATTAACAAAAAAATCACAAGGACTAGTGGACATATGGGAAATAGACACAAGGGATTTTTTTTGGAATTAAGATTAATTGAAAAGATGGTGGGTATGAAGGACTGAACATCCGGGACCTGGTACAGGTGAGGAGGACAGCTGTGTGTATTTCACGTGGCCCCCCAGCTTGACCGCTGTGTTCACTTGGTAAGCATGTAGTTTGTATGTAAAGCTAACATACACAACCGCAGGGCTGAGGTTTGACACCTCCACAGTGCCAGTCCCATGTGCACCTTCACTGTCGCAGCGAGGGACAGTGCAGGGGGCTGGGGGGGCGTAACAGATGTGGCATGAGGGTTCAGTGACCCCCCCCTTCCTCTCTCCCTGGCACATCGGGGCAAGCCAGATGCATCCGGAGGACGGGCAGACGCCGGCATGTCCAAGGTGACCCCTGGCAAAGCCGCAGTCACATCTGTAGCCCTGACAGATCTAGGAGCAGCCCCTCTCCCACCCCCCCACATTACCCCACCCCTCGGCCAGCAGGGAGCCCCAGCTGGGGGTCGGCCATCCTCCTGCTGGCGTGGGGCTCTGCCCGTATGTGAGCAAGGCAGGAAATCAAATAAAAATATCAGGAAATGGAATATTGGGGCTAATTGAGTTGCAGGACTTGGACGGTGCAGGCTGTAGTGGTGTAGGGATCTGTAAGCAGAATGGTGGGGGGGTGGTGTCTGGCCATGTGGTATCGGGCCTCTCTCTCCCCTTCTGTCCCTGAGTATCACCCTCTACCCCATTCCTGTGTTTTTGGACGGTAGAAGGGAAGGACAGTAAGACACCCGTTCAGTGTGGGTGGGGGGCGGTCAGGAGAGCGGGGGGAGGCTGCCATCTGTCCAGAGGAGCAAGGTGACCCAGCAGGCTGGTAGACAGAGGAACCAGGTGTCTATAGAGCAGGGCTACAAAGCACCAGGGCACAGACCACAGCCGGCTGCCTCGACAGACTGGGGCTACCAAAGCGACAAGGGGCCTGAGCATGCTAGAACCATCACAGCTCCCGTAGGGGGCAGAGCAAGCGCTGGTGCTGGGCGCGCAGGTGTGTCCTCGTGACACATGTAAGGGCCCTGTCCCAGCCGGTGTAGGTGACCCCTGCTTGTGCACCAGGCCTCCGCAACCTGAGCCAAGCACCGGAGAGCAGGTTCTGTTTAGCTGTAATTGGTTCTACTCCCTGCCCTGAATGCCTCTTCTATACCTCCGTCTATATCACCCTCTTCTCCGTTAGCTTGACAAAGTCCCCAGTGATTGGTAACTGTAACTGGACGGTGAAAATGGGGATTTTATTCATTGCGATTTTGCAATTTTTTTAAGGTGGGGGCTTAAGAGGGCGCCTGATTCATAGAGAGGGGTCAACTTTATTCATAGCCAATGATATGTTTCAAAGCAGTCAGTGATATTCGAGGAGGTACTCTGGAGGCCAATCAGATTTCAGCTGGGGCCAAAGCACCTGTGGCCCCGCCACTGTATACACCCCTGAAATGGACTGATGAATATTAGTGCAGGGTGGCAAAAGAACGCTATGTTGCTGTTAGGGTGAGGGACTCAAGCCAAACAAAACGATTGTCAGGTGGGTTTCAGTCAGGTGCAGGGAGCGACATCGGGGTCTGAAGGGCATTACAGAGGGCGAGAGATCACTAAGCTCAGCTTTTTATTAAAAACAGGAAGAAAGTTGTCAGCCTGATAAAGAAAAACTTCACATTCTGGGAACTTTGTGGTCGTCATGGTAACAGCGTCAGAACAGAGTTAATAAAAGAGCAGTGACTGCGAATCCATTGAGGGGGATTCTCCACGTCTTCCCTTGTCCCGGTTCTTGGTCAGATGCAGCAGCAGTGTGTCCTGGTGCCGGCACTCTGGCAAGCATCGCTGGGGAAACCGGAGAAGCCGGTGGGAGGGAAAGAGTGACGAGCAGCTGGGAGCTGGAATGAACCGGATTAGGTGTCCGGGCCCAAAGCTGAAGGCCGAGGCTCAATGGAAGCAAACAAAACCCAGCCTGCCATCCTCTGTGCACTCCGGCACACTGGTGGCTTTCTTACGTTTCTTACACCTGGCTTTATCCCTCGTATCATTAGCTCTGCGCTGGGCTATGAGAACATTCAGTGCATCACTCATTCATTTACACGTGTCGCTATTTGGTTTGTGTCAAATTAGCCTTAACTGGCCGTAACATTAACGGCAATATATATCGTATACGTATATATCGATCCATCCAATTTCTCGACACTTATCCAGTTCAGGGACAGGGTGACCCTGGAGCCTATCCCAGCAAGCACAAGGCAGGGGACACGCACAATGGCACAGCAGCCTATGTCCGTTTAGAGATTATAGCTCACCTTTCTACTGCATGTTTTGGGGCTGCAGGAGCAAACCAGTGAAAGCACCTTTTATCCACAGTAAACTTTTACCAGTTTATGGAAGAGCTGTTTTCCCAGTCATGTTTGATTTATTTCTGATGTTTTTATTCCACATTTCAAAGGACATGGCGAAGATTCACTGAAATCAACAAGCCAGCAGCAGCCATCACAAGTATAAAACCATCCGTCCATTAGTCCATTCAATCATTCATCCATCTTCCACCTGAATAGCCGGTGCAGGGTGGTGGGGGTCTGGAGCCTATCCCAGTATGCACAAGGCAGGAAAACACCCTGGACAGGACACTGCTCCATCCAGAGAACACAGATACACACAATTTAGAGAGACCAGTTTGCCTAACCACGTCTTTGGTCAGGGTGAGGAAGCTGGAATGCCAGGAGGATCGCCCGGGAGAACAAGCTAGTTACACACACAAAAAGCCAGGGGGCAGTCATCGAACCCCTAATCTTGGAGTTATCAACCTACAATATTAACACGCTGTTGGCACGCCCTAAACGACAACTAAATGATGAAAAAAGTAATATGGTTATGCCCAAGTCCAGGACACAGTTCAAACCTGCAGCATTACAAAGACGGAGGGGTTGACGAGCAAATTCAAATACTTAAAAAGAACAAATAGCTTAATTAAATGAGTAGTGGCAAGGAATATTCCCATCCCAGCTGCAGACTCACAAGCTTGCTCATGGCTGTTTGGATACCCACAAGGCTGCTGGGCTCACCTCCACCCAGCAGCCAAGCAGCTTCGGGTGGAGCTCGTCTGGTCTTAATCTCCTCTTGAAAAATACATGACGTCATGTTTTATGGGTCTGAGACCAACCGGAGGAGCAGTGGTGACAATGGACAGAGTGGGCCACAGTGTCATGCCGTGGTATCAGGACCAGAGAAGTAAGTTTGTCAAAGGCTGGAGTGCTGTATTGTGGGAAGGATCCTTAAGGTGGGGCAGATCGGCTTTGATGAGTCAAACATGGGTCTCTTTGACAAAATAGCGTAACCAAAAGAGTATTTTTTGGAAGTATTCTCGAACCCTTGTCTGTGCTGTTCTTTGGGAGGGGCTTGCCTCAGATGGGGGAGTGTGACAACATTACGCTGACCCCCACCTGCCCCAGCTACTGTCCCGAGCCCACAGAGTCTCCCGCCATACGCACCCTCACCAGATGGCGTCTGTGCTCCCCTCTCCATTTCCTGACTTCCTAGGCCCCCCCCGGCCCATCCCCCCCCCCCCAGTGGTGTCAGGTAGACACTCTTAAAGAGGTGCTGCAGTTCTCTCTTTACGTGCTCCTCCTGAGAGACCCCCACTGAGAACAAGCTGTTGTTTCAGCACCTGGCTCAACCATTGCCATCGGCAGGCAGGGACACACCTGTCCCCTGTTTACTGGGCCCTATTTCTACCTTCATTCTAATAGTGTGTAAATTATTAAATGGGGGGGAGGAGGAGGGTGAAGCCAGCGTCCTGTACAGCAGCATTACTGCAGATGTGTCCTTTTAACAAAACTGCAGAAGGATTAGGGTGAGGAAATCATGCAGGAATGATAGACTGCAGATACCTGGGAATTCACCTGTGCAAGGCGGTGCGGTTTAGGAGAGCCTCACTGTGGGTAGACTGGAGTTTGGGTGGGGTGTGGGGTCTGGGCTCCCTGTGGAGTCACACAAGGGGAGGCCTGATACACTGTTTGGTATCTCTATAGGGCTGCAGCTAATAAAACTGAACTGGACGCGGGGCTGGTGGTCTGAACTTACTGTAGCTGTATTTATTTATTCTGAGGGTCCCTTTCAGGTCTCCAGAACAGGCAGTAAACAAAAGAAAGGTACTCGTGTCCAGATTGCCTTTTTTACTCATATTTATTTATCATTCCCTGAAACCACTTTGCGTTGCAACTTGATAGCTGCAAGATTGTGAAAATGCTGTCCGAGACTCCGGAGGAGCAGAGCTCGCCTCGCCCACCGCTCTTTCTCCCTCCGATTCCAGCCCTTGGCCACTCACGCAAATAAATACCTTTCTACTTAAACATACAGGGCCTAATTAATTTATCCCATCTGTTATCCTCTCTGCATCACTTCCATGTCACAGAGGTTTCCGCAATGGATTTGGCTCATATTGTATTGATAACTGGCACACTGTGAGAGCAGATGAAGAAATTAAATTTCACAGACACACACACACACACACACACACACACACACACACACACACACACACACACGCACACACAGACACACGCACACACACACACA
>JAAGVU020000032.1:22611804-22645407 GCA_011763525.2 Mormyrus iriodes
CCCATGCCATTCTGACTCCCACAGACTCCATACAGGATAGAAAGCCTTCAATAAGGTTTGTCCACACTGGCATTAAGAGGTCATCAATTATGAGGTCATCTACCCCAGCACTCTGCATGTACCCCCCCCCACTCCACTGGGGGCTGACAGCGGGTGCTGTCCCCCAACCCCCCACCGACCCCTGACATCTTCTCAGCTTTTCCTTCATGTTCTTCTCAAACCACAATATTTATATCACTGGAACAAATAACTAAACATGTCAGAGTCGCTGGTTCCCGGTTAGCTGAGACTGTCTGTTACCATAAGCACTCATTCACGGCTGCTAACTTGCATTAAACTTTTTGTGACAGTAGTTTAGTACACTGCTGCTTGTTTAAAGGGGAGAGAAATTATGGGCTCCGTCTTGGTAAGGATTTCTTTGGCTTGTTTGCTATACAATTCAAAAGTGTCCAGATCCTGTTTTGTTTTAGCTTGTTTTTAGTGTTGTTTTGAAGTTGTGTCACACTCTTTATAGCACTTCACTTAGCAAACAGTTTGAAGTGTTTCCTGCAGGGGGCGCACTTGTCAAATGACAACTTCCATGCAGAATGAATGCAATCATTTCTCATCGGATTCATCCATCCTATTAAAATCATCCTTTGGGACTGCTGAAAATCATTTACTAATACTATAGAAATAGAAAAGTTTGACCAAAGCTCTGGGTTTGCCGATAAGCTAATAACGATAGCTAATAGACAGCATGCTAAATGAGCTTGCTTTATAAACAGGAGACCTGCTCTTTAAAACCAGGAGATCGGGGCTTCACACCCAGGACTTGGTCCTTCTCGCTGCAGTCTCCCTGTCTGGCATGTGCTGTCGAACTGACAAGGCACTGAATTCTCCGCACTTCCTACTACTGCAAAGGGAAGTAAAAACAAAGCAGGAGATGAGGCTCAGCAGGGCCCCGACTGCAATATTAATTTTCCCCAAGCATCATGTGCCTTTTCTTTTGGAAAAAGCCAACTTAGCAGACAGGGTAATCTGCAGGGTTTATGTTGGAGGGGAGGCAAACCTTTGCTGACCCCTCGCTTAAGATTCCTGCAGCAATGCAGGGCCTTTAAACACCCTCCCACCCAACCGCTGGAGGCTGGGGAGTCGTGCTTAAAAATGGGAAGGGTGGGGGCTAAAGAGATGGGTAAGCTTTCCTCGATTCAGCGTCTTCACTGAAATCAGTATCAGGCTGAACTGAAGTTTATAGTGCATCAGTGTTACTGCAATAGAGGGAACCGTGATATTAAGAATCCATTACTATTGCCACCCTCAAATATGGTAAATATTGTGATAGTGTTAGCAGCAGGTGACTCAGAATTGAATGATTTACCTCCTACATTAAAATAAAAAATCTAATTCTAGCACTTCCGGTCACCTGCTCTGCTTCAATAGACTTTCTATACAGTGTGTTGTAGTTTATATAAATGTCCATTAGGGGGAGCCATTACTCCAATGCTAAGAAAATGTGCTTCCTAACTGGTTCTCACCGTAAAACGTAACTAAGGGTACTTTTTCTTCTTTAAATTTCATTGTGTTTGTTAGAGCTGAGCTTGTGCCATTAATTTTGAGGTATAAAAATTTCATTAAAAGTAGCGAAACCAAATCAATCATTTAAATAAATGAAAAAAATAGAAATTGCTTAAATGGCCCATTTATATAAACAAAAACGGAGTACCATTTATATGCAGCATTGGACAAAATGTTCACCAATGGTACGCGAGTGGCCTCTCGATTTGCCGCAACCCATGTTTTGGCAAAATATCCACTCCGCCTGTCCTGAACTTTCACTGAGGCCACGAGCAGCAAAGGGTCCTAAGTAAGTCAGGACCCCCATGCAGCACAATGCGACGCGGCTCTTTTTGCCCCCCCCTCCGCTGTCTGGGATTTTGTAGCCTCATTATACCGCTGCTGGAACAACCAGACGCAGGAGCACAGTGCTTGTAAAGAAACAAAGGCAGGTTTGCCTCTCGCTTCTGAGCACTCTGCGGGGTGAATGTAATGTTTAAACCACTTTGCTAGCTTTAAATTCTAATTCCCTTCACCCCTTCTTTGTAGAAGCTGGGAGGGGGGCTTGCATGAGAAATTAAGATGTTAAAAGAAAAAAAGCAGTGAAGGGGATTGAGCTTTTTTTTCCCCAAGGCGGGGTCCTTGCCAGCGAGGGTCCGACTGCAGCGCATGTCAGGCAGGACAAAGGCGGCCCTCGGTGGCGGACGGCGGCAAGAACCCGGCTGGCAGGGCCACACTAGGCCCCTCTCCCTGGCGCTGTCGCCCTGTGTTAGTCACACCCCAGGAGAGGGGGCCGGGCCTTTATCGGGCCAGGCTGGCACGCTGTCACAGGCCACTGCGGTCGCCGCCGAGACCCCCACCCCCCAAAGTGCGGACTGATCCCATACCAGCGAGCATGGGAAATAAACCTTCCAATAAGCATGCATAAATAAATGCTATTAAAAAACAAAGCAGTCAATCAAATCATCCCCTCTCTTTGGAGCTGATGGTGATGATTAAGGTCATGTGATCAGTTTGCAATCCCATAAGAGCCCACCTGATATTGTGCATCTTGTTGTCTGGTGGCCATCTCCCCATCCATCCATCCATCCATCCATCCATCTTCCTACTGTTTATCCCGGTCAGAGTCACAGGGCACCAGACAGCATGGGGCAGGGGTATTCAACTCTGAACCTCGCTTTCAAATCCAGGCCGTATTTTCAGTTCTCCCAGGTAGTTAGTTTAGTAATCACTGATTCTGATTGGCCAGAAGCTTCACACCTTGAAAATCAGCAGGGCTTGGACCTCGAGGACTGTGAGTTACATAGCCCTGGCATAGGGTTTAAGGCTGAAGTGCGTCTGGGAAGGGATACCCGTGGTTGTCCAATAGTATTACGAACATGAATAACTGCCAGTATAATTCAATTCAATTTACGTTTACATAGCACAACAGTTGTCCCAACTGCACTTGACTTTACATCGTTTATACAAAACATCCACAACCACCCCCAATAAATGAATAATAAACAAACAACCTGAATGATTGATTGATTAGAAATTGTATAGTGCACATATGAGGTGTGTATTGTGTTTGTAATTGTGCAGGGGGTGCAGTACAATGATGACTCAAAGAGAGATGGGCTGGTGCCCCCTGTGCAGTAGACAGAGAGGAACATGTGAAGTGCTGAGTCATCCTTCTTGGACAGAAGAGCCCATGACTGAAGGTGGTCCTCAGACCAGAATGGGGCTCATTTCTCCAAACAGAGTGTAGCTTGGATACTATTCACCCACCCATGATGAGACTCGGTCCCTTGACAGAGCTGGCTTTCCTCAAAGGTTCATTCAGTCTACCAGTCTCATCCACCTCGATGTAAACCCAGACAGACACTGGTTATGACAGCCTGGTAAGACATATGTAGTTTGTTGAACACAGCAAGGGAGTCCAAAATCATCTGAAACTTCAGAGTGGCACGCCCAGCTGTGTGCTCCAATCCTCCATGTTCGTCAGGTGCTGGCCGGTGCTGTTTCTCAATGTGCATATGTGCGTGTCTGCGAGTGTGCGTGCCTACCTCTGCACTGCGTGTGTCCCATGTCTGGGAGGCAAAGGAACTTTGGGGGGGGGGGGGCCGTGTTGGGTGGTTAAAACGATCAGAAGCATCTCCATGGTAACTGATCATCAACCCGACAAGTGCCTCAGGTAACAAGACCGTGAGTTTTAACAGGGTCAGCGGGCGGAATGAGCAGGAGCAGCTGGGGGCTGTGAGACGCAGTCTCAGTGAGCCACGCCTGGGAGTCTGCAGCCGTGTTTAGGTGGTGGAAGCGTTTGGTGTTTTGATCCTTTGTTGGTTTCCTAGCACCATTTGGCCCTTGAAGGGCCCTTTTTTAGGGACTTTTTGTTGAACCCGGCTTTCCTGTGCCTCTAGCCCCACCCTGAGGCGGGCCTCGGACCCCCAGCCCACACACAACGCTACATGAAGTCTTTGTACGTGCTCTTTGTATGGCTAACATTGGCCACAGCGCCACATCACAGCAGCGTACGGGATCCCTTCCTGTGGCCCCTCAGCTGTGCCCGTGTGCGTGTGCGTATGCGTGTGTGTATCCGGCACCCTGCCTGCTTTCGCGGTTCCCGGCTCCCCTGTCGGCGTCGCCAAACAGAAGCGGCGAGAAGGCAGGGGGAAGGGGGGGGGATGTGTCAGATCGGACCAGCATATGCCCGGTTTTGCCAACAGCTTGTGCGTGTGGCGGACGTGCCCAGGGGCTGTGCTTCCAGAAGGAATGTTGGCCATCCTGTGGCACAGGGCTCCGCCGAACACCACGCTTGTTGGGGGGAGTGGGGGGAGGGTTGCTTTGGAGCACCAGGAGGTGCATGCTGGGGTGTCATTCCCACAACATCACGACCGCTCTTCTGTCTTCCTAACACACATGTGAGGGCTCCTGGGTCTTCTGGTTGCCTGGTGTGTGAGTCTGTTCACCATCATCATCTATTATCTATATTATTATTCATTGTAATATAATTGACCAACCCTGGTGTGAATTTTGCAGGATTTCCTTTGACGTGGGTCAACTAGCTTGTTTTAACAAATTTTACTCCTAGTTGATGGTGGTTTGAAGACGTGGAGAACATGCAGGTCCAGAGGCCTTTAGGACCAGGACTGGGGCTCCCCAGTTCTTTTACAAGGTCACGTATCAGTGCAGGTGATGCTAGCGGGCCTCCAGAGGGCTCCTACGTACCGGTTGCATTGCAGCAGAGCCAATGGCAAACTGCAGCACTGGCTGTCCCGTCTGGTGCCTCCGTGTCGAGTCATAGATGATGCCACATCGCTGCAGTGTATGTCAGACTGTGTTTTGGCCCTGACTCCGTTCCTCTTCCTCACAGACATTGAAGATGAGCCGGTGTTCATAGGTTAATTCCTACAGAGTTGTGAGGGGTTGGAATGGGCTGACTAGCAGACACTTCTCCTACCCGGGCCGGCCCAGTACCGCTGCCTCAGGAGAAAGTCTCCCTGGCGCTTCCCTATAGTGGCAGCATAATTAATACCTGGCAAAGTGCGGCCCGCTGCGTTCTCCCTGGGCCAGGCACGCTCAGGCCGACGTCTGAACTGCAAAAGCAAGTGCCTGGCACCCTGTCCGCCCTCCTCCCCAACCCATCTGCTCTGCCCGCCGGGACACTTCCTCCATGCAGCCGTCCACCCGTTCCATTGAGGCTCCTGGCTTCCGGGCCACGGGACCGGCGACACCGACGCAGTCTCACAGAGGAGCACGTGACACGCCCCCGCTTCACGCCTGGCTTTCTTCGTTTCAGACGAGGATTAGCTCAATGCCAAACCCGAATGGAGTCTGAATGTGCGCGGGTCATGAGGTCGCTCACTTCCTGTCATATGGAGGAAACACACAGGGTGGGTGGGCCTGACTGTCTGGCAGGAAGGTCCTGCAAACCTGGTGGATCACCTGGCCTGTGGGCACCTTTCGTATGATTCTGTTCCTCGTACGTTATGCCATGAGTATATATGTGTTTGTTTTACAATTTTACTATTTTTTACAATTTAAAATTTTACTATTTTGAAGATAGATTGACATTAGGACTATCGGAGGTTATGATTGGCTGAACTTTGGCTTACTAGGTTATGATAGGTCAACATTAAAACTCTCAGAGGTTTATGGTCTGAATTAGAAGCGACAAAAAATAGCTGGCCAAAGTAAAATTTTATTTGCATTTACATTACCAAATTAACAAATACTGCTGAGAATAACGTGCACAAAAAGCGAAATATGAGAGGTAAGTATTTGCCTTTTAAGAAGTAAGATGACTGATTTCCTTGCATTTTGTCAACCATATAAGAGATCAGATTCAAAATGGGAGCTGGCAAAAAGTAACCTATTTTTAACTGGTTCACAGAAATTGCGTGGGTGAAGTGGCTTTTTGTTAGATACAATGGCATTTAAAAAAAGATTTAAACTGATTTTTAACAAGCCACTGTTGCTTTGCTTGAGTGGTTATACAGGGTATAAAATACGAAAACATTTGATTTGTGGACGGCCAAATTACACCTAACACATCATTTTTCAGTCTTCGGTGAGTCAGAACAGTAATGGGCGTGACGTACGGACTGTATTCAACGCAAAGCATAGATGATTTACTTTACTCAGTTTGAAATTATGAAATGGCGCCATCGCGTGGTCGCGTTCAGTAGTTTATAGATTTCTTTTTTAACCGACACGTTTTCTGGAATAGGCAAAGCAACATTATAAACAAGTACAAAATAGTCAGCAATAACTGAATTTTTTAAATAAATATGAAAATAGCAAAACATAAATAGTACCTTCGATTAATTTACAATTGCTTGTCAAAATATTGCTACTGTTGCTTGTCAATCTGTCTTGGTCACCAGAAAAACACCTTTTATCATAATATACTTTGATACATATCTATCTATCTATCTATCTATCTATCTATCTATCTATCTATCTATCTATCTATTTGTTTGTTTATTGTGATACTGATATAAAGGCTCACAAAAATAATTTTTAGAACTGAATATTATTTGGACAGTAAGTGCAAATATTTATTTACAGTTAAAGAACGAAATCAATGATCATATTTCTAGTGTCCTTTTGGTTATGATTAATTGTGGTCCATTTTTGCAGATATTCTATAAATATGTACTGGATTATATATTGATAAGCCCAGATAAATAATAAAATAGATAATATTGTACTTAACATAATAAAATACAATATATTAAAATGCCTTTTTGATTTGAAATACAGTCCATGTAAATGTAAATGAATGAGCAGGAGTCAGATGGCACATAAATCCGTCATGTTCATCATTTGGGTATTTGGGTCTTTGTTTTTCTAAAAATGGCAAGTTACATTTTTTTAATCATAAAGCAGATAATGTTATGCTTATCCCAACACATCTGTTGTGTATTTTTTTTTCACTTGGCCGACATTAAACGTAAATGAAAATGAAAAAAAAAATGTTATATACAAATAATATGTTTTATATATATAATATATATATATATATAATATTTTTTGACAATGTTGGATTTGGTCCAGTGACTCAGTCTTAAAATGCTTTGTGCAAAAATAAGGACAAACAATTTTAGGAAAACCAATATCCCTTATTTTTAGTATTTTCATTTATATTTACTATTTTTACTAAATGTTATCATAAAACATCTAAAAATCCAGCATTTTCTTTAAAAAGGTTAAAAATAAGCCCAGAGGGGGTGGGGGGGGGGCTAGTATTGGCTGTAATTCAAGCGGCCCCAGCTGCATGGGCTCCTAAAGCGCTGCCGTTTTTTATAATCCCTCATTTTCTCTTGTCTTTCTGCCCTGTTTTTGCCCTATAATTCTCCTTTTCACAGTCTTTGTGCCTTGGTCATTGTAGCACTGCTAAGTGCCTGTTTGTGTGTGTGTGCGTGTTTGTGCCGGGCCTCTCTGTGTTTTTCATTTTCCCTTCCCCACGCGTGTGACTCCTCTCGGGTCTCTGGCAGCTCTGCCGCGGCCGTGGCAGGGGAACAGGCTGTGGGCCGGCCCTGGCGGCACTCCAGTGTTGGCAGCTTGGGCGCAGCAGGTGGAACTGGAGGCTTCCAAACCGCCGTCCCGCTCCCCCCTCCCCTCCCAAATCCCACACTGCCAGTGTCGGGGACTGAACCGAGCCGCACGCTCCGAATGGACCGGCCACTGTGCTGGCCAGGAGCGTACCCCGCCGACGGAGCCTTTTCCTTAAAGGGCTAATGCGGACGGGCCGATTCATCTCCATGGGACTCTCTCTGTGCCATGAAATTTTTTCCAAGGCACTGTTTTCTCAGAACAAGCAGGCTTGTGACTGGCAGCCGTCTTGGTCATGGTGAACCAGTGGGGCTGATCACAGCCCAGTTAGAAACAGCAACTGGCTTTCCAGCTTTTCCAGACCTTATTTCTCAGTTTTCTTACTTTTCTATTGAACATTTTTATCAAATAATTCCAAATATTGTAATGTATGCATTTTGCATTATTATAATAAATGCACACAATTTTTAAAAAAATGACATACATAACCCTTTCAGTGCATGAAATGTTAATCCACACAACCCTGACCAAAATAAATGCTTGGAAGATAGATAGATGGTTGAAATGCTAGTGTGCTGTTCATTTGTTACAGCAATAATCAATCGGATCCCTCAAGAAAGGCTGTCTGGTTCATTTCCCTCCCTAACTTTTGCTTTTATGTTGTTCATCCATTTTCCATACATACTGGTTTGTAGACATACACAAAAGGAACATAGTCACTTTGGTTCAAGAAAAATATTGATCACTCCATTTTGAACAGCAATGTTTCCTAAGAATGAGAGTAAGCTGGCAACTTAGCAAGGCTCAGTGTCTCCCTCTGTTGGACAGTAATGATTCGCCTGCTTCTCAGGCTGCTTGTGATCGTGATGTGAACAGGTTCCATACCACTTGGACCATGTTTTTAGCATGACAGCATTACTTTAAATAATTTCATTAAAATCCTTCAATTTTATTCATCAGCCACAAGTTCAGCCTATTTGACAACGTGACATGCATTGACGCTATTTTCTACGCAAATTGATAAACAATCAAACAAACAAACAAACAAATAATGTCAGTAAGCATTTTATCTGCTTTTTGCTTTTTCATAATGGCGAAATAGATTTAGACATCAAAAAGATGTGGCTGGCTCCCTGTCTACAATCGTAAACATCACAGCATGCCAAACAGTCATTTGAAAAGCTAAACAGAAAATAACAGGAAACAATAGAGGATCTGTGCAGGTGGTAATGACAATGGCATCAGAATGTATAAAATGTACTCTTCATAGTGCTGAAATAGAGACAAAAACATACAGGTCTCCGGTGGAGGCAGGGGGTGTGACACGGGGCTGCTGCACTGTCCTCTTTAGACCTCAGCTTGTCCCGTGATGGGAGAAGCATTTCATTATGGGGTAAGATTCTCCTTCAAAGAACTAAGGAACGTGTAACTATATATATATGTGTGTGTGTGTGTGTGTGTGTGTATGTGCATGTATATGTATATATGGAACGCAACTTGAAATACAGACAATGTCACAGGGATTGATGTCTCTAATACTATTACACTCATTTGCAAGTCCAATTAATCTTTTGTTTTTCATGCTGATTGTTTGTTTTGGGTTTGGGATATATCCACACGTGTACCTAGCGGGTAATACTCCAGCCACTGGAGAGTGTGATAGCGTTACAGAAAGATGATCCACGGACGTGCGGCTCGTTGTTTATTCATAAGGCCTGGCTAGGCAGAGACTCGGAGGCAAGCTGCCACAGAGCTGGATAGTGTAATTACCCCCCAGCCGCCCCCGCGCTGCTATGCCCCTCCCACACCCCAAAGCCTCTGCCTCACAGCCCTCCCTGACCAGGTGTGCCTTTCTGAATTTCAAGGATATTTTAATTATTGTAATTTAGAAGCGTGCGCTACTGCAGGGAGACAAAGAGAGCCGCAGTCGCGTATCAGGTGTGGGCCTGGTGCCGCCAGGTCCGGCCCAGCTGCCCTCCGCAGTCAAATCCCCGGTCCAGAAAACACATAAAACTCACTAGCTGAAACAATTCCCCCACATTCGATGCATACATATTCACTAAGACCAACTAGACTTAAAAACAAGGGCGTAGATTTGGGTATGGATGGCAGGGACAAATCCTTACCGTGGTAATATCGTGTGTTTAGGGGGCTGAGGGATTAGGGAATGCCGATGTTGAAACCTAGCCTATGCCTACTATTCCCAGCTACATGCTGGGAAACTCGGCGTAACATGCAATCATTATTGACTATAGAAACATCTTTAAGGAGGATGATCTGAAATAAAATTTCGAGTGCTCCACCCACTGGCTATACGTGATGGACAACAAAAGCAGAGATCTTTGAGTCCATGGCCGACGCCAGTTCACATGCAGTTGTTTTTTTTTACTTTGTCAAAGCCAGGAAATATGAAAATATATGGAGTTGGGTGTAAAATTTATATTCTTGGCGTTTATGGCCTTATACTGGGCATTCCGTAATGCAGGCACACTCAAATTAAGTGCTTCTGTGTATTTGTTGTTACAGCAGGCCTATTTCCCGTGGATGGTTAAAACTGTAATGATTCATTCAAGTCACGTAAAGTAACTGAAAATCTATGTCTAATATTTAAGTGGACTATCGCCGCCCACTTTTAAGCTGAGAAAGAGAAGGGGATCACACTCCGCTCTCCTCTTTGTTGTTTAATTATTGTATCGAATTAGCACCCTCGTGTGGCGAGTGTCGGGAGAACAAAAATGAGGGCTCTCGAAGCAGAGCGCCGTGCAATAAGCGGCCCGGCGCACCTGTACTTCAAAAGCAGTCGCCCCTAACGATGGCCTGCGTCATTTTCTGAATGAAGGCACATCGGTATACTTCCCGTTTCCAGGACTGATTATGAAAATATGGTGAAAATGTCAGCTTGCATCTCATCAGCGTAAATAGAACAAGCACGCTACTTTATTACTAATAAATCAAATGCAACATAAGTATATGCACATATTTCTCATTAAAAGAAAGATAGAAAGCAGTATTTAAGAACATTTTTAGATATATATGAGAAAATGTTTTACTAATACCACTAAATATTATTATGAGTAACTATTGACTATGATTACTCAATTATTATTATTAACAAAATAGCGGTAAAAAACCAAACATTAATTTCAGTGTAGAAAGATACATGTAGCCAAATTATTTTAAAAGAAAAACCTTGTGGTAATATTAAGTACAAAGAAAGTGTAACGAGCGATCACGCGATCGGCGTTGTTTTGGGATGAACAATTTTGTCTACTGTTTTATTCATTTCATGATTTTAAGAAAATAATTGTTTAACTAACCATTAGTTGCGCGATGTTATGAACCACCCCAAACAAATTTAAACATGAAACACTAGTGTTTAAAAGTTAATACGTTTAATTTACTCAAATTTCTATACGCACAAGAACAAAAACAAAAAATGCTTAATCAGAACCAGCAGCAACAACTACATCAACAATAATGCATAATAACAACAATACATAATAACAACAACAACAACAATAATAATACATAAGAACAACAATACATAATAATAATAATAATAATAATAATAATAATAATAATAATAATAGATAAATAACAGATATTGAGGTTTTAACATCAATTAGAATATATTCCGATATTTCACGCTATGCTCTCCGTAAACAGACGCACTGTACGTTTTCATTTTACCATGGCATGTTTAGCTTTTCATCTTAGACCATAATGATGGGGGTGGGGACGAAAACTAGAGCTGACTATATTTTCAAACAATGCTCGTGGGACGGAGTCGGTATGTGCTTACTAGTGTTTTATTAGGCAATATAAACATAGGCCTACGGATAGGATTCATGAGTGAAAAACCGATCAATTTAGATTTGACATGTCTGAGACTTCCAACGTAAAACGCCTCGTCAAAGGCAGATCATTTTATCTTAGTTTTGTTATCTAAAAAAACACCTTAACGTGTCGCTTTTTCGAAAACCTTTCACCATACTTGCGTGAGATTATGTTCTTTTCATATTTATACATCCGTATGTTTTACCGGAGCATTATATATTTCATTAAGAGCTGCACCAGCGGGACTTCAAATTCCTACACCTGTAACTCAGCGGAATCATTAAGTCAGCGGGACAGTTTGCTTTAAGTTCTACCTGCAAGACGGCTGAAGCGCCTCAGTTTTTGAGCCTGCACTCTAGACACGACGCGTGTAGTTGACCGTTTCTCCGCGACGATCAGCGCAGGGTTGCAAGTTCAGGAAAGGACCTGTAGATGGAGCTTTGAGCCACCTTCATGTGTGCTGCCGATGTTTTTTCCATATGGCCGTATGTATAACATAGAGTTTCCCCCGTTAGTGTGCACGCATCATCATCGCTAAAAACAGAGGAGAAATGTTTTATTTTATATACAGTTTTGAAATTTTTATCCAGCTGTCGCTGGCATTTAATAGGTCTGTTATTTATTATCCATTATTATTTATTCATTTCCAGTAGCCTATAGGTAATGCTATTAAACCTGTGTACACTAGGGGCCGGCTGCTAATATGTAATCTGACGAAATACTCATTAAAGGAGGCTAATTATTAATTAATAATAAACAGTATATTATTTCGCAATTTATTTATTAGTTAAATGCGACGTATCACATAAACTACTTATAATTCATAAGCTTATACATACTTATTACACACATCGATAAAACTGTTTCAAAGGACATATCCCACGCTGTTATGTCTGTATGCGCTCTTTTTAGCGATTTAAGAAGTTATACAAACTCTTGCAATTATTCTTATTGTGTACCTCTCCCCAAATGCATACAGAAGTAGGCTACATTTCGAGTGCAATATAATGGGTGAGCACATTAATTATTGTCAATTTTTATGTCACCTAACGTTTATATAATAGGATTCGTGATGCACCGCGCAATTAATAACAGCTTCCAGTTCTATTCTTTATAGACAAATGCAGTGATGATTACGCTTGCTTGGTCAAGCTGTCATGATAATAATAAAAAAATAACTGGTTTTTGTACAACTTTTCTTTTGGTCAATGGGTGTACTTTTCTGTGGGAAATAATGTCTTAAACTTGAAATTAAATGTAACTGTGACTTCCAGAGTGTTCTCACAGCTCTTGTCATCAGGGTACCGAAACCTTAGGCTGCGGTGAATCCACCGATGCGAAGATTAGCTTCCCGCTCTATTTTGCCGATGTCCGATGACAGTAAGGTGAAAATACAATATTAAAATGCAACCCATCACCTTTCGTGCTTGAACAAGTAGATATAACAGTTGATTGCGGGAGAATCGTCGTCTGGCCCGCTAAAATCCAGAAGTTATAGCCTCCATGATTTAATGCTGATCTAAGTGTTATTATTGTACCAGGCTGATGTTTTAAACACGACGCTTTATTCACCCTGAGCATGTTATTTTGCAGTTTGCCTGTAATTCGGTGCTTTTATGCATGTGCGTTCATTGAGTCTATTTAAATTCCAAATTACTTGGCTAAAGCCCAAGTTCAACAAGAAATCATATGTCTCGGAGTGTCATGAAACTTTATATATCATCACAAGAAATATGCTGTTCTTTATCTTTTTAAAATTTAAATGATATTCAGTACCTGTCATTTTAATGGATTAAATTTTTATCTGTTTAATTTAGGCTAAGCGATAAACCACGATGTGTAGTGCTGTGGTCCTAATACAACAAGACGCTTCGTTGCTATTTAACCCTAACTTTACCTAACCTTAACCCTTAACTAACTTATTGTGGACCTTATAGTCAATTTCACAATCCAGTCGTTTCCAACAGAGAGTTAAAATACCTCTCCATTTCCGCGTTGAGGATACTTATAAAGCAGCAGGAATATAACGACGATTGTGGCATCTATAGAAAATCCATATTATATCATATTTCTAAAACATGACGCAAATATGACTGTTAATGTTCACGGCCTTGGCATGTTTTATGGACATTTAAATAAAAAATGCCTTTAAATTTTGTTGGGATTCATATAGGCCTATGCAACAACAAAAAAAAGACAAATCTGGTATATTGCATCACGCAAAGCTCATTACACCAAACCTCAAATACAAAACGAACTTAGAGGGGCGTTATATTTAATATGTTATAGCTTATTTTCCAAAATTTTGCCATTTGTAAAAAAGTATTCAGTATCTCATAACAGCAGTACAATACCATTTTCTATAGGCGTTTAACTTTGAACGAAAGTTCCGCAATTAAAAAAAAATACAATTAAAGATTTTAAATTAAAAAATGAATATTTTCATAAAATATATCAAATTTATGCTCGTAGCATCTGCTAAGCCTCCATTTACCTCATAGGCTTCAGTGACAGTTACAAAGGCATGCTTTAAGACTGGAACTTGCATTTGATTTTTGGAGAAAGTCACAATTCCGATGAGGGGAGGCATGCAGTCGTGATATTGGAAGCTCGAGTTATTAAACGATAAAAATCGTATTTATGCTGTTGTGCGATTAAGTTGAATTAAAATGGGATTGTTCTGTACATTCACTTTCCAGCAAACGTATAATTTCTCTCAATTGTAAGCCACTTCATCCACAGGAATTACGGAAATCATAACTAACTGACTCCGCAGACTTGGCCGGTTTAGATTAGGATTATGAAGTTCAATAGCGCCACAATTTCATCAGCACCACCCTTAAGTAGTTCAGCTTCGTCAGCCTCACCCAGAAGTGCTCCTTATCCCTACTTTAGCGTGGGGTGAAGCGCTGTGTATTTTATCAAATAAACTCGCAAACCGATAAAGTTTAGAACTACTCCTATTACATATTAACGGTAGGGAGCATCCTCTTGTGAATGCTTGTCTTTTAGGCTACTCCTTAAAATTAAATGACCAAGGATATCTTAAACATGCCATTGACATCGACATGGCTGTATTCTCCGCAAACGCCGGTATATTCGTTTTACCCAGGTTGCGCAATTCAGAATATAGTAGAAGTGGGCGAGCTGTACGCGCTCCTGGTCTTGTGCCTTGCGGAAGAGGCTGAATTCTAGTGAATAATTATACTATGTTTTCTATGTTTTCATAATTTACGAACAAAGAATGATGCGGTACAAAACAAATTTACGTAGTTTCTGCGGCTTTAAGTTGTTTTACCTTGTACCCACGCTCTTTCGGAATATCCTCAAGTCCGTAATAAATAAAAAAAAAGTAATTCATTCCATGCATTTTCGTATGTAGCGCTCGGTAGCGAAGTAACTGGCCATGCTGACAACCCGTCGTAGGTACATAACACACTTTTCTTAATTTCTCGAAGCTTTCGGTAAAAACTACAGGTATTAATCAAGTTCACGATCGCCCGCAATGTTCCGTCCCTCGCGTTTTCTTGGTCCAGTTTTCTCGGGCGTCCCTGGCATGGGGGCTGCAGCTTTAAACATCTTTTTGCAGAACTTGGCAGAATATACAGTAAAGGCGTCTCTTCTGCCTTTTTGTTTAGACATACATTGGCTGCGCTCGAGTGCAGTTTTCTGTGAATGGAGGAACTTTAAGGGTGATCGTTAAAACGGACTCGATCTAAGTTCTATAAAGTAAATTTCTGTAAAGTCGTTGCATATGTATTTACACAAAAGTAGCTAGTTAGAAAAAATGTGAATATGGACAAAAACAGTATGCCACGGTGATTAATGGGTTATTGTGACTAAGTTCTTGAGAATGAATATTTTTTAAATACCACGCAGCATATGCAGATTTTTTTTATCCTGTTATGTAGTGAAGAATGTCGAAATTAGTTCACGTTTAATTGTTAAGTGATCCATTAGGCATACAGTGAGGTTAATAGACAATTCAATTTATTGTAGGCCTGTCTCGGTTAAGTATTGCTGTTGTAGTAGCCTAGTACTTCTAGTCCGCATTAAAAGTAGCCTAACGTAGCCTATCTTTGCATGCAACGCGCATGTTCCAGTATAACTTTGCTAGTTTGCGTGGAGCCCTGTAGCAAAGTTACCCGAGTGCAATGCAATTCTATTGCGGCTCGCAATTCAGACTTAATGATTTACCGGCTCCTTATTAAACAAAAAGAGTTTGGAAATAAAATGATATATGTGAAATGTGAACCACGTGGTTAATATTATGCCTTTCTATGGAAAATTTGAATACCGATGAATTGCCCAAGCAGAAACGATACGTTTCGTCACATTATTTTCAAGTCGGTAGAGAGAGAAGTTTTCCGCCAACTTTCATTCGAGTATGGACCACGATAAGTAGTAATATTAACCCAATTTCCTTCTCATTTGTAGAACTAAACGACTAAGGCGTTTCCATTGACATGTTTTACAGCCCACAACCTATCAAATGGCAGTTTTATGGCCATTTTTGTGAAAAAGGAATAGTACATGTCCTGTCCATATGTTCGGTTGAATTAATTCCTAATAGCTCCATGTATGTAAAGTCAAAATACCACAGCAGATGATAACTGAAAATTTAAGGTTTCAAATGTTCCTGTTTAAGTAAGGAGGCACACACATGCGCATTGTTTACTGATAAGAGTTGCAGTACCGTGAGCGCATTCGTTTAATCAAGCATCCAGCACACTCCACATACAAGCACGTTTATCTATGAAAACAAAATATTCAATGTAAGAACATGAAACGTAAAAAGCTTGGAATAGAACGTTTTCCTAAAAATTTCCACTGTGTTTTGTATCAGCATGTGCAGTTATTAGACCGATCTGCGTAAGTTCACCCGCTTCGATTGCCTGTCAAATAACTTTCCTTATTCTAAAAAATACTCTTCATTAAACCAAAGCTTCTTCCGGGCAAAGTTCCTTTCTTCGCCATGTGATGGGCCAGTTCAATCTAAGCACAAAAAGGCTCTACGTAATAAATGTATTTGTTTTCTGCGCCATCTGGATACAGCGCTTCATTGCAGTGCATACATGACGTTCATGAGATTCGCCCCAACTGACGTCCGCATCCATAGAGAAACAGAGCGCCGCGACCAATCCGGAGATCAGCTGCTGATAGCGAGTCCCTCCGTCTACAAAAATCGTTTCAAGTTAGTTTACAATTCTAGACTTTCTTCAGCCTATGAAAACATTGCACATTAAGGCCAAAATATTGAATGGCGTCATAGTGAAGGGATGAAAAGCCTTTGGTTTAAACGTACACGTAGGTATGCCCAGTACTTTTGGGTCTTTCAAAACCCATAAAAAGACTAAAAGAAAAACGCTTGAATGGAAAAATATATAATTTATGAATGAGTTTTACAAAGTTTCATCGTTTTTTTTAATGTTTATTGTATTATCAGCGAAATATGGTTATTTCAGTAAGTAACCCATCCATGTTCCACACCGGTTTACGGTACAGGTTTGAGCTGATAAAAAAATATGTATATATATTTATATTATTTATTTTTGTCATTTAAATATTCTTCCCATTTAGTTATATGAACTACAACAACTGAAACAGTAATGTGATTCCACGTAGTATTTCTCAATTCACCGTTAAATAATAAAATTATTTGTTGAATATTTGTATTTTGTAGACGTTTTAATCCAGAATATTCAGACGATATTGCATTCGGGATGGATAGACTCATAGATGCATGAAAACTGGGTATTATGATTCTGGATTTAGTTGTGAATTACTGATGTGTATACTACTCAGGCACATCCTAGGGCAGCCAACATGAGTCGCTGCATGGACCTCACCATTGCCTGAAGAAGAGCGCTACAGTTAAAACATGTTGCCTTGTTATGATAGCCCACATAGCATCTTAATCTTTGTTAGTACAGTAAGATCATTATAGAAATAATTGTGCAGTACAAAAGCACAACAAATCTATGGTTTTGACTTTATGTCAGCCAAAATGTAAATCATATAACAGTTTTGACTTGGGCTTCTCTTTGAAGGATATTTGTATAAAGGAAAGCATTTGTATTCAGTATCATTTGCAAACTCAAAATGTTTCCCTGATATTTTATTTTAAAATGTACCTTCTAATTTAAATGTCTTTGATTTATAGTGCATGCTTAACAAATTTCAGTATGCCAGTTTAACTCAAGGTTTAATTTTCTTTTCTTTTAAAAAGTTGAGTTCAATATAAAGCTTTTAGTAATGTTTTATGAAAAAATCCCGAATTTGAAACCACTGGCAAATTATCTCACGAGCCCTTTTAGTACTGCTATCTCTGGCATGCATGTTAATGTGTGTTCTTTTTAGGGCCAGCTGGAGAAGAGGAGGTGCATTTCATCCAAAACTATCTCAGATGTTACTCAGACTTCATTATCCTGACGGAGGATGCAATCATAGGCTGCTGAGTAAACAGGCAGGAGCGCGTACAGCTTCGGATTATAAAAGCGAGTTCTGGATCACACTATTGTAACGACTAAAGCGATTTAAAAAGAACTTCGGGCTTAACTTAGAACAACGCGTTGTTTTCTTATGTTACTTTAAATTCTTGTGGGTTATTTTACCGTTTGTCTTCTTTTAATTTAGCTTAATCTAAAACCGAGGTAAATGAAACAGCGTTTCGTCCTGGTTTATGGAATATAAGTTGTTGATCACTTGACAGCTATGGATAAAAATTAAACCAAACTTTCGTTCAATTTATTAATACTTCAGATGCTGCATTCCGTATATGCAAGGGCATTTCATGAATAATTAATAGTGGCCTAACTATTAACATAATCAAAGTGAAACGTCGAATTCAAATGGATGGCCACCCACTTTTCACGTTAAAATCCGGTATTAACTGAACAGAAGAGTATGTTTAAATGTAACTAGTATATTCTGAGCTCATAACTATACATGTCTGTCCTACATGACGTACGAATGATGTTACTTAACGGCCATGAGTAAAAGTTAAGCACTTTAAGTCGTTCAAGTAAGATTGTATTGGGGAAAGTGTTGTTAGCTGTATATATTAATTTATTCGGATTCCCAAAATCAATGAATTGACAATGACGACAGAATATTTTTTCTTTGTCACGTGGAAGGTAGCTATATATAAATTACCCCACTGGAAACCATGCATTTTAAAGAATTGGTAGTTAACTAGAGTATGTATAGGAAAGTTTTAAAATATTTTTGCCTCTTTGAACATTTAAAATGCCGTTCTTCCGCGTTGAGCAATACATTGTGTAGCAGAGCTCTCCAACTGACGCATGTAAATCATGCAGTAGTCAGCCACAAGGGCACGATAACATGGCGCAACTCCATCCCTGCGCGGTTCCTATTCCGAAATATTTAACCACTGCACGAGTCTGGCAGCATCCATCGCTTGCAGACAAAAATAAACATGTAGCATTTATGCAAACGCGCATTCAGTATGACTCGATAGCCTTCTTGGCCCTGTGAACGAAAGGAGCATGTTTTCATTCATAGTAAACTCCTACGACCGGTCTTTGCTGTTTCTAAGCGCTGGAAATAAGTAGGCAAAAATCGCTGCAGATATTTCGCTTTTCTCTCTGAAACCGCTGCAGCTTGCACCACCCGTGCGGCGAAAACGTAATAAAATTAACATGACAGAAGCAACGACTACCGTAATAGGTTTTAAATATCGCTATTTACAATATAAGTCACTGCTGGTGCATGATACTTATCTAATTTGCAGTATTTATGTTTTGTAAAATCACACACAAGAATGTCCAAGACTGCATTACCCCCCTCTCTCCTATACCGCGATGCACATGGACGGAGCACGCAGCGGTTCTGCAGCAATATGAACGGGGGAGAAAAAAACTTCAGTTTCCAGCACTGGAGCGACAAGCGGGCTCGATCACGGCTGGCAGGCGCCTCTACTAGCTGTGATTTGCCAGTACGGTTTGGGTGGGGAAGAGATGGCGAGAGAGAGAGAAGCGTTGTGCGTTTGCCGCTTGGGTGCTGCGTGGTTACTATGCAAATAGCAGCGATTGCGGAAATAAACAAGGGGGGACTCGCTGAATCGATTACAACTTCTGCACAAAGTGTAACAAACCGAGCAAAGACAGCTAGAGTGTGTCTTGCGAGCCAGCCGGCTTTGCCAAGCTTGGATCGCTGTCAAATATCAAGGAGGAAAGAAAAGTCTTATTGCCTTTTTCCTATTTGGGATTAAAACAGCGCGATCAGGAGCAATTATTCCGCTTATAGCCTACTTCCTCTTTTCTTTTTACGCTTTTGGACTCGTTTAACCCGTTAAAACAACGGCAGCAAGTTTTTCACCTTAAAAATTAAGCAACAAACGTGGCTGAAAATGAAGCGCTTCGTCTCAACATTTTAAAGTTTCTCACGTACACTTTGCATGGCGATGGTACGTGCGAATTTGCGAATGAACCGTTCATCTTTTGATTTAAGTGCAATATACTTTAAAGTGCAAATTGTTGAGTTTTAAAAGCTACGGAGCGAAATGAGATGTGTTTCTGTCAGACGCGTCTTGAAGGCTGCGCTACGGTCCGTAACAATGTAATGTCTATTATTTAGCGAGGAAGCTAGTGTCAGTGATACAGCTACTGTAACATTTTTTTCCTTATAATTTTAGCAAGCTTACTTAAGGAGGACGAACGGCAAAGCGGTTAGCAGTCCAACGGAAATCCTAGCATTGTGACAAGACAGAAATTTACCGGACACTGGCGCGAAAATAATACAAGGCTAAAGGCTAGTTCTGTAGGGCGTCCGGCGATACCAGTCAACCTAGTAATACGGAGAGTTGACGCTACCTCTGGGGATGGCTTTATTGACATGCTTTTCATCCAATCAGATAGCCATTGGGCTTTAAATGCCGGGGCATTGACCAATCCCATACAGGTGTATTTTTTCCCCGAACGCACTGATACAGACCCACGAAGGGGGTGGGCCGATATCTGTAGCGGGTTAACCTAACTACGCAGAATGTGTCCTGTGGTGCAGCCTGTCAAAATAAGGGAACTTCTCTCTAAGTTGGAATAGCAGGATTAAAAAAAATATTCTTCGTTGTCTTTTTTATTTTGATAATCAACGTAACATATCGGCCAGGTTATTTTATCAAACAATTATTATTATTATTTAACGATTTCATTTGCATATGAATAGGTCCCTTTAATGCTTTGTGATATTTTGGTACTTCTGAAATGTAATTCAGTCTATCTGAACGATTTTACACGTTATCAATTGCAGTTTGTTTTAATTTAGGCTTTAATTTAATTTAATTTAATTTATATTAATTTATACATATAAGAACATCACTGTATAGGCTGCCATAGTTAAAGAGACACGTTGCTCATTGTTTATATCAACAACATTAAAACGTTGGTAGTAGTTGATAGTAATTTACCACCAGTGTAAATTGTGTGAACCCAGTGCATTGAAATATATCTTCCAATATATTGAAATCCATCATGTTTCATGTAGCCTAATGAAAAACAATCGCCTAGCTAAATTTCACACGACTGTTTTAAAATTTTCATTATTAAAATGCTTTTAGCTTACATTACACTACTTGAACATGCATTTAAATGATTGGAAAATGGTTGATTTTCAGTTTGAATGAAGTCTTCTACATGTGGAAATCAGAATGATTATTCTCAATAGTAAATGTGATATTATCATCTTATTTTGAAACTACAGGTCTTGTCAGAGGTATTGCACATTCCTCTGACATCAAAGGGAGACCGGGTTGGTAGCACAGCGGAGGTGGCAGGGCGTACAAAGGAATACTTACTCAACGGATGTACCGCGGAGTTTACTTCTCTGACCATTTTCTAGAGGGCGCCCAATTGACTTCCATTCACCTCTTACGTTCTTGCTAAGAGCCAACAGTTGTTCAAGATTAAACTAAAGCTCAGTGCAAATTTTTCAAAGTGAAAACATTTCTTTTTTTCGAATATCACCGGAAAATAAAGCTAAAAATACTTAACACATATTCCTTATTTTAGCAAAGTTAAGATATTCGTTGCCTTTATGAAATATTACTGCCCGATACTGAGAATGTATATTGAACCAAATGCGCATGTGTGATGCTTTTTGAAATGACACCTCATATTAGCATTACAGTAAAACAAACAGAAGACTCTATGAAAGTCAATAAAGGGTGAGCCTACAGTTAACGTTTTATTTTACCTGTTCTTCACGACGTATTGCGATGACAAACCTCCTGCCGTCCAAAATATAGAAACTAGAGAGACGAAAAGGATAAAGCTCGGAAAAATGCATGTCATTGCCTGGTGAAGAAGTTATAACTGTGGCATTTCTCAGTTTTTACATAACTTCATTAATATTATTCATATTTTATTAATCTTTAATATTTTTCGTCATTTTCTTGTGGGATTAAATATATTCTTTTGAAGTTTAATCATAACGCCTTTCTTTTCAGTGTTTATTGTCCTTATACAACTTATTCCCTTATGCTATTCGAAAATGTTGAGTTTGCTGTGGGGGTCACGGAGATTGCACTTATTTTTCTACAGCAAAAAAGGAAACATCCTTCTGGATAACTGCAGCTGATATGTTAAGTGATTTTACGTCTTCGAAATGCTTTTAAATACAATCAACAATAAATTCTACATGTGTAAGACATGACAGAGTATAAATCGATGCATCATATATAGCTGATACTGCAAAGAAATTAGCACTGAAAAGGCAATAGCTTGTTTGGACGCAGCCTAATAATAGAAAGTAAAGCATTTGTACCAAAGGGGCGGTATATTCCCTATCAAGTGTGTACGCTGCTTGCTCATGCTGTCTCTATCTCCCTCTTCATACACTATCCGATTTGTGTTTTCCATTTCGTATAAATTTTTATTTTGCCCTGTTGCTGGACAGACGTGTTGTAGGAGACTGCTGATACTTCGCGAACTGCTTTAAAAGGGGTCTCGCATAGCGCGCCGGCTGGAAAAAGCCATTACGTGACGGGGCAGAGACGCCTGGGCTTATAACTGGAGCGCTTTACACCGTACTTTTAATGCTTCAACTTTTGGATTCACGGGCTGAATTATTTTGCGGCGAAATGAAATCTGTTCATTAACGTAGATTGTAATATTCCTTAAGGTTATTTCTTTCGGGACAGCACTTCACGATGTTTTCAAAATTTCCGGCCACATATAAAGAATGCTGTTATCGGCTTTTTGATTTCCACTTGGGATCTCACAGACCTTAAGCATGTAGCCTAGAAGAAGCTGGGTTTTTTCCCTCTTGGCGCCGTGGATAAAAGTGAACTGTTTAGCTAGGGTCGGACACAGTGAAGAAGACTGGGCTTGTCGTCGCCGCGCTTTGGACAGACACGAATCCGGGATTTGTGTTTAGCTTCTGCACCATATGGAAAAATATAACTAAAAATAAAAGAGTTATTGGTTTTTGCAATTAAGCAAGCTTGCCTCTTTCGGATGTTACTACTGGCTTAAATTTCCCCTCGCCGCTTTAATTCGCCTTGAAGCCGACGGACTCAGTGCGGAGTTGGTCTCGCCGTAAAGCTGCCCACATGCCCGCAATGCTCGTCGCTTTAAAAAACGTCCGGTTTGCCTCCACGAAGAAGCGCACTGCAGTTTAAACGCAAAACGGGAGCCTTGAATTGTAGAGTGATTAACTGATCGATATATCTCTTTTTTGCCGTTCCTGCTTGTTTATTATAGACTATCCGATTTCGCCGGCTGCCGATTCTTCGCACTTGGTTCATTATTTTTATTCCGCAGACCTGCGGGCTTCGCTTCGGGACATTACTTGGTTGTCGATCATGCCGCTGGTGAAAGTTAGGCGCACCCCGGCGAAGGGGACCCATCCGCTGCTTTAACAGCTGAGTACAGTAGATGTGAGCCGTGTAACTCGAGGCGGGGTTAAAGTTCAGATCTATGGAGCGGCGGAGCGCTGCTTGCACTTCGCAGAGTTGGAAATGTGAAAGCAAGGAGCAGGCTTGATTTTTTTTTCCCTCTCTCCCTTCTCTCTCTCTCCTTTTTTCTTTTCACACACGTACACATACACACTTAACATATACACTTACACGCATTCACCCACACACATCATTTAACATAGGCTACATAACACGAAAAAAAAACAACTAAACACAAAATAACAATACAAGCAGAACACAGGAGACATGTACTCCCCGTTATGTCTAACGCAGGTAAGTGAGCCTTTCCTCTGTAATTAACAAAATGTGCTGCATTTGGAATGTTTCCCTACCCGGGGCGGGACAGCGCTTATGTGGGCTAAAGCGTTGCTTAAGACAAGTAACTTTGCAATATGCATTGCTGGGCTGACAGAGCCATCCATGCCGACTACCACATGGCGGGCGGCGTAGCCTGAGCCCCTTGCATACGCACACACGGATTTGTGCCTTGAATTTTAGTTTATGCCGTATAATGTCCGATGTCAGATGGTATTGACTTAGATGACTATGGTGGGAAATACTTGGTATTTACTCTAAGACGGCAAAGAGTCAATTAAGCAGTAGGAGTTGGCGAGGTGATAAACTTATTAAATGTTTTTTTAGGTTCAGTGTATGAATCTATAATTCAGCCTTTCATCACCTAACGTTAATATTGAAGTCATTGAAAGGATTGTAATTCTGTAGTATGAGGCTTGTGGTTTTCCACTTCAACCCGGTAATAAATCGACTTATCTGCGGTTCCTGTAAAATTAAAACACTGCAGTTTTGAACACGTTTTGCCGACTTGTCCGGGCACGGTGCAAGTTGCAGTATTGTAAAGCTTACTTAAAATGTTGCTGATTTTCCTGGATAACTTAGTCCTCAAGGGGTTAGCAAGTGGTAAGCCTCACGTATATGGGAAATAAGCCGTAACCAAAGTGTATTTTAAAAACAGTCACACTATGCAAATACTTTAGGTATAAGTGAGATTAAATTCAGTTTCTAGATGTGGTCAGTGATCTAGTGGTAATCTGTTCAAAATGTAAATGTGCACCATCAAAGTCAATTTTTCATGAATCAAGTCTCGTTCATTTTTGGCTTTAAAAGTGCGTTTAGGAAAGTATAATTGTACGATAGAAGATTCGGTGCCAAATTGCTTAATATTTAATCGTTATTATGGAGAAAAATAAGAATAGCCACTATGCTGATAAAAGTTTATTTTCAGAGGACGTCGTTGTTGTCAATGTCAAAGGCCTTTAAGCAAAAAACGACCGTTGAGTAGTGCTTAATTTTCACTACGTTTGTTTGCTTAAGTCTTGTCGTGTTTTGTTTATTTAAAAACCTTCAAGAAGTTTGAGGACGCGAAAATAAATCATAGCCGATGCGAGAAGCGCCAAAGGGACGCGCTGTACGAGCAGAGGTAGCCTGTGTCCTGCTGCCCCTGTGCACCTTCAAGTCCGGAGGTTAGCTGAGGTTACCGCACACGCAGCCCCGCTTTAATAAATAAATTATATTACCGAAAACGACTTGAGTTTATTATTAGTGATGTTGCATGCAAGGGACTGTATCGGATCACACAGCGCGGGTCAAATATGCGTTTGATGTATAAACCTTGTATAATTAAGCTGGTCATTGTCGCAATACAAATGCACTTTGGCCTGTTTCTCTCAACCGCATATTCTGGACCGGGTCAGGGGTGTATGTGAAATAAGAATAATAAAAAAAACTGTTGCGAAAAAATCTCTTTCAAAACTAATTTTTTGAGAATAGTTTTTGGTGCTCACATTAACTTCCTGCTCACTGGTATTATGTAAGCCAAGAAATTACTAAGTCACAACTGAGGTGTCATTGCATATAATTAAATTAATCAATAAAGGCATTCATTTTATTTAGATTAAAAAGTCACCTTTTTTCATAGTTTGCGATCTGACCATAGGTTTGTGTTCTTAGCATTGTTTAGTCGTTAACTTACTCTGAGTCAAAAGTGAGCATTCACTCTTTTCTAAATATAGATCAATGCAATATTATATTTTAGAAATTAGTGGTTATTTGTAAGTTAAAAGAATGTCTGTTAATGTCCCCAAAAGAAAACACCAATACAACAGACAACAGGCTGCTTTACAAAAACCTGCGAGAGAAAGATGACTGTGATTAAAATATTTGGAAAATGTTAGTATTAGTCATTGATCAAATATTGACAGCTGTGGCATTTTTATTACCCCACTTATCGTAAGATTAAAATAGGACTTACTATAAATGTATCACCGTTTAAAAATAAGATATTTTAAACTAAATCAGCACTCAAAATATTAATCTGTATTACCAGAAAGTTTTTGCTGAAGATGTGAAATTGTCAATAAAAGTATTGCCATTGCATTGCAAGTCCCAGCACATGTACATTTTTTTTAGGTTATAAATTCAAGGACTGAGCAGAATGTAGGTTTTGTGTACATTGTTTACAGAATGGTCTAATATTTAACTATGAGTTAGGCCCTCAATGTATATGAATAGTCAGGGGGCTTTTTTATCAGTTAAAATAATTTCAATCTGCAGCTGTTGCAGGGTGATTGTCGAAAAACGTTTTGTGTATTTGGTCGAATTTAAAAGTCAGCTTGAAGAGAGAGTGTACAAGAGCAAAGCAGAGGCAGCCGCTTTGTAAAGAGCAGCACTGGAGACACTTTGTCCTACTTGTCAGATGCCTGTTAAAACATTTTCCCCTTTTTCTCTTAAAAAAAGGGAATTATCTTTTTACGCTTCGTATTGTGCGAGCCGCGTGGAATATTTCGGTGACGACTTGATTATTCCTCACAAAGGCCCCTGTGACGTGAAGGCATGCAGGCAAAGTCTCGGCATCTGAAAGCAGTGCGGCCGCGGGGACGGTGGGCGCTCTCTGCAGATGGGCAGGGGGAATGTTTTAACAGCCTCTTTGGGTCTACAAGACACTTTTTCTTTGGCCAAAAAAAAAAGTCCGCCTTGCATTTACGGAGCCAGCAGTCAGGGGCACACAAAACACCCAGGAGTCTGCCGGTGTGTTTATAATATGTCTCATTTAAAAGTTCTTGATCTGAGTTGGCTGTCAGCTCTCTCCCCTACATCGGTCTGTTTCTGTGTAAATACTACAGCAGGGGGGGCGGGGGGGTCGCCTGTTTAGTTAGCCCTGTGTGTCGTAGAGCGTGTCAGTGAAAGGGGGCCTACTGTCACTGGTGTTTAACAGTTACAGCTGTTTATGGAGGGTCTCGAGAAAGCCAGTGCTCGCCACCACCGCAGATGCTGTCAAGATGTGCCGCGGAGTTTGCACATAGACGTTAAACTTGCAGGCCGGGATGCATGTGACCGGTTGGAGGTTCCCCACCTGACCCAAGATGGGAGGGTGGGAGGTGGGCACCAGATCCAGGCTGTGGGGGTTTGGGCCCGGCCCTTCTGCACTGACACACCGCTGACAGCTAAAATCATTCGGAAAAAATGTCGTTGAAAACAGTGCAGCGTTTTCGAGATGTGAAACACTGGTAAAGCAAGCAAGGGGAAAAGTCTGCAGGAGGGCTGCAGAGGTATTTTACTGCACTGGTTGCTTGGATCTTGATTGAAGTGAAGGTCTCCGTTTGATTAAATTGATGCAATTGCATTAATGACTGCAAGCAGCGCATTGAGGGTGTACGTTTGGCGAGGACGCGTGAGCTGTGCTGGTGCTCGGGCTGCCAGGTCGCGATACCCCAGAAACCGCAGCACATTTGAAGAATCCGGCACTGCCTGTAAGACCTCTGCCTGGCCTACATATGACTGGAAGGCATTTATTTTGCATTCAGCTAATAAAAACCTCAAGTTGAAATCAATATATTTTAGTAGGTGTGTACCCATCAGATCCATTTAGATCTCAGTGATTTACAATTTAGTTCATTTGAATTTATGCTCCACTATTACTACAGAAGTGTATGTGGTCACACCAAGTCAGATTAATGGTCTACCCATTCTCTGGGCTACCGGGAGCTTGTGGCAGGTTGTTCGTATAGCGGACGGCTTGGGATATGGTGCCACGGAATTTGGACAAAATTCAGCGTGTGGGCTGCCAGGCTGATGACACTGGGCCATTGGTCACGACCCAAAAACGTGTTTTTTTGTGTGATTACATCAGATCCCCAGAAGTAAGAAAGTGTAACATTAGAACTTAACGTTTTTTTTTAGTATTTACACCTGAATTAAAATTCTTATCACTGCCACCCTTTACAGCATGTATGAAAAATGGATGAACGGATCTTATTCTATGTGAGTCTTTTGCATAGGGTCTGTCAGTAGTGTATAAAATCTTGACAGGGAGTGATTCTGTCGGTTGCTTTTTTGAGGACTGGTATTGTAGAGAGACGCTGGACTGCAAAGTGTTCCTCTCGCCGCTTCCAAGTTAACGTTTCCCACCACAGCACTTGGAATAACGAACCGGATTTAAAATCCCATTCTGTGGCCGGCACTGTGTTTTGTGCTGATAACTTCTAAGCATTAGTACATCATCTACCGGTAATTATGTATTATAATACTT
Source organism: Mormyrus iriodes (assembly GCA_011763525.2). Classification (NCBI taxonomy): domain Eukaryota; kingdom Metazoa; phylum Chordata; class Actinopteri; order Osteoglossiformes; family Mormyridae; genus Mormyrus; species Mormyrus iriodes. The sequence continues at coordinate 22,639,698 of JAAGVU020000032.1, forward strand.
GAATGTATTAGGTTTATGAAAAAATAATGAAAGACAATGATAAATGAAAACACGGAATTGTTAATTTCTCGCTTAATATTTTTTACACAAGGCCCATCCAGAAGTTGAAAGCTACTTTTGACTCTAGAAGTTGCCAAGTCATATAAATGAGCGGAGGTCCTTTTTAGGATTTAACAGGGCTATTTTTTAATGTCACGCAGCTGTAGCGTGTAGCACGAGGCGTCCTGGGAAGGATCATTTGCAAAGTGTGCAGACAGAGAATGGGGGAAGAGGGAACCAGGGATGAAAGAAAAATAGAAAAGAAGGTGGAACCCAAATGTCGAATGACATGGGAAGAATTCCACAGATTCTGAGAGAGTTCCTCTCGGCTCAGTTTTAGGTATTATTGAGTGCCTCCAGTTTTGTTATATATATTATTATTATTATTGTTATTTACTTATTGTTTTTTTTTTCATGGTTGTGTTCTTTTCAAGCGCCAGGCCTATTCATGCAAGCACTGTGACCAAGACATCCATTTGCACACCATAACGTAGGAGCACCAGTTCAGGTCCCATGCTCCGGTGCTGCCACCATACCTCGCACTATTGCTCAATGATAGGGGGTCATACTGCACAAATTGGTACCATAGGCACCCCTTTTGGGTGATTTGTGCTGTTTAGCCAGTGCTCTCGTCCAGTGAAAGGCAACAGATTTGTTAATCGTCTTCATTCATACACGGTCTGTTGTTGGGGAAGCTACGGCTAATTAGCGCTCCTTCAGGGGACCTAAACTTACTGCATGTATTTCTAGGGGTCTGTGGCTTCTAATAATGACATAATAATCCTCTCATTTGTGTCTGTGAGAGTTTTTATATAGACCTGCACAGGTTTATTTGTTTGCACATGAATCTGTATCAAGGCTTTGTTTATATTTTCATGGTTTTTGGGATGGGGGGGTGATTGAAAGCGTGTTTATGGTTAGGATACTGGGGGCCGCTCAGGGTTCAGATCCCGCCCACGTGTGGCTGCCAAGCCATAAAGCGCGGGGGTCCGGCAGGTGCACACGGGGAGGCGTGGTAACGGCAGAATCGGGCACGGAGCCCTCAGACCGCCACCCGCCTGTTCCTCAAGCCCGACGTCAACAGACGGGCCAGTCAGCAAAGGCACGGGCCGCAAATAGAACGGCGGTGTGCTGCGTGTCTGCCTATGAAAATATAAAAATAGACAGCACCCAGCCTGTTATTACATCCTCTTGGCAGCCCCCCCCCGGACCCCCATTCCAGCCCTGCAGACCACCGTTCTTGCCAGATAGCCAAGTGCTGGCCCAGAAGTGCAGCATTTTGCACTCTGCTTTATGTTTCCTTGGGTAACGTCACAGGGTGAAAAATCCCAGACCCAGTGCCAGTAAACGTTTATCGATGACTGCGTTTAAATCTGCTTGATTGAATCGAGCGGAATTAATAATGTATGATTAAGAAGTTATAAAATACAGATTCATTAAGATATATTTGTTATTTCGGCTTGAAATTTTTAAAAAGATGTTAAAAAAATGTTTCAGGTGTGATTCTACAGTTTTCAAATTTTTTTCAAGTAAATATGCTTTGAAGTGGGTGATTATTGAAAAATTAATTCCTTTCTGTGGTTCTCTTCTGCCCCCCCTTTCCCCCCGTGGTCGCAGGATGAGTTCCACCCCTTCATCGAGGCCCTGCTGCCTCATGTCCGCGCCTTCGCCTACACCTGGTTCAACCTGCAGGCCCGCAAGAGGAAATACTTCAAGAAGCACGAGAAGCGCATGTCCAAGGACGAGGAGCGTGCGGTGAAGGACGAGCTCCTCAGCGAGAAGCCCGAGGTCAAGCAGAAGTGGGCATCCCGGCTGCTGGCCAAGCTGCGCAAAGACATCCGGCCCGAGTTCCGCGAGGATTTCGTGCTCACCGTCACGGGCAAGAAGCCGGCCTGCTGCGTGCTCTCCAACCCCGACCAGAAGGGCAAGATGCGACGTATTGACTGCCTGCGGCAGGCCGACAAGGTGTGGAGGCTGGACCTGGTCATGGTGATTTTGTTCAAAGGTATTCCCCTCGAAAGTACTGATGGAGAGCGCCTGGTTAAGTCGCCGCAGTGCTCGAACCCGGGGCTTTGCGTGCAGCCTCACCACATAGGAGTTTCCGTAAAAGAGCTCGACATGTACTTGGCCTACTTTGTACATGCCGGTAAGTCCTCACCGTTTCTTCTCCTTCTTCCCGAACCCATTTACCTGTCGTGTTTCACCATCGTCCCTGACCCTCCCTGTCTAGCGCTGGGGTACGACGGAGTTTTCACTCGTTTTGTCCAGCGGGGCTCAAATTCCAGGTTGGCCTGAACACCAACTCAGAGAGAGAGCTTCTTTTGGGGGTGGAAGGTGCCCCATTCCCCTGGTTCTGTCCAGGGAGCAGAAATTCTCATTAAAGACATTTCTTTGGACATGGCACGGGATAAAAAAAAAAAACACACACTCACACACAGGGCTGCAAGCTTGGTCAAGTGCAGAGAAGCTGCATCCTAAAAAAGGATCCGGTGTTTTTTTTTTAATAAAAATAAAAACTTCCCAGCACGTTTTTGGCGTGAACGTGCGGCCTGGGTTGGCACGGCACTCCGAAAGGAAAACAAAAAGAGTCTGCTCTGCTTTTTCGTATCCAGACACGAACTCCCCCCCCCCGGCAGCAGGTGCTTTGTTTCGCACCGCGGTCGCCGGGGCAGTAGCTGAGGGAAGGGGGACATACCAATGCCAGGTGCCCCACGGTGGCACGCCTGCCCCGGCTTCCTCCAGGCCCATTCGCCGGGAGTCCGCACCCACGCAGGTCGCTGTCCTCGCACAGAATGCTAATTATCCCCATTATAATTACTTGTAGATACATGCAAATAAATTATAGTCTTTTTCTTCGAATTTGTTCGTCGGTGGTGAAATACAAAAGAGGGATTCTCAAAAACAAAATTGTGTCTGCTGGCATAATCCTGAGGTCCTCATCAGTTTAGTTTGCAATTACTTTAATTTACGTGGTTTATTTCAAACAACCCTAAACTTGTTGTGGAGTAGCATCAAAGGCATCCGCTGGCATGTGTTTCTGTGGCGGACTCCGACCTCACCTAGCACCGTCTAATATCCGGGTGTACTTCTGTATCAGAATTTTTTATTTTTATCATTTTTGTCGCTATTCAGACGGCTCTGGCATCGGCCCGCTGCTTCTAAATGTGTTTTGCAAAAGTTTTCAGACACTTTTTAAATACAGCCAGGAGGCCGTTTATAGATTTGTCAAGCTAAATAAGAAAAAAAAGCACGCAGTGGGGCAGATCTCAGATCTGCAGTGTGCCATATGTCTTGTGAATGCTTTGGAGGGACACTGCTGTTTTTTTGCATTCGTATCCATGGGTAACGTATAGTAAACTGTGGCTTAAATTGCTAACGACCCCTCAGACGTCCTCTCAGTAAACAGACTGTTGGAAACAATACGCCTAATGCTTTCTTAGTGTACGATGCTGAAGACAAGCGCTGGAGTCCAGGTCGCAGCGTGACAGGGGCTAAAATCAGGAGGTCAAACGTCATGCTTTAATTGCAGCTTCGGTGGTCTTGTGAAAATGGGAAAACCGTTTATATTCCACAATAATCGGTTCTGTTTTTCTCAGTTAGCCCTTCCAGACAATTGCTGCACCCAGCCTCGGAGAGCCAACAGATTTCAGAGATACACAAAAAGTTTACACAATAACACACACGGAAAAAATGCCAGCTATTCAGACGGATAATTAACAGGGCCGTCAGACTTGCGTCGCATCTGGTTCGGTTATTTTCAAATATGAACTTGGCTGATTTCACACATTAGCCAGAACAATAAAAATGCACTGCAATGAAGTTAGAACGGTCGCTACTGTAAGGATTATTTTGAGCATTTCACATAATAATGAAGGGGATGAATAGTGGATGTCCGTTTGCGAACACAAAAACAAACCAGCTGGCAATGGCTCCAGAACTTGTTGTCAAATGTGTGGTTAGTTTAGTGCAGGAGATGGGGTCAGTGAGAATTGATGTCAATAGCTAGCTAGCAGAAACCCCTAACCATTTAAATCACTCTAGCGTAGCCACGAGTGTTTTTCTCAGTCTCTTTTTGTTTTATTTTTTTCAATTTATTTTGAGTGTACAATTGATTCTTTTTTTCTCTGGCAAAGGGCAATCACTTACCTGTTTGTATTTTTTTAGTTGTATAATTTTTTTTCTTCAAAATTTCCATATGTATGCCTGGAATAAAACAGGGTTTATATAGGGAACATTCATTATAGCTGTAAATATTTTCTGTATCAATGTTTGGTTTGTTTTCTGCCAGTAAAGGCTATTATGCACTGTGCAAACTTACATTCCCCAAGGGTTCTGTAACGTTCCACATTTCAAACCTCTGGATTTTATGTAGACAAAGTGAAAACTTTCTCATAATCTAAATCTAGAGCAATAATGCAGTATTTTTGGTGAATACACTCTTATGCACATGCTGATGTGTCCCATTCTAACTTCAAAAATTACCATACTAAATAACTGATGCATGGGTGGATAATTACATATTCTGTATATACAGTGCTCACAGAAAATCTTGGGATGCTTGCTTCTGTGAAAATGTCGCAAATATATTGGTTTCATAGCAAAAATCCATTGACAAGCAACGTTTAACGTTTCTGCACATATATTTCATGCAGACATTTTCTTTTTATTAAGTGTCATAATTTTTTGACTGATTCATTCAGTTCTGTTCTTGCCATTTATTCTATTAATTGCAATTGTAGTCAGTGGTTCCCAAAGGGACACTAAACACAAACATTTGTAAGCTACACACAAGGTGTAGCTAATTAAAAAGCAGCGAATGCGTCTGCTTGTCAATGAACTTTTAACTCAGAACAGAACTTTTAGAACTATAATTTGGGTTTCAGTTTATTATTACTTGAAATTAATGTTTTACTTAATACCATTGGTTGCTTCTAACTTGATATATATTTTCTGTAAATAAATGAATAAAGTAATGATTTTTGTTGTAAAACCAATAAATTTGCAATATTTTTACCGAATTAAGCAAGCATCCCAAGACCTTCTGTGAGCATTTATACTTATATTGATAATTAAAATTAACATATATATTCTACAAAGGGCTGCACCGAATTAATTCTGTTTTAGAATTTGATTATCTTACCAAAAATTACTGCCAGAGATTTTACACAACCAATGATTTTTACAGCTGAAAATGAAAAATTTTATTTCCTTAAAATTACAATTTTATGCTCTGCTAATCGAAAGAAAAGGCTGAGTGAATTTAACATACCTTTTTAATGCAGTTTGTGTTACCTAAGCTGCCATTTGTACTGGCTTTCAAGCCCACATTAGCGTGTGACACTAAGGAATGTGTTTTACACTTTAAGATGTTTGATAGCTTTTAATCTTGGGTATAACATAAAGCGAGTCTCGCCTACTTGTAGCCTTTTTATCGGGGTCTTTTTGGGGTTGAAATAACGCCAGGCCTGAACAGAGAGGGCTGTCCACAGCTGCATGGGGATGGCAAAGCTGTTTTTCAAGTGGTAAGCAGTGGCCAGGAATCATCCTGCCCCCCCCCCCCCCCCCCCCCCCCCCCCCCCCCCCCCCCCCCCCAACCCCCACCCCCCCCCCCCCCCCCCCCCACCCCCCCCCCCCCCCCCCCCCCCCCCCCCCCCCCCCCCCCCCCCCCCCC
>JAAGVU020000032.1:22646397-22659255 GCA_011763525.2 Mormyrus iriodes
AGCGCAGAACCTTGCGGGCCGTTTTTTCGCAATGGCCCCCGCGGCACGAACCCCCCCGCCCCCCCCCCCCCCCCCCCCCCCCCCCCCCCCCGCTGCCCGGTCTTCTGGATCAGGTTTCCGCTTCTGTCTTATTTAAAGCAGCGGAACGCCTCAGGATCCCTCTTGATTAAAAGGTATCCTCCGAGCCGCTTACCTCACGCTCACATTCCGAAGGTGGGGTTCTCCGGGGGGGACAGTAATTAAATTTATCTTTCCTGTCAGGGCAAAGGGTAACGGGAGACTGACTCTCCCATTCCTGCACTCCCTTAAAATCAGACAGATGACATTAATTAACCACGTTATTTATCCGTTCGGTATTATTTCACGTTATTATCCACCCGAACAAATCTCGTGAGTGGGATGGGGGCGGGGGGGGAGTCCCCTCGCTATCACCTGTGTGACATCGTGACTGTGTGCAGTGTGGTGTGATGATGCAGCAGAGTGCAGAAAGTTAAGGGCTCATGGACCCTGAAGCCGTAATGACAATAAACTCCAGTAGTGTATGTGTATTAGCAAGATAATAGGTGGCAACGGGTGATAACGTAACAACATGGATATGGTATTTCTGTGATTTTTATGTCGGCCAGTCACAACTCGAGAAAAAAACTACACAGAACAATAACATTGTTACACAGTGGAAAGTACCAGGTAATGCCTAGTTTTTTGTAATGATGCTTGTACTGTTTGCTAGCTTTACAGTTTGGATAATATGAAAAAATATTAAGTAATGTTCCCCCTTAGGAATGGATGGGTTTCTAGAGGCCTTAATGACACGAATCTGGGATTGGTTGTTGTCAAGTTACACAGCTGTATATGTTTTATATTTAGAATGGGAAAGGGTCATATGATCAATATTAAATATACCCTGGTTTGCTGAATTTAATTTGTTGCGGGTCAACATAACGCCACCATGTGGTCAACCTCTGCTTAGTTTTATTTGAGGATGGAGTATGAAACTCTTTGTAATTCAGCAATTAAGTCTATTGTAGCAAGCATTGATATTATTAAGTCATTGGTATGATCTGATTGGCTCGTGTAAGATGATTTGGTGCACGTGTAGACCAGTTGGTTAATGAGAAAAGCCCATTTTCACAATGGGCACAGAAATCAATATTTTGAGTGATGTGGTGTCGTCCGGCTGTTACGTGTGATGCTTTTATGTCTGCATCCAAATGCCCATGGGATGTTCTGCGGCCCAGCATCACTGAGATGGTTTTCACTGCCCGTTATGACCAGAAAAACACAGCTTCTTCATTCATTGGTCCCCTCCAGCCCCCCCACTCTTATGAACAAGTGCATTTTTATGGCTTGATTTTTCCGCTACTTTAAAAGATTAAATAACGTCATAAAGGCTTCGAGTCAACGTAGGGCTCTCCTCTCGGCGTGTGCGTCGATGTTGTGCCATTTTGCCTGTGTAGCTGCTTCTTCCAGCCGCTGAAGCGCTTGTTCCGGTAAATTCTTTCAGACTTGCCCAGAGTTAAATACAATGCGGTTTGCTGGCCGAGGCCAATCTACAGTAACCCTTTGCTCCAGTTTTACTGTGCAAAATATTTTATTTTTTCTGTTTTCTTTTATTTGCTCCTTTGCTTCCATTTTTCTGGAGGGGGAGCAGCGGATTGTTGCCAACTTGACTGCCAGTGACGCCTACGTCCGCCTCGTGGGTGAGGCGGAGGAGGAGGGGAGCATCGTGTAGAGTAACACCGGGGGTGGGGGGACACTCGCTCTGTGCCCTGAGGTGCTGCCTGTTGCGATCTGCCCGGTGATCGGATGCTATAGGTCCTGTAGGTTCCCGCACTCACACCCGGTAGCTGTTCCCGCTCGGCACACGCAGTGTATGGCCTTGTTTGTTACGGTCGCGGTGAGACGAGTCTCTGTGTGGAAACCTCCGCATCTACACCCCTTTTTCATTACATCTTGTCTGAAGCCTTTCATTTGCTAACGTTATTAACGCCTTCGGCTTTTGATGATAAAGAGTGATCTTCAAACGAAATTAGAACATTTTGGGGATTTTAAACCCGTGTGAGGCATTGTACTGAAGAAGGATTCAGTTAATAACAATAAAATTGTGAAAATCTTGTTTTATTTGTGTGGAGAAGTAGTCTAGCATGCTGTCCAACTGTCAGAAGGGAAAATAGACTCGCCAAAGTAATGACCTCCAGGTCCACCCCAGGCCTCTTTCGGGTCTCTGTCAGCACTTGGAAAAGGAGACCTGCTTTCCTTCCCCGGGCAGGGCCCCCTCGACCTCCGTCTAGGCCCTCCGCCAGCCATCAGGATCGCAGCAGCATTCGGGGGGGAGCGGGTGGGTCAGGGCTTAAGCTGCCAGGGTTGTGACCCTGTGCACGAGGCGTTTGACCTCTCTGATAAACATCCCTTCTCGTTAGTCAGTAGTGAAGGGGATGTGGGACACGGTCCGCTCAGCCATGGGCTCCTGTCCCGGACCCCCCTGCTCATGCTGAGAGCCCCCCCAGTCCTCAACGCCGCCACATTCACTGTGCTCTAGGCTTGACAAAGGGTGCTGACGTGATGCATTGGGCAGAAAAATATAAGTGTGTTTACATATTTCGGCTGTTCATGCCAAGCGTCGTTACTGGAAATGCCGTGTTAAAATTTTTTTTTTCAATGCTCTTACGTCAGGAATAGTGTGTTTCGGTCGTTTGAATTGGCCATTTCACCCGGCCCACTGTGTGCTGAAGCTTTCGCTGGGGCCCCGTTCAGCATTCCTCTCTGACATGTATATAGCGTTTACCTCGGCTGACCCCAGCCAGCCGCACCAACGCGTCTGAAAGACACCCAGCCTGTCTGTCCCAAGGTTCATACGGAGATTTACCGTCACTGTCTGCTCGTTGACTTTGATGAAAAACACTTTCAGGACGCTAGGATTTTGGACGCAAAGATTTGGGGTCGTTTGTTTCTGCAGCGCAGGAACTCGTTAGCCCTGCAACAGAGATTTATTTCAAACCGTGGACTGGAATGCAGGATTTCCTAAATTCCGCATTCGGGGGGCTGGGCCTCCTGTCCTGTAGGTTTGTAGGTGAGATTTGTGGCAGAAGGGTCCATGCTGTTGCTGTGTGTCCTGACGAGCGCGGGGTTCCATGCGGCCCGTGCCGTGGGCGACTACATCGCTGATATGCACCGCCTGCCTTTTGGCAAGTCTCACGTTACAGACGTTTTGTGTTTCCCATCCTTTCCACAGGGCTGAGGAATAACAATAATTTGGAGCTATTTAAGGCGATTGTGGGATAAACCACAGTCTTTGTTGTGGTTACAGCAGTGCACACTGTGGCTTGGGGCGCCTCCCCCGTTTCGGGCACTCGTGTGTGTGTGCTGGGGCCCCGCCCCCTCGCTGCTCCCCAGAGCTGCCCACTGGCGATTGGCTCACGATGCTGTATGGCAGTAGCTAGCGTAACATAAGAGCGATGCGGCGGGTTCGTGGCGCTTTCACACGTGTGGGCTCCGTGCTCGCGCACGCACATGCAGGCCAACTGCTCTCGATGAGGGGAAGCAGGCAGTCACACCGTGGCCTCTTTCTTTCATCTCCCTTTGTTTCGTGTAACAATATCAGAAATAGCCCATGTACTGAATTCGGTTACAGCCTTACCTCAATTTACATTATTAATTTAATCCTGAAAAATGTAAAGCAAAGCAAAAAAGTGAAAGTGAAAAATAGTAAAGTGGCAAAAACACAAATCGAGAAAATGAAATTCGAAAACCTGTTTCCACTATCTTAAATAGGAAGAGTTGTAATGTGTTTTCAACCCAAGCTAAAACCTGGACTCATTTTCTCAAATATCAGTAGAACAATGAAAGCAGCTTCTATAACTAACGAACACCAGTTTGCAATAAATAATCAATAAAATTTCATGTAATGAATCTCTGTTGGGCTGGAAATGTTGGCACATAATGTGTTCAAATCGCAGTGTCAGAAAATCACTGCCTGATGATTTTTTAGGATATTCTTTGGCTGAAAATGTTATGTTGAGGAAATTGGTTTGTAGATTGAAACTCAGCACTCGTTATGGCAAAATACATAAAAAGAATTAAAGTAAATCGATAGAGTGCTGTACTTTTCCTAGCTGTATGCAACATAAATACCTCAGTATTTACTTTATGTGACATTCAAATCTTGAAATGGTGGGATAGATGGATGGATGGTTGGATGAATGGATGGATGGATGGATGGATGATATGAACCCGAGGGGAAATTTGGAACGTCCTTTTCAGCCCTGACTCACTTGGTTTGGTGAAACTGGTGTTGAAGAGTTACAGATTGATACCTGAAGGCTTATTGCACTGGTTTATACAAGTCAAGCGTTCTTTCCCCTGCCAGGTGCATCTTCCGCCACAGTCTTGGACCTGCTTTCCCAGTCTGATATTAATTGGGAATACATTACCACAGGCACGTACGTCACCGGCTTCGGAGCACGACAGGCCCCGTGACAGAGCATACGCTGGAACACTGGTGTGCCATATATTATGAGGCACGACCTTGTTTCCAACCGTTTTTTCAACCACATTTTATCGGATTAAACAAAGCTGATAAGATTCTCTGAAGTGGAATACTTTGTTTTTTTTTTTTTTTGTCGAACAACGTCACCCTTCTGCGGGTACATCTCGCGCAAACCTGATTGCGCAGCAAATTCAGGTAATCCGTTTAATGTCTATTGTCAACACCGATCTCTCTCCAAAATCCGTTCAGATTCATGGATTTGGAGCACAGTTTCTGGCTTTGGTCGGGAGGATTTTAGCAAGAAAAAACAAAAGCAACAATTATAGCACAGAGCAGCTCCACATGTAAGACCTTTGGCCATATTTTGCAGATCAGTCCTTCTTATTTAAGAGATTTAGCAGATTTTCTTTTTTCCCCCATTGTCCCTCTTTCTGGAGCTGCTGTACCCCTGCAGACATTAGTTGGCGTGAATACGAGCGCGTACGTACTGCGCCTTTGACTGCCCCAGCTCTTTGTTCCGTCTGTGAATCTTCCAGACAAACAGTTCGGGGACGAGACGTAATGAAAGGTATGGGGGTGTCGAACCCGTGCCATCCTGGCGTGGTGTGCATGCCAGGGGTGAGGGGAGGCAGGTGCGGGCTAGCACCATGATAGTTTTTCTCATCAATTCTGCAGTAATGCAAGAACAGCATCTCAGCAGTGACTCAAAGTGCCAAGCCGCTCGATGGTCATTTTTCTAAGCCTTGCCTTTATGTAGCCCCCGCAGTACATTTCCAGGAAGCAAGGGTGAAAGGTGCCGATAATTGGCCTTTTTGACCCCTTTTGATTTTACCCCTCACTCCTGCGGACGGCTTTGAGAGGTCCCTCTCCGTGGTGTTGAATGTCCTACGGGGATATCATAGTCTTCTTGGAACAATACAGGACCCTAAGTCTCTTCACCCCAAATGGGTTAAACCATATTAAACTCTGTGGGGAGATCCGTTCCTAATGGCCTGTGCCATTGAGCCCGTAAAGGGAGTGGACGTTTCCAGCCACTCCCGAACACAGCTCCAACTAACTCCTCAGAATGGACCCTTTGTGCCTCTCCGTCATTCAACAAGAGTGCTATTGTCTTAGGCCCCCACTAGCACAGCACTAGCCACTGCGCAGCCTGCATTGTGTGCACCGTGAATCTATTGGGGCTCAGTGAGGACTTCATTTGTATCGTGGGCAGACGGCTCATGTGCCCCTCCGGCTGAAGGGGGAGCCCTGTTAATCATCTGATTACTTTCAGGTTGGGTGTGATTCTTTTTTTTTTCCATAGTGCGTAATGAAGGGCGATTGAGGTTTTTAAGGATGGGGAAAACCTCGCCGCTGAGGTCACACGTGCGACGGCATATGTGCGACATCGTGCAATGGGTCACTTCTTCCCACATGGTGAATGAATGTTTTGTCATATGTCATAAAGGGGGGGGGTGGTTGGTGGACAGAGGAGTGGGAAGACAGAGCTGAACTATATGCATCTCTGGCTTTGTTTAAATGTCAGATCTTGCCCCTCCCATTCCTTTGTTCATCGAATCCAAAAATGCAACGTGGGTCGTGATTGGTGACATACTGTAGCTGACCTTCGTGACCGTGACACCCAGTGGCTGGGGTTTATCCCAGAGGCAGACAGGTATGCTGCCACCCCTGCCTTCCCCTGCGTTGGGTTGTGACCCTATGGTGTGCTATTTGGGATAAACGGGCAGAATCCCTGCCCACCCTTCCCAGCGCAGCTCACTGGGAAATGGACCAAAACAAAACAAAAAAAAAAACGCCAGATTTTACCTGCCTGGCATCATGTAGGAAATCCATTCTGGGCAATATCTTATCTCTTTGGTTTTGCCGGAGTCTACTGCTGGTGCTGCAACCGGACCGTTTGAGCTCTGTGCCAAACCTGGGGAGAAGAAGGCCAACTGGGATGGAGAGAGGGAAAGAAAGAGAGAGAGAGAGAGAGAGAGGGCATGGTGAATCAGGATTGGGGCACCATTGTGCTGGGAAACCATTTGGGATGGAATATAAACGAACGTGGAGACATGAAACGGCACAGCTGTGACCGTCTGTGGGGGAAGCTGCTACAGATGGCGGGAGAGGTGAAAAATAAACCGCCGTATGGCTGGTAAAATATAGAAGAAAGGGCCAGGCTTTGTGGGAGCGCTTCTCACGTGCGGCGTGTCTGTGTGTGCATGCGTGTGTTCGCGCCAGGGGGGGTATGTGAGTGTGTTACATTTTATGTGTGTTTTGGAGAAGAAGTTTCTGGAGGAACTGATTTATCCTCACACCCTTTATGTCCGTCTGCCACGCGGTTTAAGGCCGATTTATCGACACATTAGCACCTCATATTAACAATTTATAGTGTTTGAAACGTTTCTGTGCAGATTGAAATACTGAATCTGTTTTTTCTTAATATACACAGTTTAAAATTTTCATTTTAATTTTTTGCCACTTACAGCTACGTGTTTAAATATGGACGCGACCTTCCGGCTGTCGTGTTATCGATTCTGAGGTCAGATGGCCAGTGAACTCCAATGCATATGATGTATTACATGGAAAAATGTCCCACCCCCATTCAAAAGACGATGCGCCTGTATCGCCCATTTCAAGCTCAGTACTTTCTTATTACTGGTCAGTCAGTCCTGAAACAGTAAGCATATGATTCGCTGCTTTTTTAAGAGGTCTGTCCGCCGTTCTCTCAGAGCCTTTCCTGAATGCAAGGGGGACAAACTAACCTGTATGTAGCATGTGGGTCGTTGCCAGGCATTTCCCCGAATTGCACGATGGGTTTTAGTCGTAATTTCTTTCTGGGTTTCATTTAATGTCGGCTTTAAAAACTCAGAGGTGTTAGGGGGCTGGGCTGACTGTTCAGGTGACTTTCGGGTTCACCGCTTGTCCCAAGGAGGAAATATGAACAGACAGATATGTCAGAATGAGTGAGCGATGGAGGGAGGGTGCGGGTCCAGCAAGTGGCCAGAGCAGGTTAGCTGCAGTGAGACGGCACCAGTAAATATCCCTCCCAATAAAAAAACAAGCTTTAATCAGTTGCTCCTGTGAACGGGCACACCGGAATTTAGATTCTGAAAAAAGTCCCCATAATTCCCTACTTGGTGGGGTTACCATGGTCACAGGAAAGATGGGACCCTGGACTTCAGAAGAGTGGGCTATATGACCTTTTGGAAGTTTCCCTTTTGTATAATGAATCACAATAAGAAATGGCCTCAAATGCTTAACAACCCCCCTACTTTCCTTGGCCTTATGAAACCTTCAAACAACGTGTTTCTGTTTGTCCGTGGGCTTTGCATTGTGGCCGAGGTGCAGATTCAGCTTGCCTCAGGGGATCAGGGCGTAACTGTGCGTAACCGCTGGAGCGAGGATCACGTGATTAAACGTTGCTCATGTTCAGCTGAATGATCGAGGCACCTGATGTTGGCCTAGTACGTTTACTACAAAGATGGAGGCTTTTCTCTGGTAGCCAGATCCGAACTGTAGTCAGAACCGGCGAGGAAAGCGTGCAGCTCACTCGAACCCGGAGCCAGACACGTAGGACGCCAGCTTGTCCCTCTGCTGTCCCAGGCTGTTCCTTGTGAAGCCAGACAGGATACGTCTCCCATGGTTCCCTCCCCTGAAGTATTTCCCATTGAAATAAACAATGAAATCAGCAGCCGGAGGGTGTTGGGGGGCCGGCCCAGCGGCACACTCGTCGTTACGTGCACCTTGGTTAGCGCCCACCTCGGCCTCCACGATTCGCTGGGCGCTCGTAATCTGGTGGCAGGCGCTTTATTCCACGTTCATCCGTGTGCTCTGGCTGGAGACAGACGAGCCCCTTGATTGCGAGGGAACTATCTGGGACTGAGCGATAACCGAGAACTTTATAAAAAAAAAAAAACAACAACACGGACCTCCCCCACACAGAGATGTCACTGCCCATTATTCTCAGAGGAATAATCATTCGCTATCGCTAGTCATTCATTATTCCCTTCTCTTATTCATTTCTATCATGGGCTTATCCCTGAAACTGAGTGCCAGGCCAGGGTGGGGGGGGACACCCCGTACTCGGTATTTATGTACAATCATGTTGTTTCATGCCCATAAGCCGGGAGCTCTGGGAGGCTCATGGGATGATGGAAGCCGTCAAGCCGAAATCTGAGGGGAATGGGGAGGGGGGGGCACTGGGAACTTGGGGACAAGAACAGCCTTAACAGCCATAACCTTTATGCTCCCACTTATGTGAGAAATCCACCGGCATGATTCAGAGCAGCATTAGTGCCAGAAGGGAGCCTTGCTTAGACTGCACGCCAGTGTTTTTACACACTTTACCTTCTTTTGTGTTTGTATTTGCAGGTTTAAGACCGTGGTAATGAGCCATACAGATATATATCAATAATCAAGTAGTCTACTGATTAGTCTAATGATTCATCGAGCAATTGCTTATATATTTTATATTATATTATATATTATGTCATTGCAAGGTGCACACTCAGTCACACACACCGTCAGTTTAGGTACTCCAGGTCACTTAAGTTGCATGGCTTTGGACAGTGGGAGGAAAACAGAGGATCCGCAGAAAAGCTCCTAACACACAAACTGAATGTACATGCAAACTCCACACACACAAAACAGCAATGGGCAGCCAGTGAAAGTGATGACAGAGACAGGCTAGGCTACTCCGCGAGACTGAATGGCACATAGCTATGGCTAACCACACATTATTGGTGGAGTCCTTCAGACCTGAATGTCATCTTTTAAGATGTATTTGCATTGCAGTTGTAGTGTTGTAATATTTAAGTTACGTTTTCGCAATACTGACAGACTTCATTTTCATTCACTTTTAATGTGAAGTGCTTCCACACAAATGACACTTTTGCTCTTTATCTGGATCCTCATCCTCTATGCTCCTTCTTCTGTCCACCATATTGCTGAGCAATTGAAAAGGAAATTTTTAATTGATGCTTTTAATAATCAAGTATTTGAGTTTAGTCAAGTAATCTTAACAGCTCTATATACCACATAAGAGGCCTCCTGTGTATCTGTCACCAGGTGTTCCCTTAATGCAGCTGAGTATCTGTGCTAGATGTTCCCTTAACACAACTGAGTACCTATCGCTAGGTGTTCCCCTGATGCACCTGAGTATCTATCACTAGATGTCCCCTTAACACAGATGAGTATCTATCACTAGGTGTCCCCTTAACACAGCTGAGTATTTATCGCTAGTTGTTCTGTTAATACAGCTATCTATTGTTAGTTTTTACCTTAACGCAGCTGAGTATCGCTTGTTTCCTTAACGCAGCTGAGTATCTATTGCTAGATGTTCCCTTAACACAGTGGAGTATCTATCGCTAGGTGTTTCCTTAACGTGGCTGTGTCACGTCCTTCTCGATCCTCCCAGAACCCAGGCATCCTGGCGTTTCGACCACGTCACACGCAGCAGCCTCCGCCTTCTCCCATGCGCCTAGCTGTCGGAGCCCTGTCCTGTTTCTCTCCCACACGCGGGGCCGATGTGGGGGCCTGTGGGGGGAGTCAGGGGGGAGACAGGGTACAGCTCAAAGTCAGATATACTGAGATAAGGCGCCGATCAATCATAGGGACTCTGGGCCATGCGACCGCTGCAACTGTGACCAGCCAGGCAAAAGTTAGTACCCTGCTCTCCCTCTGCCCCCCCACCACCACTGCAGAGTTAGGGAAGATATCCCGGGGGTCTGGCGTCTGATATT
This sequence comes from Mormyrus iriodes, assembly GCA_011763525.2. Lineage (NCBI taxonomy): Eukaryota > Metazoa > Chordata > Actinopteri > Osteoglossiformes > Mormyridae > Mormyrus > Mormyrus iriodes. The sequence continues at coordinate 22,656,610 of JAAGVU020000032.1, forward strand.
ATTCTCAGGCTGCTTTTCGGGTCGACTGCGGGCAGACTGTCCCTGGATCTGGGCCCGTTGGTCAGCCAGGGCTGTGAAGACCTGTTTTATGACCGTAACAAGCGCACCTCCGTGTAATGAGAAATGAGTGGCTTTGTCAGGCCCCTCGTGAGCACGGCCACACGCGCACTCATGCACATAGAAACACACACACACACACTCACCCAGCTCGGGGAATCTTCGGATCTTCGGAACCCCACTCTGCAGCCTCTCGCTAATTAAATTCCGCCGCTGTCCATTAGTGGGATAAAGTGAGTGCGCTGCTGACTCAACACAGGTACAGCCGCACCGTAATGGCCAGCAGAGCCCGGCTATTCATTCACCCCCCCACCCCATTTACGTATCCATGGGTTACCACATGCTTTCAGACTGAAGGAAGGCATGGGCAAGGGGGTAGGAGGGGAGATGGGGGTAAAAAAAAAAAAAACGCAGCTTTGGAATGTTTTAATCAACCAGGCCCAGACATCCGGCTTGAAACGGCGTCTGGGGCATGGATCCTGAGCTAGCTTGATCCTGTGTGGTGACAGAGCCATCCATATTGGGCCTCTCGACCCCCAACCCCCAGCGCCATCAGCCACCCCCGAGTGTCCACAGCCAGGTCGATTTCATATACTCTCTACAGCTGCATTTTTAATCTGTAGTCTCATAGACTATTCAGGAGTAGATCTTCTTTGGAGCGGTAAAGGGTATTATTTTCATTTTATCGCAGTTTGGGGAGTTTACATTTTTTCAATCCCCCTGGAAGAATCCTGGCAAATCGTCACTTGTCAAAAACGCACAACACTAAATCAAACCCCAAAGAGGGTCGCCATGGCTCAGCAGCTTTCTGGGGGAGCTTGAATTGGGGTTTGACTAGTTTAGTCAGGCTTTAATTGCTCCAAGTGAGACTTGACAGAGGTTGAGGGAGGCGTCTATAGCTGGGTTGTCTAACCGTCTGCAGGCCCACAGTTGGACTCTCGTGTCACAGAGCAGCTCACTGCACGGCCACAAGTGCCAAGATCGGAGGGCGCTGGCTGACTGCGGCCTCCTTCAGAACCTCAGCTCAGCTCCTAGTCCAGGCAGGCAGCCACGGTCCAAACCAGACGTGTAATTTGGTGGGTCGAATCGGGCCATGTCCCGGCTGGGCTGAGGAATACGGTGGCTGAATCGGGGCCAACCTGCCATTCAGGCCGACTCTCCTAAGTATCTGAGGGGGTCACGTCCACGTGTCGGGGATATAAGGTACAGTCAAGCCCCCAGGAACGTGGCAATCCCCGCACCTCACGGCCCGATCCACAGCACTTCACGAGCAGGAAAAATGTAGCCAGTGACCCTTACTTAATTAGCAGCATGAGATACCCACATTCTGATAATGACACCAGCAGTGCATCCTAATAGCCAGCCAAATCAATAGGCAGACCATTTTAATGGAAATATTTTAATGGTTTAATTTTCATAGAGGATGAGGTTATGAAATGCTACTCCAGGGTTGCCAGTTAGAGGACACTTAAACTGCTACATAAGGTGACTATCTATCATTATGTATCATATATACATTGGATCTATGCTACAATATATATTCAATCAAGTAAATATGCATATTGCATAGACTTTGTTATATCTGTTTCTTTCATTTGATCTAGAGAGAGACGTTCTCTTAAGCATGAGTTTAAGATAAGGCTGAACGATCGAGGGTCGATAAAGTCTAGTCGGGTCTCTGAGTAGCTAAACAGTGACTCTAATGGACTTTTCCAAATGGCATCCAGATGAAATTAAAAAGGCGGCACGTTTTTCAAGGCAGAAGCCAGAGGCCCCGAGTCAGTTTTGTACTTTCATTGCATTTGTTCAACACAGCAAAGAGCTCAGTGTGAAGAGGCTGTTGTGATACGTTTCACCAAACTGAACCACGTGATGTGTATTAAGAAAACAGGAGTAACATGGGCTTGGAGAAGGCCAGTGTGGTACTTCATCCTACAGTGTTCTTGGGCTTCTTGCCCCATTTTCAAATGTTATTTGATCTGGTAGCAACTAATTGGGTGACTATGTCGACCTTGGAAGTAAAGAATCAGCAAATCCATCGCTCGCTGTGAGATATGGAGCGATGAAACAGTTAATTTTTTTTTCTCGTGTTCCTGCCGGACCTGTAACGTTGCTTCTCAGTTTCACACCTTTGTGCCCAGAGGGTAGCAAAATTTTGCAAGACACAGCAAGTATTATTTGGGTTCTGACAGCCAGTAAACAGTGAAGAATTTATATGTCTGCAGGAGCCTTCAAAGACGCTGGGGGAATCTGAGGCTGAGGGCAAGTGCCTCCTTAACTCCTTAGGGCCCGCTGTGTCTCAGGGAGAGCCTGTCATTTGCTGGAGCTTCGCTCAGCCCGTGCGGCATTCACATCACTCGATAGGGCCTAGAGGAGCTTTTGGGCTCACACGTCGGTCAGTTCTTTCAGTCAAGGCATGTGCTCTGTGAATATGAAAACGAGACACCCAGAAGTAAATCGTTTGCATCCCTTTAGAGAAATGTTTCCCAATCCGGTTCTCGGGGACCCACAGACAGTTCATGTAGGAGGTAGCAAAAAAAAATATATATGTATGTATGTACCACGTCAAATATATATTCCTATCCTCTC
>JAAGVU020000032.1:22664650-22685605 GCA_011763525.2 Mormyrus iriodes
AAAATCTACCTGCGTCGGGAAACTTTAGAGGCGCAGTTTATTTATCCCCACCCCCCCCCCCCCCAGAGCCCGCCCTCCCTCCAAGGAGCAGGAGATTACAAAGTGCACGTCCCTTAGTGAGGGCAAGCTGTGTCTCATCTCCCCCAGCCTGGGAAAGTCCTCGCCGGGCTGTGGTCTGGGGAGAAAGTCTAGCTGTCCCTGAGCAGCGGCCAGCAAATTCATTCTAGAATGTTTTGGAGCACCTCCTCGCCGATGCTGAGGTGTCTGGGCCCCGAGGCCTGCCCCTGGGAGGAAGGTTACGCAAACTTATTAAAATTGCAGATTTTAAGCCTCAGCATTCGTGCGCAGCTGTTTGTGTTTATGACGCTTGTGACAGATCCGCTGAGTTGTCATGGCGCTGGGGTGTCAGCTGGAAAGACGATCTGTTTTGGGGGGGGTGGGTTAAACAAGGAAGTCCAAGTGCCTCATTTGGGGGAGGGGTGGGAGTCATGGACTGGGAACAGGTTTCCTGGCCGTTTGGATTTAGGCTCCCTCTCGCTTCCGGATAGTGTAAATCCTAAGCACTTTAAGAATGCTTAGTGCACTTGGGGGGGGGTGGCTGTGAATGGGGTGATCAACAGACATGTTGCTTGGCAACAGCCGTCACTAGCCACAGCAGCCGGCAGGAACCCAGGCGAGTCGTGGGTCAGTTCAGGTGCTCTGGCCCCACCGCCCCCGCCCGCCCCACTTCTCCGCACCAGAAGTCCTCTTCACAGCAAGAGACAAGAGTCCTTAGGCCCGCTTTCGGCATTCACGTTCATTTACTGCGGCAATGTCCCATTTAACACAGGATTAGGCCCCTTCTGCTGTCCCTTGGCACCGCTCTGACCTCGCTGGCTCCATGATGCGGGGCCCTGTGCTCTCAGGTTAGAGGATGGGAAAATCCCCGATCAGAACCGACAAAATGCAGAGAGACGCCTCGGCTTGAGTCTGGTGGCTGCAGATCCCTCAGTGATAAAGGCAAAGCCGGCGGTCTTAGTGGAAGCTGGCTGACTTGTAGCCTTTATATTGACATCTGAGTTGGTTCTGGAGCCTGAGCCATATGGGGGTGGCTTTCTGTGAGGTGGTGGAGCATTTGGATGCGGGGGCGTGTGGGTGGGCGGATGCACCCTGTAAGCTGATAGATATTAAGGCGCGTTTGAGGGAACGGCGGCCAGGCCAAGTTCCAGGTCGGGCCGTGGCACGGTGAGCAGTGGGCAATCCCTTGTGGGAGAACACTCTCACCTCCCCCCCATAAAAGGATGGGAGGGAAGGGGGGGTACAACAAAAGGGTTCCGTGCCTGCTGGGTGACATTAAACATGGACAGATGCTGCACACATATTGTGGAGGGGATGGTCAGGCCTGCGCAGAAGGCCTTTTATTCATCGTAATCACAACATCCGCTCGAGCAAATCGCACTGCTGTGGAAGAGTACAATTAAAAGCCAAACTGGAGCGCGAGAAACAATATCAAAAAATAAAGGGAACTTGCACTTTCCTCCTCTGGTGTCACCTTCAGGACGAGCGACGTTCCCAGTCCCCCATTTATTCGCCATCTCTTCTCGCCCCGAGCAAAGCGCCGGTCCCCCATGACAGCTTCAGGCTTGTTAGCGTTTATTGGGATTTCAGTCACTGCTCGCTGCCCCTTCCGGATGGCGTCCTTAGCATGGGTGATAAATATGACATGGCGGGTGTCCCGGGGAGGCTCTGAGAAGAGGTGTGAATGGACCCCCCTGCCCCCTTCCTGGGGCCACACTTCGCCCATGTGCAGACAGACATACCCACCAGGTACCCGCCACCGTGTGGACCCCTCCTACTTCCTTGATATCACCACCGTCTGTGAACATTGCTCCATCTTTTTAGTAATAAAACTGTAAATGATTAACAAAGGATTACTTAGTACTGGTTTGGGCAGCACAGGTCAGGTGGACGGGGAGGGTGCACATGGAGGTCTCATGAGGAGTCTAACGGCTGTTACTCGCGGCGTCGCCCCGGCGCGTGTGAGCGCACACACCTGCACACGCATCTCCACATGCTGAACTCTGCCAGAGCCGCCCTCCCAGTGGCGCCATGGGAAGTTTGCGTTGTGGGGTTCATAAATTATTCTGTTCCGGGTCGCCTCCAGACGAGAGCGTCCCAGCAACCAGCCCAATGCATCCCATAAATGACACTGTCAGGACTAATACACAACCTCCATTACAAAGGAGGGCTGTAGCGGCAAGGCTGGGGTAAATCAGTGAGCAGGTTCTGGGTGATGGGAGAGGTGTGATGCTGAGCTCCTTCTCTCTCGATGCCAGCTACAAGCTCCTAATACTGTACAGTACTGGACTCTTGTTCATCTGGGAGGGCAAGCCGTCTCAGGACCTCATAACGGGGGAGGGCACAAATGTGCCACGGAAAACAAATTAGCAAGCAAACTATCTCTGGGAGATGTTCTTAACTCACGCGCAAGAGTCTCAAGTATATGTATCATCTATTTTTTGTTAAATTGCAAAGATCGATTAATCTCATATCTAATCAATTATTATAGATTATAATTGCAGTTCATTATACATGGACTGAACACATTTCATGCGATGGGATCTTTTTTGTGTATTCTGTGCAGCAATAATGGGCCGAACAAGTGCGAGAGGCGAACAGACAAACGGGCCGAGCAAACAAACTGACAAATAAATAAATAAGAGTGAAGCGGCGCCTCAGAGGTCTGCCCCTGACCGAAGCGCGCCGCCGCGCCTCCTCAGCTACTCCGCCGCTACGTGGAGGCTCCTTCATCTGATGGCAGCCCGGAGCCAGAGCGGCAGGAGCTGAGGACCTCTGCACCAGGAAATGCCTGAGGGATCTGCTCTTCCGAACAGCCGGTCTCCCACAGACTCCTGGAGACGGTTTTATCTCGAGTTGCTAGGATAACAACTCTAAGCTTCCAGCAGCCGTAAGCCCTGCTGGGCCCTTTTCACTCCGACAGGAAGAATGCTGCCTTTTTTTTCGCCAGATATTTTAAAAAAAAGGATATTCTCCAAGCCCATCCCAATCACATGGGCTACTTCGACCCTAATCTTACCCTTTTCCTTACATAATTATTATTAATGCTGTTTTTTCTTCGCCACCTTCCTTCGGCAGCTTTGATGAGAAGCGCCCCTTTGCCTAGCATGCCTGCGTGTTTCATTAAGAGGATTAATAAGGGGGAAAAATGAAAAAGCCCAGTCCGTCGCAGGGAGAACGTACTAATTAAATAGTAAAATAGATAAATTGTAAAGTGGTGGCCGGTTCCTGCTCCGAGTGACTGCGCCCCGCCAGGATTAAGTGGCCTCCCCCTGTTCCTTTGTGAGGCCCTCCCCTCCGGCACAATGGGCCCCGGTGACAGCAGCGCGAGTGCGGCGTGGAACGCCCCGGCGGCTGCCTTTATCCGCGCCGAGGCGCGCCGGCCCGCAATTACAGCGACCTTTTCAGCGGGTCTCCTCCAGACAGACTCACCGTTCAACGGGGGGGGTGGGGGGTAGGGGGTCCCAACAAGTTCACAGCCGCAAGACGACAACAAAAAAACTAAAGGTTTAATGTACCTCAAGCACTAATTTTTTCTTTTCTTCTTTTTCCCTCAATTTCAAAAGTCCTAGGTGTGAATCTTTTCTTAATTTAATTTATTTAGTTTCTTAAGCCACAACCAGAACTTCTGTGTACAAGAATAGGTGACAGCTATCACAGCAGGTTAGCTGATAAAGATGCACTCATTTTCACGTCTCTTTGGCCGTGGGCTTTGACTAATAATAGTAATAGAAAAAGTAGTGAATTTCAAACTGCCTGTACAGAACATTGCTGCGATTTGATTTGTTCTTGTTGGATATTGGGACTCAAGGAATGTCATGAAGTTTAAGGCGTTTGCTGAGGGATGGGCTGACCTGCTGTGGTTACATTTGATGGTACCTTGTGTGGTTAGTATGTCACAAGCCACCCCCCCTGCCCCCCCCATTACTTCAACCTGGGCCATTCCCTCCCTGTAAAGGTTGGCAGGAGCGCCTTCGCCCCCACAGGCTCCGACATCAAACACAGGCAAATGATTCGTCCCGAATAATGAAATATCGATCTCGGCGGTTCTTGTTCCGAGATCAGGAGTTTGATATCCAGAGTTGCTATTAATCTCTCATTACCGCTTGTGTTTTTTTGGGAGAGCGAGTGAGCGCACAAAGAAGGCAGACTTTGGCGCTCGTGCGCGGCGCTGTGAGAAACGCTCAGCCTCGCTGCCGATTTGATGGCCCCTGGGCCTCCCTCACTCCCAAAATAAGGAGCCGCAGCGGGCCAGCGGAGATGGAGGGGTCAGAGGAGAGGATGGCCCGTGAGCAGACTGGAGCTGCCTCAGTGCTGTGGGGGTGGGTCATAGGGAGAGGGGCCAAGAGGCCAGATCGGGGAGGGGATGAAGGATACACCCGCCACGGGGCGAGAGCCACACAGGAAGATGATCACACAAGCACCCGGTGCAGCCCCCTCGCCCGCCCGAGCGCAGCGCATCCTGGCGTTGGGTGGCCTCTGTACTGCACTTGCTCCTCAGGGGGCCGAAGGGGGGAATGAAAGAAATCGGAAAATAGCAGCAGACAGGCAGACTCTTAAAAAATGTGTTTTGCTTAATTTGCCCTTTCATAGCAATATCTTTATGCCAGTAGTTACTGTTACTCTCAGCTGAGTAAGTGTAAGAGAAAGCAGATGGGCGGGTGTGCGGATGAACATTGTTGCTTTGTGGTTAATGTGCAGTTTTATTTTTCCCTTTTTACAGAGTAATAAAAAGCTCTGATGTCGCTACAGCACTAGGGAAGCTTAGCTGGGTGCATTAGCACTTTAGCGTTAGCCGGCCTGCACTGGCCTGTCTGTTCGCAGTGTGAGTTTCTTTGGTGTTTCTTTGCTTTTCTGTGGTGCCGGAGAAGAGGTGGAATGGAGGAAGGAGGTGACGTATGTGACGAGGGGGATGCCAGGCGCACGTGACTCCCCCCAGACCTGCCACCATCGGGGCCGATGCCTTTGTTCGGTCATAATCTGCGGGCCTGTCTCTAAACAAACAGATTTTCTGTCGTTTGGAGAGGAAGGCTGTTTCTCAGTCTGTCCCAGTGGCTTCCAGAAACACGCACGTGGAGTGCAGAGCTTGTGACCCCTCTGGACCACAGATGTAAATAGTTTTGCCTCTGAATAAATAAATAAGAAGCATGCTTCTTTCTCACAAGCGCAGAAGGTGATGTTTTCGTAGCTTACTAGCGGCGATTACTGGGCCTTTGCAGCTAAGTTTTTGAGAACTTTCTTAGTTTGAGACATAAAACCTTTGTATAATAGTTAGTCGCATCTCTAAACGCTAAACAGCTTCTTCTTGTGCCTTAATTTGCGTTTCCCCTTCAGTGATTGTCGCCACCTCTCAACTGGGTGTCCTGAACAGCTGTAATCCGATAAACTTAAAGAAACTTTGATGTATGTGGCTAATAGTGTTCCCCTCATGCTCTTCTAAATATAGTCCCTGGGGGGCATGGCCAGAAGGACTCCCACCAGTAAAACTCTTTGAATTGACACGGACAAAAATATTTTGGTCAGCAGGATCTCTTTAAAAATAAATTGTATCCGGCGATAGGCTGGACTGTCCATCAATCACGACTTTAAAAATCCCATTAGACGGCATCGACTCCTTTTTCTTTTACATGCCCCCCCCCCCCGAGCCTTATCTTCTTGTCTCTGCGCACGTGTGCCTCGTTTCCGTCTTCACAGCGAAGGCTAATCAAGCTTCTCCCCTTGCCGGAGACATGCCTGAGGATCAGACAGAGTTCCATCTTTCCGTTGTTAATATAGCTTTTGAAAAGAATCTGGCCAGGGTGTGCAGGAGAGGAAGTGTGTGCCTGTTTAGGTTGTTGACTTCAGGGGTGATGTAAGGGTTACATGAGAGGGGTCAGCCGCAACAGAAGGTCAGTTCAGGTCAATCCAGGTCAACTGCTCTTTAACAAGCTGACATTTCCAAACTGTTGATACACAGGCATGATCAGAGGGCCGTATATAACACAGAGCAGATAACTTTTATGTGGGGCATTTATCATTATTGGGCCTGGGATTTCATTTCATGTATCTGTGGCATTATATGCTCTTGCTTGAAGAACCAAGGAAATGGATGGTGGAGCTGGTTTGGGACATTTGGCATATGTGTGGCGTGGCTTTGCGATAAGGACCAGATAAAAAGGTGATTTCAGTCTCTCAGCATTGTACTTTCTAAATTTGCGTTCTACAGTAGGTTTTTCTGTAGCACTCCGGGCTTATCATGGCCATCATAGAGAGTTTCTGTTCGAATAATTATCTTTCTAAGCTGCATTCGTACAGTCAAGTCAATCAAGGCACGGGAGATCTTGGAAAGATATACTCCACATTCCAAAATTATAGTGGCCTCCAAACATGTGGAGGATGAAGCAACTGTAGACATCTGTGGATCTGGCCAGAGTTTATTGCAAATCAGAGAACACAGTTCAGGATGTTCTCTTTATCTCCACCAGGACCCCAGGCTATCATAAGGCTAACATCCCAGGAAGGGATGATTTGCTCTTGTGTATATTTGCAATTAGGAAACCGATTTATCTGTAGTAGTGTTTCCCAAATCGGTGCTCAGCAACCTGCAGATAGACCACGTTTCTGCTACCGGGAGCTGGGAAGGAGCAAAAACATGGATTGTCTGTGTGTCCCCGAGGAATGGCTTGGGAAACACTGATCTACAGGCTGCACCATGTTTCCTAGTGGTTGTGGTTACTTTAAAGATGTGGATCTAGGTCATTATACCCCCCTCCCCGCCTCCATGTATCCAGAAGGACGACGCAATGATCAGGATCAGCGATTTCTGTTCAAGTCGTTGAGACAATAGCGTCCATACATCCATTCCTTTGTCATGCACGTCAGTGAATGTAATAACGATTTTTAATGTCTTGGGATTAGTGACGGATGGCTGCTCATTCTGTGAGTGACTTTACCTCCTTAGTCTTTTTAATCTCTCCTGTGAGAGAAGCACCTTCCAGGGTGGGATTTTCTCAGGTGGAAGAAGCGGAGTCAGGGCTGGTCCCATGACTCTGATTGTTGATGCTGACAGCTCCTGAAATCTGGTACATAGCTTCTTGATGCTCAGAATCAAATGTTCCTGTCCAGGTATCTTTCAGCTCTTTGTTCTTCTTGAGGATGTTGGGAGTGTGTTGAAGCATCGTGGCTGATGGTGATGCTGTGTTTAATGCTGGACCTGTGGAGTCAGAGAGGTCCAGAGCACAGCTATGATTCTGAAGTACATGGACATTTAGGACAAGTAGTCAATATACCTGCATTAACCTCAACTGCATTTTTAAGCGATGCTAAAACCGTCCGGCATTAGTGAGACCTGTCCTTCTGTATTACCTTTTTCCCTTTACTGCAGTTATTTAGTTTGGTTCTGGGTTCTGGTTTATTTATCCGTTCATCCATGAATGCACCTTCAAACTGCTTGTGCCGGTGAGGGTCACAGTTGATAGTTACTATTAACCTTGAAAGTAACGTTACCATGAAGAACTATGGGCAGATTGTTGGGATTCGGTTTGCTATTCAAGCCATTTGGATTGTCTGTGTAATGTCATTAGAAGTCGAGGCCTCTCAGTGTTAGCGTGTTTGCACAGATGTGGGCATGCGCTGGTGGTCTCCTGCAGCATCGTTCCAAATTCTCAATTAGCCCGACTCGCTATTGTAAATCTTATAACGTGTTCGAAGGTGCAATAAGCAATATATGTAAATGTGATTCCTCTGTGGAATAATCAATGTTAACTTGGTTACACGTGCTTCACTGGAATAGCGTGGCAAGCCCTGAACCCAGCTCTCACAGTGCTGCTTTGACTCAGCGAGACAGAGGGGGAGGTTCTCTCATGGCTGGTCAATGGTTTTTAATGTAGGGTTCACGCTGTTTCAATCTGTTTCCGCGGTCATTTTGAGCTTTGTGTTATTTATTATTTAGTGAAAGCTATTACTGTGGGTAAGAGGCTTCTCTCAGGCCTGTATCGATTGCTTTAATTGCTGCGAAAGATTGTCAACTCTTAAGATAGATATCATAGGACAGGCTGCCAGGATGCGTCGCAGCGGGGCTGGGGGTGGTGTGACTCGCACAGAAATGCGGGAGCAGCATCTCTCAGCACTGCACGTCTCTTATGCTGCAGCCCGACGATTTATTAAGAAGATTTTAAAGAGATCGTCACTGAGCCGCTCACCATCATGGCATGAGGAGCTGAGTCACGCCCCTCCATGGCTATCAGTGCCCTGTGATAGTGGAGCGCCAGATGAAGAAATGGGAGGATAAACGGGGTGATAGTGACCCCCTTGGCAATCCTGCCCTGAGAAACCCCCTGCTCATCGTCCTGGAAAAATGGCCCAGATCAGATCAGCAGATCGACTCGTCAGGTCTGCGCAGCCACTCAGTGAAAACCCATCTTTACAAACATGGTCCTCCCACGCGGCTGTGAACCAGGCCAGGCACGTGGCTCTGAGAGCGCTGACATACTCAGGCATGGGTTCCTGCCTTCGCAGAATTACTCCCCCGGGCAGGTGGTGCAGCCAGTGAGGAGCTGGTCTTCAAGGCCGAAGAGGCAGATGAGAGAGCACTCACCCCCCCCACCCCCCACCCAACCCCACGTGAGTAGAGGGACGCACGCAGGTGCGATTAGGGAGGAAATCCACTGGTAATCCAGAAATCCCGTCTGATTAAATATATTAGCCCCACGGCTCAGGGTCTGCTCTCAACTCACGTCATGAGAGGACGGGATGGGCAGGGGGGGCCCCGAGGTGAAGGCGCCATCAGCAGGTTTTTCCAGCTCCTTCTGGCTTGCTACATGGCCGACCCCCCTGACCTCACGCGCCAGTTTCTGAAGTACACTCAATGTCATTGGGACTGGGGGGGGGGGGGGAGCATGACCCCATCTGGTCGCGGCGTGACCCTGCTCACACTTGGATTAGTCTGTACAAAGCAGCCTCCTCCTACACGGACGGCTCCTGCCCTACGGCGCCCCCTATTAGCCCCCAATCATCTGCTCTGTCAGTCATGTGATTAATAGGGGGTCGGCTATCTTCAAGTGGATTGGCCCACAGAAATGTGAGGTGGACATTTAGGGGGGCAGTGGAGGGCCTGGTGGGGGTGACTGCCTTTTGGGGCCCCTTGGACTATTTTTTTAGGAATTTAGTCATGAACTTGCAGCTTTATTTTTCCTCCTCTCTGCAGGAAGTAGATGGTTAGTAGGTATTTTCCTGGTTAATACTGAGCAAAGGTGATCATTGTTGCTGGCCAGCGTAACCATGTGGCTCATGACTTTATTGGATCTTGAGCACTTTCTGGTGTAGATCTCCACACATCCTGAGTGGAATGAAGGTCTTCATCCATCTAAACCACAAAATGCAGCTTTTAGCGTTTCCTTCGGACGGCCCTGAGGTATTTATGGAAAATATGCATATGTAAAAGGTAACAGAAGTATGTTCATCATTTAAAGTGTCCTCATGCCGCCTCGGCCATTAGAATGATCAATATCTGCTGCTTAACATAACTGCTGAACAGAGTCATGCTCCTCAGTCCCGGGCGAAGCCTCGGCTCGGGTGAACTACGCAGCGGAGGCCTAAACGGGTCAGTGTCGGCCTGGCAACCAGTACCGGCCTGGCGACCGCTACCCACAGGGTCTCTGTGCACCCTCTGCCACGCACCCAGCCTCCCTTGCCCCCCCCACCCCCTGCCTTCCCACCCCATCTTCCGTTTCAGCCCAGGGTAGCCGAAATATCTGAGAATGACCTTGCAGCATTCTCGCCGCCCCCCCTCCCTGGGATAATTTATATAGAAAATGTGGAGTTTGAAAAATTGCCATTTCCATCTTTAGGTGGCCGGGGCTCTCCATTACTGAAATGGGCTGAGTCACCGCACCCGGCGAATCCTAATGAGCGCTGGGGCCGCCGCCCCCCCTCATTGTGCAGTCTCATTGAGTGCCGACCATCCCAGCCGCACCGCGTGCACCCTTTATTCATTGGCCCATTCGGTGATTAATATCTATCGATAATCCAAATGAAGACTTTAAATTATATACTCTTTTTATAAAAGGATCAGCCTAATGAAATATAGCTGCGCTATGCAAAGCAGGGCAGCATTAAGCTAAGTACCTCCCAGTTTGCCGGCTTTTCCTCTTTGGGACGTGTGGGCTTCAGACGTCTCTGAGAAATTAGAGCAGGTTCTGTTTTCACGTGAGGATCTTCGCTGGATCGGCATCGCTGCCCAGAGGCTGCATCATCACCTTGGCCTTGCAAACAGCAACGTGATCAAATGTCGCGGCGCATAAACTTTGTTTGAGTGTTTATTAATTGGGTACGAGGGAAAATGAAGAGGCGCCGTTTGGAATCCTGGGCAATGTGGAGTGGGAATGCTGCAAAACGTGGGAAATGCAGGGAAACGTGGCAGATTCCTGTATGGTTTTAATTAGGCTGGGTTGTGTGCTCTGTGTGTGTGTGTGTGTGTGTGTGTTTGTAATCATTACATTGTGAGGACTAGATTTCTTTACAATGTGATGAAAACCTGTAAGCATTTTTTCAGTCCCCAAAAGCATAACCTCAATTTTATAAAAATCTATGACTGTAATCAAAAAACTAAAAAGGCCAAAAGGCTTGTATTTTGTTTGGTTATTTATGGTTACGGTTAGGGCTGGGTAGGGGTTAAAGTTATAACTGGGATTAGGGTTATGCCCACAGAAATGAATGGCGAATCCCCACTAAGATATGTGAGTGTGTGCTGTGTGTGTGTGTGTGTCTGTGTGTCTGTGTGTGCGTGCGCTTCTGAGGCTGCCGCCACGTGTTGAGCACACGCTGCGGTTTCCCTGGTCTCCCACTTTCCCTCTTCCCTCCTGTGGCTGCCTGGGCTGTGACTCGCTGACCACACACGCTTCCCCCTGTCACCACAGCTCCAGAACTAGCCATGCCATAACCAGCGCTTCTCCCGAGCTCGGCCACTGGCATTCCCCTGCTCCTCCACCCTGGCTTTCCCCTCCCAGGCGTGGGTACGCAGGCCACGCCGCCAGAGTCCATACCGCGGTGAGCCCCGCACTTCCCGTTCTCGGCTTTCACTGCGTATTCTCGGTGAGCCCGGGGTAAACTGCAGCCAATCCCTGGAGATGTAACCCTCACAGCCCAGACGGGAAGAACAGCTCCAAATCCCCTTGGCGGTAATGAGCCTAACACGGCAAGATCAGGCTCCTTATTCTCGCTAAGGTTGTTAGTGTGCCGGAACGCGCTGTTCTCTGTGCCACCAGAGAGAGCAGCTGCTCCGCATTCCGTAATCCACGCTTCCTACTTTCCCGGCTTGGGTTTTTATCGGAACGAGATCCTTGATAAGATAATGGGACTGCTTGCTGTTGCGTAATAAAGACGGGCTGATTACCCCACCCCTGAACCTGGCACAGGGGCCGATTTGCGTGCGTCATGGGTGTCATGGGATGCACTGCGCCCTAGGGGCAGAGTGCCTGAGGCCCACGTGAGACTGGGCTGTCCGTTATGACCGCAGGGTGACAGCTAGAGATGGGATGTCAGGGGGGTGGAAAGAATGATCTGAAGAGGAACTGGGGTACATCTAGATGTTTGAGGATCTGAAGAGGAATGGGGTGCATCTTGATATATGAGAATCCAGGTGTGTGTCCTCGGTGGTGTTCTCAGTTGCTCGTTTGTGTGGTCTTCCTTCTCAGCCTTTGAATGCTTCTCGAATTTGGTACATCACACATCCCCTGCCTTCTCTCGGCCGGTTCAAAGTGAGCACTCGCCTTTACTTTGGTTCTAACAATGCCTTCAGAGGACCCGGTCCAGACCAGGGGGCTGCCTGTGTAGGAGAAAAGGCCCTTTCATGGTGCAGAAACTTTTTTGTAAAAGCAGATTGTTAGATTGTGAAGGAGTCAAATTACCTCTCTGGGTCCATCAACTGGAGCAGTGAATGGCGGAGTCAGAAAGTTCGAAGGAAACGAATGCAGTGTAGCAGGCCATAGGTTCGTATGACTTATGCTGGGAGGGGCTACATGAACCCAGAACTCCTCACTGTCGGCAGGTCTAGCTCACATGGCGCACAAAGGGCTGGCGAATCTTGCAGTTAGCCATTTCTTAGATGGTATCACTCCAATGCACCCCCCCCCCCCAAATCACCGCCAAGGCCTGCAACTGTAGCAGCCATTAGACGGCTGTCCCTCCCCCTGGCCCCTTTTGTTGTGGCGCGCGGCAGGGGGGGGGCATCTGAGTCTGGGCTGTGCCGGAACGCCGCGCGGCCTGTAATCGTCAGCCCTTGTTGTACAGATGCTGCCGCAGATGGGGTTCCTGTACCTGCCTGCATAGCTAATGAACCCGAACGGCGGTCCCCTTTATAAACCATAAATATGTAATTTGTTCAGCTGTTCTAATTAAATATGTATGCGCGGAGCAGAGATTGTTTGGGTCATTAACGGTGTGCCACTGTGTATTAAGAGCTAACTGCACAGGAACACCGAAAGTAATGATAATAGTTTTAAAAATTCATCAGTCGGAATAAATGCGACTCGGGGAAGGTGTCTCCCGGTCTTGTCCGTGCAGGGAGAGTTCCTGTCCACGGCGGGGGCTGACGGACATCGCAGGTTCTGGGGCGTTGATCGTAGGGTGTGTCAGCCATAAACGGTGGGGAATGCAGTCAGCTGCAGGGTGTGGCGTGATCGCAGCAGTCTGGGGGGTGTATATGTGCCCGCACCTGTCCCGATCGGTGTCAGGGTGGCGTTAGACCGATTTCCGGGCTGCAGTCACACAGAGCTCGCATTTTAAGGCACGTTAAAGTCTCTGTCTCAATTGCATGGCTGTACCGCAGCCCGTGGCGTCCCACTGTGATGAGAGCGACTCGTCACTTCTCAGAGAGACAGATTTCACAGCTTATTTTTGGAAAAGACTGTAGAATTGGCAAATACTAAAATGTGCAGCTCCCCTCCAGAAGAGTGACCCCCCCCCCCACCTCCCCACACACACAAAGCGAAAGAGCAGCAGTTGGGGGGAGTGGTTTTATAAGTATCTCTTTTAATAGCACGGGCTGGCTGGGTTCACCCTGAGAGATAATCCATTTGACCCGGGCTGTGGCTGGCCAGCCCAGCGGAGGGCACCCACGGCAGGGTTAATTCTGAGAGGACCCGACTGGGAACAGAACATTCCTTCGTGATCCACTTTCATGTGACCCGCTGGTGCCCGGTGCGATTAACCTGCCGGCTTCCCCAGACCCTGCCTGAAGGAGTAAGAAATGCATGTCTGGGAAACCGGGCAGCAGGTGGGTCTCTGCCTGGACAAGGCAATGTGCCCCCCCTCCCGCAATTGTACTGCTAATACAGTGGAAGAACTGCCCTCCCCCAACCCAGGCCGAAGTGAATTAGGAGGGGGAGGGTCAGACTTGACGATGGACTTAAAACCGTTTATCAGCCTGGAGCAAAATATGACCTTTTATTTCTCTGACTTAAACCTGGTGGCTTAGAGTGCAGAGCTATGGTGCGGGTTGGGGGGGAGCGCCCTGGGTCTATTGTCAGAGCTCCAGGGGATTTTCACCTACAGGCTTCCACTTCCTGCTCTTTAGTGGTGTGCCTCTCCTAACATCACGCTTGTTATGAGTAGAAGTGGCCTGTTTGCACCTGGGCTGCGCAAATTGTCTAATGAGTGAAGAGATTTCAGGGCCACGAGATGCACAGATGCTGGCTCTCTGCGCTCGTGTCGTGGTTGGGTCTGGCTGCACCTGTAGGCTCAGCCAATTGCGGCGCAGCTGAGTCTGGCCGGAGCGGGACTGTCTGGGGTGCCAGCCGGAGCCCCGCCTTCCTGGTCCCTTGCCTGGCAGCGGCTGCGGTCCCACCCTTCTGCATCAGTCGTAGCCTGCAGGCAAACATTTGTCATATTCACACGGATTTAGCTGAGGAGGGGGGTGTGTGCGTATGTGTGAGTGCATGTGGGTGCCTATTTACAGTATCCGTGTAAACGACAGTTACAATTCTGTCACTGTGCTTAAACTTTGCTGTGACGTGCATTTGTTTTCTGCGGGTCCTTGTCACAGTGCCTTGTGCCCATGTGAATGAATTTGTCTGCATTTCGCCCCTCAGCCAAAACTTTGCTGTGGTTTCAAAGCCCGCCTCCGTCTCCCCACAGCCCAGCTGGCTCCAGCTCTGGGTCTGGGCTCCTGGGCAGGGCATAGTTAATATTTTTTGCTGGCCTGCTTACAGGCTTCACCTCTCATACCAGCCAGCACAGATCCGAGTCACCATCGCGGGAGCTGTCCAGCAGCAGAAACCTATCCCACCTGCAATTTACTCCAGTTTCTGGAATAAAAGAAGATAAAGTCCGTAAGAAGGAGATTGGCTTGGAGTAGTATGTCTTCCTCATTTTTGGCTTACTTTCGGGGGGGCGGCCATTTTAAGAGCGGAATGAAAGAGAAGGCAGGAGAGAGGGAAGGGAATGTCTCAGCCCTCCTTACATGGCGGATGTATTTGTGCAGCTTCCAGACCAATAGCAGATGGACTCTGCCTGGTCACATGACGTACCATGATTGCACTCCTGGGCTCTTGCTGCAGCACCCCTCATTCCTCCTAGTTTGTACCCCCCCCCCCCATTTCCTTTCCGGCTCTAAACACCGTATCGTGGCGCGCCCTCCTGCCCGCCCGCTTGTGACTTTCCGTGCTTCCTGACGTCGGATCGCTCGTGACGTTCCTCGGTCCAGGTTATCGGCGCAGCACACCGCCCACCTCCACCTGGCTTGCTGCCAGCGCGTTTATTTTCCTTTCTTCCCCCTTGCGAGCGCGTCCCGAGGCTCTTGCCGCACAGCTTACATTCTTCACCTCTCGTGGATTTCCCTTCCTGGCCGGCGTCCAAGAGCCATAGCTGTGGCCGAGGCAGAGGGGCGGGAGAGAGAGAGGGGGGAAAAAGAGAGTGCGGGAGGGAGAGAGGGGGGAAAAAGAGAGTGCGGGAGGGAGGGAAAGAGGGAGAGACTGTTGCTTCTCAGATGAAGCTTTTGGTCTGACAGAGCGATCTTTCCATTTCTTCCTCCTTTTTCCTGCCCTGATCTGTAACTAAGCATGAAAAGATAAAAGCACTAAAACCACAATAATGCAATGAGGACGTTGTGGTCCTCGACCTCGGGGGCTCGTGTTAGAGCAAACGCCTGACAGAATCCCTTCCCATACATCTCAGCCATGGTACCGAGATACATGGGCTCAGAATTTGCGGAAATCTGCTTTAAAGCACGTGACTTAACTTCAGTTCCAGTGTCACTAAAATCTTTACTTTCACCTTGTGAAATCTTTCATTTTTATTTGCCTTCTTCTTTGGCTAATTCCCATGGGGGTGCTGCGGCCAGTGAAAGGAAATCAGAGTTGATTTAAGGCCCGTGAGGGTTAGGGTCGTTGAAACTGTGGCCAACCTTGTCATTTTTATCCACCGTTTGTCAGAGGATGGGTGTCATTTAAAATAACAGATGCACTTCTTCTGGTTTTGGCCTGTTTCTGTAGAGACCTCTCATCACGTGTCCCCATTCCCATCTCAGGTCTTCCTGTCTTTCCAGGGAGCCGAGTGAGTGTCGGTTAATTTAAAAACACCCAGAATGCGCAGTGTGCATAGAATAGGGCAGCGGGTGACTGGGTGGGACCTGCCGAGGGGTCTTGCCGTCATATCCGAAGGCTTTTAATTGGTAACAGCGGTTTACCGATCCTTCGTCAGCCAATTTTTCGCTGGCTAAATGATGTTTAGCAGGCTGCATTTCTGCTTTACAATTTTTCTTCACCTAAAATGTCTCGTGGTTATGGCGGGCACCCAAACCAGGCTGATTTACAAGCAGAGTGGAGGTGAGAGGAGGCTCTAGAGTCCAACTGTGGAGTCCTCCAAGCCGCTGACAGCCGTGACTTTTTGTACCTTTGAGTATTCTTTTCGGAATCGCCCAGCTGTAAGTTGCTGCGGGTGACAGGGCTCATCAGGAAGTATCCTGCATGCCGAGGTCCTTCCCTGGGGCCGCTGGAAGAGGTATGAAAGGGAGACTGCAGACAGTCCGCAGTGCGCAGCTCTGCACTGGGTGCTGTTTTGTGGTACCAGGTGTGCATGTGAGGCCAATGGCGACGACTTGGATGCCAGGGGTGTCCCAGCCACAAAATGAGCTGACTCAGGTGACAGGTGACAAACTGACTGACAGGCTATCAAGGCTGGTGTTGGTCCCAGGAAAGGGGGCTGAAGCAAATCAGGCAGAGGCTAAATGGGATGGGAGGCGCACAAAGGTGTCCTGTCAGACTGCCCCCAGGGGAAGCCTCTGCTGGCTATAACCACCTCCAGATCTGCTGCTTGTCTGCATTTGGGTAAACTCATAACTTCCTAAACATCTCTTAAACTTTTCCTATACTTCTCTTTAACTTTTCCTAAACTCTACCTAAATTCTTTGTAAACTCCTGCTAAACTCTTCCTAAAATCCTCCTAAACTCTTCCTGAACTTTCTAAACTTGTCTTATACTCTTCCTAAATTCTTCCTGAACTCTTCCTGAATTCCTTTTAAACTCTTCCTCAATTCTTCTGTATACTTCTCTTAAACACTTCTTGAACTCTTCCTAAACTCCTCTTAAACTCTTCCTAATATTACATTCTTCCTTGAATATCACTTTTATTTTGAGCCTGTGTAGTGGGATGAGATGGTGATGGGCGAAGCACAGCTCTCACGAGCCCCATTGTGTACTGCTTGGGACTTGCACACATACACAGGGGCTGGGAGGGAATGTGGGAACTAGACCTGGAAGGAGGGAAAGTTTGGAGGTGATAGTTACGAGGCACAAGAAAGGGCTTTAGACCCTACCGCCTGATTCCTGTTCACATCCAGCATGAGGGCCTGTTATGCTCAGGGGTGGAGCCTTTACATTAGGAGGTGTGGTCTCTTTATGGTTAGGGGCGTGGCCTGTTCAGTGAGATGTGTGGCCTTACCTTGGGTCTTTGTGGAGTGTGGGCTCTCAGTCTGCCCTGGAGCTTCGAGATGGTCGCATACTCACAATCGGCATGGTCATCGGTTGGCCTGGACTATACCCTCCCTTCTTCGTTTGTAGTTTGGGCCTGATTTGGGCCCACGCCACACCAAATCGGAGAGGAGCCCTGCCGCCCTCTCTATACTGCCTCCGGCTCGATTTCCGTGCTGCTGGTCTCCCCTCCTACCAGGCAGGGTAATGAGAGAACCGCCAAGCACTGTTAGCAGTTAAACCCGTTCAGATAAATGGGGAACACATGTCTGCGCTCGTCAGCGGCAGCAGCGGTGGCTCTGGACCGCCGTAGCCGAGCGGGAGAGCTGCGGCCGGTTTTATGTAATCACAGTAATAGCACGTATTTATCTCAGTTTTGGCGAAGGCTGGCTGTACTCGGCTATTCATGCTCCTCGGCAACAGAACTCCGTTTGGCTTTCTCTGTGTTTTCTTCTTAAAGCCACAGCGCCCTGCGGTCCTCCCCTCGACGCGGCCGGCTGGCCCCGCTGATTAATGCAGGCCTTCGCATGGGAAGCGCTTCCCTCTGTTTATGAAGTGCGGTGCACCGCGAGTGCTGTGGTTCAAATCAGGGCACAAATCAAGTGAATATGGCCATTTTTCTACACCCCAACCCAAGGAAAGAGAGAGGGAGGTGGAGAGAGGAAGATGGAAAGAAAAAGAGAGATAGAGAGGCAGAGAGACAGAGAGAGAGGTAAAGGGAGATAGAAAGAGAGACTGGGAGACAGACAAAGAGATAAAGGTACAGAAAGACAGAGAGAGAAGGTGACAGAGGTAGAGAGAGATGTGGAGAGAGAAGATGGGTCACAAAGAGAGGTATAGCGGGAAAGAGAGAGAGAGATGGCACTGAAAATGTCCTGAGTAAAGCAATAAAACAATGGCTTGTAAGTCCCCCCTCCCAGTTAGGCAGTCCTGCATGGGTCCTCTCCGTGAAGTGGAATTGACACCTGGGGTGCCAGGCCCACCTCAGGGAGTGAAGCAGAGACATAGGGCACCCCCACCAGCTGCCTGACTCCTGCCAAGACCAGTTAGCCAGAGGCTGTTGGGCAGGTGCCCCCACCTCAGAACTTTGTCCTTTTGAAAGCCGCAGGGATCCGGCGCGCCGGTGCGCTAGTGGGAAAACGGTGACGGGGACCTGGTTCTGATTTCCAGAACCTGCCTTTTTAAATTCCACAACAGCACGCTTTCCTGCCGACAAGGAACAAAGACACGAATGGCGTATATAATGATGGTAAATGCATGAAAGGAAGTTTGCTGTAAATCTATAGGGGATAAAATATTCACTGGCAAAGTACAATCGACACCACTTAGGGTAGATACATCAGTCTGTATATACAGTATGTATGCGGGGAGAAGACTTTAGTAAAATTCAAACGTATAACAACCATACGTTCTTTGTGCTGCGGGTGGCTGGAATGCAAGACACATCAAAACAGAAACCTAAAATATAATCAACACAAAAAACCTGATATTAGAAAATCAAACAGAAACTTTAAAGCGGGATGACATATAAACACAGATACTACGGGGGGGGGCTGCGGAATATCGAATTTAATTCTGTTCAGAATTAGGTTATCAGAAAGAGAGACGGATTTTATTTTGTTTTAATTTTGCACGGGGGACCTTTTCCGAGAGTGGATCTAAATAAATGACACAGTAAATAAATTAAATCCATGTTCCTTCCCCGTACTGGCTATTAATAGTAAAGAGGACGGCGATGAATTCAGACAGGATTAAAATCTGTTTTTGATGTCGTTCCACTGCATCTTCCGAATGCGATTTCTTGTTGTTTGTTTTAGCGGGAAACTTCAAAACGGCAGCGGATGCGCGGCTTCCAGTTCCGTGTGCACGAGGAAACGATGCCAGGCAGGAACCTCCGAGGGAAGGGTGCTCTCCCACGGCCTGGGGCAAGATTGTAACGGGGGGTGGGAGGAGGAGGTTAGTGGATTTTGAAGGATAGAAATTATCTTAGTGGAAGATAGCATTTGTGGGACTGCTTTTCATGATTAAGCTTTAGTGAATAAACAAGAAAAAAATAAATGTATAGTTCTTATTGATGCCTGGCTTGTTTGGGGGGGGGGTTGTGTGTGAGGTCATGTAGAGGAAATGCTGGACGGACCCTGAATCTGTGCATCATTCCTGGAGGGATGAACCGTAGTGATCCTGGGGCGACCATAACTCTCCCGTGAGCCATGTCCCCCCCTCCACCACACAGACACTCACACTTTTGGCGAGGCAGGGTCTATAAGTTGGGGTCAGTGGATGTCTGCTTCTCCTACAACCCGGCATGCCCTGATAGAAGTGGGAGTGGGGCGGTTTTGGGCGCATGGGGCCGGCAAAGGTGGTGGGAGCGCGTGGCACGTTAGCCCCATTGATGGGCGGGGTGGGGGGGGGCTTGTAAGGGATATTATGTGGAGAAGGCTGAAAGACGGATCAGTGTAGTGGGGGAGAAAGAAAATGTACAAATATCATTAAAAGGCTGCAAGGCCTGATCTGCTTTTCACACAATACAGGAGGTCTGGGCCAGTTGTACCTCTTCAATGAGTGTTTGGGGTAAAGCTTGACCCCTCTCTAGCCAAACCCCCTGCTATAATTCTCCCTCTTTTATTTGCCCATCCCCCCCACCCCTGCTCCCCCTTTCTCTGTGCCATTTATCGGCGAATCAGTAAAAACGCGGCATACAGTTCATTTCGGCACTGTAATTGTTGGTGGTGCATTCTGGGAGAGCCGGCTGGGGGCGCGTAACATGAGGAAATGTTTTAGAGCCTAATCACCATAAGAAAGAGCTCTTTCAGAATGTGTGTGATTCTGATGTCAGCTCTAAAACCAGATAATGATTCTGTAATAATGCCACATTGTCCGGTCTTTAGGCTCTGGGACCGAATGGGCCTGGGAGGTGGAACGGCAAGGGGGGAGCGGGGGGCTAATGGAAGGCTGCATTTAACTGTTTAGCTACACAAACTCGGGTCCTGCACCCCAGGGTTCTGGCTGCCCAATGCTGACGTTTCTCGTCTGCTGAGTGGCTCGGTTTGTCGAGGACGCCGAGGTTGATTGGGATCGTGATGAATCTAAGAAGTGGGACTTGGGGGATTTGTCGGGGATGGCCCACGCGATGAAGGCCAGGCCCCGCTTGCCATCCTTGCCGATCGTCGCGGGCCGAATAATTACGATTATAATTAACTGCATCAAGCAGCCACAGCCTGCCGCCCAGCTCACGCGGCCGCATTGGACTGTGTGTGAGCCCGTCACCAGCCCCCCGAACGCTCCAGCTCTCGGCACGCCACCGTCCTCTGTTTGTTTATCACGTGTTTACGCTCACGCCCACGTCTATTTGGTTATTTTTGTGGTGTGCAGGTGGTGTGGGAGCATGTGTGTGAGGCTGTGCATGCGTGTGCCTGTGTGCGTGTGTGTGAACAGCGGGCAGGGGGGGAGGGGGGGGCAGTCTGTGCCTGTGCCCCGTGCAGACAGCTGTGAAGCGAGGTACAGCGAACCCCCTTCCATATGTTCGGGGAGCACCAGGCGTTACCAGAGCGGCAGACGTCTGCCCCCCGCTAACGGTGACTGGGGCGGAGGGGGATTCGCTGCTCCAGGCCCATGCAGGCGAGCTTGGGAGTCGGGGAAGAGCCCGGCACGGAACTGGGGCTCAGGGGTGGGGGGAGGGGCAGAGGGGCAGTCACGCACACTCAGAGCTCCATTGCCGGGCGGGTGTGACTCTGCGTAAGAGCCATGATTCTGTATTTCTAAGATAAAGATCCCTAGAAAATGTGCCGGATCCCTCTCAGGCAGATGCGTGGGAACGCGCCCCCCGGTCCCCACGTTCAGCCGCTAGTGTTCCGCCGTTTTTTTGTCCTCCCTAAATGAAAGATCAGACACCATCATCGCCGTCTGAGTGCTTGAGACGGGAATGGGATGGGGAGGGGGGGGAGGTTCGACAGAG
>JAAGVU020000032.1:22691388-22705406 GCA_011763525.2 Mormyrus iriodes
TGCAGAGAAGATGGCCCCGGGTGCTTTGGACGCTTTAGGGTAAAAGAGGAGAACGGGGGAAATATGCCCCCCCCCTTCCTGGCACAGTGTCAGGGCTCCATAGTATATTTGAGAAACATTTTTATTTAATATTATTCATTTTAATATATCCTATCACATCGATGACGATGAGAGACCATCGCGTTTTGATCTGGCTGTCGAACCGTCTCAGAGGACGAAGACAAAAAAACAGCAACCCACCCCCACCCCCTCATCGGTGTTGGTCCAACTGCCAGTGCAGGGCGCTGCCAGGACTGGAGCGACAGCCCAGTGCTTTGGCTGGCAGCGCCCGAGATCCTCCGCAGAAGCAGGGGGCAGTGCGGCTTGGCCGGGCTGTGGGTGCCTCCCCGGGCCCAGCCGTGCCCCCTTCGCTTCACGCTCCCTTCTCTGCTGCCCCTCAAACGATTTTTTAAATCATTTAAAAATTCCTTCTATATACACAAAATACCATCCGTTTCCTCATGAATATAAAAATACTGCACAAATAAAGTTGCCAGAAATTACCCTCAAAGTAGAAAAAAATCTACTTATAGATAGTGTCCAGATTATTTATAAATGTTATCGTGTCATACGTGGCATTTATATATATTGTTCATACAGCTAAATATAATGAATAGAAGTACTATTGAAATTATCAAAATTAACAGAAATTATATGAAAAATATAATTATAAAACTTATAGTATATCACTTGAAATAAATATAAATTGCAGCAGTTCCATAAAGCCACTATTTATTTGTGGAAAATATATTTTAACTGGTGCTATTTCTAAATTTAAACATTCCAGTAATAACGCATGAAAAATAAGTGCTTATGGTAAAACGATTTGTTTTTCAAAACAAGTAAACAATAAATGTACAGTGCATAAATGCATAGCAATATATGACTGTGAAATAAATTTGCGTATTATATATTTTTACCAGCTTTCTTTTTTGCGCATACGTAAGTGTGTATTACATCAAAATCCATAGCTTATCAGAAACCCCGGTATGGGCGTTTACGAGAGGGCCTCCTTCGGGTCCTGTGGTTTCTTTCGACACGATCCGCGGCCCTGGCACGGTCATCAGGATGCTCCCTTCCGTCGCCTGGCTGCCAATGCCGGCGGAATGCTCTGGAGAAGGAGCCTCCCCTCCCTCTCTCCCTCCCTGGCTTGGACGAGGTGGCGGTGGCCGGCGGTCCGGCGGCGGGGTCGAATAGGGGGGTTCCCCGTGTGATGCTGTGCCAGCCGGTAGCGTCCGAAGTGGCGGTGGTGGTGGCGGAGCAGCGCAGCTCGTGGCGTACGATTTGGGCTTGGCAGCCTCCTGGCGGGCTGGGGTCGGCTCCAGACTGGGGCAACGGCCAGAGGCTGCGAGTGAGGCGGGGCAGGAGAGCATGGCCTCTGCCAAAGTGAATCACCCAAACCCCCCCCGCCCCCAGTGACGTGCTGCCAAGACCATCGACACTTTCTGTTTTCATTCTCTGAGGGGGGATGGAGGAGATGGAGGGAAGGCCGAGCGGAGTTACAGGGTCGCGTCCGGGGCTTGTGTGCTCCCCTCGCAGGGGAGACAGGAATAGAGGGCACCTGTTTCTTTTATTGCAGCTGATGTATTTAGTCGTTTGCCCCTAGAGGCTTGTTTATGCGGACAGCCGCGAGTTTGTTTAAAGGAGCGAGTGGTTTTGGGGCGGGCTGGCACTCGAATGGATGTACCGCTCCGTCAGGCCTGGATATTCAGGACCGGTCGGGTTCCGCTCCAGAGCTCGTCAGCAGGTCGTCACAGGGTCTTCCCAGGGTCATCATGCCCCCAGGCTGAGACCTCAAATCCATGTCACCACGCCACCTGGTGGACCAGCATGCTGTCCTTTCAGTCGCCCCTGACAGCCTTTAAAAGAGGTGTTTATTTTATACTCTGGGATGCTATTTTTTTTGCATTGTTTAATAATTCCTCTGGTTTTGTTTAAGTCAGCCAAGGAGGCTGTGAGAGATGCTCAGTAGATACCAAGCCTGGGCTCAGGTGTTTATAGGTGTGCGACAGTGGGTATTACGGGATGTGTATTTCACTGGCAGCCCCCACCACTCCGAGGTGAGGTCCAGCTACATTTCTTGACCACTGAATGCCATTGCTATGGGGGGTTGGGGGTGAGAGGTGTTAGACAAACACAGGAAGTGTGGTGCTAGGGGGCCAGGACGCGCCGGTTCAGTAAGAGAGAGAGCCCTCATCGCCGTGCGATGCCCTGTCTGATTCCCACCCCGCCTCCAGTGCTATGCCGGTATGGACGCGTTTCACTCTGTGGCCGTTTAAGTTTTGGGCATGAACGTGATTTCAAGGGTATAGTGGTGAAAAAAATAACAAATTGACTGCAAGGTTCCTTTTTACCATAGTAACCCCCTCCCCATCTCTACCCAGTCTCTCACACACAACTGACGCCCCCTCCCCCTCTATATGTCTCCCTACAGAGGTCTGGGGGGGGACAGAACACATTAGATCCCTGACAGCTTCAAGTTCTCTCTCACAGCCCAGCTATTTAGAGGAAGGGAGAGGGCCAGACAGTGAGTGGGTTAGAGCGTGGGGGGGGGGAGAGGGAGAGAAGGAGAGAAAGATGGAGGGAGGGAAAGAGAGGGAGAGAAGGAGAGAGAGATGGAGGTAGAGAGAGAGTGAAGGAGGGAGGGACAGAGAGAGAAAGGGAGAGAGATGGAGGGAGGGAGGAAGGGAGAGAGAGGGAGAGAGAAAGAAAGGTAGAGACAGAGAGAGAGATAGAGAGACGGGGAAGAAGCAGAGGTGGGGGAGAGAGAGGGAGAGAGAAAGAGAGGTAGAGACAGAGAGAGAGGGAGAGACAGAAAGAGAGAAGGAGAGAGAGAGGGAGAGCTGGAATGCAAGGGAGTGACGGACAGAGAGAAGGAGAGAGAGAGGGAGAGCCGGTGAGTGAGGGAGAGACAGAAAGAGAGAGAGGGAGAGAGAAAGAGAGAGGGAGAGCCGGTGAGTGAGGGAGAGACAGAAAGAGAGAGAGGGAGAGAGAAAGAGAGAGAGAGGGAGAACCGGTGAGTGAGGGATAGGGAGCTGCGAGCAGAAGGAATAAACTGAAAGCAGCCACAGGCTGTATGTTTCCCCGGCCCCGGGGGATGCTGGGGCCTCGCTGGGAAAAGGCCAAGATCTTTTCCCCTCCCCTGTTCCTTCCACACCCCCCTCGCTCTTTCCTGGAAATTGCATTCCGTATCAGGGGAGTCTGCCTTTTGGAGGGGGCGCATTAAAAGGGAAACCGAGGGAGCCGCTGCTTTTCCCACGTTCCCCGGCAGAGGCAGCGCCGCGCTTCCCACCTCCACCCCGAACGGACGCCCCCGCCTGGCCGGAAGCCCCTCGCAGATCGGCATTCCAGAGCCTCTTGGGATACTTTCACGGAAACTCGAGTTGAACTTTAATGACCCGGTTACTAAAAGCACAGTGCATGTGCTCCTTATCAGTACAGTGCCCTCAATTGAACCCTAACCCCGTCAACCTGTGGCGGAACCGCTCAGGTGCCCGTCCCCACAGGCCGGGCTCTCTGGGTGGCCAGAGGCCCATGTAGAACACACACCTGCCCTCTGTCTCTGTGACCTGGGAGGGGGGGCTGGCAGCACTTTAAAAAGACTAATATGAAAGTGCTGGGGGCAGAATCGGGTCATCTTTTACAGCACCAAATGAGTAACTCGCTATGGACCACTTGGGTTTTGGGTCAGTTCACGTACTCCTGTGCGCCGCCAGCCTGCAGGTGTGGGAGGATTCAGGGGGGGGGGTGCTCATACAAAGAACATACACCTGCTGCTGTTTTTGGGGTTATGCCTGTGTGGCCCCCTCCAGGTGGACAGGTTGCCCCATGTCCCCCCGCTGCGCCCTTCACGCCAGGCCGCTTAAATAGCTGCGGCAGTTTATCTGTTTGTTTAGTCGGTTTTTGGTTCAAGGCCATGATGGAGCCCCCCCAGTCGCACGCCCTCCCCTTCCAGCCACGTACTTTACTCTTTATCTCCCAGGCTGCTCCGCACGTCTGTTTGAAACGTAGACGGGACCTGTAAACATCAGCTGTAAATCCATCCTTTTTTGTCCCTCCTCCTGATCCGTAGAAAAAACAAGAACATTAATGTAAGCAGACGTACGTTCTGTGGAGAAGAAAAACAGCCCCCCCCCGTCTGTTGCTGGAGGTCCTATGGATGAGAAGCAGAGCTGTCCTGTCCAAACATGCGGCGCGGTGTGGGGGGAGGGGTCGCGGTCACTCGGATACGCCGACCCCGCTGCACTCAGGGCCCTGTCCACCCACCTATGTTTATGGCCTTTTTTTTGGCCCTTTCGGAGATGCCCCCCCCCCATCAAGTCCCCTTTCTGGAGGGGTCTGTAAGAGGTGGGTTCACGGTTGCGGCCTGTGAACCAGCAGTCTGGCTTTGATTCCCACTTTCTTTCTCAGAAGACGATACTTCTAGAAACAACAAGGGGATCCGTCCGGCTTCACCTTCCATTGAGGGCCCAGAAAGGCCCGTTTGTGTAGCTAAATGAAGTTTCTGCCTCCCTTTTATAGCGCCGTGTGTTCCCGGGCCGCTGCGTAAAAGCCCCTTTGAGCGCCCGGTTTCGGCACACAATTGGATTACAGCGGCGCACTTGGTGAGAAGGCGCTGGCCCAGACGGAGACCTGCGCTACCCCCCACCCCTCGCATGCATAATGAAGCGGCCTGGGGGGGTGGCGGCCCGCAGAATGCAACCCTGGAAACCAGGCACGCTGGGGGGCCCTCGCCAACCTTTCCAGAAATAAAATGCACATACAGTGTTTAGAAGGTGCTCGTTACTGTTAATTTAGGTGTTATTTAATCGCCCGGATCGACCGGTAGAAAAAGAAAAGTTTATGGACATTCCCGGTGGTTTCTGACCACTGGATGGCCTCCTCTGTCCGTTTGGAGCATTCCAGCTCATCACAGGTCGATATGGTACTTTTGTTCATTTCTGTGCCTCCGTCCGGCTCATTGTCTCTTGGCGGCCTGTTCAGGTGGCGTAGACGTGGGCACGGAACTGGCAGATGGGTTCCCTAAAACGTGCGCACCCTAAACCGTCCTTATATCCAGCGTCTTCTGGCCATATTAATGAATAACAAACCGTGAGGCATGAATTGCGTCTGGAGATGGACAAGCCGGTTGATTGGGCTGCAGTTGATGTGGCTTGTTTCTCGCCAGAAGTGTTCCACAGCAGTGGGTCTGGGAGGGATGCGCCGCGTCCCACAGAAAGGCCCGACTGTCGCGGATGCGTCCGGGAGGTTAGGGGTCCTCCGAGCGGCCTTGTTTGTGCGGGATGTTTTGTTTTATTGCCCGTAGTTGTTGTTGATTTCCGAAGCGGGTTTTTCTGTGCACGAAGGGCCCTCGACGGGGGGTAAATGCAGGTGTGACACACAGAGTCTGGATCTCACGCCTCATTTGCATGTTTAATTAGTGAGGGGGACTCGGGTGAGAGCACTTCGTTGAGGGGGCACCGGCAGACTGTGTGAAAATACCTCCCCGCCTGCACCCAGCACCCAGTACCCACCCCCACCAAAAACAACCCCCCGCTCTCACATATCTCTCTGCTGTTGCTGGGGGACGCGCTTTTTTGTTCCCCGGAGTGCAGATTGCCTTTGTTTTAAGCTGTTAATGTGAGTGCAACCCTGAACAGAATGCAAACAACTCTTTAAATTGTTTAGTTTGTCTGCTCAGGGAGGGGCGCCCGGCCTTTTCTGTCCCACGACTTATGTCACGTGTTGTTTTGTTCGCATTCGGACGCCTCGTCATTAAGATTTTCCCGTCACGTCTGCTTCCCGTCCTGAGCCACCCCTCCCCACACACCAACTAAGTAATAGATCGTCCCGTTTTGTTTCCTCCCCCGGGAAGAAAAGGGCTGGTTGGCCGGAGTTGAATATTAAACTGCTAAAGATTCAGCATGGAGTCTTCTGGAGGTTTTAAGCTCGCCTTCTCGACCGGCAAGAACTCACAGCAGCTGAGAGAGTGATTTGTCGAAGGCAGTCACATAACCGCAGTTCCTAAAGTCCCCCTTTGTGTCTGTCCCGGTTCAGGCTTGGTCTGTGCAGCAGGCGAGGTCCTGCCGAATTTGTCTGGATGTGAGTAATGTTTATCCCGGTCCAGCAAATGTGAGATTGATACCTGCGCAGTGTCTAAATCATCCAGGGGGTTTGCTACCCAGGGGGCACCTCCGTGCAGCGGGGTGCACTGGTACGATGTGCCACTGTTTGTTGTTTCACGGTGAAAGGTACAGCTTAACAGCTCCCATGAGAGACCTGGGCTGGCCTGCTTTACGGGCTTTATTTCATTTGTCAGATGCGGGGTGGTCAGGGTTTTTGTAAGTTCAGAAAGATTTCAGGCCCAAAGCACAGTGCCAGGCGATGCACTAACAACTCACAGACCTGACGGAGCCACACGCCCTCACATTTACATGTGTAGCCAGAGACGGGGTCACCATCGCCCAGACCCACGCGATCCTGGTGGATTTGATCCGGAAAGTATGGTTATTATCAATAATCTTTTTTTTCAGATGACTCAGGAGAAGGGTGTGGGAGAATTCTGTGATATTATTAACCTGACATACATTTATGAATGTACACATTTACATATCAGGCAGCATTATCCAAAGCAGCGCTGAATAATATTACCCAGGCAGTTTATGTAAAGCACCTTATCGGGAGAACAATGTTCGGGGTCCTTCAGGGTTGGGCTAGGGCAGGAAGCTGGTTAACATTTACAGTAGATGGTTAAAGGGTGAAATAATTCAGACGGGTGGGTGGAGGGAGGGTTCAGGAGAGGTCCTAGTGTTCTCCTCCAGACTCATCTCCGCCCCCCCAGCCACATGGCCTGAGACTGGCAGTCTGCCGTCAGGCCGGCACGGAGACCCCTGTCATCGATCTCCGGAGCAGAGCACCCTCTTAGATGGAGACATGGGTGTAGGGTTTCCCCCGAAATGCCGGCCACACTGCCGAGGCCGTCGATGCGGGACGAAACACCGCAACTTATCACTGAACTCATGGCGTCCCACCAAGGGAAACTGCACTGGCATTCAGTCTTTTTTCTTTATTAAAATATGAGTCTGTAATGTGATGTAATGCAGATATCTTGCATCTGGCTGTATCTGTGTGTCTCTCTCTCTGTCTGTCTTTCTGTCTGTCTGTGTGTCTGTCTGTGTCTCTGTCTGACTGTGTATTTGTGTGTCTGTCTCTTTGCCTGTAACCAAACCCAACATATCTTTTTCTTCTGTCTGCAGAATCGGGCCAGACCGAAAGTCCGAACCAGGCAAGCGAGGCTGACATCAAGGACCAGCCGGAAAACGGTGAGCTGCCGCCATCGCACCCCCACTGCCCCCCCCGCTCAGCAGCCAGCAATGGAGCAGGTGTGTTAATTCTGCCGCCAACATGTCTCGGATTTCATAGGAAGAATCTGATCTGAACCGAGAGGAAACCTTACCTAGCCCAATCCAGTGCTGATACGTGCTAGAAAAAACACACTTCTCCACACATTTAACGCAGACTGCTGGAAGGCAGCACTGGGGGACCATTAAATGTCTGGGTCAAAGGTCAAGCAGAGTGGGATGTTGGCGAGTGGAGATTTGGCCGAAGTCGGCTTTTTAGCGGCATCGTGTCTGGGGCACAGTATAGACTGCTCATCATGGCTTTTTGCTTCTAAACCCTGAGCCTTACAGGTTTTGTCCCCTGATGTTTTGGGGGCCCTCAAGCCAAACCCCCTACCATATCTCAGAAGCCAGGCGAGCTGTGTCACACCCCGGCACGTGGACTGAGGAGCTGCCTGGCAGCGCTTCTTCTTAGGAGGATTATGAGTCAGAAGTCATACAGGTGGTCCGATATATCAGGAGTGCCCGATCTTATCCAGAAAGGGCGGTTGGGTATGTGGGTTTATGCTGCAGCTCCCTAATTAGATTACTAATTAGAGGACTGATTGGCTAAAGAGTCCTCACACCTGGGTTTGAACAGCTGACCTAAAAGTTATACCAAAAACCTGCACACACCGGCCCTTTGCGGATAAGATTGACCACTCCTGCAATATATCCATGCAGTCTGGCTTTATTCGCAGATCAGCGAGACGCAGAGCACGGCCAAGGCTGCCAAGGCCACTTGAGGCATCCATCATGCCGCACAGCAGCCATTTCCGGTCGAACGCATGAAAATACTTGCTTCCAGAAGCGAGAAACAATCTCTCCCTGTCCTCAGCACCACATGCCCCATTAAACTGACCCATAATGTCGAGGCAGGATTCAGGGGCGATTGTAGGATTTTTTTTTTTAGGTGGGGGGCATAAGGGGGACCGTGATTCATACAGAGGGGCCAGCCTTATCATTAGCCATCATAGCATCTTATGTTTTGAATCGGTGATTGACAGGGGAGGTGGCGCTCCAGGGACCAATCAGCTTTCAGTTGGGGGCGTGCCCCTGTGGATCTGCCCCTGCGTTGCGTATGTATGCCCATGGTGGACTTGCTTGTTTATTGCAGATCTTTTAACGTGGCACTCATTGCAGTTTAGGTGGACACGCTTGCTGCGGTGGCCGCCATCTTCCATCGACAGTGGTGGGACCGAAGAGGGGGGGCTCAGCTGCTGTCAGATGCAGCTGATGTCAGCTTAGTGTCGGCACGGGGGTGAGCTGAAGGTCACCCCCTGTGTGGGTACACTCTGGCGTACAATAATGCTCTTCCCGCTCCCTGTATTTATTTTACAATGTTCTCCGGCATGCCAGCCACCATACCCCTAAAGATCTAGGGGGTAGCGCCCCCTCCAGGCTGGCATCTATTATGTCCATTTCTAAAGGCTGTGTTCAGGGGGTCTTGGCTGGCACCACAGGCACCAGATTGAGTTGCCACATTAGACACACCTGGAACCCCCCTTCTTTAGCAGAGGACATGGGGGACACTTTTAAGCTGTCTACACTGCTCCTCCTTCACCTCAGTATGTGAAAGACGACCACATCTTGATTGAGAGCTGGGGCGGGGGGCGTTTTGGGGGCTTTGCTGTGCCGTTTGCGTTAGAGAAGAAAGGCATGCTGGGTACACAGCAGACTAATAAAGAAAGTTAAACAGACCCTAAAGCCGATCGGGTGGGGGGGCCTCCGGGATCTGGGAAGCCGCAGAGCCCACCAGACGCATCCTGCACGACCTGTGTTTGACCCCCCCTGCCGGTCGCAGCCCCCCACCTCCCCCAAGCTAGGCTTTCTCCCTTTTGTCTTGCCGCCCCCACCCCGGGCGTCCCCTCTCCCCGCTTTTCCTCCCTCCTTTTCCTTTCCGCGCAGGAAGGTACGAGCCGGGCGGTGGGGGCGCATTTCCCTTCTACACCCTGAGCTCTCCGGCCGGCGCTACGTGCGACTGAACAGGTCCGCCCTCGCAGAGCCACCCTAAGCCCACAGGCTGGGCTTCTCAGTGCTGTCATAAGACGCAGCGGCACTAAGATGACTTTTAAGCTGCCTCTCTCCTCTCCTCCTCCTCCTCCACGTGCTGGGCGTCACTTCGGTGTGTTTCTGCATCATGCCGGGTCACTGTGAACCCCATGCCGCAGGAGGCTATGCACACAGCTGGGAGCAATTATCTGCGAAGGAACACGCCCCCCCCCCCAACCAGCGCTTGCTGTGTGCGGGTCCTCACTCCGCTGTCTCCTACTCCCCCCCCACCCCGTGCTCTCAAAGTCAGGGGCGCCGGTGCGGGTCTGTTCTCGGGTCGATGCCGTTTTCAGCTCACGTCAGCAGTTTCGACATCAGTGAGCCGTAGATTCGTCCCCCACCCCGCCTCATGCTTTTCATTTATTATTTTGCCAGCCCACATGCTACACGTCCCTCTGCCACGGCCCCATCACGGCTAAACTCATCTCTGCTGCCGGGTATTTACGATGTCCTCACCGCCCAGCGGCAGAGGCGGAGTCTCGCTGCCCCCCCTTGCCAGCGACCGCCCTCCAGGCCCAGCTGCATCCACTCCGACTGCCTGCGTGATTATTTATTATTAATCTGTGTCTCTGCTAGCCTGCCCTCCGCAGGGAAACCACAGGAAAGCTGAGAATTATATGAGGAGAGCCCTGAGCGGCTGTGGCCCGCGTATTAAAAGCCTCCTCATGGACACCGTCTCCGGCACATATAGGCTGCCAATCTGCCCAAACATTTTTCCTGGTTTCGGCATGAGCGTTTTCCCACCTTGTGGTAAGGACGGGCTGGCCTGTTTGGTGAGGGGAGAGGGCGGTCTTGGGATTATGTGCTCGGGGGTTGACTGTTTCCCCTGACGTGACGGCGTAAATTGTCAGGAATGAAATGGCAGATTTATGTGTATGAGACCAGATTTTTGGGCATCAGGGATCAGAAATTGAAACATCCCGACCCCCACAAAGAGAGCGCTCACAGGTGAAGGCGCAAGATCGGATGTGAGCAGAGGCAAGATGTTCCCAGAGCTGCAGCCTGCCAGTCAAACTGACCCGAACCGTGAGCACACCACGGTTTCCCGAGCTGGACCTGGTTGAAGTGCTTTTGGGTCAATAGACTCAGTAATTAAGGCCCATCTGTAAACTCTGCCCATTCGTCTGACCTCCTAACCCAGCTCCCTGCCCCCTCTCCTGCTTGCTCCACCCCCCCCCAACTCTACAGTTACCTGCTCTGTCTTGGCAGGAATAGATCCAAGGCTGAGTTCTTGTACCGTTAAAAGTCCAACAGTAAACATGGAGGTGATGTAGTGGAGCTGAGTGGCATATGTAATAAACTAACCTGACAGTGGATATCCCAGTGAACGAGGTGGCAGGGCAGCTAGGCCAGACCCCCCCCCCCCACATTTCCACCCAGTGGGACACGGCACTCTGTGTGAACTACGCTGGTCGGCTCTTTCACCGAGGGGCGGCTCAGCTTGTTGCCGTGGGCCTGCGGACAGATCACTGACCTTCATCTGTCACCCCAGGGGGGTCAGCTGGACCTGCCAAGGTGCAGGGTGAGGAGCTGTTGTGAGGAGTATGTCACTACTGGGGGGCATGACACATAAACTGGGAAAGGGACAGTGTGTCAGTGCAGTGTGCATTGAACAGTGTATTAGTACAGTGTGTATGGGACAATGTGTCAGTACAATGTGTCAATACCGGACAGTGTGTCAGTACAGTGAGCATTGGACAGTGTGCCAGTACTGAGCAGTGTTAGCCCAGTGAACAGGACAATGTGTTAGTACAGTGTCCATAGGACAGTGTCAGTACAGTGTGTCAGTACAGTGTGCCAGTACTGGACAGTGTATCAGTACAGTGTGCATTGGACAGTGTGTCAGTATTTAACAGTGTCAGTACATTGCCTACTGTGGCCCTTTCAAATCTGGCCTCCTAATCATCCCCTATATATCATAAATTGGTGGATTCTCTCCTGCCCCTTCACCACCTTAGCTGCTGTGTGGTGAGCGTTCTGGCACAAAATGGCTGCCGTCACATCATCCAGGTGGGGGCTACACAGCGGTGGTGGTTGAAGTGGCTACCCATTGGCTCTGTAAAGCGCTTTGGGTTTCTAGAAAAGCGCTATATAAATGTAACGTTCATTCATTCATTCACTGTGCCAGTACTGAGCAGTGTTAGCCTAGTGTGCATAGGACAATGTGTCAGTACAGTATGTATGAGACAGTGTGTCAGTACTGGGCATTGTGTTATTACAGTGTGTACAGGACAGTGTGTCAGTACTGGGCAATGTGTTAGTACAGTGTCCATAGGACAGTGTCAGTATAGTGTGTCAGTACAGTGTGCCAGTACTGGGCAGTGTATCAGTACAGTGTCCATAGGACAGTGTGTCAGTACAGTATGTACAGGACAGTGTTTCTGAACAGTGTTGGTACTTAACAGTGTATTATTACAATGTGTCAGTACTAAGCAGTGTGTCAGTACAGTGTGCATAGCACAGTGTGTCAGTACAATGTGTACAGAACAGTGTGTCAATACTGAGCATTGTGTCAATGCAATGTGTAGGGGACAGGGCCCTTGCTGTATGTTAGTCTTCCTTGCATTATTTAACACCCTATCCTGCTCCATGTCCATCCTCTTTCCTGTCTTTTCAGTAGTTGCCCTGTCACTAACGACGGCCCTTTTCTGTCTGTATCTCAGGGCATCTGGGATTCCAGGACAGTTTTGTCACACCGGGTGTCTTCAGCGTCACGGAGCTAGTGCGAGTCTCACAGAGTAAGTCTCCTTCCCTTCCTCTGGCTTTAACGGACCAGCCGTATTTTTTGTGCTTTTTACATTATTAGTAAGTAAGTTTGGGTAATGTTTCCACCTGATTCCCACTCAGCTAGCATTCTGTTTGGCTCATGTGTAGTGGGGGGGGGTGCCTCTCACGGCCCTGAGATACATCAGCTAGTTAACTAACGGGTTTTCACACACACACCAGGTTACATGCACAGCCTAATCTTATCCCTCCTCTGAATGTCATCATTGTCCCCGTAATGGTAATCCATGTCCCACTGAACATCATGGACACTTAAGACCAGAGAAAGGAGATTATTGAAGGTGGGGGAAGGGCTGAGGGAGGGGTGGACAGGAACGGGAGGGACCCAGGTGGAGAGGGGGAGTGCGGGGGGGCGACCTTTAAAATCTGCCGACGTCCATGGCGGAGAGTGACAGAGCGGCCAATCCATACGGGGCTGTCGATAACCTCTAACAATAGCACGGCCAAACTGCCCATCAGCACTCGCGGGGGCATCCCGATCAAAGGCACATCGATCACACGGGGTGCGGGGCTCCTCAGCACCCCGCTCTAGGTCTGGGGGTGACTGGAGGGGGGCACGTTCTCAGTTGTGCTTTGGGGTGAGCCTCCGAGTCCAACCAGCCAGCTAACACCAGAGAGAGGTGTGCAGGGAGCGGTCTGTCGCCGGTGTCATGGGGTAGGGGGGTGGGGGTTAAAGCTCCAGGAACGTGGCTCCTGGGGCAGGGGAGGGGGAGCATTAGTCCGATTAGCCCAGCTAGCCTGGCCCTGCATCAGAAGTCCTGGCATATGATTGTAACAAGATTAAGGAATATGCATAATTGATCCAGCTCTGGGAAAGGATCCGCTTTTATCCTAACATCTGTGACACGAGGGAGTAAGGCCGAAACTGGGTGGCATGTGCTGCCCCCTCCCCCCACCCCAGCCCACCCTTTCTTTCCCCTCCTTAGCCCCCCTCCTCACCATAGCTGGGTGACTTCTGACTGGGGTGGGGCACTACCAATATTGGACTGGTGGAGTTGGTGGGGGGGGGTCAGGTCTTTTTTTTGTTTTTGAATTATCGTTTCAGCACAGGGTCTCCTCCCTCCCATGGTGGGGCCTATCCCCTCCATCCCAATCTCATGAGGTGTGGCCACACACTAAGCGTAGTGGTGCTGGGTAACAGTTGGGTAGCCAGAAACATTCCCTCTATGTGCACACACGTGATGGCAATGTGAGGGCGGAAGCCAGGTGATGTGAGGACGGTGGCATGAGGGTGGTGTGAGGGCAGTGTGAAGGCAGGAGGCATGAGGGTGGTGTGAGGGCAGTGTGAAGGCAGAGTGAGGGCGGTGTGAGGGCAGGAGGCATGAGGGTGGTGTGAGAGCAGTGTGAAGGCGGAGTGTCGGCAGAGTGACGGCAGTGTGAGGGCAGTGTGAAGGCGGAGTGGGGGCAGTGTGAAGGCAGGAGGCATGAGGGCGGAGTGAGGGCAGTGTGAAGGCAGGTGGCATGAGGGTGGTGTGAGGGCAGGGTGAAGGCGGAGTGAGGTCAGTGTGAGGGCAGGCAGTATGAGCGTGGTGTGAGAATAGCGTAAGGGTGGTGTAAGGGTAGCATGGGGGCGGTGTGAGGATAGCATGAGGGTGGGAGGCATAAGGGCAGTGTGAAGGGAGGAGGCATGAGGGCCGTGTGTGGATAGGGTGAGGGTGATGTGAGGGCAGTGTGACGGTGGTGTGAGGGCAGTGTGAGGATAGCGTGAGGGTGGTGTGAAGGTGGGTGGCATGAGGGCAGTGTAACAGCAGAGTGAGGGCAGTGTGAAGGCGGCATGAGGGCTGT
>JAAGVU020000032.1:22712834-22769184 GCA_011763525.2 Mormyrus iriodes
CCAGCCCACTGACAGCACCATGGCCAGTAAGTGCCAGCCCACTGACAGCACCATGGCCAGTAAGTGCCAGCCCACTGACAGCGCCATGGCCAGTAAGTGCCAGCCCACTTACAACACCATGGCCAGTAAGTACCAGCCCACTGACAGCGCCATACCCAGTAAGTGCCAGCCCACTGACAGCACCATGGCCAGTAAGTGCCAGCCCACTGACAACACCATGGCCAGTAAGTGCCAGCCCTCTTACAACACCATGGCTAGTAAGTACCAGCCCACTGACAGCGCCATGCCGAGTAAGTGCCAGCCCACTGACAACGCCATGCCCAGTAAGTGCCAGCCCACTGACAGCGTCATGCCCAGTAAGTGCCAGCCCACTGACAGCGCCATGGCCAGTAAGTGCCAGCCCACTGACAACGCCATGGCCAGTAAGTACCAGCCCACTGACAGCACCATGGCCAGTAAGTGCCAGCCCTCTTACAACACCATGGCCAGTAAGTACCAGCCCACTGACAGCGCTATGACCAATAAGTGCCAGCCTACTGACAGCGCCATGGCCAGTAAGTGCCAGCCCACTGACAGCACCATGGCCAGTAAGTACCAGCCCACTGACAGCGCCATGGCCAGTAAGTACCAGCCCACTGACAGCGCCATGGCCAGCATGTACAGATCTACTGACATTTCCCAGGCCAGTTATTCTCCATCAATTTTAACTGCCAAACCTTTAAAGTAGTGCAACTGGCTACTTTCTATACAAGTCCAGTTCTTTAACTACTGCGCCACCTACTGCTCAGTTTTTTTGTCAGTTGCTCATGTCTCATCTGCTAGTCTGCTCTCCAGGCTGCTCATTCACACCAGTCATATGAAAATGCATATTGTTTATCATACATTTCCCCTGATTGCAGATTTCCCGTACAACAAGTCTGCCTCGTTGCCGGGTTATGGCAGAAATGGGATCTACAAGGTAAACCCCGGGGGTGGCCTGTTGCTGAGCGTGACTGCCACGCTGGGTTTGGGCATCATGTACGGAGGAAAGCAGTGATTGAGGAATGACTCTGTGTCTTTAAGGGTCTCAGGGATTGCTTTGGTCTAACTGGAGGCAGGTGGGGGGCATAAAAATGGCATCAGTACTGCTGAGGGGGTTTTATAGGCTACTGAGCAGCGGGAACTCCACGGACTTGCAGAGCATGTGTGCCAAGCATGCCAGCATGCCAGGGAGCCGCCTCCGCCAACCTCCACGCAGTGCCCTCATTAACTAACTGCAGGGCCGAGAACCGAGCATAATGGCGAAGGCTGACTCTGGACATCTGTACATCATACATCATTTGTGAATCGGGTAGTTTAAGAGTCAAAATCCTACAGTCCCTTTTGGACAATGAAAAGATGTCATAATCATTGTAATTGCTCCTTTCAAAGCTCCCCAAGGCTTTAGGTTTCCAGATGAATTCAGATTTACGAAATAAAAATAAAAAATAAATTTTTATAAACTAATGTAATGTTTTATTTGATATTGCTCCATTTCACGGCTTTTTATTTTTTTAATTGCTTGTTAGTATCATATTCTTCTGCGTGCCTGCTGCTTAGAAGCCTGAGTGGTTGCACTAGCCTGTCAGTAGGTGTCGCTGTATCTCAGTTATCTACAGGTGAACCTCTTACAGAGGAATATGGGCATCATAAATCTAATCATTCACTGTTCCCTGGACATCAGCTGCAAGTGAACGCCCTGGAATGTTTACACTTCTGTTTACTCACTGAGCAAATGCTTTTCTGCAAAGTGATGTACATTAGTGAGGATCGGAAAGCAGGGTCAGCCTCCGTGGGATTTGAACTCTTCAGCATCCAGACTCGAGCATAGATCCTTATCTGACTAAGCAACACCCCTTTTAACCTTTAAAAATGTGACGCCTATTTTTAATTGGCTCAGATGAAGGTGCAGTCTTTGGTCCCTAGTCTTCTACGTGACGGTCTGTTTAATTGTGGACACCATCAGGCAGCATAATTCAGGGGGTGAGGAAGGAAAGCAGGGAGGGGAGACTTATGAATGAACCGCAGCCTCTCTCAGCTGTCCGTGTCCCTCTCCTCCAGGCTACTGACCTCGTCGAGGACAGCCCAGACCAGGACTCCAGCTGGGGCACGAGAGGTAAGACGTCAGCTCCCTAGGTTTAGACCCAATACCCCACCTGTGTCCAGCAACAATCTGTCAAGACCCATAAAGGCATTGCTTGAAAGATTGAAGGCCCAGTACTATTGATTTTACTGTTTGTGAGGTTCTGACATATCTTGGAAAAACAAATTTGAAAACTTATTTGTGTGCATAGCAACCGCTACAGGATCTGTATCGTGGTCTCTCTGGCTGTCTCTAATGTGCTGTGGCATCTCTGTCTTCTCTGTTCCAGAGTACAAGGTGAGGGATGTCACTCACAGGAGCATGAGGGGTGTGGAGGCGTGGCCAGGCGTAGGGGGCGGGGTGTGAACGTGTTGCTGCCACGGTAACCGTGTCCTGCCTCTCATGCTCTTTGTGTGTGCGTGGTATCCAGGTGTACCCCTACAACGTGCTGGCGGTGACAAATCGGGCCCGGGTGAAGTTGCCCAGGGACGTGGACAGGACTAGGCTGGAGGTACGGCACCCCCTGACAGCAGTGTGTGTTTTCCAGGAGAGCAGCTCTCTGAGGCATTCAAGCACTCGCAGATTCACTCTGTCAGAGAGGGCCTTCTCTCTTTCCTGCTTTGCACCTCTCCTTGCCTTCCTCTCTTTCTCCCCCTATTCCTTTCTCTCTTATTCCCTCCTTCTCCACACCCATCCTTGGGCCCAGTGGCATGGAACTCCACCCCAGCCAGATCCTTTGGTGCATCAGAAGTATGGATAGATCTCCCCATTGACACTCAGAGAGCAGCTGACCCCTCCCGTGTCCCCCTGAGAGTGGGGCTTTACAGAGTCACCCTGTGGCAGCCCCAATGGTCCAGCGATGTCAGTGGGTGCAGACAGCACCGCCTATAGTTTGCGTGGGAAAAAGGCGAACCGCAGCACTGCGTTTGCTCTTTGATGAGTTATCGCCGGGCCCTGATGACTGAATCTGGGCAGCCATTTTGTTTAGACGTAATTCCTCTTGTGAGCTTAAGTCTTTTGCCTGTATAGACAGCCAGTGCTTTGGTCCGTGTCCTGAAGGGGGACCTGCCTGCACTCTCAGATCCAAGTGCATGGACTCATTCCAAGAAGCCCAGGCTGCTGCTTTTCCAGGGATATCAGGGCCAGCTCTCTGATCACACACCCTTAGCCAGTTGTTTTAGCATCTCGGTCATTTTAGCATTAGCTTTGCGGTGATGTGACAAGAGTGCATTATGGGAGCAGGCGTATGTGGGATAAAATTCACGTTAAGCATTTTGTGAGGCAATTGAACCAACAACCTTCTGATTGTAAACACAAAGGCCCAACCCAAAGAGCCATACACCAGCCCCTGCAGGAGCTCAGGGACAAGAGGACTTTTAGTCATGTTGTGTGAACAGTAGGCGACATTAGGGAGGTTTAACCCCGTGGGGCCCCAGTAATACCTCTGTGCAAAGTGCAGTACATGCCCCAGTAAAGTCCCTTCTACAAATTCTGTAGAGTAAATGGAACGACAGCCGGGGAGGGTGAGTGGGGAAAATGGTCTAGTTAGACCTTCAGGAGAGTCACATGGTGCTGCAGAACATTAGTATCCATATTGAAGTATTCCAGAAAAATATCTACTTAAAACACCTACGTGTTTCCAGATCCAGTACGCTTTGTAAGGGGGGTTTTAAAAAATAGTTTAAACCCCGATTTCCAGGTATCACTTCACTAGTACATAGCTGTGATAAAAATCGGCTGGTAGTTGGCAAATTGCTTTCTTTTATTCAGTGAGGAGAATTTCTATCAAACTGCACTATTAAGTTTTTCACTACTCCAGCTGGAGAAACACCTCCCACATGGGCTGGCAGTTAGACCTTAATGGATTCTGGAAGATAGAAAATCAACAACAAAAGTGACCAGTCTTCATCCAGCAAGCTCTCCATACAACACTGCTGTGCAAAAGTCAAAGAAAAAAAAAAGATGATTACTTGATCTTCCTGTTGGTGTAAGACTACGCCATTATACCTGTAAAAGTGTGTGTTACAATTGTGCATGGCGCAGGCAGA
Organism: Mormyrus iriodes; assembly: GCA_011763525.2. Lineage (NCBI taxonomy): Eukaryota > Metazoa > Chordata > Actinopteri > Osteoglossiformes > Mormyridae > Mormyrus > Mormyrus iriodes. The sequence continues at coordinate 22,716,984 of JAAGVU020000032.1, forward strand.
AAAAGAGTGATGATCGGTGGAGTAGCTCACAGCAAACAGAGGTCACTAAGGAAAATCCAGTTATTACAGAACTCATGACTGGGGGGGGTACAACCTCTGAGCTGCATGCTCAACCCATAGAGCTACGCGGTGTCCTAGGGAGCAGGGAAACACACTAGGGGCTGAAGGGCTACAAGACAGAGAGAGGGGAAGCAGGCTGACAACGACGCCTGCTGGCTAAAAGGGATGATACACAGACGCCAACCCTGACATGTATCAGCCATTTCAAAACCTCTCCTAAACTCACCCCGTTATTTACAGCAACCATCCAATATACCCATGTATTTTTTGACTGGACCACTAGCATACCATGCTCCGCTAATCAAATATGTCATTGAGTTATTTAACTAATTTAATTGATTGATTGATAGATTGATTGATGGAATGGCTGCGGTGTTCTGAGGAGAGGTTTGGGAACTGAAGTGGTGTTCTTCTAGCCATCCAACAAGATATCAGTAACTTTTTGGAGAGCAGAAGATTTTCTTTATTTTTTATGGTGTTACTCTTAATTTGCATATGTTCTAATGCTAAATTGTGCTTTTTTCCTGAGCAAATATATACCTACTATCAAGATAAATAACCTTAAGTGTTTTCTTTGTCTTTTGCATCGCACGGTAGTTCTTCTACAAAAAGAAAACTAGATTGGGCCATTTGATAGATATCCACGTTGAAGTACTTGCCACATCTTGTTGTGCTTATGCATCCACCTCTTGTCTCATTGTTTTTTCAGCGCCACCTGTCTCCTGAAGACTTCCTTCAGGTCTTCGGCATGACCATCGAGCAGTTTGATCGCCTGGCTCTGTGGAAGAAGAATGACCTGAAGAAGAAGGCATACCTTTTTTAGCAGCTCTGTTGAAAACAAAACGAAAATAAACAACAACAGAGGAAATGTCGATGTACCACCGTGCTGCTTGGTGCCTCGTACCGTGTGTACGGGAAGGAGGTGCCCAAGGAGTCACTTGAGGGCACGGAACGTTCTGGCAACGTTGCCTCTGCATGGTAGCGGCCTTTCCTAGCCGCCATTTGCTGGCAACGTTGCGAGAACATTTCCAGATGACTGGGAGATGCTGCATTTGCATGGCAGGCTGTCCTGTTCCATCTCCCTCCTGATTGATTTATGAACCTTGCTTTCTTGCCGTTCCTGGGCAGAGGCGATGCCCAGGTCATCACCGGCCACTCTCGGCACGAAAACACGTGTGCAGCTTAAATCCATCATTGTTACAACACTAATTTAGCTTACAGCAGTTGCAGACCAGACAAACTGTAGGACCGCATGCTGAGGCCAAAGAACTGGTCAGAATGTCAGTTATTCAGGGGTTATTTTATGCAAACGATTCCCAAAGCACCTTATGTTTGCTTCATCAAGACCTTTTGAATGAATGTCACAAGTTCACTGTTTTTTGATAGGTAACCTATCTGTGCAGGAGACTGGGCTCTTTTGTGCTATTCTGGAGGCCTCAGAATCATAGTGATGGGCAAAGGAAGTTCCCTGAACCATTTGCTGTATTTTTTGACCCCAGTAGATGGCACTCATGGTTTGCTTTGGGGCATGCTTTGAGCCCTTTTTTGAACAGAGAGCACCATCTAGTGGGGTCAGAAAATACAGCAAATGGTTCATGTAGCTTCATTTGGCCATCACTACAGAATCAGTTAAGCTGGAGAATGTGAAGGACATCGAATCACAGGGGAGCTGGTGAGAGTCTGGTTATCCACATCCCTGGCCAGTCACATGGGAACACATGGCAGGCCACCAGTCACAGGGAAGCCTTAACTTTGCAGTTGCCAGTGTTCACAGTCAAATGCAAGGGGGTCACAATTTGAAACCTATGACTCATATTTTTTAAGTCACTGGTGGTAAATGGTTTTCATTCTTTATGCCTAAATTATTTTTATACTCTATTTTTGACTTCAAAAAAAGGTCAATATGACAGTGACAGCAAGTGATTCAATTGTGTATCTATTTCATAAAGCCAATATTAGATTTGTTTTTAGGTTGCTGTATTTCACATACATGCCATGCATGCTGTTCTGTTCTCTCCTAGTTAAGTCATATGCTATCATTCATATATTATTTTCTGGTAGGGATTATCTTGTATATATTTCCCCTGCAACTGCCTATAATTTAACATAAACTGCCAAGCAGAAGGCAGAGATTACAGTTATATTCACTAACACTGGATGCCATTTTAACAATACATATTTTAGGGTGTGTAATCTTGACATGCGTATTGCTGTAGAGTTTACAGTAAATTTGGCCTTTCCAAGTATTTGCATGAAAGAGAGATGGCAATCTCTTTAAAGTTATCCTTGTGGTGTTATTTACTAAAGAAACGATAATACAGAAATTTGCATTACATATATTTGTCTCCTGATTTTACCTTTTAATCTAGGTATCAGTTGTAAGACCGCTTTGCTTTGTGTCAGATGAAACTGTAACGGGGGAAAAGATAGACACTTAATGTGGGACGGGACATTGCTGCTGTTCATGATACTGTAGAGAAGCTGAACAGATGGTGGCAATGTCGTATGGTTCTACATCACATATGGACCCACTTTTGCAATGCCCCGCCCCCCCCCCCATCCCCCCACTCTCCCCCAATACACCTATACACGCTCATAAACTTTTTTAATTTTTGGAATCTTTTTCTTTAAACTTCACCAGCTGTTGTCAGAAAGTCATCTAAAACTGCCTTCAGAATAAGCTGTACCTCGTTAAGTGTTAGAATGCATTTCATGCGGCTTGTGCAGGCTGACTGGGTGGGGCATGAGGCATCCTGTGTGCTGTCGTGGGGCCGCTGTGTCACGTTGACATCGAGGCAGGAACAGCACACAGTGTTTCCACACAGCTCCGTCAGGGAAACCTCGTCAATCCCTGTTAACGTGTCATGTGGATTCTAACGTTGCTGGGCTCCTGGGAGGCTGTGTTGTTTCAACTGCTGTAGAGACAGAGAGCTGTCACTCCATGCTAAGGCTGCATGCCCAGCACATTGCCAGACAGGCCAGTTCTCCCCTGACAGAAACCGCCTTCTCACCCAGGGAAAACAGTCGCCCCCTAGAGGAAGCCAATTTATATTTGAGTGGACTAGGAATCCCCCCCCCCCCCCCATTTTGCTCTTATTACTCTTTTATATTGGTTGTCCAAAACTAACATTTCTTTATAGTACTTTCCAGAAAGACAGCTGAGGTACATCTATTGCTGTTTTTACAGGTTACCTGTTAGGTCGTAAGATAAGTGAATGGCAAATTGGACATTTTTGTAATGTTTCTATTATTAGATTACCGTTCATATGCATTAACCTGACATGAAAAAAGCATTGGTACACATGTAAGCTTAGGGAAAGATGATGCTACTTGCTAACATTACCTGGATGCATTTTTATATTTTGCCACCAGCTGTGTATGATTTTTTCCCTTATTTTTCTCGATAGTGACATGCAGCTTTGATGACATTAAGGCTGTTGGTAGCACCGTGCCGTTGTGTGTTAAGGCCGTGACCGAGAAGAGGCCACGTCATTGCCCAGCGCGCTTTGTCGATTTAATGTAAAAGTGTGCCGATAACCCTTCAAGTTCTGCTGTAACTAAGCCTTTTTTTTGCTTTGCTGGTTTGCTGATGTCCATCTAAAAAATAAATGTTTCATTCAGCACGTCTTGTGTTTTGATATCTGTGCCCGCCTGTTATGGACTTGCGTAATAAAACAAACTGGCTGAAACAGAAACCATTAACAAGCTAATCAAGAATGTCTAGTAGAATTGTTTTTATTTCTGCCTTGATATCTAAGCCTTTGTAACAAATACTTTTAACCAGACTTCTCGTTGTCTGTTTCTTTTAAGCACCACATTATATTGCTATGTTACAGTCAACGCCCCAAGTCATATTTCCATCTGTAATAGAAAAACATTAGGTTCGGCCTTGACTTCTCAAACAAAAGCTTTGAATAATGTCCTCTAGTGGGTAGAGGACTGAAAAACTCAAATACATCTTTTGTTTGCTTTACATCTTTTATTTTATGAAAGTACGCTTACTGTTAACCTCAATATCAATATTCCTCCTGTATAGTACCTCCCACTCTCCGCTATCTGTCTGTCAAAACAAAGACTACCACTACCTTGTCTGTGGTTTTTACAGCTGAAAAAATATATATGAATCATATTCTTTGTTAAACAGTTACCGTGCTGTACTTGCTTAGGATATTTGGTATGTCCGGATTCCCACAATCGTCCATCATAAAAAAGCACACATTGTTAGAGCGCAAAGTCTTAAGGAAAGAAGCCTACAAAATTAGAGATTTTCATCGAAGTAAAATGTTTTTCTCTTTTAGTCGACACCAGTTACAAAGTATACTTTGCTGGCAATAAGGCAGTTAAAACAAAATACGATATAAAATATTCAGATCACGGTAACTTTCTATTCCAGAATTTATTAAATCAACTGATGGACTCATACGTCACACAAACAAGCGATCATCTAGCTATTACACGATTTGCTTTCCAATTTCTACGCTCAGTACAAATGGGTGGATTCACTGGGGCCACTGATTGGCTTGTTTATTTAAATGCGGCTTTTAAGTGGTCTTTCTATCCGTCAATCAAACACCGCTCTCAGACGCGATTGGCTTACACGCGTGTTAATTAGAGTTCAAGTTGACAGCTCCGTCGCTGAATTTAAATGCCCGAGGTGGCAGGGTCCGGATGCGCACATCGCAGGGTATCCTATTGTCAAAGAGCTGAGAGAAAGCATTAGAAGCACATGGCAGATTGTGGTAAAGGTGAGTAGTGCTTCTTCCGATCCGCCTTTGTTTGTTGCTTCCACCATGACATTGTTTTTGTGCACTTATATAAAGGAGCAATTTTGATTTCCAGAAGCATATTATGACTTTCTAGTGATAAATGGCCCAACTGTTGTTGGCAAATAGAAATAAAATTGTGCCCCTTTTCACAAATTACAGCAGCAAAGTTAGGTTTTGCAGATAAATATAAAAGGAACGGTTATAAATATATATAAGTGGTTCGGATGGCTTGCATGCTGAGTTGAGATGTATGGGTAGGTTGCAATTTACCCTTATGCGTGCACCCCTTTTTCTACTGCTTTTTTCCTGCATATTTGGCTTAGATGCAAATCATCATGAACTCTCACGTGCATAAAAACTATTGTTGTTTAAAACAACGCTTTGCAGGGCGTAAATGTATTTTGTTGGAAAACACCTCTTTATTGCAGCGACACAAAGACGGTTTGGTGTAACGGGGACAAAAGTGACGATGTGATGATGTATGGGCCGATGCTAATGATCTCAGATGCCGTCGGCACGGGGGTGGTAGTCTTCATTAAGCCACAGCAGCGGGAGATCAGCTGGCGTGCATGTGACGGGAGCTGTCCCAACTGGGCGGGGGGGAGCTGCTCTGTTAAACAAGTAAATCCTATCAATCAAGCGCCACAGTGCGGGGATGGTGCTGGTCTTAGAAGCCAAATGGGGGCGTTACGTCTGCGTGGTGGTGTTACAATCTTGGCTTAGGAGGCATAGTGTTAATTATTCTAAAAAATGCAGCATGTATATTTTTGAGAACAATAACAGAATGTTGATTTGGGGTGTATTGTAGGTGAATTGGCGGACATTTTTTGTATATTGTCCAAAGGGGTATTACAATGGACAACATCCTTTGCTCCTGTTTATTCCCAGAAAGCGCGCTGCTGTATGGAATTTCCTCAGTGCTCTGAAAGCCGAGCCAGCTGGCCACGGTTCTGCCTCAACAATGAAGATCAAAATGCTCTATTTTGATATGCAGGAGCCTTTAGCTAGTCCCTCTGGGAAATTGACACAGAGGCACCGAAGCACACATTGGCCGTGTTGACAGCCCCTCTACTCAGAAAACATGAGCGCTGGACCGGCCTTGAGATTTATATGATTAAAATGATATTAGTTGATGGAGAGGACAGTCGTCACTTCCACATATATAAGCTTGCTTTTGAAGATTGAAAATATTATCGCAATATGAATACCCATTCATCTTCTGGTTAATTCCTCATGCTTTAAGCTTTACTGAATGTAGGAGCTCCCATGCGTACCGTCAAAACATCAACTGTCGGTAAAGTGCTCCGTCGCGACCCCTGCTGGCAAAAGATGTTCTTACTTCAAATGAAATATGAATGCATGTACAATACAATTATTTGGCTGACACGTACCCATAGCGACGTAGAACAGAGAAAGCACGGTCAGCCAGTCCCTGGAGTAATCGTAGTTAAAAGCCTTGCTCAGAGGCAAAAATTACCATGTCACCCATAGGATTCAAATCAGCAAGCTTCAGAACATAGACACAGAACTTTAACCTGCAGAGCCTCACATTGCCTAAGGGTTTAAGGTAAATAAGCAGTGCCAGTTTGGGTGTTGGACATGGTGTTTTTTTTGCGTTGTGAAGCTGGAGGCTCAAATCTGTTGCTAGTAAGTCACTGATGGATTGTTATTGTGCAGCAGAGATGGAATGAGGGCCCTGTTGATGGCCTCCCTGGTGAAACGTGAGCTAATGCCACAGGGTAAAGCTGAGTGATCTCAGTGGATTCTTATCAGTGAGCGTGATATGTTTGAGATGCCAGGGTCTGGTGCAGTGAGTCTTCATGTTACCGTGGCTAATGGCTCCAGGAGCTCCTGGCAGCTGGTGTCATTGTCCTCAGCCTATCGATGCTGTGAGCGAGAATGACTTCATAGCTGTGGGACATCTGTGTTCCCCGGGGTGAGGTGAGGGCCGCCAGCCAGGGACCGGGCTGCGGCTTCAGATCTGGAGCCCCTGCCAGTTTCAGTGTCGAACACACATGTCATTTTCTGACGTATTATAACATTTTTCTCTGTTGGCAGTGGAGATGAGTTTGCTGTTTTTCGCCCTGAGTAAATCCTCCCATGTGCTTTCCTCATGGGAGACGGGGGAGTATTTCAGCCCCGGCATACTCCCATCATCCGCTTCCTTTGTTGGGGGGCAAGTTTGTTGTGTTCAGCTCTGGGTTACTCTTCCCACCCAGTTTCTCAATTGGGGGAGGAGATGCTGCGTTGTACTTCAGTCAGATTCATTAGTCACCCGTGAGGACCAGCCCCTTACTTAGCTGGGTGCAGTTTGCACCCCCTGTATTTGTGGGGCTAGCTGGGGCTGGAATGCAGGGATATTTTACATACCATCTGTGCAAGTACATATTCCATATTATTCTCCTATGAAGCACACACGCAGCCGTTTACCTCCAGAGCAGCTCTGATGGTCACTCAGCCAGCCCTGGGATGTGAACCAGCAGCCTTCTGGTAATAAGCACAGGGTCCTAACCCACAGAACCACACACTGGCCTCAAACCTAATGCATTGCAGCAGGGGTGTGTATGATTTTTTTTAAAATAGCATAAGACAAAGGAAAAGAAAACTGCCAAAAGCTTTTGAATGAACTAATATCTGTCTGTGAATGTCTGTGTGTGTGAGTGTCTGTGAGTGTCTGTGTGTGTGAGTGTCTGTGTATGAGTGTCTGTGTGTGTGTGTTTGTGTGTGTGAGTGTCTGTGTAAGAGTGTCTGTGTGTATGAGTGTGTGTGTGCCAATGTGTGTGTGAGTGTGTGTGTGCCAGTGTGTGTGTGTGTGTATGTGTGTGTGTGTGTGTGTGTGTCTGTGTGTGTGAGTGTGTGTGTGTCTGTGTGTGTGAGTGTCTGTGTGTGTGTGTGTGAGTGTGTGTGTGTCTGTGTGTGTGAGTGTCTGTGTGTGTTTGGGTGTGTGTGTGCCAATGTGTGTATGTCTGTGCCTGTGTGAGTGTGTGTGTGTGTGTGTGAGTTTGTGTGTGTGTGTGTGTGTGTGTGTGTTTGTGTGTGTGGGTCTGTGTCTGCGGGTGTCTGTGTGTGTGGGCGTGTGTGTGGGTGTGTGTGGGGGGGGGGGGGTCACCCAGGGAGTCTGGTTTCACTTAGGTACAGTCACCCCAGGGATGGGGGGGGCAGTAATGAAAAACAGCAGAGGAGCGCCCCCCATTTGTGCGCATGTGCGCTTGTGGTTTTACGGCTCATTTTCTTAGTTGTGAAGGACATCGCCGGCTGAGGGGGACCGACACGGGAAAAGGAAGCCTTTAGCGGGCGAGTGCACTCCCCCGTCCCACAGGGAGCGCACTCGTCCGCCCCAGAGGGAGCGCACCGGGAAATCAGTACGGCTTCTCGTTTCTGCTGTACCATGATGACGATAGCGCACGGCCTTTCTGGTTACTGAGTGTGACACTGTTACAGTGAATTGGTGTATCGGGGCATTGGGTGGGGGGATGTAGGTACAGGGTGCCTGTAAGGTGAGAGGACAGGGGAAAGGGCTTAAAGCACATTCAGCCTCTGTCCCCAGGTGCCTGTCCATCTGCATTGGTAACCCCCCCCCCCAGCAGACCGCTGGCCCGTTACCCCTACCTCACCAACAGTGAGTGGAAGGGGGACAGTTGGTGTGGTGGGGGGGCGAGGGGGCCTGTAAGCCGTCAGACAAAGACACGAGGACGCTGCAGTGCGCCGAACTGCAAAGTCCCGAGTCAGCAGCTCCTATTGATTAAAAACTAACCTTAGAGACTCTGCTCAGCATTGGTGGTGGAATTTAAAGGGGCGGTGGTCAGAGCCAGAACCTTCCGGATACCGGCCGCCCCCCTGTGGCCGCCCCGTTGGCCTGATCGATTTTATTTATTTTATCCTCTTTTTTCATCCCCCTTTCATTTCTTTTTTTGCCTTCCCACTTTCTATTCTTTTTAGCCTCTCAAGTATGTCATGTGGCCTTAATGGGCCTAAGACAAGAGGTACTTTTGGGGGGTGGGGGGCAGGGCCGTAATTCTGCCCCATCCAAATGTTTTCCCATGCACACCCCATAGTTAGTATGCAAAGAGGAGTTAAAACGCCATAATTGAACTATTGTCTTCATTTGAACAGGGTTGGCTGCAAAGTTTTTGGGGATTAATTAAGCTTAGTCCTGGATTGGTGGAGAGGTGGCGGGGGTGCATGGGGAGGTGGACAGGAGGGGTGTGGGGGGGGCTTCACGGATAAGGCTGAATCAATAGCGCTGTGTGCTTGCTGCAGGGGCTGGCAGAACGGTGGGAAGGGGGCCAAAGAAGAAGAGGAGAGAAAAGATGGAGAGAAAGGGGGAGAGAGATGGGGAGAGGTGTACAGGATGCAGGGGCGAGCCTTGCTAATGATAGTCACGTCTACAGCCGTCTGGTTGCCCCTAGCAACCAGACATGATGTAACACCAGGATGAACTTGAACTTGGAGAGAGGAGGGAAGTTGAGAAGGGGGGGTGCTTGCCCACTTGCTGGGACTGTGAACAATGGAGCACAGCGATCAATAAGCCCATTTCACTGAGGGATTACAGGGCTGCGTCGGCTAACCTTGCCCACCAGGCACTTTACTGAATAGTCAGGAGTGTGAAGAACACCCCCCCCCCCAGCTACACAGCCCTGCCCCCCTCCCATCAGGAAAAAAGCAATCAGTGAAATGCTGCAGATCCGGAAGTGTGTGGCCAAAGGGGGGGTGGGGCAGGAGTGGGGGCTGGGCGGCATGCGTCAAAGCTGTTTGCTGGTCCTGCGAGTCGGGACTCCCTCACAGCCCTGACCTCCCTCTCTCTCTCCACTTCTCCCTGCAGTGGTACCTGGGCTAAGGACTCCACAGTCTCACTGCCCGCTCAACTCCCGCTGTCTCCCCTGAGTGCGGCCCGCAAACCTGTACATCCGTCTGACAGAGAGGAGCGACCCCCCCAGCTCACCCCCGAGACACACCTGCTCCTAAGAGACGCATGGCTACAGCAGAACCCCGGCCCCTCCCTGAACCACGAGGAATATTCACCCTGGCACACGCATATGCCACGTATATCTATGAAGCCCATATATATTTATTTATATGTATGGTTTATATATCTATATCTATATATGGGTGCAGTCAGTCTCTGTTGGAATTGCTTGTTGGAGCATCATGGAGGAGTGATTCATTTCTTTTGGGAAAGCGCACGATTTATTCCTGTCACCCGCGGCCAGAGGGGGAAAACGAACGGGACTTGATCAAACAACCTCCTTCGTCCTTTTGCTCTGGCCGGCCCTGAGTGCTGGCTCAGCCGGGCCTCTGGGCGTCTACAGACTGGTGTGTATATATATAGCGTATGGTCCGCGATCTCAAAATAGTTTGGAAGGTTTTTTTCTTTGATTTTTTTTGTTTTGTTTTGATTTTGTTTTTTCATGGATCTGAGTGAAGTAGTTTGTGTTTGTCTGGTCCAGTGGTTTCGCCTGGTCCGATACCGGCTAGAGCCTCCTTCTTTTGGACACCACCATCTCTCACCGGTGCCGGATGTGGGAAGTGGACCGCCCCCCACCCCACCCAGGAGACGGGCCCTTGCATCAGGGGTTTTCAGGGACATGCCACACTGCAAATGGAAAGCAAGTGAAAACCAATCTGTTTATCTTCTCTGCTTCATTGGGACGGGTGGTGTCGGGACGGGTGGTGTCGGGACGGGGGCGGGGCATGGCAACAGCGGCACTGCAAGGCGGTCCTGATGTTTCGATGACAGTCGGTTGGCAGAAGATCAAGAACTCAGAGGCTTAAAAGAAATGTCAAGTGTTTTACCAGGGTGTGTTCAGATAACTAGTCCAGTCCTGTCCCCTGCACAGGATGCGATTCGGCGATTTTAAAGACCCCCTCCAGTGCTATGCGAGGCACAGCGGTGGTCTGTACTTCCGCAAACACTGACAATAACGACTTAAGGCAAACAATGGAATATTGAATTGAGGAAAGTGCAATTTCATTTGGTAGCTGTTGGATAGTTAAATATCTTCGTAAGATAGACCTTATTGGGATGATTGTTGAAAAGTATATATATATATATAGATATATATATATATACACATATATATTTCGTCCTAGTCCGATTACACCTCCAGGACTCTAAAATATTGGGGTACAAAAAAGAAAAAAATTATAGCCTTGTGAGAAATGAGGGGAGTTGTATTTGATTTAATGTAGATTTTTTTTAATTGTTTATTCATCTTGTAAATTTATTTAGTATTTTGCTACAAATATCCCTTTAAAATCGCTAAACAATCATTTTTTAAGACGTTGTCATCGCTTCTAAGCTAGATCATGTCAAGTTCTTTTTTTAAAAAAAAGACTATAAGCAACCAGCTTATTTTAATGAAGCACATGATTTTGAAAAAAAAAACAATGTTAGCTGTATTAATTTCCCGTGAGGCTGAATCCAGAAGGATCGACGTGAAGGGGTTGGGCTGACCCTGCGTCCGCGCTGACCCGCCAGCTCTTCCGTCGTTAAAGTGGTACCTGGCCGTGGCCCGGTTTTTGGCGGGAGTGCGGATTAGAGAGACACCATGCACTTATCCCTGAGGTGGACTATGAGTCCATACTGTGCGATGGGGAAAACATTAAATAAATGCAAATCGGACTCTAAGAGAGAGAGGAAGAAGTGGGCAAAGGACCTCCTTTGGAATATGAGGAGAATTTCACGTTGGGCGAGTTTTGTGGCCAGACAGTGACGCCTCTCTGTTGATTCACATGCAACTTGCTACCTTATTTCGTTTTGTTCTTCGTTTCCTATGCTATACATATATTTACAATCGTATGACTGACTCGTCCTCCGTCGATCAAGACTGAGTAAAAATATTTTAAAAAACTAAAAAAAAAATCTGCATGTTCTAGTGTTAGTGACAGATTTTTACATAGATTATGTAGACTTAAAGTAGTGTGAACAGACACAACATTGTAATCCCAAAATCAGGCACTTGCCAATAGCCTACACTTGTTTGATCCTGACAAAGGGTTTTTATTTTACTATCCTTCACAATCAACCAGCTAAAAGTTTCCTCAGATTTGCCTGTCATTACCCTGATGTTTCTTCCTGTCTTTCGTCCACTTGAAACTATCAGAATTTTGTTGGCTTAAAGTATATATATATATATATGTGTGTGTGTGTATATATATATATATATCTCCCTTTTATGTTCTCAAATTGCACGAAACTATTGTTCCTCATCAAGGTGCCTTGAGCGGTGGTCTAGTCCTGAGTTGTTGCACAAGTTGTGGAGAGTTTTTCTTTTTATTTAGTACTCTGACCCCCCACCCCCACCCCCACCCCACCCTAGCCCCTTACTGTGTAGGAAACCACGGAGAATTTAATCGTTGGGTTCTCTTGCTAATAGCATATGGTAGTAGTAATTGCGTTAATGATTATAGCGGAAAGCAGCGTCGCATTCAGCCATTGTTTTAACGAAACACATATCAGGCCTGATTATTGAAGACAGTGTGTTACTTATTCTGATGCAATCAACCCCACCCATGATGCGTACGAGCAAGCTCCCCCCGCCACACGCACACCACAGTGCTATGGGGCCCTGCTGCTGCTGAGCTAGGTCAGCTTCCATCTACAAGACACGCCCCCCCTCCAGTGTACAGTGAATAGGTGTGAACTCCTAGGTCCTTAATGTGCTGTAGATAGTCCAGGCCCCTCTTCCCCAGATTTCCATTCACATCGGCGCTGGTTTAATGATCTTTATGGATGTTGCTGCAGTTTTTTAATGGAAAAGTCTTTTTTTAGCGTCTTCCTGTTTTTTGTTCCCAGAAATGAGTAATGAGAAAAAAATAATATGCAATACCTGCTTGCACTCATGTAGACGTACACTAATTGTGTTTTTTTTAGTTATTAGTTTTGTTATCTAGTGCTGAACTCTGTCAGTCTGCAAGGTTAACTGACTGTCAGTACATGAAGCCCGGCCAGCCTTGTTTGAGTGTTTCTTTCTTTGTAATTTTTACATTTGAACTAACAGTAGGTATTTTCTCTCTTTTTCACAAGCAAGCCTTAAACAAAACTTAAACATCTTTTTTTTTCACAAACCCACATAGATATTATTTTAAATGTGACAGTTTATTGCATTCAGGAGAAGCGAGCTTAAAAAGTCCGTTTTTATATATACATTTTGACGACTTCCAAGTTATAGAGATTGTTTACTTACGTGTTGCGTATATCATTAAAACCATTTAGAGTACGGGGGATCGTTCTCCTAGCTGTCTGCCATGGTTTAGTAGTTAACCTTGCTCAGATTTTGTGTTTTTTTAGCGTGACAGTAGTGTATGTTTTTGTTACTGTCCTCGCCTACCCTTTAGCATTGAGTTGGGCATTACATTCTTAATTATGTGCACTAACTATAAATAAATAGTGAGAATTGTGAGAATATTACGAAGAAAAAATGTGGCTTCTGGAGCTTATGAGCGAAGGGAAAAATTAATTGCACGGACATTTTTGTCAAGAAAAAATATTTTGAGCAGCATAGCGTCTAATCAGTGAGATTTGGCTGCGTGTGTAAGATACGACGAAATTGCACCCTTTATAAAGAAAACAAAAAAAAACGAAAAACAGGAATATTAAAGCAATAGTTTGGGCAGTCTGTTTTCGTTGTGTGCGTAACTTAGTTATGATGCCAGAAATGGAGACATTAAGCGCTGGAAATCAAACGGACAGCAGGACCCCCAGGCAGGCAGGGCGGGGGTGTCCGACGGCGTGGCAGATTTGACATTTGTATGTTGTATAGTTTTATTAATTACACTGATTTTAAAGCTGCCCTATTTTATAATGCAGGACTTTTGTAACATTGATTAAATGAGGAAAAATAGTGTTATGAAATTTATGATTGTTTGTATCAAGGCCACATTAATAGAATCGATTTTGTTCGTTCTTCGGGAACTGGATTTAAGTTGAAAACTTTCCTGTTTCCTTTATATTTCCTTTTTTTCCTTTTTGTATGTATTTAAGGACTTTTTCTTTCAGCTTTCAGTGCTATAGAAAGTTCCTATATTTGAAAAGTATAGGATGTTGAGGTGAAAATACCTATTGTAAATTGATGTTACAAGTATGCTGTATGTTTTGAAGGTTATTTGTTGCATCAGTATTGAAGCTAAGTCTAGGTAATTCAATGGCAAGAGATGAGAGTGTTTTATATGCATTTTAAAAAAATTAGTTTAGGCAAAAGACAATGACATAGGCAGCCAAAGGATGCCCCCTATTATAAATACATCCTGGCATCTTTTTTGTGTTCACCATTCCATGCAGGAAAATAAACATCTGGATATGCAACATGGTTCTTTTTTCTTTTTGGTAAAAGCTCGCCTGACCCACCCCCACTGTCACCATTCATGGTCCCTCCCAAATCCCAAGGTGCTTCCTATTCGCAGTGCACTCCATTTTAACCCTTTTCATTGGTCCTGCTCTCCATTCAGCCCGCCCAAGTAACCCTGTAGAAGCCAATCGCCTGCTATCCCTGCCACCAGTTTTCAAAAGACTCTCAAGGACTCTCAAGGAGGCTGTTAGAAAGGCCCCTCTTCTTTGCCTTTTCACACTCGTGCAATTTACTCAGTGTAGAGGTGTGTAGATGGCCCACATTCTATGGACTGTACCATCCACAGCCAACACAGGGGGTGCTGGGTAAGCAGTGGAGAACTTCAGAGGGCCATAAAATCCCAGGATGCTCCCTGCAACAAGACAGGACATGCATACAGAGAAGGCCTCTCTCCAGGTATTGTGTTTGTGGGGGGACAGGGGGCGGGGGTGGATTTACTCAATTTTGTATCTCTGATTTTATGAAGTATATGAAGGTGATTGCTTGGAGGAATCCTGACTGTGCTGATTTTTAATTATTTCCAAGGATCCCTAAAGCATTATGGCAATCACTGCCAAAGATGTGGGCGCCCAGCTTTCCCGCATCACACTAACGTGATGCTGTGAGCCGAGCCACGAACGCACACATCCTGAAATCCCCCAGCACCTCAGATCTCCCGCTGTTCTTCATTTTTGAGCACTCTTCATGCCATCTCATCTCTGTTGTTTCCATCAGATTCTTCTGCCATGTCTCTCCGATCGGTCCGGATGGCCACGCAAGCCAGAGAACAGGGATAATGCCTTGGAGAAGTCGAAATTGTCAGGGGATACTGTCTGTGTCCGTACCGCTCAGAAACTCTCAGCGAGGGCCAGCAGCCGGCTTGTGGAGGCATGAAGGCATGAACCCTTGCAGGCCCACCAAGGCCAGGCGAACCAATCACGCTCATTTATAATGACCATGTGACCAGCTGTGTGCCGTTTGCACCTGTCACCTGGCAGCTGATTAGTTGCATTTAGTTTAACCAAAAGAAGAGTGTGTTGGTGGTCCAACACCATCAGAACCAGCTGTTAATCAAAAGGTTAAAATGTTTTCCTGAGGAGGTCAAAATGCTTATTGTCTGATGGCTGCTGTATCACACTGAACGGCATTATCTGTTTTATGAACAGCTGGGGACATGGACTGGAAAGGTGTGATCACTCCTTCAAAGATCAAAGTATTTCTCTCCTGCAACATATTGATGCCTGAGTTTCCAAACTCGATCGTCTATCATTCATACTTTCCTGACTGTCTGAGAAATTCTGCCCCCCCAAACAGGGAAATAGGGCAGAGTGAAGCCCTTGGATGTGTTTCCCGGTGTCTTACTTCCTGCAGGTACTGTGCCTGGATCAGTGTTATTGCTAGAACTTGGATGATTATGAGGAGAATGAAAATCAAAAAGAAGATGAACGTGAAACATGAAATTTCGTTCGCAGTGCTATTGGCAGAATTTGTCAGGCTGTTTCTTGGGTGTGACAACAGTAACATAAATATGGGAATATATGAACATGGAGAGTTGTAAAAATGTTTTTCCTTCAGGGTAAAAAGAAAAAGACATTTTCCTGAACGGAACTGGTTTTAAGACCACGTATGAAGAGCTTCAATGACACCTAAAGCAGGAAGGTGTATGCTCTCTCCCTCCTTACCAGAGATGCCTAGTATTCAAAATCAGAAATGAATAGTAATATTAATCAATATTAATAATATTTCTTAGTACTATAATGTCGCATTTCAGTAGTGATAACGTCGATCCTATGGGTGCAAACGGGGTTGCTGTCAGTGTTTTGTTACGGTCGTTACTTTAACAGTTTACATACGTAACTGCGGCATTAGAACCAAGCTTCCAGAAGCCTCCTTCACACTGTCACGGCCGTGCTCTCCAGGAAGGGACTGTTTTTAAAGGATTTGAGGGGGAAAAAGAAAAAAAACAGAAATCTGCCAGAGCAGGAAGCATGTGACTGTGACCCAACCGAAGCCACTGGTCCTCTGAACTGTTCTATTGCCAAACCCTCACGTGGTGCTAAGTCAGGCTGGTCTGAAGGAGGACATACTGACGATGTGATAATCGGGACTCATTCAGCTTTCTGACAGCTTATAAAGTATAGCAGTTTTACCTGCATGAAGTCTATGCACTAATCAATCAAATATACAGACACGTTTATATATATATATATATATATATAATCGTATATATACACATGTATATATACATATATACATATATAAACATTCTCTAAGATAGTGAACTACTTTGTTAACGGCAGCCTTTGCCTCCTTTAATGGCCAATGTGTTTTTCAATATGCCAGCTTAACTACAGAGTAAATTATGTGAAAATCAAAAAAAGCCTAATACTAATATTTAACGAGAAACAAACCAGCATATTACATCATATATTTAAAAAAAAGAACAAATGTAGTGCCTGTGAAAGACTGTATTATACTGCTCTACTCGGAATACTGAGTATTGTTTGTTTTTCATTCAGTTCCTCGACACCAGGATCCTTTTCTGTCTGTCAGACCCTCTTATAGCTGATGTACAAATAACATAGAATATGAATGCATGCTCTTCCATAATCGCCTAAAATGCTGTTATGAATATTACAAAAAAAAACTAAAAACTGAAGTTATGTTAGTACTTTTTTTCCTCCCATCATTCCTTGCGGATTCCTGCAGGCCTGTCTTTACTCACCTGGTCTTCGTTTTAATCGTTTACCTGTTTGTTCATTCGTTTGTTCATTTGTCTGTTTCTTTGTTCCTCTGATTCTCTCCGGTTACATTCTTGCATTCAGTTTTCTCGGCTGTCTGCTTTTCTGGGTGTGAGGGTGTGTTTTTTAATTATGTCTTTTTTATAAGTGTTTTCCCCTCTTCTGTATGGAAAAGCCATCGCCTTCAGATTTTTTTTTTTCCTTTCTGGTGGAGGGGGGGTTCATTACACGTTCCCTCAGATTTCCATCGCTGCCCAAGGGGATGGATGTGCTGGCGAGGCTGCAAGGACTCTCGCCAGGTGTTTCGTAAAGACGTCGGAATCTGACAATTGCTAGCCTCCAGTGCAGCAGCCCCGCGACCCGCGTCCATGCCGGGGCTGTGCTGTTGGGATATATGGAGCAGGGCGCCCCGCCCTGGGCCATTAATGCTGGAAAAGGAGGGAAGTTGGCAATTTTAAGTGATTGGGATGTACATCCCAGTCCTCTTTTCTCTAAGGCTAAGCTAGCTGAAGAATCGATATGACAGCTGTATAAGGCCCATTCAGCACTATTGGACTCAGAATCCTTGCCTGAGCGAAGCGGGGCTTTGGGAAGCTTTTGAGAGATGAGCTTGGGTTTTTCCCTCGATAGCGCATCAAAGGAATCGCTTTCCGATGGAAAGGTTGATCTAGACACCTGGGCTGAAGACCTCGGAGCGACCGGTGGAGCGATGGCGGCCGACCCTCAGCGGTCGATGTCCCTGCCTGACCGCATGCGACGCACGTCGATAGCAGTTAAACCCACAGCAAGTCCCGTATGAGGGTCACGTCAAGCGATGTCACCGGCAATAAATGAAGAAAAGAGACAGGCTACGGTATACTACGGAGCTATTCATATGGCATACTGCATTATTCCTTCATTTCCTGTCGTTTCCTAACATTTAAATATATATCAGAGTGAAACATGTGGAGAAGAGAGTATGGATGTGTTCCATAATCTGAGCAGTGCCCGGAGACTTTAAGCCCAGTATGCAATGAAAAACTGAATTAATCTTTTGGGGGTTACTGTGAAAGACCATGCCAGCCTTGAAATATCAATGTGTTGAGCATCATTCTGGATTTCTGGACCTTCCAAGTGCACACGGTACAGTGCTTGGCTGGAGACTAATTATCACGATGAAGACAATCCCAGCGATATGTTACTGCGTGCCGGCGTGGTGGGGGGGGGTTAGCCGTCAGTGTGGCGTCCCACCTCGAGGACACACCTCTCCGCTCCCCACACTCCTCCCCACACTCCACTTTCACACACGTTCATCCCACTAACTCCTCCCCTCCTGTTTTGTGCATTCCACAGACATCACACCACACAACCATCTCCATTTATCTGACAGTTATTTCACATGAAACAAAACCTTGTGCCTCTAATACACCTCTTCTGAACTGACTGGTATCCATGAGTGCCCATTGTTTACCGATGATGTCACTGGTTCCATTGTTGGTTAGCTGAGTTCCACTGTGTCTGTACATATCACATGTAACTGAACTTACCGTACTCTTGCCGTTTTTGTGATTCTATTTTGTCTTTTCTCAAAGTGGGGGGTACAGACCTCCTGACCCATCAGTGCAACCATGTCTTCACTCAACTTCCTGGAAGCAAATTGTGCATTTCCTATGCAACGGAAAAAAAAATAAAATAAAATAAATATAAACGCTAATGCTGTACTATAGTGCCTTTGCAGCTTATTTGTGTTTTTCTCCAGCTCTGGGTTTTGCATGTGGTACAGCCAGGGGCGTAGATAGAAATTCCTGGTTGCCCCCCCCAACTTATATAATTTTGTAATTTTACATATTTAAGAGCCCCTGTAAAGTCCTGCACCAGGACCTGTATACCAGGGTAGCATCATTTTATACGGGATTGTAACGTCAGATTGTTCAGTTTCAGTCCAGTTGTGTTTGACTCCAACCTTTATGAAAAATATTAGTGGTTCAAGAAATTAATATTTTTTTATATTTTTCTTATTAGTATTGAAATGAATTCAATATTAACCAGTTAGAAGGTAGAGGTTTGCCAGTGTTTTCATCACCTCAAAGTAAATGTACAATGCCTACCTGAGACAATTATTAACATGTCTTTTTATTATAATGGGCCAGTGCCTGGGTGCCTCTTTTGGTGGGAAATACAGGCCAATACCAGGGCAGCTTTCAGCCATGTGACCTCGTTGAGGAGGCGGCTGTTAGCTAGCAGTCCTAGCTCATCATTCAGTGCCATGTTTTTATGTGAATGGTAGGCCTTCTCTGAATCGCTTTAGTAAATAACCGCTTTCATGAACAGCTAAATAGTGACATTTGTAAGGAAGCTTTGATACGGGCATCTGCTAAACAAATATATAGCGGCGTGTAACAGCAAAAAGGCTGTCACCTCTTAGCAGGGCCATCTGGATTGCTGTGATGCGTGCATTAGGCATGATAGCCATGCTAACAGATTTAACTAGAGTGCTTCTGTTTGCCTAAATATGGCATTTTACAGCAGCCTGTTGTTTTGCGTGTAAACAAACCCAGAACTATAGATTCAGAGATTAAAAATCTGCATTGTATGTGAATCCAGAACAAATATTGAGACAAATTTACTTCAGGTAAAGCTTCTAGGATTTTTCATGACTTTCTCTTTGAAGAAGGACTTCGCTTTTCGTAGAGGCAGGGTAAACGTTGGCCAGGTGTATGAAAAGTGTAAAGATTAAAATATTTGGGGTAGCGCCAGGTGTACATACAGGGGTGGAGTCACAGGGGCTTTGACTCCGGTTGAAAGCTGATTGGCCCCTGGACTGCCTCCTCCCCAGTCACTCACCAACTCAAAACATATCATCTGCCCCTAGGTATGAATTATGGCCCCTCTTATGCCCCCACCTTAAAACAATCCTAGAATCGACCCTGGCTAGCTCAGGACATTGCAAACCTCTTCATGATGAATTAGCCCTCGTCGTACCTTTTTTGTTATACATGAGTGCTGCAGTCTGATGAAACAATGAGAGGCGGGCTGATCAGAACCACGGGTGTTCCATCTGCATTACTGGGCTGAGGCTTTCTGTTGGCCTGTTTCCACCAAGAAGGCCGGAAAGGCCATGACGTCAGCGCACATTGGTCATGCTTTCCGAACGGACCAGGACCTCTTGCTGCGCCGGGCCGTGTTTTCCGTGCAAGAAGCGGAGCAAACGAGTACCTAATGACTCTGCTTATTTATTTAATAAGTAACACCTTGAATCATCAAAGAAAGGCTTGAAAATGAGATGGGAATAATTACAAGCTGCCAGCGATAATCAGCGAGCGTTCAGCCGCAGAGGGCTAAACGTTCGGTTTAATAAATCATTCCTTTTCCCGACCCGCCTCATCTTGATTAGAAACACACATGTGATATTTTCAACATGCCATACAAACAGCCCGGACATGACTCACCTGGAGTTCAGACTCTGGTCTTGTCCATGCAGTTGAAGAGGCACTGTTGCGAGTCACAGTCACGGCGCGTGCTTGCAAGTTACCGGTTTTACCATGCTTATCACGAATCGCGTGGCTGGCGTGTGCGGCCTGTGGATTCTACGTTGAGACCAACATGATGAATTCATGGTGATGATTGCTGTAGGGTAACATGGTGGGTTGCACTGTTACCTCATAACTCTTGTTGTGTTTTTGGATCAGGCTTCCAGTGGGGGTCTGAGGAGGTTTGACGTTTTGGGGGTGGCTTGTGGCTCACTGTGTTGGGACACTGACTAGAGGGTCACCAGGTTCAATCCCACCATTGGGTTCCTGAGCATAATTGTTCCAGGGACTGGCTGATCCCGCTTTCACAAAAACGTATGTCACTTTGGATAAAATCTGCTAAATGTGTTAGATATGAATGTCTCGCATGGGTTTCCTTCCTCAGGCTAATCTCTAAATTTCCCACAGTGTGTGAATGTGTGTGTGTAGATATGCCTTGTGATGGACTGGTATCCCGTGCGGACATACCTCAGCCTTGTGCTGTGCTGCCTGAGATAGACTGCAGGTGACCCTGACCAGGATAAGCTGTTGGGAGTTGGATGAATATCTGTGTTGACAGACAGCCTCCAGATTCCTATCGCTTATAGTCACTTTATAGGCACGTAGCTTGTAATTTCATACTTACATATTTCAGGGCGTCTACTGAAGTGGGTTGGATCATCCTTAGAGGGTATAACAGCAATGCCCTGGGGATCTGCAACCACTTCATGAGAAGTCTAGCTTAGAAGCGGCTTCACTGCTGGCCTGCAAGCTGCAGCAGTCAGCCCGGCCCAGAAACACACACACAGACACACAGAGAAATACTGCAGACCAGCTCCCCCTGTGCAGCCGCGTGACAGCGAACTTGGATTCCCCCCGTGGGGCAGCTCAGGCGGGGAGTCGAGTTTCGGGAGAAGAGACAATCCGGAGACGGACCCGCAAGAGGCGCTGTGAATAATTCACAAGCAACACGGGGCGTCGGGTTTCCACGCCGGGATGACCCCCGTCTGCCTCCGCCCAGGCCGCTCAACTTTTCAGGGGAGTGGGAGGGGGGGGGGGGTCACGGGGTCATGGTGGCTGCAGGGCGAGGGAGATAGACCTCTGAAATTGCTGACTGGGGAACCTTCATGGTGAGCTGAGATTGCGTGTCTTGATCCTGCTCGGTTCTTCCGTTTTGTTGCGGATGGACTGAAAATGTATTAAAGCGTAATCTTTTCATTTATTTAACGTGTCATGTGATACCATACTGTTGCATGGGCGTGCGATGAGGCTGGGGGGTTTTGGAGAGGCAACACTCCTGCAGGACACCCTTAATTGAGCTTGGCTCCAAGTTTTCGCCGTGTGTCACCCCCCCATCTCACTCCACAGCTCTATTTTCTCCTGCTCATTGCTTCCTCTCCCTCTCCTCCTCCCCACCTCCACTATACCCTCTGCCTCTCTCCGTCCTTTACGCTCCTGCCCCCAGTGGGCACCGCTGTGGAGTCCTGCCATCCCACCGGGCCCTCGTTCTCCATCTGCCGGCTCCGATTCAGGCAATAGATCCCTAAATCGAGGCCCTGCTGTATGTCACTGGGGCCGTGGAGGCGGTGCTTGGCAGGGATTGGACAGAATCGGGGCGGCTCGGGGGGAACGGATCCACCGATTGGGTTAGCTTGATTTACGTCAAAGCGCCTCCCCTTGGCTCCACCCTGTAAGAAAGCAAGGCCCGTGAAACGACCATGGACATAAATCTCCCCAAGAAAACAATAAACATCTGAGAGAGAGAGAGAGAGCGAGAGAGAGTCGGGGACTCAGGATCCCGGGCATGTGCTGATTAGCAATGATGTAAGGCCTCCACCACACCTGAATCCCTAATGAAGGGGGCTAAAGGGAGCCGGATAATGTCCCCGCTGCCCATTTAGAAATCAGCATTAATCAACGCTTGGTCAAGAGGGAAGAGGCATTGATAACATTAGAGACTGTTAGTTCTGCTGGACCCGCTTGGAATTTTAACGAGCCGCAGAGAGAGTCATTAGCACGTAAAACCCCAGTGGACACTTGGGTCCCGACTGGCCTGTAGAAGAGGAACATGACTTTGTTGCTCGCTGAAGTAAAATAGGAAGACCTATCAGGGTGAAGAAATTAATGTGTTACATGCTCGTCGCTTTCGCCTGTTTCATTCGGGTGCATTCAGGTGCTGACCCATTTATCCAAAGGAATCCCATGGTGTCACCCAGGTCTACAGCTGAAGCTCCTGGAGGCTATAGATCTGAAAGCTGCTATTCTGTGAAATGTCCACTGGTTAAGTTGGTGACCTTACCACCTATTCTCCTGCTGGCTTTCCATTCACCCTTGAGAATTTCATTGGCTTAAAGCAGGGCTGCCCAACCCTGCTCCTGAAGATCTGCCACCCTGCAGAGACTGAGATGCTGCTATAGGACCTGATTATCTGTATCTGGTGTGTTACTTAGGGCTGCACCTAAGTGGTAGAACTCCATGAGCAAGGTTGGCCAGCCCTGGCTTAAAGGAGCCATGAGATCCTATGGTCTGTGACATAGTATGGAGTAAGTACATCTCTAGACAGTTCTTCACACATATGATGGCTCTCTTATGTGAAAGACTGCTAAGATACACAAATCCATCTGCTCAGATTGCTTTGGCCCAGTCTCCCCGTGTCTGAAGCCTGCTCAGATATGAGGCCCGGCTGATCCCCACCTACATGAGACCCCTCATCTCATACATTAGACCTTTGTTTTTCCAACACTCTTCGTTTGATGAAACATAATGACTTCCTGTGACTTTCCGCTCTGATGCAAGCTGTTTTTCATGCCGTCTCCATTAAAAATATACACATTGCTATGATTTTGTGTGTGTGTCTTACGGGGAGCAGTTATCGATGTACATGTGGGGACCAGAGCAGGTATCTCATCAGGCTTTCTAGAGGCTTTCTCTGACCTTCTCATGAACATTATCTCACTGGTGCTGTTATTTTTTCTGGGTGGAAGATGTCCAGCTGGCTCATTTTTCATTTCTGTGGTCACATTTCAGATTTGAAAACCCCAGGCACACACAGTGTGTGTGTGAGTGTGTATGTGTGTGGTCATGTTTATATTACGCTGGGTAACGCTTTACATTAACTGCACCTTCATAATGCCTTTATAATGCATTCGTAGAACATTCATAAGCAGCATGTAAGTATGCCCTAAAATCCAAACATACTTTAACAGCATTAATACACATTAATAACAAATATTCAACAATTAGACTATTATAATGTCTGTTATTATCATATAATAATTGTTATTTATGTGTATTAAAGCTGTGAAAATTATGAAGGTGCAGTTAATGTAAAGTGTTACCTGCTGGGACAAAATGTTCACACGGTGTGATAAAAACCTGCTATTTTGGCAATGTGGGGACCTCTTTTTTTGGTCCCTACAAGGGGAAACTAAATTTTATAAAAATCTGTGAACGCAATCAAAAAACTAAAAATGCCAAAAGTTCTGTATTTTGTTTAGTTTCTTAAGGTTAAGGTTAAGGCTGGGTAAGGGTCAGGGCTATCATAGTTAGGGTTAGGGTTGTATCCATAGAAATGAATGGAAGGTCCTGTCAAAGATATAGATACCTAATCTGTGTGTGTCTGAGGTGGGGGAGTAGCTTCAGCATGAATGGCAAATGAAACCTTGAGAAGATTTGGGTGGATGGGGCCCAAACAAAAGGTTTGTTTGGTCTGTTGTCTCCCTATTCTGGGACCCAGTGGGGATGGAGTTGGCACAACATAAAAGTAAAGATAAAAAGTAAAAGCAAAGTTTAAGAAAGAAAGAAAAATAAAGTCAGACTTCACTAGGAAAGGTCCCGGGCTGGGGGTCAGGATATCAGTTCAAGTTAGGGGGGGTGGGGAACCACGGAAACACCAAGCTAGTTGTATATGAGAACAGGTGACCCAGATTACAGCGGTCACATGACTTTGAATAATCGGGCACCAAGTCAAAAGATGTCATTTATGATTCATGAATGTTATTTCTATGACATAGACCCATAACCAGAGCCAACAGGAACCGTAATGCTCCGAAAGGTCCAAGAACCCTTTATTCAACGCAGCAGGATTCTTAAGCCGGACTGCTGTTTCAGTGAGGAACCGTGTAGAGTTACTCTGGGAAACGGCATCTGCTTACAAACGAAAAGATGATGATTCATTTATACACATTAGAAATCCCTGGCATCAGCCGGTCAGTAGTTATGCCCTGACCCTCCCTGCACCTCCACCCTCCCGGCTTGTGGTCAATGAAAGCTGCCTGTTCCCTCAGAGAGGAGCCGCACAGTGAGCGAGAGTCATAGGGAGGGAGGCGAGAAGCAGGAAGTAGGCAGGTCATGTGATCTCAGTCCGCTTGGTTTGCCTACCTGCAGCTTTACTGCTGCAAATGATTGTTTCTGATCTTTGCTGAATTATTAAATCCTTTTCACAGATTTATAAACTCGGGGAGTTTTTGGACATGCAGGAAACTCCCCAGAGGCTCTTCAGCAGGTACCGGCACAAGCGCAGTTTGATCGCCATTAGGTCTGGTTTTTCCTGGGGTATGGGTCAGAGTGGCTCTGGGGGGGGCTGAGGCTTCTCTCCCACATAGTGTGCATCCACAGCGAGGCCTGGCAGTTCTGTTCCTTTCCTGCCCGGACCACGTTTCATTCAGCTGGGGGCCACACCCTGTGATGATGTCAGCAAGCATAGCACAGCAGAAAGCCACTTTATGGGAAGTGTGCCTAAACAAGTGCCAATCTGAGATGCATTCCCCCTGACCTACCCTCTTAAATCACTTTGTGGTGGCCCCCTAACCGCGCCTCCCTCCCAGCAGAGCAACGTGCAGGAGGCCCCCGGGCTCCCCTCACGCTCCCCGGCTTGCCTGTTACGCTCCGGCAACACGCCATGCCAGCTCCCACCCTTCTCCGCTCCCTCTCCACTGCCCGGTGAAGTCCTGGCATATGCGGAGTTGCTCCGTCAGTCATGTGACACACTGACCACGTGGGCCTGCCGTGCCCTGAGCCACAGATGGAAACGTTGGAAACACGAGAGCTGCTAGGCCTGTGAGGCTGGTTTTCCTGCATTTTATACATGCATATCCTCTTTCCCATTTCCCTGTGTGCCTACGGTTTTTATTATGCTGTTTTTAACGCGATGAAGCTCTTGCTTGAGAGAAACGAGGTGCACGGGGTGCTACACAAATTCACACAGTGTCGACTATATGAAGACACATTGCCCCCTGTAGGCACCATCCTGAAGTAGCTACTGTGTTATCTGGCAGGTTGAGGGGTTGCACAGTCGTCAAGAAGCCCCAGTTAACTTTCATAGGGAATAACTTTGATGAAAGTCTCAGGATATGTCTCGGAAATCGGATGTTAATAGTGATTAAAAGCTTTTCTGCCCATATTGTAGGCAAGGTCGTGTAGGAACTGTGTGTCTGTGTGGATTTTCACACCGTATTTTGAGAAATTTGGAGTGATTCTTAAGAAGCAGGTTAGTCGCATTACAACGCATACTGCTGCAGACACTGCGCCCAGTGGGATGGCGCCTTTAAACCTGCTCTGCTGCCAAGTGCTCCTCTAAAAGGGGTGGCCGAGGGACGAGGCCCAATTCATTAGACGTATTTAATAACTTGTCCTCTTAACGGTGACCGTTCACATCTTTGCAGGCTCAGTCGTTTTTTATATCTTTACTTCCCCGCAAGGTCTCGTGGGTCAGCTCCGCAATGCCAGATTTGTAAATCCACGGCGTATTAATGCAATGGGCCAACCGCTTAATATTCTCAAGGAGTCACTGGGTGCGGACATCCTGTAAAAAGCCAGCAATCCATTTGCTTTAAAGCGTTGCTGTCACGGTGCGATTTAAAGCCAGCCGTGGCGGACGGTTGTCCAGGTTAAAGCTCCCCGCCCCCCTCCCCAGGCCAGTTACCGGGCCCCCGCTGGTCCCGTGGCCCTTACGCACGCACCTCAGAAACAGGTGCCGTTTATTTCACGCCCGCTGCTCTATTTTAAGTGAATTGGCAGACTCCGGCCCGGATTAAAGCAAAGACTTTGACAGGGTTCGTGTGCTTTCACGACCCCCTTGTTCCTTAATCTCGGCCGGGGGGGGTGGCATTTGTATTTCAGCCTACGCACACTTGGTTGTTTTGGTCCGTCGGCATAATGGTATTTAGTCTGTGGGAGTTGTAGGCCCCGAGCTTTTGGCGGCTTGGCTCCCGAGGGCCTAACTGCTTCTGGGGGCCCTAGTCATGGCAGCCTGCTGCCCTACAACGACCTGAGTGTCCGCACGAACTGAGGGCCGCCACCAGCGAGAGAGTGTGCTTGTTAGGGATCGACTGGCACACTCCCTGCGCCTGCCCAGCCCCCCTTGCTCGCCCTGGCAGGGGATCCACTTGTCAGCCGGGTAAAGCCATGACTGAGGCCATGTGTGAATATTAGACTGGCTTATCTGGTGAGACGCCAGTAAGAAATGTGGAAATTAAAATAAAGGATTAGAGCGAGGCGAGGGGCTTTTATTTATTTCATATATTTATTTATAGATCAACATTTTGTGAAGCTTGTCACCTTATCGCTAATTCTTCCCGACACGTCGTTCCGACTGACATAACTGCAATTTCATGGCTCCTACGGCCTACGTAGGAGCACCCGGAGTGAGCCGCTATGTCGTGCTCCTGTCCCTCGCTCACTCCCCGCACTTTTGTGTTCCTCAGAAATAAACATGCCCGTGTGGGAGGTGGGGAACATCGCCTGTAACGTCTGAACACGGGATCCAGTGTGCAGCCCGTCTGTTATCCTGAACACCTTCTAGGGGCAATTCCTCCAGTTTTGGGGGGATTATGCATCAGAAACTACAGACAATCCTTATTTTGTTTTCTTGTTTGATAAAATGTGCTCTTTTGTGCTATGTTTCCTGCTGTGTGGACTGGGGCCAATAGCTGGCAGCTTTATATTCTTGTCCTAGTCTGTCTTTTCAGTGCACTAATGATTTCTGGGAAACAGCATGAGCATTGGGGAAGGTATAGACCCCTTCGAATGTCCTTTGATGTTTAGACTTCCCCGCATGGGCTGTAGGATTTGCAGAGCGCACAGCCACAGCGTCTCCTAGGTACAAATCTGTCACCAGTTGAGCAGCCAGCCCTCCCTCCAAGGTGAATACGGTATTATTTTCTTTGGATAAACAACATGAACTGCATATCAGTTTTTGGGTGGAGTTCCTCTTCCTCTGCGAGAGTCCTGTGGGAGCATCCGGTCTCCGAGTCCACATTCCTTAGGTCCCGGGCTACGTGCTGCTGTCAGGCCTTATAAGGGTTTGAACGAGGGACGTTAGTACAAGAAGAGGACAGCAGGAGGGCTTGACCTGCCATTACAGAACACGCCTCACCTCATGGGGTTTCCTGAAAGGAACCATGGGGGAAAACGCGAATCGAGATTTTACTCAAATCCTTAACTACCCATTCAGGACGTCAACAGAACCCCATAAATTTGGTCTGACTGTACAAATGTGAGACACTTAACGCCGGGCTGTTTAAATGCAGCGACCCCAAGCTCCGAATGTGAGGAGTGGTGTGTCTCCTCCCCAGAACGATATCACAAAGTGCCTGCAGACTGGGTGGGTACAGGGGCCCAGGAGAGGAAGGGCCTCTCTGCTTACATACCTCGGAGAACCTTTAGCACAGGAAGCTGTTTATCAAAACATGTTGGGGAGATATTGCCTCCATGCTGAATCAATTAGGTCTGGTCTGTTTCATCATACTTCATAACTTGGGCCGTGGAGCCCAGTGGTCTCTAGAGCGTGGTACAGTGCCGTAATTGAATTTTGATTAAACACACATGGCCTGTGAGCCCGCGTGGCCGTACAGGGAGGCGTGACCTGCTCGAGAAGATGGGAACTTTCCAGAAAACAGGATGTGCTTTGTTGGATGGGGGGGTGGTGGACTGAGGGGGATAAGATATATGAAATGTATGAAAATCAGGGACAGCTGGGGAACAAAGATTTCATTATATTTCCATTCAGGCTGTTTTTAGCTAGGATCTGTCAGATATTTGAAAGGTAATGCAAAGGCGTCTGCTTTCTGGCTATACTGGAATCCTCCAAGAGGCAGGGGGCGGAACATAGGGGTAGGTACCTCTCGCTGCGTCCTGAGAGACAGTCTGTGAATTACCATGTAAACATCTCACATGCCAGTCACCAAAACTGCCATCTTTCCCGCTAACCATGGGGCGTCCAGTGATCACAGTCAGGAAGATCAACTTACAGCCGGCATCCATGCGTGAAGGACAGACACATTAAAATCACTTAGTAAACATCAAAGACTGATGTTATTCTTTCTGATGACGCTTGACCTATAGCTAACCCTGAAGAATAAAACGGGTAAAAAAAAAACGTCCTTGTAAGAGAGCCGACATCCTCCGTGATCCTGACGTTACCGCTGTCCATGTTGGTGTAGCATGAAATGGTAAAATGGAGATGGTTCTGCTGAAGGGTCGCCTGAGCCTCCCCTTGGTTCTTCAGAGCCCTTTGGTCCAGCCTCTCACTATAAATGTGACAGTAGTGATATGTAGTGATTAGTGAGTGAACATTAGACACCTTGGGTGTAGATAGTGTACTTTCCCAGGAATGTAGGTGAAGGTTCAGTCAGGTATCAGCAGGGTTTAAAATACAGGTCCTACAAAGTTTGAACCAGACATATGGCTTCCTTCATCGGGTGGTGTGTGGCTCTGTGGGTTAGGCGCTTTGATCTGTGTCCAGGAGGTCATGGATTTGAATCCCATGGATAGCAGAGTAATCATTGCTGTTGGGACCTTGAACAAGATCCTTACCCTCAAAAACTGTTCTGGGGTACAAGGAAAACATCTGTGCTAAACCCAGGATTTTACCCGTGGTATAATATGGCGGGGGTGTCTTACAGGAGAGGAGGCTTAGATGTGTGAAGATTAAATTTCATTGTATCTGCTACTTGTAAAATGGCAATAAACATGTTTTATCTATCAAACCAAAAGAGCGCCAAGGATCTTCTTAACACCAAAACCCAAACATAGCCCCAGTACAAGGTACTGGTGATTTCACTGACACATCAGGGGCTCGCTGACACTCAAGCTATGTGATCCAAAAGACGTTTCACGCTTTGAAAGAGAAGCCCTTTTGATTTCCTCCGTCTGTGGAACTTATTGTGCACGCAGGTTTTCTGCACGTCAGCCTGTGCTGAATACATCTGGTGAGCGCATTTCAGCGTTTGAGACTGACCGCAGCTTGTCTTTTGTCGACTGAGAATGCTTGTCACTTGTAGTATGAGTTCTCTATTCATTCTTTGCAAGTGCTGTGATGTGCCTACAATTAGAAAGAATCCAGCACAATACTGAAACTAAACAAACAGGGAAGGATGGGGGTGCTGACAATCGCCAAAATCACGGTCCACGTGTCACGTTTCCTAAAATCCCGTCAGCCTCATTTACTGCAGGCAGCTGTAGGAGTTCTACCCCACCCGCTGCGCCCCGCCCCGTCGGCAGGGTGACACATCCAGCCTGAATTTTCCCTGCCAATTTTTTATTAAATTTATTTCTGTAAAGACAAGCGAATGCTGTCAAGGGCCAGATGACTTCATCTGCGTTTTCCTGTTATTCCACACCAACGGTCCAGCAGAAATGCCACTGAGGATCCTGGGAGCTGCCGCCCCGCGCTTTGGGAAACGATGAGCACGATTAGAAAGGAAGCCTGGGGTCTTTCCGAACCCCATTCACAAGAGAGGCAAGGGATGCTGGCACCCCCCCAGCTGAGGTATCAGCTGCACCATCTCCATAGCGCTGGGTGGCTTGACGGACTAACTTTTTATTTAGGAAGCGGGGGAGGGACACAAGGCTCTGCCCTGCCAGGGACCTATCCCAGCACCACAGGGCCTCCTTCACGCACAACAGGGACGGTGTACCTATAAAACACTCGTCAGGATGAGGGATGGATTCACCTCCCCTGGCACATGCAGGAGGAGGCTGTTGGATTCCTGAGAGCTCCATAAATCTCCCACCTCTTATCCCTGTGCTATATTGATAAGCTCAGCTGTGGTTTAGCCAGAGTAACACAGCAAGGGGGCCGGATCGGGGGCACATGACGCACTAAAAAAGTCTATCCAGAGAACAGCAGTAACTGTAACTTAATCATTTTCATTTAACAACCACACATTCAGAAATGTGAGCCTCACACATCAAGCAACACAGGCATCATAACATCAGAATGCTCTTCTTTCGATGACATCGTGGCAGATCGCAGTGGCGTTTTTACAGCTGCACCAGGCGGGGGCCTCCAGAGGATCAGCTGCTGCGATGGCAAGAAGGACCAGTCTGAATGCAGACAGAGTGCCTATTGCAGGGCTCACAATCAGTCACTCAAAAATAAATACGAGCACATTATACTTTTATTACACTGTCACAATTACAGAACAGAGGCGACTTCATTTCCTCAAGCAAGGATTTTCATTTTCATCACCAATCATCTTAACGCTACGCTTTTATTTGAAATGTTTAAGATTCTGTTCCTCTTTACACAATCCCTCATTATCCTCCGCACATTAACTAATTAGAGAAGTTAACACATTCTGGCGGGTAAGCCAGAGTGAGCACACAGCCATATCCAGAGTGATTCAGAGTGGTGTACACACACACATACACACACATATACACACACACATATACACACACACATATACACACACACAGGCTGGAGCAGCTCGTAAACTAATCACGCGGCTCTGATTAACTGCCCTACTCTATTCGACGGTGCACAAGCGAGACTCGAACACGCTCAAGCGAAATTGGAAGCGCACTTGACACTGCTTGAACTCTGATTCCTTTCAGACAGCTCAGGGAGAAGCAGGACGGCATTTATAAAGAGAAATGAACCATATATTGGATGGCGCAGACCGGCGGGTGATCTCCGAGGCCGCACACGTGATCTCCGAGGCCGCACACGTGATCTCCGAGGCCGCACACATGGATGTTTCTCTGCTGAATTTATTTACAGGTCGGTACGGTGACAGCTGACAGTGCAGGGGCGTCTCCTAACAGGCAGATACGTTCAAGTCCATCAGAACAGAAAAAGAGGGGATGAACACAAACAGACTGCAGGGCCTCTGAGGCAGGACACTGTTTATGATGTCCAGGGCTGACTGGACTCCAGACTCGGGACAAAGGTTCTGTATCAGCGTCAGCATCCTGGGCTTGGAGATGAAGGTGCCACTTAGAAATTCCATCAGTCTATCTCCCCATAAAACATGACTTTTACTTTCCTTTCTTGGGTCTGCAAAGTCTTCAAGAAACAAAAAATAAGAAGTCTTGTTTCAAACAGTAATAAAGATTATTTTCCACCTAAAAGGAACAGAGAGATATGGGGGTGATTACAGATGCCGAGCAGATCTTATTTTCACATCCTTGTTACTTAAATGCATAAAAACAAGTTGTCTTCATGTCACATGGTCACCACTTCAGAAGTTGGCAAGTTCATCAGCTGTAAACCCCTTCAGAGAGTTCACCAAAATCTGAGTACAGACCATGTCTTTGAATTAGCTCTATGGATTGGGGCAGTAGATGCAGGTTAATTACAGTCTTTAACAGTGGTGTGGCTAAATTAAGAAGAAAAAAAGGTTATTCTGGGACAGCATAAAAACACGGACGTTTTCACAACGTTGGACAGACTGCAAACCTGCTACTTCTGTATGCTTATGTAACAGATGGCCTTGTCTCCCAGAATAAATGTAGGGGGAGGGGGAATCACAATAAAATAAATTAAAGAAAACAACTGAAATGGCTAACATCATCTTTGCAATGGATATCTTATCTGCGCAATGACTTAAGACTAATAAAATGACCACAAACCAGAACTAATGGAATAAATACCCACAGACACTAACCCACTGAGCTACACACGCATTTATCACAGAATAAATGGAACCCAGATCATCACTGTAGGACACATGTTGCTTTGACCTGCTGTGACCCTGGGGAGGCCCCTACAATACTTTTTACAGGCTAGAGTTCACAGGCAGCTTCTTGAATAACTGCCACACTGTAGGTGGCGCAGCTGAGCCCTCCCACCCGCTCCGTGTGCAGCAAACTAAAAAAGTGACAGATTTGTGCCTGTAACAATCTGATATAACAAGTAACATATAGGCCCTACTGGATTAATTTGCCAGCTACCACAGAACTCGTTTCAGTCCCATTTCGGTCTACTGACTGGAGAGAATTATGGGAGTCTCCTACGCTGGAAGCTGTGGCCTAGCAACCGCGGGAAGGCATTCCTGTGGTTGGCGATTTGGACGATGGCGAAAGCCACATCTGCAATCACATCCGTAGGGTGCAGCATTAAAAGGCAAACACCACCTGCTGGAGGGTGTGGGGATGGCACAACAGCCAACTAGCTGTCCCTGCCAACATTACAGCACCACGTCACCGCAATCGCGGCTAGATAAAACGGCCCTACTCACAGAGCACGTTTAGCGGGGTGTCACTACATGCCATGTCTCGTTGATCCCGGGCAATCCTATCCTATCCTGGGCAAAATCAGCTGATATATTTCCCATCTACAGTGCCTGGTCTCACAGAATGAAAATCTCATTCTTCATCATTCCAATTAAACTCTAATTACTGTTTTATTATTATCTCTGTGAACAAGCAGTATTTCTGCTCTGTTTTAAAACAATTCATAAATCTAAATCACATTCCTTGTAGCAAACTATGAAAAACATTACGATAAAATCACCAAAGCAAAAACCATTTAAAATCATCCTATTATAAGTTAGTGGCGGGTAAGCTGACAGATGTTGGGGAGACACTTTTAATGGGGTTAATATCTTCTCATATATCAGATATTTCCCGTGAAAAGTAACGATGGCAGCAGCGGTTATGGTATTCACACGGAAATGCGCTTTCCTGCACGTGCCCGGCTCACCTAGATGCGGAGGAGGAGGAGGAGGAGACAGGGAGCAGAGTAGCCATACTCCCTGACTAGCAGAAGCTGCCTACCTGCCTGAGCTTGCACCACCATCCATCAGCTCACCATCACGTTACGCTTGTCCCTTTCAGAGACCTCCAACGTCTCTATTTCGGGGTGTAGATGGAGGAAAATACACACTCGACAGTAAAGCCACGCATTACAGGGCTGTATCTCTAAGCGCGGGCCAAGGCCGAACGCAGTCAGGCTTCATGGAGACGCTGGTTGATACTCGAGCAATTCTGTTATGGCGAAGGAAAGGGCAGATGGTGGGGTGGATGGAGGGATGGACGGAGAGGTGGATGAAAACTCCAGTGAAAAGCAGAGTTTTGCCCTCGCAGGCGTTCCAGCTTGTAACAAAATAAGCATTTTGAGGCCTGTAATGGATGCCACATGCAACCGCAGAGAGGTACGCGCTTCCATAAAAGCTGAACCTTACAGGCCATGGGAAGAGTAAGAGAGACGGGGCACACTCGAATGGATGAGGAGCGGAGGAAGCAGGGGCGGAGGCAGTACAAGCCCAGCACAAGGCCGGCCGCGCCTCCGGGCAGCTGGAGTGTCTGTTTTCTCCAGCAGGTCACCGCAGCTCTTGGGATGAACTGTAAACGTATCTAAGGCCCTGTGTGAACCGAAAGGTTAAAGCACTGCAGCGTGGAGACTATTCAGGGGCATCTGTCTTTTGGGATTGTTTTGTGTCATAGTACATAGTAGGTGAAAACATGGCAGAAGGCAGTTACAAGTTAACTTTTAGCTCTATGCATGATGTTGCAACTTCGGAATAGGGGGTAATGTTATGGTTTACCTGCCTAACTTGCTAATAGTTCGTC
Source organism: Mormyrus iriodes (assembly GCA_011763525.2). Classification (NCBI taxonomy): domain Eukaryota; kingdom Metazoa; phylum Chordata; class Actinopteri; order Osteoglossiformes; family Mormyridae; genus Mormyrus; species Mormyrus iriodes. The sequence continues at coordinate 22,751,162 of JAAGVU020000032.1, forward strand.
AGTAATGTAAAGAAAGGCTCAGTATTACCTCCTCTTGTAAAAACACTACACATTCTCAGTGGTGTAGTGGAGACAGCACTTTTTTTTTGTTTTGCCTCAGAGCTAGTTGAATGCCCATTTGCTAAGAATGAATTCCATATATGGTTGTATTTATATATTCTCGAAAGAGAACAATTTAGACTAGTTTCCTTCTGTATGGATCTTCCAGCATAAATACGATGTGACGGCATTATTTGTATTTGCCTGAAGTTCAGTGAATAGTTGAACCCTCAGGAGATGATATGATTTTCATATGTTTACGTAGGTATTGACCGTTATTATTTTAATGGTCATGCAAACAAAAACTGCCCAGTGCTGATTGTATTTGTGGTTTTCAATATAAAACTTAGCGAAATCATTGCAGGTTGTGTGTGAATACTCATAACTGTGGTAATTTTGGTCACTATAATCGTGATATAAATTTTCCACATCATTTCATCTCAGCATTGTGCTAATGTATTCTTCCTTCAATCGATCAGAGGCCTGTTTTTACGGTTGGAAAAAAAAACGGAATTTCTCTCATGGCCCCCTTGGGGGAACCCCACATAGCCAGTGGCCCCCGGGGAATTTGAGTTCGAGACCCCTGATCTAGACCACTCCCACCTGGCGCTGGTCTTCAGGGCGAGAGCTGTGTCCTCCTGTATGTCTCATTGTTGATGGACAGCCGGGTCAGACGGGCCCCATAATAATCCACTATGTAGCTGGAGCCGTCCGACGGACCCACAATCTAAGGAGATGGGAACCAGAGAGAGATGAGACACATTAGCCAGTGTCCAATGAGGGGCTGTGCAGAACAAAACAAAACACGGCGACTTTATTCATTCCTGTGCCCGCCCTGCTCTCCATGAGACAAGTGTATATATAGGTAAAACCAAGTTTAGGGGTCAGGGAGCAGTTGGGATTAAGAAGCCCTCCAGCTACGTGATCCAAACGGATGACCTTCTGGACGGACCCACAGACACTAACTCACTGAGCTACGCACAGATTTATCACAGAAAGACTTTTAAGCAATCAGTCATTTTTCTTAAAAGAACCAGGGGCTGGTTTTCAACCAGACTTCCACACAGCAGTTATTCCACTGAAAACTGAGTGCGAGTAAAAATATTCATGCACACGACCTGAGACAGTCAGAGCCCGGCCTGCCTCGGCCTTGTCGGCACAGAAATGCTGGGCTCCGTCCAGCCCAGAGATCAGCTCGTATCAACATAACCCTGAGAAGCTGACACACACAGACAGGGTAATGGCTTCCCGCGAGCGTGCCGTGAACACCTGGCCTCCGCGGAGCGGCCCTGACGGGAGGAGACCCATCTGGTGCACAGTGCCGTCGTTGGGGGGGGCCAGGGACAGGTTGACTGTGATTGAAGCCGACTCTGCGTTAAACAATGTCAAGGTTAGCGATGGCCCGTGTGTGAATAATCCGCGGTAACAGAGATCAGGCCTTTCACCTGCGATCTGCCATCATTCATGGTTTAACAATGAGAAGACTGTTTTCACAGAAATGAATACGCTTGTTTCCCAGCGAAAACACACCAGCCGAAGTAACTCAGTCACTGGTATATAGACACACATGCACGTCACCCCTGAGCTCTTTGGGGGAACTTCCCCTAAACTCAAATTTTAACACTATTCATGGTTCAGAAACCACTCAAACAAAGGAAAACAATCCAGCAGTCGCCGTCTCGGTGTGGACAAGTCCTCAAAACACAGATATATAGCAAGTATGGCAAGGACAGCAAAACCTACATCAGCCACTCACACACATATACATACATATAATTAAATGTACTAGGTGTTTATTCATTGCTTCTCAAAGAGGCATTTCCTTGTCGACGCTGCTCTTAGCCAAGGTAGTTACTTAAAATATGGCACTTTAGCAAGTAATAGAGCACATAAATGGGCTCTGGGGAAAATGAGTGTTTTATCAGCGGTGTCACTCTTTAAGGCAGCGGCAGCCGGACAGCGTACAGCTAATTGGGAATGTAAGCGTGGTGGTGCCTGGTGCCAGGGGTGCTCCTTAAAAGCATTGCTCTCCCAGGGCCCTCAATCCGGCATTAACCGGACAATAAACACCGCCGGCTCCCCGTTAATCAAAGCCACAGCCGCTGCGCCATAAATCACTTTTTTAAATAATAAATAAAAATGATTTCTTATTTATTTTCTCTGCTGGGAAAAGCTGCCGGTCTCGTCTGAAGAAGACAGATTTCTGAAATGGGGGGGTCAAACTAAATATTATTTTGCAGGGTGGGGTAGGGCAGGGTATCTATGAGTTATACATTTAAACCACTGTGGCCCGACAGGCCCCAAAACCGGCGTGAGATCCTGCAGGCCTCTGGTGTCTGCGAGATTTATGCCCCCGATCCATTCTGAGATTAGCTTAATTCATTATCTGCAGAGGAGGGCAGAACGCAGAGCACCGGCTCATCTATGACTGACCGAGCTTCACACTAAAAGACAGCGGCCTTCCGGCTGACACACCGCCCATCCAGCAAGTTGGATCCGTCTTTTCTGTCCTCTGTGCAAAAATAAGGCTAAACTTTACTCTCCTTCCACCCCCAAAATGAGTGGCTTGGGCCGGCAAACACCCACAGCTATATTCAGCTCTGTGGATCAAAGTGACTTTGACACAAATGTCAAATGGTCAAAATACAGTCATGGGAGCCACATATAAAACAGACTTACTGATGTTTTTCTGCATTTGGTGTCTGTTACATCGATCCATTTTCAAACTGCTTTCCTAGTACAGGGCTGAAGGGTTGACTATTGCATTCTTTTCTAAAAACAAACTGTCAAACAATGTGAAGCCCCCAATCAGCAATGAGGCTGGTGAGTCTGTTTTGGGAGGCAGCCCCCGATGTATCCGGCTGCATGTGGCCAACGCAAAATTGGGACCAGATCATCGTGTTGTTTTCCCTGCAGTTGCACTGGACACATGAAAAACAATCTTAAGCCAAATGCAAATCAATTCAATGTTTCTCCAGACCCACATGTCTCAGTGTAAACTTTGGGATTGGGGCGGGGCTAACAAAACGACAAATGGCCTGGATTATCATCCGAGCATCATGGGGGGTGAGGGTGGGGGGAGGGCTTGCCCTGAGCTCTCGGGGGGGAAACGCTGCACTCCCCAGGGGTGCTTGCGACATGCCTGTTGGCGAGGGACTCCCTGACACACAGGTGGCAGCGAGTGTTTACAGCAGCGTGCTGTCAGGATGCAGTAATGATTATGGGGTACCATTCACATTCCACCCAGCCCTGGCATCTAGTCGTATCAAAGGCACAGAATGCTGCCTGTTGCTGCACTCTGAAGCGCATAATCCTGACTTGCACTCTCTCAAATCAAGCTAGGTCACATCCCATAGCTTCTGCCCCTACGTATCCCCCAGACCCAGGGGCCACAGGGTAAAAAAAGCTAATGAGGTGAGGGCCTGAGGTATAGGGGGGGAAGAACCCACACCACCTGCCTCATTTCCCGGGCTGCTCCTACCTGACAGGCCACTCCTTGCTACACACTACTTCTGTATGCATAGTGCAGCGTTTCCCAATCCGGTCCTCAGAGACCTGTAGACAGTCCATGTATTTGCTCCCTCCCAGTTCCCAGTAATCTGGACTGTCTGCTAGTGAGCTGCAAAGAATGTGGACTGTCTGCGTATCCCTGAGGACCGGGTTGGGAAACACTGCTTTAGTGTACTGAGCAGTCATCCATTAGTCTTCTTGGAAAACAGGTTAAACAGGCCATTGTCAGCCAAACACCAAAATATAAAGATGAAATGACTGTCATCACTAAAAAGCCAGCATCATATTAATCAGAGTTTTGACTGCCGCTCATATCCTCTGGAGCTGCTCACCTGCATAGAGATCAGCATGAAATCCACCAGGCTGCCGATGCCACAGAAGCCCACGGTGCAGAACTTCAGCAGACCTAGAGGAGAAAAGCAAGGAGATGCCAGTTAGAGGAGGGCTGGCAGCACTGCAGGCTCATGCCGTTACATACGGGGCCCACAGCAAAACTGTCTGACATTCAGGGGGCCAGGCAGGATGTTATACATGCTTTTATAACCTTCATTTTCTGCTCCAGATGCAGCCAAGTGTGCCGTTTGCAAACGAGAGCATTGAAGATACTCCCTCCCAGACCCATACGAATGGGGCAAGTTCTCACTCAGTCCTGTCTGTCTGTTCAGAATCTCTGTTCCTAACTGGATCTCAGGTAACTAAAACCTGCACCACACATGCAAATCTGCCTGTTTACAACATTTAAGAGTCCTCAAGTTCTCCTTGTACTACTAACTACTACTACTCTACGTAAGCAGAGCTCCCCAGGTGCCGGCTCCTACGTCATTAAGGCCTGCTTGAAACGCCGCCGCGCCCATTCCAGGGCCAGCTCGCCTCCACGCTTTGTCACCACTGCACCAGTGTGCAAAAAGTCCCTCCTCGCCCCAAGTTGTGGGCACCATCCAGATAGACAAACAAAATTACAATGAATTTACACAGGGGGAAAAAAGCTTCAACTCCTGTGAATGTAATGTAATTACAAGAAATTATCATTAATATTCCTGCAAATTGCCCATTCGCTGACTGCTCTGCGCCTGACTGAAGTGTCCATTTAGAACGGGTTGCCATGCGTCTGCGCCACAAAGCCAGGCCCTCGTAGCCCGGCGGCCAGCCGCATCTTAATGGCTTAATGGCACAGCGGTGCCGTGGCTCGCCTGCTGCCAGGCAGGGCCAGGTGCTGCGCCGCGTGGGGACTCGGGCTGGCTCGCGCCCGCACAGTGTGAACTGCCATTCCTGTCCCTGGGCGCCAGAAACAAAAAGCCCTGGGACAAGGGAGGCCTTTCATCCACTGGGGCCTTTGTGATCTTGCAGGTGCTTAATTAAAAATAAGACCTCAATCAGAAAGAAAAGGAGAGGGAAAAAAACATACATGCTGCTTCATGCTTGACTTCAGTGTTTTGATGTATTTCCCATTTACCGTCTGAGTGCCTCTGGGTGAGATAATGGTGGCATTATTCCGTTCTTCACGGGAGGAACCAGCTCCCTTCACTCTACCGGGAGGGTGCAGGGCACAGCCTCCGCTTATTAATCCACCGCTCTTTCACAAAGTCGCTTTCCCAGCCTGGGCCCCCGAGCCCATTTTTCAGCCCGATTTCGCGGAGCAGAAGGCAAGCACTCCATCGTTCTCCCCCAATGCCCCCCCTGGAAGATGGGGCAGGTGAGCTCCTGTTCCTGCGATTTACAGGACCGGGCTCTTGTTCCCTTAGAGTCCAATGAATGATGCAGAATAAAATGCCAAACCAATCATTTTCTCGCCTCACTGTGTTAAGCCAAGCTGCGTGTCTCTCCCTGTCTCCTCCACACAGGCAATAAGCACCCAGTTGCCATCAGCATCCCTAGTGGACAGTGCAGAATACCCATCCAGCATGCAGCATCAAGTTAACAAAACTTTCATGGAACTGGAGAAGATACGATGACCTTTAATCCAGTTTTTAATTGTAATAAAAGCATGTTTGCATGTTTGTGAGGGGACAATGGTAAAATGGATGAAGTTCTATGCGAGTCAAACGTTTGAAAAGCTTGAGTACTATGCGCTGATTCCTTTCTCTGAGAAAGACGGCTTTCCGTGATGAATCTGCAGTGCTCTCATGCTATATTAGCGTTCCTCTGCATTTACTGCAGGTATCTTTTGCAGTTTTTATAAGGAGTTTTACCTTAAAAAGGTTGTGTTTGTTTGCTTGGAAACATACCCCCCACCCCACAAGGGAAATGCTGCAAGTTATTTCTGACCAAAAAGCAGCTGACGATACCTTTGAAAAGAACTCGGAAAAAGGCACAATTTCACCAGTATGTGGTAGGCTAAAGTGGCTTTTGCCATAAAACAATGAACAATCTCAGGATGCTTTGTGTAACCCTGTGAGACAGTGGGCTGTTCCAGAGCAGGCCCACCTAAAGCCGGGTATCCCAGGTAGAAACGATCAGCCCCCAGCCAGCCCAGGAAGAGAGAGAGGGCCACTGCCACTTTGTACGAATAGCCATTCCTGAAAGGTAGGAGAAAAAAAAAACTGTTTACTAAACATTTTAAAAATGTCAGGCATTTCATTGAAACAAATACTGAAAATATAACATACACATTTCGACACGCGATACTTTTGTTGAATCCAACTTCCTCCCCACTGAATTTAAAATGTGTCTTGTTGAGGAGGCGGCAGGTGACATTGGGGGCTGGCAGGCATTCCACTGAAACCACAAGATGGGTTTCAATCAGACAAATAGGAAAAACATGTTTTATAAAGTGCTACTTTCTATACATATTCCATTAATAAAGTGACACTGAAAGGCCATTAAAAATCATAAAATCCTTGCCTCTCTCACACAGATTAGTATTGATCCCAGACCACTGGTTTTCAATTTATGTTTTCAAGAGGAACCCCTAATTTCTTAGCTTTTTTATATATGCGCACACACACACACACACACACACACACACACACACACCTACTTACCCCAGGCCGCAGAGTCCTTGCAATTTTCAGGCTCTTGGGTGACATCATCTATTTTAGGGTCTTTACATCGGTATGTGATCAGTGTTAAGGAAACTGAGACCAAACATTTGCAGAAAATTATTTCAGTGTCCCATGCAAAAACCCACTAACGGACTTTTACAGATATATCTGCAAAATCATATATAACATGTCACATTCAGAAAACCAGCCAAAAATAAATCTCTTCAGACAATAGGCATGATCATTCACCATAAGAGCCCTTAAATAAACGTTCAGTATTTATTTGACTAAGTCGCAAATTATATATGTTACATGTAAATTATAAGTCACCCAGAAAAGAATCTCGACAAAAGGACTTAATTAATCTAAATAGATTATTATATTAAACTCACTTCGAGTTATATTCATTTTATAGAAACGACTGATGTTTATTACATTTATGAATATGGTTTATATTTTCATTTAAAAATGACTAAATCACAATCATTCGTAATGATTTATACAACCGTAAACGATCAATGCCGCATTTACAGTGGTTAATATGGTTTTGCGTTTTAATTACATACTATTGATGTCGGCATAAATAACGTTTATGATGTCTCTTTCAAATGCTAATAGGTGGAATTCATTTTTCAGACACCACGAAGTTAAATTACTAGCGGGATACATGTTCACTGTACAGATGAATTTAAGCACGTACCCTAGTACTAACGGTCTTCTTATTAAATACGGGTATGTATCACAAATCATATCTGATCCAAAACAGTAAGTACTCGTTTACGGGCATACTCACGGGCGCCAGGTTTAACTGCATATGCCAAGCAGGTTGGTAAAAACTATTTTGACATTTTCACTATACAGCAAATTAGTATTAAGCCAGTCTGCTTGATAACAGGCCAACAAACCACATCGCTCAGCCCTACCGATTTGCAGTTCGATTTCTGAAACTCGGCGGTAAGGATATTGTCCCAGGCGTAGGTTTACACAGTCTTCCACTTCGGTCGCTAACATATTTTTTAAATTACAATAAATTAAACAAAACAAAAAGAGCCGTAGTTTGGGGCATAAACAAAGCGACATCCTACAGTAAGCCGCCATATTGGCACAGTTTCCTCATCACGTGATCAACGAAGACCGCGTGACCTTAAAGGGACCGCGCCACGCCGACAGTCAGACCCGACTTCTTAGTCAGATTTCCACCTGTAAGAATGCCGCTGCTAACTTCAACTAGCAAAGCACCGCAAAACAAAGAGATATATATGTTATCCGTGAAAGCCAGCTCGCGTTAAATGTGACTGCGGGTGCTTTGTCACCAAAGGAAAGTTTGTCAGCTAACAACAGGTTAGCTCGCGAGCGGTTAAGTCCATTTCAACTGACGTTTCCCCAGCTAGCTAGCTTCATTAGTAGGTGGAAAACAGAGCTGACCGAGATGTTGGAAGCGTTTTTGCCTCCAAGTAACTTACAGCGTGCACCTGCTGTTCAAACAAGATTAATTGATACGGTTAGCTCTCCACCGTCTAGTAAATAAATAACTTTAGCGCAGTTAGCTAGCAGGCTACATTGGCTTGACCGTTATCCGTTACCATAGTGACTGTAGTTCAGGGCTCGCTCTTGCGCAACTCGACAGCACTTCCTGTTTCAGGTGAGGCGTGGGCGCCTGTTCACTTCCGTCGGACAGGTAAGGATCGGCGAGCTTCGCAAATGTCTACCTGCACGCTTTCTGTCTACTTCATACCTGAGTGTGTATGTACCGCAGTTGACGGGCTTAACGGGGTAGGTGGTTCGCACAGTTTAGCTGTTAGTCGTGGGCGGCGATCGGCGTTGAGCAGCAGACTGGTTAACCTGCCCTTTTTTAGGGAGGGTTAGGCAATCTGCAGATCATTTTCAGATTTGTTTATAGATACCAAATTGCCTGCGGTGTTCTCTTTAAAAAGTTCAAGTTATTATACCATTAAACATTTGCCGAGTTTTAAAAAGATAATTTTATAATCAAAATTGAATAGTATTTAGAATTTTTATAGTAAAACGCATTATAGTCGCCAGAACTACACGGAAGCTGCAGTGATTACGGAGATCATCTTCGTGTTGTTTTCATACAGAAGGAAAGTGACGTAACCGCTTGTAACGTGATTTTCATTCATCGGGGTCGTTATGATCGTTTGGAAATGCCTGTGTTATACAGTTATACACAGTCACTGCACAGAATATCTTTATATTTATAGCTGTGATTTGTCTTGCAGATTCTGTCACATCTGAGAAAATATCACTGAAATGTATGAAAATGTTCCTACAGGTATGCTTTATCGTTAATATATTAATAATACTATTAATAATAACTGTCATAGTACTGTATTGGGTCCTAATAAATTCCGTTATAGCAAAGTGACCCCTCTGAACCAGTTACTAATGGCCATAATGTGAAAGCTGATATATACGGTGAAAGGGTCAGTACTCTGTGTTTGTCTGGTTCATGCAGTGTCTGCTGTGGAGAGGCAGCGGGTCCTGCAGGCGCTCGAAAGGCTCCAGGCCAAGCTCCTCCAGCGAGAGGAGTGGACCCACAGTGAGCGGCTGGGGGCCCTGAGCGACACGCTGCGTAGCCCCCTGCTGGGGCACATCCTCACCCTCCAGCATTCCATCAAACAACTGAAAGAGCAGGTAAGCCATTGATTACCTTTGACCATTCCTTGGGTTAGGGACGGCAAGCAAGGGGTTTATTATGTGTGACCATCCCCTGGTTAGGGAGGACGGGTAAGGGGTTTATTATGTGTGACCACCTCCTTTTTTGAAATTGGTTAATACAGTTTATGTTCCAAATGAAAATATTGGCAGGAAGCAGTCTTGCCTACTCCAGGTTATAGACAGGTGGAGGTGAGAGTGTGTACACTCGGGTGTCCTCAGTGACAGTGGGTATTGTCATAGATCTGTCAGCTGTTAATATGGTCTTGGTTTGAGTAACTGCCTTGTCAGGGATGTATTGATGAAATGGATGAGAACTTTCCCTGTCAGCCCAGGCTAAATAAGCTGAAGACTGATAAGTTTACACAGTGTGAGTCTAAAGGTCATTAATACATTACCCGTGTGAAACTGCGGCACATAGCAGAAGAATGCATTGATTTACCCCCCCCCAGCTTCCATCGAGACTCTTTTGAGTGGTCTGTTTCCTGATTCTTTTTTCAAAATTTTCCCCTTGTTGTGAAAATGTACTACATTTGAAACAGTGACTCATATAACTTGAGCCTGTGCTACCATGAATTTGCTTATGGACTTTATTATATTAATTTATTTAAAATGGGAGGTTGTTTTTATAATTTATTGAAGCACTTTTTATGTACTTTTTATGAAGTCAGATAAATCAGATTCATAATAGTATTATTTTATATTGTAATCTGTTGCACTTTCTTTATTTTGTAACTTATTTTTGTGCTAAAAGAGTAGTCCCTTTGGTGATACACTCGCGGAAAGGTGTCCCATTTGTAAATCCTAAAACGCCCCGTCTCCGTCCTTCCCCAGCTGAACTGCTTGCCAGCTGACACCTGCAGCGACTTCAGCTTCTCCCAGAAGGGGCAGCTCATCTTCAGTGCTAGTCGGCCACCCAGCAGCCTGCTGGGGGCCGCCCCGGGCTCACTGGTGTCCAACGGCTCTGGGCTATGCCTGCCGAGTCGCCTCTCACCCGAGCAGCTGCAGAAGTGGATCCAAGCGGCGGCGGAGGTGGGCGACGGAGCGGTTCCTGCCAGTCATCAAAGCGCCACTTTTCCCAGCCAGAAAGACAGAATTTCACATTTTTGAATAATTTTTCTACTGGTATAATGTAAAGCGATTTAAAAGCCCACAAAACTTTATTTTGCCCCACCCTTATATTAATTGTTTAGGTGAAGTGAATAAAATTGATTTGACGAAGCAGCGAATAGGCTGCCACTGAACATGATCAGTGATGAGTCAACCTCTTTTCTGTAGGGAAGGCCGACTGAGCAGATCAGCCTGCCGAAACCGGTGTCCGGGGGCCTCGGCTTCAGCGTGGTGGGCCTCGGGCCCGATGGCGTGGGTGGCAACGGCGTCTTCATCCGGCAGGTGCAACCTGGAAGCATCGCACACAGGTGAGCTGCCTCTTACGGGTGCCTCTTCTTTACTGGTTCCGATGTTGTGTGCTGGTTTATTTTGCTCTTTTGTTGCTGAATTTTAGCATGCATTCCATTTACCAGCTGACACGGTGCAATATCTTGTCACACCATTAGCCAGTGTGTGCTCCCTGGTGCCTTCCACCTGATAATTTCCTCTGTCCCTGTAGAGATGGGCGGTTGCAGGAGAACGACCAGATTCTGGCAATCAACGGGAGCCCTCTGGATCAGAATGTCACTCAGCAGCAAGCCATCGGTCTGCTGCAACAGTCAGGTGACCGGGTGGACCTGGTGGTGGCCAGGGACCCGGCAGCCCAACGCCGTGCCCATTTGCCCGGGCCGGTCCAGTCGGTAAGGAAGCTTTATCTGCTTCTAGCTGAATGTGGACAACCCAGGATACTCTTCATGGAGTATGTGCTTTTCGGGATCCTGCGGTTCGATATTCATGGGCATGCAGAATAAGACATGATAATTATTTCCTCTGAGGCCTTTATTTCTGGTTTCATTAATGCCCCTTTAATCCCTATGAGTGAATGAGTGTCCAGTGCCGGCTGTCAGCTCCCCAATCACGTTTGTTTTGTTTTTTTTCATTCACCGCCCCTTCAGAAATCAAGTTAATTGAATTTTGGTGCTAAAAGAGCTGGGTTGTTTTATCGCTGCTTTCAAATTTAAGTATCTGACAAGAAGGTCAAAACAACAAAAAGCCACAACTGTTCTTCTCAAAAAATATTTATCAATTATCTTTTTGGCAGTCGGCCATTTGATTTATATATTTGCGCTTTGTGAGAATGTCGTGAAAAAGATAGATTGACAAGGGACTTGGAAGAATCGCCTATGAAATATTGTGTATTGAGGCTGTAGGGTCTGTTTGCTTAGAAGAATGACGGGACGCCTTACCCCCCCCCTCCCCGCCCCCAAGCTGTACTTAGCAGTTTAATAAACAAAAAATGAAGGAGCGGCCCCCAGCGCATGTCTGTCATGGCGGGGTCAAACCCCAGGATTATTTTGTCCCCTGAATTACAGAGCTCCCACGTGCGCATCTGCTTTCCCACTCCACCGCTCCCAGGCCGTATAAACAGCTTCATTCTCTCCCTCTTTCCTATCTATAGCTGAGCTTTTACTGCGAAAAGCTGAAACAATATTTATCCATCAGGGTGCTGTCTACTAAGCTCCTGGGATTCAGAGCTCTATGCCTTAAATGGTGGATTTAGCCAGTGTTACTTTGGTAGACCCCCCCCCCCACCCCCATTTAACAGTCTCGAGCCTGACATTTTCACAGAACACAGATTCCAGATTCTTGCAGGAATATTTTCATCCTAATTATAGTGCAGTAGAATGCTTAAAAACAAGCAGCTCTGCCACGTCTTGCCGGACTGCCCTCTCCGGGAGGGATGGAGCTCAGCCCACATCCCAGGCTGTCCCAGGAAGCCATTTTTCTCGTAAGCAGTGCAGTGGTCAGCGGCGAGTCACATGAGTGTCATTTTGGGAAGAACTGGGGTAGCCCATTGCAGTAGAGGATATCTTGCTGCCTGCTTTCAGCTGGGAGTTACTGTAAAGTGTACTACAACTCATCAAGAGAGCCACAACTCCATTAGAGTGTGATTTCATTCATACCTACACATGTCCGCTGTCTGTGGCTGTGATGGTGTCTTCTTTCTAAACGTTTCAGATTCTCGTCATATTTCATGAACTGGGAGGAGGGGCAATGTGGAGTTATAATCTAGCATCTGGGTCCCTTGGGTGTTCTTTAATACTTGTACTTTTCATCGCAGTATTAGATTAAAGAGCGAGATTCCTTTCATGATATTTCAGCTGCTTAATCGGCCCAGTACGTTTCTCTGCTTGTGTAATGAATATCTTAACTGTTAAAGCTGTGGAGCTTGCTGTGAGGGTGGGCGGGCCTTCAGACAGCGGCTGAGGGGCTAACAGGAAGCCAGTGCTGGAATGTGTATCTCTGAAGCGGCTTGTCACCCTGCACTAAGTGTTTTGGTAGGGTCTCGTCTGCCGAGGAGTGATGAGCACTGCTCTTTCATTAGATGGGGAAAATTGCCACGGAAGTCACCCATCTGATAAGCAGGCTGCCAGAGTAGGGGGCTGGGCTGCCCTGACTGATGATCATTAATAAATCCCAAGGAGACTGTGGTGATTTAGGTGTGTGTGTGTGTGTGTGTAGGTGTGTGTGTGTAGGTGTGTGTGTGTAGGTCTGTGTGTGTAGGTGTGTGTGTGTGTGTGCGCGGCTGACTCTCTGGAGGAGGCCCTGAGGACTCTCTGATTCTGACTAATTAGCCAGTTACATTTCTGACCTTGAAGGTCTCTGGTTTTTAAGGACCTCTGTTCTCACGTCGCGGTGACCCGGTGGGTCGTGTCCAGCTCTGCGCGCGGTTTATGACAGCAAGGCTCACTGCGCAGGGGGCTCGTTGACACCCCACCCTTAGGGTGTAAATGTGAGCTCTTGCACATGGGGCCTGATAGACTCTCTAGGTTGTACCCTACATCACGCCACATGCCGCCCTACATGGGAGAGGCTCCGCATCACTGCCACCCTTATTGGATTTTTCGGAAAATGAAAGCATGGATGATAATTTACTCATTTTTATCGCCCTAATTTATCGCATGGTAGCAGGCGATGTGATGGTTACGGACACAGACTTGTAACCGAAAGGTTGCTTTAGTCCCGGGAGGGGGTGGCTTTCTTTGGTAACCTTGAGCAGGGTACTTAACCTGAATTTCCCATAAAAATACATGAGTAGATGAGTATAAGTCTTGGTTACTTTGTATAAAATAGCAGCTGAGCGGCAGAGTAACGCGGTTGAACTGAGAGGGGGCATCTCCTGAAGCAGGAGCGGTGTGGGGTGCCTGGGGAGGCAGTGGTGTCAAGGCGGCATCATGGCTCAGTGTCCCTCCCCTTCGACAGGAGCTGTGGGGCCACGTGGAGGAGATCGAGCTGGTGAACGACGGCTCTGGCCTGGGCTTTGGCATCGTTGGCGGTAAGGCGACAGGTGTGGTGGTGCGCACCTTGGTGCCCAGCAGCGTAGCCGACAAGGTTAGTATGCCCTCCTGCCTCACCCCAATTTCTTATTGAATATTCAGCTCAGTAAATGCCATGGTTTACGTTGGCATTTTTAATTCATATATATCGAATTACCAGCTAGTATATTTCTAAATGGGTTTAAAGTCAAACTATATACTCAATTTATTAATAATACAGTGATATAATTGTATAAAATGTAAGGCAAGTCTGGTTGTGTTTGTCCTGTCTGTACAAAATGTAAAAAGACTTGTATAGGAATGACAATTCCCTCAAGAGCAGGACTGTGAAATGCTTAAATACCGCTTGAGTGGAATGAAAACATAATTGAAAAATCCTTGTATCAGCTGTTATATAATAGCGGGGAGAGATCCCTGTAGGTGGGTTATGCTCTTGCAGGCCCTAGCGTCTGTGTGCAGGCTCTGCTCTCACCTGCAGGAGCCTCGAGCAGCTCCAGTCTGTTCTCATCCTGCCTGTCCTGTTTTCTCCTTTCTTTTTACTGTAGAATTGTCCATTCTAATTAACATTTGGTTTGTATTTTTTTACATCTTTCTGAAGTTCCCCCCTTTCTGTCACCCTCTAGCCCAAACCCGCACTCCCCCTCGCCTTCCACCCCTTTTCAAAACTCCTGCTCCCAGCAACAAAACTCTCCTTGTTGGAAAGCCACGGCGTCGTGTTTCATGCATCAGCGGAGCTTAGCTCCAAAAAGCTGTCAAAATTGGCCTTTTGCCCCCCCCATCCTCCTTGCCTCTGTGCGCCCCCTGCTGGCTGCCCTGCACGTACGTGGGTGGGGGTGGGAGATGTGTGGCCCCAGTGTGCTCACTTGGCACTTTTGATGTCTTTGTTTTTATATTCTGACTGACAGATTGCTGTCCTCTGTCAGTTCCCCTCCCCCCGGTTTCTTCCAGAAGTTTCCCCGCTTACAGTTCTGTCGTTCGATACCTCTCCCGCTTTTCTGCCGACCTCAGCAGGCCTGAGGTGAATTCTCCCTTCCCCACCCAGCTACTGTCAGAATGATACCCGTGCTCGCGAGCGCTGGCGCCCGCCGTGTTTACTTCGTGACCAGAATGCAACGGGCGGCCGCACCTTCCCGCTGATCTCAGGAAGAAAATGACATCAGCAGAAATGCATTGTCTTTTGCACTGACCCACGCAGTGAGATGTTCCTCTTAGAATGTCTCAAAGAAGCAGCTTTAGGTTATTACCTCCCCTGATCTGGCTGTTATCTATTAACATTAATATTTTGTCTATCTGCTGTCTGTCTGTCTGTCTTGTAATGCTTATTCTGTTCAGGGTCATGGGGACTATGTTATTATTACTAATTAATACTATTAATATAGTCTTAAAGCTAAGGAAACCTGAACTTAGTGATTTTCCAGGACCTCTGTTCTTCATGCCAATCAACTCCTTTCCCCCAGTGACGAGAACATTTCATTTTATTATTATCTTTTAAATGACGTGCCAAACCCACGGCACATAATTGATCATGGTGAATTTCCAGCCCTGGATATAGTGTTAAAAACTCCTTGGCGACTCCAGTTTATTTCCGAAGGTACAGGCTTGCAGTGGCCGCGGTTCGTCTGCAGTTCCATCCACTTAAATCTCTGCCGCCCGATTGTGCGGAGTCCCCTGTCAGGTGGGAAGAGGCTGTAATGCTGACTGCACTCTTTTGCTTCTATTTTGCTATTCAGTTGTATCAGCAGGATATCGGTCTTGATTTACATACGGAGGCTTACATGACTGGAGTCTTTAAGTGGGTTCCACCACAGTCTGAACACCCCCCAGGCCCTCAGATACGGGCTGTGAAAGCTGGGTAACCTCACAGCACCCCTGTCTGTTTAGGGGACCCTAAACACATTCTGACTGGTGCCTAGTAACTCTGTGAATAGCACTCTGTGAATAGCACTCTGATGTCTTGTCCAGATGGATGCTAACAGGAAGTGGGAGATGCAGGAAGTATGGGGTACGGGTGTTCAACCAGTACATATGTGTCTATGTCTCTACCTGGCACTCTCATCCCGATGTCGCCCCCCCTACAGGACGGTCGGTTGCGCACAGGTGATCACATCCTCCGCATCGGGGAGACTCCGACCCAGGGGCTGGCTAGCGACCAGGTGGTGCGGGTACTGCAGGGCTGTGGGAGTCGTGTCAGGATGCTCATCGCCCGGGACCCCCTGGGGGGGCCGCATGCCACCCCGCTGCCACCCCCAGCCCCTGCCGTTGCTCCCGTTTCCACACTGCCCCCGGTCCCAGGTACCTCTCGTCGAGGGAGCAGGATGGTAAGTATGAGAGATGAAGGATGAAGGGATGTATTGTTATTTTCAGTCTCCCTCTTGCATCTGTTCACTGATCAGTGTTACCGGTGATGCGTCTGTTTTAGCCCAACCTGGATGGGTATGAGATCCACGAGGTGGCCTTGAGGAAGAAGGAGGGCCAGAGCCTCGGCATCTCCATCGTGGGCTACAACGCCATGACCAGCGAGAGTGAGAGCTGCCACCGCAGCAGGGGTTGAGTGGGCTCTGTGCCCTGGGACCTCTTCTGGCGTCGCAGTAGGGCAGGAACGTCTCACGAGTTTCTGTGCAGGCAGCCACCATTCATGGTCTCTGTCCCACTGCGTTTCAGATGCCGTGGGGGTCTTTATAAAGCACATCATTCCGGGAAGCGCCGCTGAGCAGAGCGGGAATATCCGGGTCCATGACAGGATAATAGCGGTGAGCCTCTTAATCACTCTTTAATTATAATCATCCAGCCTTTTTATATGAGTGAGTGGAGCAGGACCTGGCGGTGGAAGCTGGGAGGCCAAGGACCGGGTAGCCGCCAGCGGGCCCGTCACGGTGTCTGCACGCCGCTCTCTGTCTGAACAGCCCTTTGTCCTGCAGCTGGATGGCGTCAGCCTGCAGGGCTTCACCAACCAGGAGGTGCTGGAGGTGATGAAGCACACCGGCTCGACGGTCAACCTCACCCTGGTCAGGAAGATGGCGTCCTCCAAGGCCACACCCAAGGAGCTCTCCCTGGATAAAGGTGAGCGGCTCTGCCCTGCTGGCTTGCCTGCCCCACCCCTGGGGACCTCCCCTGGCTGAAGACCGCCCTAGTGCCCGATGATATGTTCCGATGTGTGTGTACTTCAGTGCACATTTTTCTTTTCCATGATGGGTATTCTTTCTATTACATGGCTTATAAGCTAATTAGGATGAGAGCAATATGTAAATAAGCGAGCAAGCTTTTAATTATGCAGCGAGAAGCACCTACAGACAGTGTCTGCGTGACTCCTTGCTTGGGCTTTTCTATGGGAGCATTATCACAGGCAGTCTGCATTCACAGTGCTGAGCATTTCTGAAATCACCCCCCTGCACGTCATTAACACACAGCTCCCATTAGCCTCTTCAGCCACCTCCCGCTCTGCCCCCACTGCCCGAGGCTCCTCTATGGAGAAAGTCTGGATGACTTTGTATTTTGGCATTGCTTCCCTGTCTCAGGGAGAACTGTCCATTTCACACGTTCCAGCAGCAGAACACCTGGTTCTTTAAGTGACGGGAGCCCGATGAGCTGGTAACTGCACGGATCAGGCATGTGCTTTGGTGGGGGGTGTCCCAGGGCAGGGGTTTAAGAAATGCTTAGAGCACAACAAACGGTTTAAGGTTTCTTTATCTGTCTGCTTCTGTCCAAAAAATGGTGAAATGGTTCCACATGCCTGCCTGTCAGTCACATTGCTGCACGGTGTCAGTCTTCAACATACAGTACTGTACAGCACTGTGCTGACATCTAACCTGGCGAGGGAACTCTCTAGACCTCAGAGGTGAGCGCTGTTCTCCCAGCACTCATCTGAGGGCGCTCTCATTCTCTGTAGTCCACAGGGAGCACTCCCGTGTGTCTCTGAAGAGGTCATCCGAGGTCAAGGTCCGCTCGGACGTGCAGAAGGCCCCCGCTGCCCCCGAGCTTGCAGAGAGCCCCGTCACCGGGGTCAGGCCGCAGCTTGCCAGAGGTGAGGCCTCACTGTCTGCCTGACGCTTCCAGGGGGCGCCGTCATCACCGTGTCACCGTGCAGCCCTGCTCCTCGGACCACAATAGGTGATCGGTGTCAGCCAGGTGCCAAGAGCCGCAGGGGTCCAAGGTCGAGGGCCCCCACCCAGTCTCCTGCTTATTACATTATAAATAGGACACCGTGCCAGAAAACTGCACCTCCTCACTGCTAAATGAAATGGACTTATTAATGTGAGACAGGGTGATTCAGGTGGCTGCAGTGGGGAAAATTATGGCAGATGTGTGCTTGGGTGGTGGGCATTCATCTCTATCTATAAGCTGGGAGGGGGGGGTGGTGTTCTATTTTAAATAAATTACAGTAGAAGATGTT
>JAAGVU020000032.1:22769265-22793031 GCA_011763525.2 Mormyrus iriodes
CGTCGGGGCTTTGCTGGAACTCAATGCGGGGTCATGGCGAGGCCAGGCCGTCACTCGAAGGCCCCCCCACCCGGCCCGGTTACTGTCACGCTACACGGCCCCACTGATATATGTATCGGCACGGCGGGGCCACCAGCGGAAGAGCGGCCTGGCAGCACGGCTCGCGTTACACTACCGCCTAATTAATCCAGACGGGGCCCTGGCTGCCAGGCCGCCTTGTGCAGGGTTGCGTTGCATGGGGCCACCAGTGATGGGCCCCATGCTGACGGGCCTCGTGCTGACAGCATGTTTTGGTCTTATTTCCCACAGTAAAGTGAGATGGATTTTAAATGACACCCCTGCTGGTGGTGTAGCCTATTCTTTTCATACTTAATATTAAACTGTTGTTATGTGCTGACCATTAGGGCCCAGCATGAAGGATTTGGTTTGCGAGGCTCAGCTTTAAGACCTTATTTTGGTTAAGGTGTTGAATTTTGTATCCTGTGATGTGATACTGAATCTACCTCACAGTCGATGCTGCACCACAGCTCTCAGAAGTGCTCTGTTGTAACTTGTGTTTGTGATATGGCCCTCAGGGTTGAGGGTTTGAATCCCGCCCCCACTCTGTGTGTGCAGTTTGCATGTTCTCCACGGTCACACAGGTTTCCTCCCCCAGTACAGAAACGTGAACTTAGGTGAGTTTGTATGTCTGCCTATGGCACTTTTCCCCTGGCATACAGGAACCGACCCGTAACCAAGCTGTACCACGAAGAGAGACTAATTACAGCGCGGTTACAGCTCACTTCGGTTTTCCACTGCAGAAGGGTCGGCTCGGTAAAGGCGTTGCAGGGTTTGGAGATCGACAGTGACGTAACACCGAAGCGACGCTTATTTACTGACCACAGGGTGTACAGCATGATTTGCTATGTTCCGAGAGTCGCTGTCGCTCTAATGTTAGCATCAAACACTAGCAGATTTAGCATTCATTTGAGTAAATTTGCATTACGAATCTATTCCGTTCAGCTGTTCTGCAGTGCTATCTTTAGCTACTTTAGATATCTTTTAGTACTATCTTTAAATATGAGTTCTGAGTTATCGGGAATGCATCAATTCATTGCAATGTGCGATACTACTAATAATGAATAGTATATAGAATATGCCCTTTTTCTTCAGATTATCCATGCCTATCGACACAGAACACCGGTATCTCCGAGTGTCTTCTACATGGTGGTGAAGCAACCAGTTCGCTTTGGTCACGCTTCCTGCTTTCTGCTAGTAAGCAGGGCCATGTCAGTGCGGGTATGGCTAGGGTACGGCTCATGGTGGCAGTGGAAAAGCGCAAATAGATTCTGATCAGATGGCAGATCTAGGAATCCCAGTAGGTCATAGTGACACACACATACACCAAACCGTTTCTTATAAGGGAGGAATGTGGGTTATGCAGGGGAATCCAAATGAGCATGCAGATACACAGAGCCAGGGCTGGATTTGATCCCTAACCCGAGAGGTGTGGGGTGACTATGCCAGGCTCTCGTTCACCCTTTTATGGCATTTACTGCTGTTATTTTAATTGTCTGTTTCAGTGTGTTAAAGATAAGTTAATACCTGCTGGGCTTTGAGGCACATGTGTGTATTCCTTGATGAATGACCGCCTTCCTGTCAGGACCGCTAAGCCTTCTTAGCAGTCAATGTAAACACAGGGTGCTTCTCCGGAATTTAATAGCTCTAATATGACAGAAGTGATTTTCCTGGGTCGGGAGGTGTTCTAATGGAGACATGCTATTCCAGCGCCGGACCCGGTGTTGCTCGCTGAGAAGGAGCTGAGGGCAAAATGGGAGCAGGCGCTGGGACCCGAGTACACAGTTCTGGTAAGAGCCCACCCGTGATGTCCGCCACAGAGCCTCAATGAAGTGGGCAGCACTGCCAGAAACTTCCAGAACTAAGGCCTGTGGAATGAGCTTTGCGGGAAGATGAAGCCTTTTTGTGTCGCCCCCCTCAAAGGTTGTCGAGTTGGACCCGGTGATCGAGGATGATGCTGAACTTCAGAAATACTCCAAGGTAATGTGACAGCGGTGGGGACACTGCACTGGGGGCTGCAGTGGGCTGACCGACTGACCAGCTGTGCCACTCGAGGTCCTGGTGACGCCTCTGTCTTCCACAGCTCCTCCCGATCCACACCATGCGTCTGGGCGTGGAGCTGGACTCCTTCGATGGACACCACTACATCTCCACCGTGGCCCCTGGGGGCCCCGTGGCCGAGCATGGGCTGCTGAGGCCAGAGGATGAGCTGCTGGAGGTTAGCCCCTGACACCCTTCCCCATGCTTCAGGCTTGCGGAGCCTATTACTATAGGGCTGACTTCTGGCACCCCCTGCAGGTGAATGGAGTGCAGCTGTATGGGAAGTCCCGACGTGAGGCGGTGGCTTTCCTGCGGGAGGTGCCGCCCCCCTTCACCCTGGTCTGCTGCCGCCACCTGAGCGCCGAGAGTGCTGACTTCCAGCCCGATGTGGAGGAGCCACGACTGGATGACTGGCTGAGTGGTGGACCACCGCTGCTGCAGGTTCGGTTGCTTGGCTGCTGCAGGTCCTCACGTGCGCTGGAGCATAACACTGTACAAGCATCGCTGCCAATGTTGTCCGACCAGACACTGCTGCTAACAAAGCTAGTGCTGATGTGTGTACTACATTACCCAGGATGCCTCATTGCAGACTGACACGCCCATTTCCATGATGTGATATGGTCGGTGTACTCTTTCTCCTTCACTATGTACACATGGCAGCTGGTCTGCACAGAAAAGCCATTGTGTGATTAATTTGGGCGGGTCATCTCTGTGCTGGGTTTTATGTAAGTGTACTGTCCCTCTGGGCATTCCTTCTGCACCGGCAAGAGACTGAGTGACCTGATGTACGGTCTGACATGTTCGTCCCCCCTCTATTTTTCTGCAGCAGTCTTTCACTTTTCAGGGGGTTCCGGGTTGTAAAATGGCTCGGTAAACAGCTTGTGTGGTTCAAGGCCACTGTGGGGCCAAGGGTTTTGAAAACCATACAAAGAGGTCCACCGTCTCATACTGTAGGATGCATTTCACCTCTCATGGGTGCGTTCAGTACTCCCGGTACTCTTTCTTCCACAGTTCCTCCCAATCCACACCATGTGTACATGTACTCCTGGTACATTTTTTTATAGTTTTTCTGTAGATAGTTTTCTGTAGCAGATTTGTTATAAACCTCTAATATGCAATTTGGGTACAGAGACGTGAAAAAACACGACCTGTATGCACGTGTGTTTCCAGTTTGTTAACCATCCTCATCCTGCAGGAACAGGCCATCCTGGAGGAACCCGATGACGCATGGGAGGACAGCCCACAGATGGAGCAGCATCACCTTTTGGAGGAAGGGGAGAATGCAGAAATTGAGGAGGACGGTGAGCCGGAGCTGGCTTTGTGGTCCCCAGAGATCCATATGTTGGAGCTGGAGAAAGCAGACCAAGGCCTGGGATTCAGCGTTCTGGACTATCAGGTAGGAGAACCCAGCTGGCAATCCATTGGGGGAATGTGTATCCCAAGCATGCCAGCCCTCACTCTGATCCTGGCTCTGGATAACGTCAGCCACAGCCCTTAAAGGCAGATCCCCAAATTGCTGAAAAAATTAAATGGATCGCCAGATCGATATCAGGGCCAGGAGCGTGCGGGTGCCCGGGCCGGGGGAACCAGGGCCCAGCAGCTAATGTTCTCAGAGGGCAAGGGTCTGTTTACAGCGGCATGTCCAGCGCTCATGGATCTCTTAAAGTTCAGGAGCCCCGCCGATGGTCTGGTGCGACAGCAGGAAGTTGGCATTTGGATCGGTCAGCGACGGGGACTTAAAACAAAGGGCTGCATCAGTACCTTTCTGGCAGGGGCCGTGTTTACATGGCGAGCGGCCAAAGCCGAACGCGGAGCGGCTCCGCTGGCTTTAAATGGGCAGCGCGTTCCCCTTCCCTTCATTAGCCTGCTTTCAGCGCCGACGGCAGTCTGCGTGCATGACGCGGATGCCAGCCAGGAAGCGCGGCTCTTGGTTCCGGCCCGCTCACACCGCTTCATTCCCTCCTAGCTAAGTCTGTGCTCCACATGCAAAAAGGAAATATAATGAGAATGGGGCGGGGTTTTGGTCAGAGCTGCGCTTTTACGGCAGCGTTGCGGAAATAGAACGGTCAAAGAGGGCCGGAGGATTTGAATCCGGCGTGGCCGGCCTCCATTTCACACCATGCCATGACCTGCTGCCTCAGCGGGGGCGCTGTTTCTTACCCACCGTAACCCAAGCGGTGATCCCCGAAATTCAGTCTGTCAGTTTCACGCAGGATGGGTCAAGTAATAAAGAACAATGATCTAAAAATGGGAGGATTCCCTGAAAGCATTACAAACTGCCTGCAGTTGGTCGTGCTTTGTGTCCATCCTACCATGTCAAACACTCTTCTTGCTGTTTTCTGATTGGTAGGTGTCTATTTCCTAACCCTATTTATCTATTTCTCTTTTCCTCTGTGATTGGTAGATATAAATTTGCCGTTTGAAGATTTTGGGGAAGATCTGCCCCTCCTTTATTTTCTGGGGGAAGATTACATGAGGGAGGCCTTCAGCCCTGCCCCTCCATCTGAGAGTGTGAACGAGATGCTCCCTCGTTTGAGGCTGTTTTTTGTTTTGCAGCCAGTAGTGAGCACTGGGGCGGCTCCCCTCCCTCAAGGGGCCGTAGGCATATGGCTGCTCTGTTTCTCTCTTTGAGGGCTGGCCCTGTGTGTGAACACGTGGCACGGGAGTCGGCGTGAGGGAGGTGTTTAAAGTACAAGACAGGACACAAGCAGGACTTTATATCAGCCACTGCTTGTCGTTCAGGGACCCAGAACTTCAAAACGTAGTGAAATGGCTGTTATCATTTAAGTTGAAACCGTTCGATGCACAGGGTGCTGGCTGTGTCGGCTGATCTTAGCTACTGATCAGTTAGGAGCTCCGGCCTAGGGGACACGGGCCTCAGGGCCGTGCCTCTTATTCTGCTTTCCCTGTCCTTGAGGGAACACATCCTGCCCCCCCGGCCTTGCTTTTTGCCATAGAGCCTCCTCCCAGCAGGCCCCCCCTCTCATGTTTCGCCGGTGTGTGCCGGAGACGACCGAGTCCGTTGTAGATTTAAGGAGTGCTCGTGTTTCAGCGACAGCCAGCTGGCCCGCCTGAAACCGTGTATTGATTAATAGAACGCCTGTAATGTGAGGTTTGCAATCATGGCCCATGTGATTTTTTTCACACCACACGAAACTGCTCTGGAGACGCCAAAGTATGAAATAATCCCCCCATTTTTCTTCGGACGTTAATAACGTTTCAGAAACGCGCACCATGACGGTAATCATCCATGGCGACGTGCGGACTAAGGACGGGACCCCCCCGTATCTCCAGCTAATGGCCGTAATGGAGATTGATGAAGGTGCCCTGTTTAAAATGGTGCATCTGAAGCCTGGCGTGAGCCGGGTTCACCGGGGGGTCTTGGATCACTTTCATGCAAACCTTCTTGAAGCCATTTAGGAATCAGTTTTTTTCCATCACTGTGCAGTAAGTTATGAAGACGTGTTTTTTTTTCTTTTTCCTCCGATGCACAGCGGACAGAGAATGTGTTTCAGGTGCCCTTTCCCCGCCCCCCCGCTGAGCCCCAGTGTGCATGGTACCCTTGCCCAGCTCGCCTCAGGACGGCCCCGCGTGGAGTCTGACCCTCAGCAGCTGTTTTTCCAGGGCGATGAGACGCCGCAATATGAAAGGAGTTGGGTGATGGGTGTGAATTCAGTGTGTATAGCGCTAGACTTACCGTGGTAATGTAATGCCCAGGTTCACCTTTGAGGGGTGCTGTTACCATTCTACCCCTTGGTGTTTACAGCCCTAAGACTGTCTATTCACACTGAAAGCGATGCGAATCACTGTGTTTCTTTATTGCCAGGTGACATTTGGGCTAGTATTTCATTTCAGTCATCTAAACATCTTTTTCCCCCTAAAGGATTTTTAAGTGTATTTGTATCTGTACCTAAACCCATTGAACTAAGACACCCTTTGAGAAAATCAGGGTGGGGGGGGGGCTTGCTTGAACAAAATAAACATGGTAACCCCCAGCTGGGCGTGAGTGGAGCCCCTTTGTCCCGTGTTCCAGGTTAGCCACTAGTCCTGCTGACGTGTTCACCGAGGCTCGGGAGCTGCAGAGCCGCTGTGGCGACATGTTTAGATGCTTGTCAGTTTATTCCCGAAACTCTTCTCACATCTCCCAGCTTAGCCCCATCATCAGCACTAGTAATGTGCTGTATTCTGTGCTGGGGGAGAAACTTTGATCCATTTCTCCATCGCGCCCCAATTGCTACAGAAATGCAGACTGCAGCAAAAATCGCCACAGTTTGGATTTGATAGTGGGTCACTGTTCATCATGATCATTGTTGTGCCTAAAGCGTGCCGGATCAATTTTCCCCTGGCTGTATTTGCGCCCCTAGTGTCCATTTAAAGGAGGTACACCCAGGCTGGCATTCTGACTTCAGCTCTGTGTATTCTGAATCAGTCACCGCCCATTAGCACACGATTAAAGATGAATGAATGCAGTGTATTTACAGCCACCCAACTGTGTGCTGACTTCTGCTTTGATGAGCTTAGTTCTCCGTGTTCTGATTAATGAGCACGGCACACACCCCTGAGGTCCTGTTGAGTCATTGCCTCCTCCTCTTTCATGTAGACGTAACCGCAGAGGACAATCCCAACCCCCCCAGCTGCTACTCTCCGTTTTGAATCACGCCTGTGACACAACGGGCCGCCTCAAGCCCTCATTTTTTAGCCCCCCCCCCCCCCCCAAATCACGATTGAGGAGTAGACTGCTATTCTTAAGGCAGTGCGGTCCGAGAGCCGATATCGATCGCGGCAGGCCCGTCTCAACAGCCCGCCTCCCGACGCTGGCTTTCTGCAGTCAGACCCCCGCCTCCTGTTAGCACACTCTCTGGCTCTGACATCACCAGCCATGTGGGATGGAGAGGCAGTGGGAATGGAGTTCGCTTGGCTGGCAATCCGGAGCCAGACAATGCAGCCTGTGTCTCTGCAGAGAAGCAGCTGGCCAGCTATCTCAAATCCCCTTTCTGACTTTTTCCTGCCCCCCCGCCCCCCACCTCACTATGTCCGGGTGTTTATGTACTCGGCGGGTGTCAGTTCCCCTCTCCCTAAAGTTACTGCCGCGTCTCCCCCATCATAAGGAGCCTCCTCATCAGAGCACCTGTCAAGCGGCTGCCTGAGGGCCCCATCCAGAGCCCCCTTTTCAGGGCCCCGTGGTGACCTGGGACTCATAGCCAGAACCACTGACGACTGGTTTCGCTTTTGACCCCAACATCAGCATCCTGGTGGAGCTCATTTCAGACCCTCTGCCCTTTAAACAAGGAAAAGAAGTCTTTCAGAATTCATAGGTAGTAAATTTAAAGTGGAGTAACCTCTCAGAGCAGGCCCTCGTAAACGGTTCACTTCCTTTCCGGACAGAAGCCCTCCCTCGTTACACTGGTACGACTTCTGGTTTCCATGACTGTGAAGAAAACCACGTGTTAATCACTTTTATATCGCTGCTCGTCACATAAAACCAGCCCACATGGCTCGTCAAATATATTGCGCTCCTCATCGAATCGGAGCTGGATCGTAGTTTTACGGTGTGACCCGATTGCATCGTGATTTATACTCATAGGGCTTTTGCACGTGAGGAATTTAGCAGTGTTGCTTATAACTAGGTTAAATTTTATTCCGTGTTATTCCTACCTGTTGGTTATCAGAAAACGCATAACTCGTACCAATCCATCACATTGAGTTTGTCCCTGTGTACGGTTTAGTGTACTAGTCTTTACCCAGAGAGAGGACTTTTTAGGGAGCCTGAGATTGAACGCGAGGATTTATCAGCAAAGGTGGCTTGTAAATGCTCATTTTTCAGTGTCGAACGTTCAGCAGCACAGTGGAAATCCCAACATTTTGCTTTATTTATTTATAGCTTGCCCTGGAATTCTCTAATGGAGCCAAATGGCTTGTCGCTTTTCCCCAGCAGTGAGTTCGTCCATCACTTTGCTGGAATTATCTCTGTCCTAGAAATAACAACAAGTGGGGGAATGGAGTCTCTCCATTTCCATAGCTTTCCAGTTGCTCTCCCACACACCAGATTGGGCGTCCTCGGATCTCCCATGGGCGTCCTGGCACGTCAGGCATCTCACTTCCCACTTGGTGTGGTCTGCGCTGCCCTCTGCAGGATCCCCTGGACGCCACACGCTCCGTCATCGTGATCCGCTCCCTTGTGCCTGGGGGGGTGGCTGACAGGCATGGTGGGCTTCTCCCAGGGGACCAGCTGGTCTTCGTCAATGACACTCACCTGGACACGTGCGACCTGGCCCAGGCAGTGGAGGTGCTGAAGTCGGCTCCACCTGGCAAGGTCTACCTGGGAATCAAGAAGCCCCTACTGGTAGGCGGATCGCAGAAGGGCTGCCCCGTTAAACGGGGTGGCTCCTCAGCTCTGACCAGGTGCCATGTGCCAACCAGGTGGGGGCGCCAGAGAGCACCAGCATCGCGGAGGAGGACAGGGACCCTGCTGGGATGCTTGAAGAGTCCGAGCAGGGGGAGGGTCTTAGACACTTTGACCCTCTGCCCATACCTAAGGTACTCCCACAGGACCATCAGCAGTTATTGTAAACAGTCACACATAGCTGGGTACAGGCAATCCCCAAGTTATGAACAAGATCTGCTCCCTAAATCTGTCTTTAAGTCGAATTTGTAGGTAAGGCTTATTAATGATACAGTAAAAATAGGAGTAGCTACATACAGTACTGTACAGTCAGTCCTGCTACAACACAACTAATGCGTTCCTGAAAATCCTCGCGTTCACTAAAATCGCATATTAAAATATGCATATCCAATATATAATATCCGCATTATAATAATATGCATTAATAATATCATAAACATCTAGTATGGGTCATATGAGTCTCACGAGAATTTGCCTAGTAACCGTTTCAACCGAACATGCCGAACTCGCTAACTTCGAGTTAATGCCGAGATTGCCGAGGTCGGGAATAGTGAGCCACAGCCACCATGCAGTCAGGCATACACACAGCAGAAATGCAAAGCATTATGGTATGCGGAGGGGCACTGAAGGCAACATGCCTGCAGTCAGTCTACGAAAGCAAATGTAAGCGAATGAAAAAGGTCGCTGTGTGTTTTTATATGATGATTTTGCCACATTTTCAGATTTTTAGAATCTAAGACTTTGACTTCCGCAGTGTATGGATTTACAAAAAGTTCAATTCTTTTTGATTTGAAAACCGGTTTAACTGAATCACTGAAAAGAATCAAAATCAAAAGAATGATTTGTTGAATCGGTAATCCCTACTGGTCACTTGGATTGCTGTTTTTGCGTGCTAGTAGTGTTTCTCGCTAAGACCATATCGGGATGTAGTTCACGTAGTGCTTTTCTCTTCGACTAAAAATCGCGCAAACACAAATGCGATTCTGCGTTCTGTTGGACTTGGGTACTAATATATCAATCGCATTAGAACAGATTTGCAATGTGATATCATCATGTGCTATAGCAGAACTGAGTACTGTACCTCGAGTGTCACAAAGTAGTGTGTGTGTTCGTTATTGTAAACCACAGTATTTAACCTGAATTTTTAACGTAATAGGCTTTATGGCAGTCCGTTCGTAAGTATGAGTTGTCCGTGAGTCGGGTGTTCTTAACCCGCGTACTGTCTGTATATTCATTATGTATTATTAGAGCTCTTTGCCTGTTTAAACTGAATTTTTAGCACATGAGGTGATGTCGCTTTACCTTTATGTCTGTGCATATCTGTGTTCTTCAGAAAAGCTGATCAAATCAGCAGGTTGTGAACAATTTAATGCAGTAATGGCTGATTTTTATAAGTATGCATAAGTATCATCCCCCTGAGACCCTGACCTGGGTGAGTAGTTGGAGGATGGACTTGCAGATGAATGGATAAGTATTATGGCCAGCTTTTGCAGGACCAAATTTCTAAAGGCCATCAATGTCTGAGTTTTTTTTTTTTGTTTCTGAAAAAGAGTTTTATAATCTCTGAATGGCCTGCTTTTATGACTATGTGCTTAAGTAGAACTGGTGTTGATGGTGTTATTTTTAGATAAGTGTGAGATGAGTAAGTGGTCTTAGTGATGGAATAAAAGCCTAAATTGATATGAAAGGAGAACTCGCGCCGACGCACGGCCCCTTTGATCACTCGATGTGTGCCAGATTACCCTTGGATTTTAGCGCCGATGTCATTTCGTCGAGGAGTCAAGTGCTGCCGTAAATCTACTGAAAACGGGAGTAATTGTGCTATTAAGATTTTAGAGACTGCACATTTTTCATGGTAAATTGGTTCTGGGCTTCAAGGAGCCCTGGTACAGAGTCGCTGAGTCAGCCCCTCTGCAGTGGCTGGGCAGGGTGATGTGTGAGTGAGCTTTCGGCTTTGTGATCCCCAAAGCGGCTGGCTCAAGTGTGGCTCGAGGATAGACCCCCCCCCCCCCCCAAGGAATCAGATTCGCCCATTGAATTTCCCAGAATGGGACGTCCCAACCATGGCCATGCTGAAGGAGGCCCGAGCGCTTGGCCGACTATGGAGAGAATGGGTGCTCTTGCTGTGTGTGAACTGCTCCTGTTGAAATCAAGGAGCTGTGCGTCAGTTATCAGGGAATCCCTCTTGAATACCGAGATTCTTCCTAAAGCCTCCTGGTAATGATTAAACTGTGCTAAGATGTAAGTATACTTTATAGTATTTAATCCGATTTATCTGCTGATAAGACCTTGTGATATTCCGTTAAATAGAAATTCCCCAGCTCTTCCTTTTCTGTTTCAAGCCCTCCGAGTCTCTAAGAAGCGGCACTGGCTATGTGTAACAAGTGCACTACAATGCTTGTTCAGTCACATTCAGCCGCACCCAGCATGAGGAACAACAGTATACAATAAATGCAGAAAAGAACAGAAAACAGGCAATCAGAGATGCAGAAGGTAGGAAGTGTTTTTGCAGGGTGGGCACTGGACAGGAAATTAAAATCGCTCTTATTGATTGCAGTGAGCTTGCATAGATTCCCACCACCGTGTAAACAGCTGTTCGGCTGGATTCTTGTTGAATTCTCATTTAAGCTCTGGGAGGTGGAGGTTCCTCCACTTGTGTTCCCTTAAGCATTATGGTTTTCAGTGTCTTCACACTGAGATTTATTAAGGCGTCATATATGAAATTTGTAGAAAATTGTTTCAGTGTGACCCGTGAGCAGGAACTGCTCTTGAAAATCCCAAAATGCAGGCTGTAGGGGCAGGGGCATTATAAATTTTAAGTTGGCTAGCAGAAAATTAATGTTATTGCTGCGTTGCTTTGTAAATTTGTATGGAACATGCAGTACTGGTGCATGAAGGGGACTGGGGGCCAAGGGGAGAGTCCCATTTGGAAAGGCTTCTTTTTTTGGGGAGAAAATTGGAATGTGTTTTGGGTGGACAGGATGTACGTAATGGCTGGAAAACAAAGGGGAATAACTTAGAAACCAGCTGCCATGTAGCTAGGGGAACAAAATAAAAAGCATCCCAGGGCAGCCTCGCCCTGTGTCACTGGGGGAGAAGCCAGACCCAGGACAGCACCCTGTACACAAGCAGGGATCGAAGAAGCGGGACGGGTCAGGCCCTGAATCTGGCCGTGTGACGGTACCAGTTTGTGGCGCAATAATGTTTACAGAGACGTCTTCCCTAGAGCAGGGTTTCTCAACCACTGGTTCCTGGCCCTTGGTCATTGAAATTTCCAGAGTGGGACACCCCGGCCTGCCGACATGATAAATGATAAATAGCTGGGCCTTGTGGTTGGAGAGGTTGAGAGAACCTGCCCTAGAGGTTCATGGGAATGGGCCACGATAGGCTAGCAACAGCCCATGGAGTACACGGCTTTAGAATCAGTTGGTGTTTGTGCTTTCAATATGATGCAAATTCCACATTATTCATTGTTCATTTCTACCTGATTTGAGCTGTATATGCATAGTAGATCAGTTATCGGTATGTTTACAGCTCAGATGTCCGTCGGCGAATTAGATGAGGTCAGTAACACCCTTAACACAGTAAATAAAACACTGATAAGCGTCTTTTGGCTCCTTACTTCACTGTTTTGGCAGGGAAATGAAGACGTTAAAGTGATAAATTGTAGGCCTGTTTACCACCGTTTTCCTAAAAGGCTTTTTCCCTCCCCTGGCTTATTTGCATGTTCTGGTCTGTACCAGACTCGCAATAGCAGGTCGCACTTTTGACAGGTTTTATTCTGCAGCATGCAGCTCATATTCAGGTCACTCCTACAAATCCTTGCGTGGCTCTTTAACATCGTGCTGGAACTGATTTAATTTAGGAAAAACTGCGGTATCTATGAATCAGAGCTACTAACTAAATGAAATAGCTGGGCTATAATAAAAGCCTCTTTCATAATGAAACTGGATCTGCGGCTCAGGTTCAAGATCCGCGCGTTTCTGGACACGTACATTACTGATACAGCAGGCCGCTACAGATGTTATTACTCCTGCTGTGATCTGATATCATTGGTATTTTATTGTTAACATCTGTCCCAAACAACATGAAGCCGCTGTAAGTGTTTGGTCTTGCAAGAGAATTAGGAGCTTGACCCTTAAAAACCCGCTTTAGCCCCAGCCACTGCCACCTCCTCGACTTCAGTCTCTCTGGCTTCTCGTTTCCCTCAACAAGAGCCAGATCTGACCATTTCCCGATTTGCTGTTAATGAAAAGGGCACATACACACACAGCTCGATGCACAGAGCGTCCTTTCACGGTTAGTCCCTGTGATGGCGGTCACTAAACTTTGCAGGTTTCGAAGTAACCTCTTGCATGGTGGAGTGTGGTGTAAATGGCTGACTCTCTCGTTTGGGTACCCCGCCACCCTGACAGAGTCCAGTACTGAGGCCTCCCTCGCCAGAGGAGCTGGTGGACGAGCCAGAGCTGATCCTGGAGCACTCCTCCACGCCCCGCTATGCTTCGTCTCTGACCATGGAGGAGACTGAGATGGCCGTGGACGACGAGCAGCCCGTGATGGAGATTGACGATCTGAAAGACTGCTTGGAGCACCTGCCAACATACTCCAAGCCCAGCACCACCTTGTGGGCGGAGCCAGAGGAGGACATCGACCTGCTGCCCACGGGGGCGAGTTTGGGGGGCGAGGTCAGAAGCTGACGACCCATCTGTACTGCCTCGCTGATTGCTTCTGCTGTTGTCAATTTGCCGTTGGACCGGCGTTCAGTGTTTCCTGTATCATCTGAAATGAAGGAATATTGTTTTTAATTTTGGAAGGAGGAAGAGGAGGAGGATGAGCAAGCTCGAGGCGAGCGGTTGTGGTGGGCAGGCCTGGAGCCCAGAGTGCAGTTCCCTCCCAGTGAGTGTCTGTGTGGGGTATTAGTGCATCCGTTCTCTCACACGGCAGCTGTGTTTGGTATGTGTGTCAGATGGTTCTCGTCTCACAGGCCATTCGACAGCCACATGGCCTGGGGCCCCCGAAAGCTGTGCTGACTCTGACTTCAGCGCCAGTGTGTCCGAGCTCCCGGCAACTGACCCAGACATTGAGTGAGTCCTTTTGCATGTCACATGTCACATGTCCCTGCAGGCACCTGCTTTTACCCTTCAAACACACACACACACACACACACACACGCACACACACACGCACCCACGCAACCTGCCGAAGCTCTCAAGCTTCTCACTGGTTTTACTTGGTAATTTAATGTTTTTTTTATTATTATTTCTGTGGCTGTTGATTTAGTTTTTGAATTTTGTGTGTTTTTCCTTGGAGTTTTTTTTTTGAGTCAGTAAATTTAAATTTAGGCACAGCACACAATTTCAGTCAAGTTACTGAAGAGTGTTTGTATAACAGGCTGTTATCCATTAAATAATCAAGGCGACGTGCTATAGCATTCGGTGAAGTCTTTTTGGCTGCTTTTAGTTATGTGGTGTCTGAAGCCTCTTGTGGTTGTGATTTATTCCTGTCGTCAGCGGATAAGAGGGGTTGCATTGCCACCTGCTGGTGAAAATGTAGGACAGCAGAGAATTTGAAGTTGGCACTAATCCCTGCCGACATTGAGAAGTAGCTAGGAGCCCATCTGACGTATAGCGTAGTGAAATGAAGACCCTGGGGAATGGCTCCTTATCTCGTAGCACTGCCAAAGCCACACCATCATGGGTGGTTTTGGAACAGGGTGGGGTGTTCCCGACATGCAGCCACTCTTTGCGGTGCAGTGCCTTGTTTGGCGTTGCAGAGCCGTGGCGCGATTAACTCTGCTGGAATGCAGTCAGTCAGTCGTGTTTTAAAAGCATCCTTTCATCCTTGAGAAAGTTTGTGTTCCACCTGCAGTAATTAAAGCTGCACCTTATAACCGAGCTGCCATTCAACTGAGCTTCATGCTTTTGTAACTCTACAAATATGTCGGGTGCTCTTGAGAGAGAGAGAGAGAGAGAGAGAGAGAGAGAGAGAGTGTGTGTGTGTGTTACTACGGGTGAGGGGGTGCTTTTCCCTCGTTCTTCATTGTCACCCAGCTTGGTGAGGCGTGACATTGTCAGGTGACCACACTCCCCCCTGGGCTGCCAGGTCCGCCCTCCCCGCTGCCCCCGAGAAGTGGAGAACACGGGTGAAAAGCAGCTCTCTGCCTCTCAGAGGGCCGCATAGATACAGGTACGGTGTCAGCTAAATAAGTAAATGGAAGCAGTAGTTTGTGTTACTGTGTGTTTCTGGGTGCTGAGCACCCCCTGTCTGCTCCTTTCAGTGAATTACCAGAGCGTGAGGAAGGCGAGGGAGAGGAAACGCCCGTGTTCAGTCACTGGGGCCCCCCGCGCAGGTCTGTCTGCCTGCTTGTCGGTCGGTCGGTCGGTCGGTCTGTCTGCCTGCCTGCTGTCTCTCACACACGTCTGTCTCTCTGCGTGCCTGCTAGCCTATGTGTCTGTCTGCCTCTTTCTGCCTACCCCTCTCTGTCTGTTTGCCTGCCCCTCTATCTCTGTCTGTCTGTTTGCCTGCCTGCCTCCCTATGTGCCTGCCCCTCTCTGTCTGTCCTCTTGCCTGCCTGTCTGCCCCTCTCTGCCTGTCCTCTTGCCTGTCTACCCGCCCCTCTCTGTCTGCCTGTCTGCCCGCCCCTCTCTGTCTGCCTGCTTGCCCGCCCCTCTCTGTCTGTCTGCCTGCCTGTTTGCCTGCCTGCCCTCCCCTCTCTGTCTCTCTGCCAGCCTGCCTGTCTGCCTGTCCCCCTCTGTCTGTCTGCCTGTCCGTCTGCCTGCCTGCCTGCCTGCTCCTCTCTCTCTGTCTGTGTATCTGTCTGTCTTCCACGCTGCTTTGTGCTCTGATCTCTTTTGGCCCTTTAATGATGTGCCACCCCACTATGCCCTGCCACAGGGTGGAGGTGTGCTCAGAGCCAGGCGAGCCTTTGGGAATCAGCATCGTGGGTGGACGCACCGTCATCAAGAGGCTGAAGAACGGTGAGGAGCTGCGAGGGATCTTCATCAAGCAGGTGTTGCCAGGCAGCCCAGCCGGGCGCTGCAATGCCCTCAAGACCGGTGACAAGATCCTGGAGGTGAGGCGACCAAGACCCACACTACCACCGCCACTTTGGGGGGCTCCCGCCCCTGACCCTCCTGCTGCTTTCCACGCCCAGGTGTCGGGGGTCGACCTGCAGAACTCCAGCCATGAGGAAGCAGTCCAGGTCATCAAGGCAGCTCCCAGTCCCGTGGTCTTCATCGTTCAGAGCCTGTCGTCCACCCCACGTGTGCCAGTGAGTCTGGGTATCCCTCGTGTGAGAGTGTGTGTGTGTGAGAGTGTGTGTGTGTGAGAGTGTGTGTGTGTGAGAGTGTGTGTGTGTATGCTGGGCTGCTCGGCAGGGAAAACTCAATTTTCTAAAAATCCATGACTGCAATCAAAGAACTAAAAATGCAAAAACTCTTGTATTGTTTGGTTACTTATGGTTATGGTTAAGGCTGGGCAAGGGTTAAGGCTGTCCTACTTAGCGTTAGTATTGTTCCCATAGAAATGAATGAGCTGTCCCCACAAAGATATGGCTACAGGTCCGTGAGCGTGTGATTGAGAGCATGTGTGTGTGTTTATGTGCGGGTGTGTGTGCGCGCACATCCACGGTCTCACCGGCCCCTCGATCCCCTATGTCCATGGTAAGTCCCTGTCCTCTCCTGCCTGTGCCCCGCCCACACCTTTCCAAAACATTTATAGCCTTTACCTTTTTCAGGAGACAATTACCGGCACTCTCAATCAAGATCAGATCAGAGCACAGCTGTGCTAAGCCACAGATGTGGCTTAGAATGGGGAATGAAACGGGGACGGCTAATTTAATTATCTGTTAAACAGCCAGATGCAACTGCACCCTTCAGATATGAGATTCAGCCATTAATTACATTGGCTCACACTTATCTCCCTTTACCACCTATCATATATTTTCCTTCACCACCGCCCCCCTCCCCCAAATCTGCCAGTGCTGTGCCAGTTTCCGGTGTCCCTGCGAGTCCCAGGAAAGCAGGTCTGCCTGTGGTTCTCGGGGAGATACATGAAAGTGCCTTAGAGGGCGCTGATCGTGTGCCTGCTGTAGCGTGTTGCTGGCTGTCTGGCTGTCAGCCGTGGCCTGAGGCTGGGGGCCGCTTTACTGCCTCTCCGGCCGCCTTCTGCTATGCAGCCCGCCCCGCCTCTCATTCGCCCTCTTACTGTTTATTAATAAAAGCCCTTCCTGAGTCACTGTTCACTCTGGTGTTATTCTGAAATACTCTGTCTGTCACTGCAGCCTGTGGCAGCTCCCAGCTACAGCACGGCTCAACCGAAGAGCATACCCCCACTGGTAAGCACCCCCCTCACTTTGGTATGTCTTTCGTGTGTCAAACGCTCTCCATTTTACAGTAAATGCTCTCCGTTTTCCTGTCAGCTACTTTATCCCTGCGGACGCATGTCGCTGGTAAGCCCTGCTCTGACTTTCATCCTCAGTCCTATAGTCCTCTTGTTTGCTTGGTCATTTAGTGAAAAGTAGCCCGAACCCCACCCCACCCCTTTTGGGATGGGGTGATCACCACATACTGCACCCCCCCCCCACTGACACGGGTCTCTGCATTCTGCGATCTGTCATCCCCAGTATCACGCTTCTGGGCTGTAGCCTATCGAGTAGAGGGGAGGGCAGTGCAGGAGGGGTGTGCAGTCAGCATTCAGAAGAACACTATCAAGCCCCATCTCTGATTCTGCAGAAGGCCGGGGGGGCTTAATTTACAATACTTTTATCAGGCCCGTTAATTGAAATAGTCATTTCCTTAATTGCACTTATTTCCATTTATGTCGCGTTCAGCTCTAGAGGGTTAAGAGACTGTTAACCACTTTGGTGAAAAGGCCTAATTACAGCAGGCAGATTTAATTAAGGCTTTGAGGAGTGTCAGAATATCAGATGAGCATCGCAACTGGGATAAAGGCACTCGGACAGCCG
This sequence comes from Mormyrus iriodes, assembly GCA_011763525.2. Classification (NCBI taxonomy): domain Eukaryota; kingdom Metazoa; phylum Chordata; class Actinopteri; order Osteoglossiformes; family Mormyridae; genus Mormyrus; species Mormyrus iriodes. Next base: position 22,786,731 of record JAAGVU020000032.1, read on the forward strand.
TGAGGAACACCTTGCAGTGGGGGGGGGGGCGTGAGATTGAGCAGGAAACGTCACGGACGTTGTACCTGCCTGTGGGCCGCAGCCTTAGGAATGGCTTTTTTAGAGCCTACTTTTGTTGTTTTTTCTGGGCGGTGTAAGTGAACTGTCTGGATGTGGCCACGCCCAGACCCCCACGCATTATTCCGATGCCGGGGCCGCCGTCTGTAATGAGGTGGGCACCTTCCTCCATCTCCAGTGGGCATCATCCCCCCGGAGCGTAATCGTTCATTAATAGTGATCGATCACGCCCCTCTGAGGCCGGGCCCAGCTGTCCGCCGGCAGAGCTGTGCGGCGTGGCCGCGTGGAGGCACAATTAGCCCTGATTAAACACGGCTGTGCTGTGATGAATACCTAGCAAATGGTTCCTTATCTGCCTGGGGGATGGGGGTGCAGGCCAGAGCGTGCGGCTTTTCGTGCGTGACTGGACTGAGGATGTGCCCCATCTGGTGCCGCCTGCTTAGCCTGCATACTTTGCGGTTTTGAGGGGCCCATTAGAGAAGTGTGTTGGGGGGGAGTGGGTGTTGCAGTGTTTGCTGGGCAGTTTCCCTGGCTCTCCTCCCAGCCCAGGTGACACAGCAGTTTGGGTCCTTTAACTTTATTCTGTCTATGGCGGCATACGTGAGGTCTGTGATGCGTGAGGTCTGTGGTATGTGACGTTTGTCTGTCTGTGGTGCATGGGGTCTCCCTGTCTGTATGGTGCGTGAGATCAGTCTGCATAATGTACTAGATCTGTGGTGCATGAGGTCAGTCTGTCTGTGTGGTGCATGAAGCCAGTCTGTCTGCGTGGTGTGTGAGGCCAGTCTCTGTCTGTCTGTCTGTGGTGCGTGAGGTCAGTCTGTCTGTCTGCATGATGCATGATGCCTGTCTGTTCGCGCTGATGTTTGTATAATGTAAACAGCTCTCTTATCTTGCAGCAGACAGCTTGTTCCCTGGAGTCCCATGTGTGACACGCTGTATGACACTGAGACTCCAGCTTGCTCTCTCCTGCCTCTGTGCCCTACAGCCTTGGGGGCTCTAATTTAACTGAAGGACATTTAGCAGAACAGACTCATCACTCTGTTTGGTTCTGAGGCCAGGCTGGTGACGCACACAGGGCCCAAATCCATTAGAGTGCAGCCACTTCCTGCTAGGTCCCCCCCCCCCCCAACCTGCCCCGCCCAGCTTCATCCTTTCTGTTCCACTGCCCTTACACACCTTCCCACATAGTGGTTTTCTGCTTGCTCCCAACAGGACACAGATGCAGGGAGCACCCCCCCACCAATGAGGTTGCCCCCACCATACAGGCCACCCAGTAGGCCTTTGGACGATGAGGAGCGGGAGGACCTGGAGAGTGCCAGAGGTGAGTGGGTGGGTCTCCTCTCTGCACTCAAGGCCGCCCCCTGCTTGGAGGGTCCTGATGTCAGCATCCTGCAGTGACTGCAGACACCCAAGCTTCACGTGACAGACTCAGAATGTCACACACATCCTGCTAGTGTTTGTTAGCTTGGTGCCGATGAGCCGAGTCTGTTCTTTGGTCAGCGCCCGTTGTCTTTCTCTGGACGGGCTGGGATCAGCATCATGAGCACTGCTTGCATGACTGACACAGTCTTTCTCCTGTCAGTCGCCTCCATGGCATTATTCAGTTAAGCAATGTTTAAACCTCTCCGTTATGGGATCAGACACAGGGAATTGCACCCCTCATTGACACAGACAATAATTTTACAGTTCCTGTGAACAGCATGGCCACTGAGTATACTTTTTTTTGAGTTTTAATTTTTCCTGTGCCATTTGTTTTGTACACACCCATATATTGATGGGTTGGAGCAGTGATTTATATTATATGTTTACTAATACAGCTGTAGTATACCATCCTGCCACATCATCAATATATTTAATGTTTCAGATACATCAGTGCTGGAGTGTATAATAAGTTGATAATACTGCAAAGCCCATTGTGCACAGTGTTTTACGTCATCAGAATAACGGTCAGAAAACCAGTTCAGAACTTGTGCAAGAGCTGTTTCCGTTTTATTCATCCATTCATTTGTCATCCCTCACTTTCAAACCTTATGTTGCTATTCTTAAATGTCAGCTGTCCTTAATGAAGAAAAAATGGAGAGGACAATGTCACTGCTTCGTGTTTATGGTGGTATTGATAGATTGATCTCTTGGTGTCGGCTAGAGCGCTCCCAGGCCATTACTGTATCGCGGGCAGGGGTCGATGAGTGCTCAGGCTGTGGTATTACCTGCTCGCAGAGACAGGAGTCGTCAGGCTCCCATTATCAGCCCACACTGAAGATTTCTTCGAGCCATTACTGATGAGAAATGTACATGTGAAAAAGAGTACAGGTGGCCTTTTAAAGCCTGACACGTCGGAGCGCCGAAGCGAGCCTGTTTCGGGCTAAGCAACACAGAGGAGCTTTGAGTTTGTAGCGTAAGGCTGAGGGAATCCCGCCTGTTGTGGTATTCTCTGAGCATGTGGTTTCCAGAGTGTTCTGTCTACCAAAACACTGTCATTTGCCAGCCGCTCCATTCCTGTTTGAGGTGGCCGGCCGCTAAGCATGGTTTAGCATCTATGTGAAACTCAGAATTAATGCAACCATCTGCTCAGGTGCCGGGAAATCAACAGCTCGCTTCCGGAATGCTGAGTGGGAGCAGTGGGGGAGCACAACCTGTTATGGGGCCAGGGCAAGGGGGGGCGGGGTCATAGGTTCATAAAAAGGTTTTGGAGGGTGGTGGCCTGATGGCGTGGGGTGAGGGGGCTTTCTGCGCAGGTCTGTGAATGAGATGGGGCGCCCCCTACTGGCCACCATATCCATCATTCATTCATTAGAGCAGCAGCAGGGTGCATGTGGGGGCTGATGGAGGTGTGTGCTTGTGTGTGTGTGGCACTCTGCCCATTTTTGTTTCCCGCGGACTGCCAGCCTGTGGACGGACAGAGTTACTGGGGTGCCCCCCCCCACTCCCCACCTGAAGCCCTCCTCTACCGCCCACCCAGCACCCTGTCAGCCTGCAACCCACTCCATCGCTGTGGTGCCGCCCGCAAACAGGCGTTACCTTGCCGTGATTCATAAGCGCGTCGGCGCTCTGTCTGTTTTTAATTACACCGTCGTGATCGATCGTGGTGGAGCGCTGGTGTCCCACCGCGTAGTAATTACGGCGGGCGTGCAGGGCATGTGGAAGGGTGTGTGTGGCCGGGCGACATGATGGGAATTGTAATGGGCTCACGGAGAGAAGAGGCAGGCCGTGCCCATGAGCGTGTCCGTCAGCCTTCTGCTTGCTTTTTGTCCTCCTCCTAGCACAGATCTCAAGCTCTTAGAGTCCTGCTCGCTCCCGCATTGCATTCTGTCTGCTGCTTGCTCTTCATGCCTCTTTAAAGCCGGGCTTGGGTCGCACTGCACGTCACTGGTTGTCCGTCGGTTGACCTATGATGAGCCCCTTAAGTCACTACTAGCAGTTAAGGGAGGCTTTTTAGTTCTAATGATACTCATGATGATAGTCCGCATCATCACGCAGGGTGATTACTAACGGATGGCTGACTGCAATCCCACACTGGCCCACACTTTGCCCTTTGATACCCCTATAATCCCAAAAGACAGCGACAGAGCCCAGGCAAGCCCCAGGCACTCTGGAACGGCGGGAGGCTGTGGGACGTGATGACAGCTCTATTTCTCCCACGGTGGGTTGCAAGTAACATGTGCTAGCGGTAGGGGGCGCTCCCTTCATCGGTGCGTCCAGTATTTGAGCCAAGTGTGGCATGACTGCCTGTCCACTCTGTCTGTGTGTGTGTGTGTGTGTGTGTGTGTGTGTGTGAGAATCCTTCAGCCTGCCTGGTGCCTATAAGGCATGTTAATGAAACAGGAAAATGCAAGAAGCTAGAGCTGCTCTGCGTGGCCTGACAGTTCTGGGCCTGATTCAGGGCAAATGTCAGTGCATGGGGGTGAAAGCAAGACGTGTCTAGAAACATGAAGGTGAGACTGTATAATCCCCGTGGAGCCTCCGTTTCAGGCTCCCCTTTGAGCCCCCCGGCGCTGTGAGGCGTGTCGGAGATGCCAGAGGTTATAATGTTGCTGTCCTAAATCACTTTGTCCAAATAACATATTGAAAAATGCCACCTCTCTTTAGTAGTAGGCAGTTAATCTTTTATTAATAAGATTTCTTTCATCGGTGCCCCCTGTTTGCTGCTGTGCGCTCTTCAGTCCTGAGAAACCTCCTCCTGCTTCTTACCACGCACCATCTCACCCTGACGATAGCCTGGTTGCGAGCGGCACCATGCAACCCCCGTTGTCTGCCTGCCTCCTGTCGTCTTCTGTTGCCGCTCACGCCCCTGTTGGATAATGTACTCCGCTTTTCCCGGCTGTCTTCATTTTCAAGCAGCAGTCGCTCAGCTGCCTCTCCACATTTAATGCTCGTCAAATGTCACCTGTGTATGTGGAAGAGAGACCCTCTGCCTCCGATTTAAGTTATCATATGTCTGCACATGGCAGTGATGCACATGCTAATTCTGCCTGTTTAAATGTGTGTTGATCACACGGTCATGCTTCTTGGACCCACCTTCCTGTAGACAAGGCTGCATTAGTTATCTTCTCTCCCTCTGACTGTGATGGGGTGGGGGTGCATTCCTCTAGCAGCAGCAACTAGGCTGCCCCTGTTTGGAAAGAGAGGTGTCTTCCTGCTCCCTTTCTAGTCTGTCGGTAGCTACCTGTGATAGTTTGCCCGTGGCCGGTCAATACGGGCCAGGCCTCTTCGTACATGTGATGTGCCGTTTGAAGCTTTACTTTTTAAATGGCCTCGGGACTGTAGTCAAGGCGACCCCCGGTGGTTAGCGGAGTCCAGGAAGGCCCTGAGGTAACGTCTCTCTCTCTCTTTGCAGGGTTTAATGGCTGACCGCTCTATCGCTTCAGGCCGGATGCTGGAGCTGCTGCTGAGTTGTAGTCGATAGACCGACACGATCAACACGACGGAATTAGGCTGCAGCTGCTGGGCGTGGGGAGGGGGTGGGCTTCCTTAAGGATCGTTGGGGCACCGGGCTGCGTTTCGGGCATCTCCCGGGCTTTTGGGCTCGTCTCTGTCCTGTTGTGGTCTCTGGTGGCAGGTTTCGGCACTGCGTTTCCCTTATTGGCTGTGGTTGGTCGATTCCGTGTACTCCTGTGCCGTTGACAGCCAATCAGATCTCTGCTTTGGCATATATGCCAGACCAGAAGCCGTTCGGGTGGATTTTACCCAAGGCCTCTGCTCCCATATCTTGCTTTCCATCGCTCTACCCCCCACCTTACCTGTGGTCATAAGCAGCAGCCCCCCCACACCAGTGTACGATCCATCAGCACCTCTGCATTTGTCTGAGACCTTTCTCAGTGTAACATTTATGGCAATAAATTAATCAACCTGACTTACTGTGTCGTTTCAGAAATTCTTGACAGTTGTGGGAAGTGAACAGAGATAAGATTTACAGGACAGTGTGGTCATATTGACCGTGGGGGTCCTATAGACCATGTGTGGTCATGTGGGCTGTGGTAAGTGTTCCGGTTCAGCATGGCAACAGCCCCCCTTTAAAGCCAGTTTCTGCCTTCTGCTCCGTGGCGGGAAGTGGCACCTCCCCATGGATGGTTGGTAATGGGGTCAGTGGGGTGCGATGCGATCGCTGTGTGGTTTTGTGTCTGTCACGTTCTTTGTTTTTCGTCGTCCAATGTCTTTTGGGACTTTGGGCTTGAATACCGGCCAATCCAGGTACTCCATGAAACCACGTGGAAATCCCTGTGAGCTGACCATGATGCGATGGGTGAATGATCGCATCGTTAGTAAAGGTGCCCCCCGCCTCCGGAGTTTGGCGCTGTGCCGCCCTCGTTTATCTGTGGGCATCGGGGTCTGACTGTAATTACTGGCAGCTTCTGCTGGCGCTGGAGTGGCGAGGCTTGTGGCGCCGTCCCTCCATGGCGTTACATGGCTACCCTGATCTCCCCTTCCATCTCTTCCCACTCGATCTCTTCCCTTCCGATCTCCCCAAGCTGATGCACTGCCAACTGTAGCAGTTGGATACCCACACTCTTATGGAATTCTGGGTGGGGTGTCTCAGCCACTGCCTCTTTGGAATGTCCTGAGATGGACTGAGTCAAAATGGAAAACGGCCCTGTGGTCTGACGAATCAAAATTTCAAATTCTTTTTGGAAATCATGCATGCCGCGTCCTCTGGGCTAAAGAGGAGAGGGACCATCCAGCTTGTTATCAGCGGACAGTTCAAAAGCCAGCATCTGTGATGGTATATAGGGGTGCATCAATGCCCATG
>JAAGVU020000032.1:22822447-22835229 GCA_011763525.2 Mormyrus iriodes
ACATATGGTTTTTACTTTGCGGATTTTCACCTTTCACGGGGGGTTCTGGAACGCAACCCCCGCGATAGACGAGGGATCACTGTATATATACACACACATACACACACACACACACACGCCCTGTCTATATACTCCGAATGACACATACCCTTTATATATGCAACCTGTCACACACATACTCTGTATATATACACCCTATCACACATATACCCTGTATATGTTCACAGTATGACAGGTGTGTGTGTGTATAATCAAACCTGCATATACACACATGTATGTATATATACCGTAAGAGACAGACACCCTTACACCACACACCCTGTACCCACTGAGGTCAGCATCACCCGTGTCCCCCTCTGCATCCGGATATCCCTACCCACCTGCCTCCCTCCCAGAGCTCCATAGCTCTTTGCCCCTGTCTGAGGCATCCTCCTGAAGAAGCTGTGTCAGGCAGATAAGGCAGAGCGATGGCCGCGGGGGCTGACTTGCCCCCCAGGCCTGGCCACTTCTCCATATTAGGTCTCGATCCGCCACAGCTCTTCTGCCTCCAATCCTCCCTCTGTTCAATAATGAAGAAAATTTCATTTTTATTAATATTTCCATTACCGCTTTAGTCCCTGCAGCAGAGGCATAAACACAGTGCAGTGTAGCAAACATAGGGGTGTTTCTTCCGCACAGTGATGGGGGGTGTGAATGAGGAGTGCATCTCTGGCCCCCTGCTCTCGTGTGCCTTTTAACTGCAGCCCGCCTGCATGGCATTCCTGTTGTCTGGCTGCCGGGTTCGAAGCTGGCACAGGGGTGTGAGCTTTGTCAGGGCCTGTGGCTGGGAACGCAGCTCTGCGTGTGTGTGACCCAGCAGGAATGACGTCTGAGTCTATATTTCTGCCTCCTCAGGTCATCGCAGACACCAACATCAGCGCCATCGCCAGCCAGGTGGGCAGCTTGTCCAGCGGCGCTGCCCCCACCAGTGCACCGGAGGTCCCGGCAGGCCAACCCCAGTAAGCACCCCCCTCCGTCGAGGCCCCTCCGACATAACACCGGCCACCCTGATGCTCTGTGTGCCTGTCCCTCATTACCACAGGACCCCACAACCCAAAAGCATCACCCTGGAGAAGGGATGCGACGGCCTGGGCTTCAGCATCGTGGGGGGGTTCGGAAGCCCCCACGGAGACCTCCCCATCTACGTCAAGACCGTCTTCTCCAAGGCACGCAGTTCTCCCGCCCACAGCCTCACGCTCACGCAGTGGCCTTACTCTGCCTCATGGAGCTAAAGCCCATGTTCCCACGCAGGCAGGACAAGGTCCCTCTCACCTTATCCTCAGTTCTTCCCCTAGTCAGTTTTTCTGAGAGTATCCTTGACCTGAACACAGTAAGCTCCAAATTTATATTAATGTAAACCAAACCATTTATATTTCTATATTTAATAACTATCAATTCCTAAATAATAGGGTATCAAATATTCTTAAATGTCAACTATCAGATACAAAGGGTTTAAATAAGATTTAAATAATCCAAGTGGTTAAACATAAAAATCTGCTGTGCACTGGTTATGCAGTCTCATAGATGATCACTTAGGAGAAGATGATGTCATAATCAAACTTTAATAAAAATGTGCCATCAATCCTCATTTGCTCTATAAATAATTGGAGAATGATTTTTTTACTTGCATTCAGCCAACTTTTCAAGTTTTGAAACAGTTTACTTGAAATACAGATTTCAACAGTCGAGCGGAAAAGAGGAATTTACAAATGTCTTATGTTTTCAATGCAAAAGTTGAAAATATGGTTGGGGATTAACAGCATAAGAAGTATTAGTCCATTTAAAATTAAATTAGTTCTCTTTCAGATAAATGTATAATTTAATCAGTTTTTATAAACCTGACTACTGTATTTTAATTACATTCAGCTTATTCTTCTATTCCTCTCTGAAAATTTGTATGTAGGTTTTTTTTTTTTCCCTTTTAGTTTTCCGAACATAATCCATACAATTGAAACTACCCTGCATGTGTTGTAGTTTGGTGATGCTTATTTCTGTGTCCCACCTGCAGGGGGCAGCAGCCATGGATGGGCGCTTAAAGCGAGGGGATCAGATTCTGTCCGTGAACAGCGAGACCCTGGATGGGGTGACGCATGAGCAGGCAGTGGCTGTGCTGAAGCGCCAGAGAGGGACGGTTACACTGGAGGTCCTGTCCTAGCTAACGCCCCTCCCCCACCCCTACTGACTGGGAGTTATGGGCCAGGAAGGGGATGCGGGGTGGGCTAGCAGCGGAGAGAGTACAGGGACTGGAGGAGTTCTGAGATGGGTGGAGCCTGACCCAGTTTTCCCACTTTCACCTGTTCTCCTTCCAAAAGAGGAGCTTAGGTTGGCCTGAAGGATTGTGGGATATGCGTTACTCCGAAGGTACCACTGAAAAGGGATTGTGGCGCGTGCAGGACGTGTCCTTGTCCCTTTTCTATCACACTTTTTAACTCTGTGAGTGCAGGAGATCCGTCAGGATGAGGAGGGTGATCCAAGCGGGATCCTGCATGGTGCAGTACGTCCCTGCGGCCGGGCAGGTTTGGGGAATGTTTGTCTGAAAATCACCAGCCAGTTGAAATGCACACGCAGCCTGGGTCTGTGCAGCCGGGAGGCCTGGATGGTGGTTCTGAATGTGGACTGGACCTGTCACACGGTCACCGAGGGACCAGGGACACCGTCAAGGCACGGGACTCCAGCAGCTCGCAAGATGCTTCCTGCTCTTCTCTCTTCATCACTGGGGAGGAGTTGGGGACCTGCTCACACTCATCCAGATGCTGCTCGCTCACAAAGCGCTGCCCTCTGATTGGCTGGGCAGAAGCTTGGCCTCAGCAACGTTGCATTGGTTCACCAGAAGATAAAAGTGATATGTGAAGGGAAACCAGGGGTCAGTGTGCCCGTCGCGTGTGTGGGAAATAGGGTCCCGGGCTGCGGAGGTTTTAGCATTGGGTCTGCAGGTGGTGGCACCTCTTCCATCTCCTGAATCTTAAAGCAACATTCAGCATAGAAAAGCCTTGAGTTTAATTAAAAATGGAGTAAATGCTGATTGATTCCAAGTAGCAGTTTCGCTAAGCCTCGTCTCGTTTGTATGCCCTCTTTCAGATGCCTTATGTTGTTTGTGTTGGTACGTTTGCCTGCTCTGTCCAGCAGCCTGCCTCCATTTCTCTCCTCTCTCATGCCTGAATGTCACCGGTGCTGATGATGTCAGTAAATCCCATCTGGTCTGTAGTTGCTGGCCTGTGGTACTGCATGGGTTTTGGATTTTGAGCGCCTGGTTCCCAGAAGGCACCATCCCATGGGGAAGCTGAGATCTGGGATCCGGACTGTGCAGGAACAAGCATTCCCAGGATGCTCCAAACTCTGCTTATGTTTACCACATACCAGGGGACTGTCAAACACACAGCAGCTGTGCTGAAGCCATAGACCTGTCTGCCCCTCTGTCTGGTGCCTCTAGTTTGATTGGTTACCATGTTGCTATGGAAATCAGCCCTGTAACTTACTACATTGTTCATCCATAACCAATGCTGGAGTCTGTCCCTTGAAAATGACATCAGAGTTGCGTTGTGTGTTTGTTAGACCTCCCCTCTCATGTTTTTATTCTGTCCAGATGCTGGTTGTCTTTCCAGCATCCGCCTGTTGTCTTCAGGTCTGTTCCTGAGACCCATCCACCATCCGGACTCAGGAGTGTCGAATCTCGTGTGTCCAGCACAATGTCTGTTGCTTGTCTTTTTTCCTGTTCATTAAGAAGTAGTAGGTGTATCCACCGTGATGGTGAAGGTAGGAGCCGGGCACCGAATCCTCTAACCCAGCACACAGTATTCAGACCCTCTCAGGCCTCTTAATGACAGAGTGCTGTCCCCTGTAGTGCCATAGAAGGGTCACTTTTTTGTACCTGTCGGCGAATCGATGTAGAATGTCCTCACATCCAAAGAAATTGGTGAAATCACTTAATGCTGTAATAAAAGACACATGTGATCTTTGGCTCTGGAGCGGTCATGACTCTCGGCTTTGTGGTTTAATCAGACATCCCATGAGGCTCTGCTCTGGCCCCAGAATGCATCACACCACTGAAATGATTAACTGTCCAGTCAGTGTGTGGCTGTTGCTCAGTCGGTTATTAACTCCTATGGACTGAGCTCTGGTTTACGCCTTCAAACCTCAGGCTCAGCAAAAACATTCTCCGTTACTCAGCACAGCATCTGGACAATAATTCACCCTTATGTCCCTTTCTGTTTGTTGATAGATTTTTTTTTTTTTGGGAAGTGGGTGAATGAAATCGCAGGGACAAATGCACAGCGGAAGACGGTGTACACGTTTAACTTTTAATGCTGTGGTCAAAGACTGCTTTTCTCACAAAAACAGAATAAGTGTATTTTAAAATATGAGAAACAAAAACAAAAGTACACAAGAAGTCTAGCTCAGTGCCATTACATCACCAACACGCTGTATTTAAGAAGAACAAGAGAGATGAGGCATGTTTTACGCTATGACTGTCTTTGCCATCTGTGGTTTTCAATCAGTCGTCTTCTGCCGGGGTTTTGCTGTTTGTTTGCCAAAGACCTCCAGAGTTCTGCTTCCTCAGTGTGCCACCAGCGCCAGGCAAAACTGTGTTAGATATATGCTAAATACCAGCACTTTTACTAGAGGCCGAAAGACACAGACCCCACTGGGAGGCGGTAGCCTGGTGGGCAGGCAGAAGCTAAGCCCCGATTGGTGCATCGGGTGTCACATGGCGGTGATGATCACTCCCTTTCCCTCTGCGCCTATGTTGTAATAGGCATTCTCACATTCATCACTCCTGGGAGACGAACATGCAGAGACCATGTGTCAAGATAAAGCCTGCAACCTGCAGTCTGGTCTGCTCTGCGTAACCTTTAGGGTCTTGTTGAGTCATCACATTCACACTCTATATAGACATTAGTAACCCGGGGAGGATTTCAGTTTATGTAAACAAAGCAAAATGGCGGATTTAACAATGTTTCGTCATTACAGCAGCCTTACCTGACCATATTCAGATTTGTACTGTTCGTGGAATCATTAGTCCTGGTGTATTCAGTGCCCTGGGCTGGTTTCTCCTCGCTATTAAGAGATAAGTAAATGGTAACGTATTAACGGTGTCCTTCCCGGCAAGGGGTTGTTTACGGTTCTGTGAGTTGCATGACAGTGTGAATCACACAGCGAACCTTAGCACTGTTCTCCAGAAGGGTGATAGCATTTCTCTGTCCCTAAGGTCTGCCCCCAGCCCAGCTCTGTCCCTAAGGTTAGGAATCCATCCTACAGTTTTCCTCTGGCTGCTTCTTGATGGCACGGTCAGCTGTGCTTTCACACCACAGTGATTTATTCTTGTAAAACACTGAGATGCTCTGGGGCGTAACTGTGTTTCCTTACGCTTCCATATGGCATGTTACCTGGAGTCTCCGCACCATGCCTTTTTGACAATGAAGACCACAAAAACCAGGGAGAGGAAGATCGCCACTGCGATTAGCCCAGTCATCCAGGGCTTCAGCACCCGCTGGACCCTGTCTGGGAGGCAGGTAAAGAGGTAGAGGTACCCGCTGTCATATACACCAGCATGTGTGTGTCTGTGTTCATGCCGTTCACCTGCATTCACAGATAACCTCTCTGCTGTGTCCTCCTAAAGACTGCTCCGGCCCATCAGCACGGATCCCGTGTGCCGCCTCAGCTCTGTAGCTCGCTCCCTAAACCCAGGCCATGCTGATTTAAAAGTGGCTCGGTCTCTCTCTCTCTTTTCCTCCAATGACTTTGACCCAACCGGAGACACTACTCAGTCTGCTTCACCCAAAATGCCTGAAAAATGGGAATTTAATCTAGAGCGGAAAACTAGAGAGGAATAAAAGTGATGTGACAGCAGTTAAACTTAGTTTGCAGTTTTCTGAAGTCAAGTGTAATGCATAGTCTCCCCCCCCACCCCCACCCCCCACCATCACAGGTTATTTGCTACAAGTGTGAGCCAAACGAGGTCTGCAATGCTCTCATGCGCAGCATCTTCTGTAAGAACACAGCTTAAATCACATTTCTCAAGGTAGCCATGTAAATGTAGCAGAGGTTAGGGTTCAGGACAAAGCGAGAGAGCGGGGGCTTCCCCTCCTACCTTCCTGGGCTGTGGCTGTCACCAATAGCTGCAGAAGCAGGAGCAGGACAGTGATGGCGGCCTTCATTGTGATCTGAGGGTCTTATGGAAGACCAAAGCCACAAACAGTTGTGCGAGCAGCACGGATCCGCCTCGGAGAGTGGAGAGGAATCACCTGCTGTTCCTTCTCCCAGACACCCTCCCCATTCTCCGGTCAATCATTGTCCACACAGCACCCCTCTGAAGGTAAACAGACGGCTGGGCGATGGCAGTGTACGTGCTGAATCGAGAAGCACATCTAGCATCTGCCTGTATCAGTCTTAGGCTTTGACTGTTTTTATAGTTAATCCAGCTACTTACTGTCCAAACATACACAATCTCTGAAGGTAATGAGGGCACAGTTTAAATGAGCTTATAGGCTATTTGCTGTCAATTTTGATTTTACAGAAACTGGGTTCAGGAAATGTTTTGCCAGATGAATTCAGACCAGGAAGCGTGCATGCATATATATATGATTTTTTATTTTTTTTTTGTTAATTACCTTAGGAGCAGTATTCAGAATGGAGAGTGATAGTGCTAGGCGGGAGGGTTCCTCTTATGATGGCTGCCGCCGTCACGCCCACACAGTTTCCTGTGAAGTATATAGTGCTGCTGTAGTTAGTGTGTGGGTTATTCAATGTCTACATGTTTTTACCAGAGTGAAGTGAATCAGTATCTTTGTTTTATATTTAAGGCAGTGCCTTAAATTAAAGGGTATTTCAGGGCTGCCAACTCCCACGCACCTGCCGTGACACTCACTCTTTCAGACTCACGCTCACGCAAGAAATCTTACAGCAAATCTATATCACTCCATTATAAACCTACAATTAGCTACACCAAAAGCACTGGGTTAGTTTGCAAACCCCAATGACTAATTCCAAGGTAATAAAACTAAAACTGTTCCATGCATGTGCATGTGTGTACAGACTTGTGTCGAATTGAAAATCTCTCCAGCCAGCAGACTGAAGTTAGCAACCCTGGTATTTTCATGGGGGCATCAGACCCCTGGCATGGCAATAATGCTGCGTCCCATTTACTTCAAAGCTGGGAATGATGTTACATTAACCACATTCAGACAACAAATCAAAGTCATTTAGCGATACCAGTGACCTGTCTCTAAAAGCAGGGTTTCTTGCTTAGCAGGATAACTTGTCGGAATTAAGGTACACATGTTTAAATGGCCTGTATCCTCATTCCCTTACATTTAGTCTGTATCACCTTAAATCCGATACATTATCCGGCTCAGCAAGAAGTCCGACTTTCTGAAACAGGCCCCAGATCTAGCCAGGTTCATTGTTAGCCATTGTTAGTAATACCTGTTGATGGTAATGCATTCTGCGATATTTGGCACGTGCAAACATTGTAGCAACATGTCCACAGATATCGGTTGGACAGAACTGTGTGTACAACCGATTTAATGAGACATAAATAAAATATATGTACTAATAAACAGTACAGCTTTCATTTCTGTTGATGAAGGACGCAGCCATCTTGAATTCTGAGGTCAGAGTTGCAGAGGTTCCTCCTACTTTCCAAGTTGGAATTCCGACTTCAGGGACAGGTTCAGTTAAAATTTCAAGCTAGGTACTTGGAAATTCCGACTTCTGGGTTCATATGGAACGCAGCATAACATGCATCTGTTCACACATTAATGGCACATGAGTTAGCATCTCATCAGAACTGCATGACACTGAGAAGCTCCTCATGGCTCAGGTGCATAACTCTCCGTATTCCTGCCAAAGGACTAAAATGCTGCACCATGTCCTGGTAATTACAGAGAGTATCTGTTAGTGTGTGACCTTCAGTTCTTATCCTTAATTAAATTTGCCTGAGACTCCTTTTCTTAGTAATTTGTCATAAATGAAAAAAGTGCCACAGCGATTCTTTTATTTGCGAAGTTACCGTTTGTACGTCTTTACCTTTATAAATTACAAATGTATGAGGCACCTTTAGAAGAATGTTTGAATTTAAGTCTGCCTTAGTCACATATTCATAAATGGCACTACACAGATATCCATCCATCCATCAATCCGTCCATTTTCTATACCCACTTGTCCTATGCAAGATGTCAAAAAGACACGATTCTGTCAAGCCCTCGTTTTAGCAGCAGTTACAGGTGCTGCCTGGGGTTGGGATTGGCGCTTAGAGTATCTACTGTTTATCCCATGTCTATACCCTGTTAGACATGTATGTGTGTCTGTTTCATTGCTGTTACTGGCACAGCTGACAGCACCTTAGTAACAAACTGCTGCGGTTGCTGTGAAGGACAAGGATGACGAGAAAACTGGTCGCAGGGTTGATTAGCAGTGCAGAGGGAAGGGACCTTTGCAAGGGCAGGGGCCACACCCCTCTCGGGGCCCCCAGGGACTCGTGAGGGTGGGAGCTGGGCTCGGCTGCACTATGGGAGAGCCTGTCATTGTGACGGTGGGCCATTGTTCAGTGGGCCAAATTAGCGGCCCCTTTCATGAGCGCGCACCCCCCCCTCGCTGCCTCCCCTTCTCGTTGACGACGCCCCGCCCCCTCAGGGGATCGCTCACTTGATGAGAGAGCACTGTGGGGTCCATCCATCGCTCCCCGTGGATGCTGAGAACCAGCCTGCCCTCAGGTTCACTGAAGGCCCATGGGTCCCCGTGGACTGTCCCTTGAGCGGGGAGGGAGGAGCTCCTTAATTGAATTCTTCTCCCCTATCTACGTATCTCAGGCCTCAGTGATGGTTTTTATCGGCCTGTAAGCAGGTCTTTAACAGAAAGGATGGTCCACTGAGATCTATCAAAGTTTGGGTCCTGCCTGTTCTCACGTGGGATTCTATGGGAAAACTGAGGAATTATTCATGTTAATTAAAAAAAGAAAAACTGCCGTTAGACCCTGTGTTGATTTAGTTAGCAGGCTTGAATGCCTTGTTTGGGGACCACCAGACTTGCTTAAATCACTGGCATGCACGCAACATACAAGATGGATTACTTAATGGGTAGATAATGGATACTGTTATTCATACTGGCTCAGCACAACATTTAAAAAGCTTTAATGCAGATATTTTTCTACTTAAACGTATTAAATAATCTATTTTGTTGGGTGTTGGTAGGAACGCTGCCGTTTCTGTTCGGGATCTCACTTTGTTGTTTTTTAGGATAAATAAATATACTGTATATATGATACATACATATATTCAATGTGTGTATCAGTATAAAGATTCACCTTTTTTTAATATACAGTGTTTTTCTGCCACCTTCCATGGGCTCTGCAGGATGAAGGGTGGGACACGGGGTCTGTGCTGGGAACCAGTTCGTGATTCCACTGGGAAACGGCTGGGATTCACACACTCCTCTCAGGCTGCTGTCCCGTCCCAGTGGGACCTGGGAAGGGCCTGATTGCTTTTTCATCGGCATAAGATGTTGTCAGACATCGGATTCACTATCTGGCCCCCATTACAGCAGCTCTGGGGTAAATGCCAGTCTCCCCCCACAGCAGACGTTGACTTGGTGATATGAACACATGATCGACTGCTTTCCGAACGTGGGAAAAAAGGTGGGGGAGGGGGGCATGAAGGATTTCATTATCAGTCATTAGTAATTATCCCTTATGGACCTTCCAGAGGCTCCTGACTGTCCTTTACGTCAGCGCTGGGGACATGAGCAGTGACAGTGAGGTGTCTGCTAAGCCTGTACTTCTCAGAGCTGATCTGGGAGACGCAACCATGTTTATTATGTCATTTCATATTTACTCAAGTATTTTATTTCATTCAGCTTAGATCCTGCTGCAGTGACTCAGGAAATAAACCGACTGCTAAGAGTGAGAAACCCTGACAGTTTTTGATGTGTTGGATATGAAAGTATTCTTATTGGTGTCTTTCTTGGCCAGGTCTCATTTATAGAAGAGATTTTAAATCTCAGTGGGACTAACCATGTTATTATTATAGTAATTGATAATTTATTGGTTCCCATGGGGAAACTCTTATGTCCTCCCCCCACTCCACCCCACCCACTTGCTCTATGTAGGCGACAGCTACCTGGCCATGAAGGGCAGCCACCTATAGCAGCACCCAGGTAGCTGGGGGTTAAGGGCCTTGCTCAAGGACCCGCAGATGTGCCGAGGCCGGGCTCCAAAAGGCGACCTTCCGATCACAGGCACCGAGGCTTAGCCCACTGAGCCACATGCTGCCCCCTTATTATTAGCATAGATTTATGCACACATACGCTAGTGGCCAAAATTGTGGAAACACACAGGATTTTTGGCATTACGCTTTAAAAATTACTATACAAATACTGGCAGTAATGTTTATAATCAAAGAATGTTTACAAATATCATACACTGGATGATTAAATGATTAACTGGAGCAACAGTTGAATAAGGTCCTGCAATCTCTAAAAATTGGAAGCTTTTCCACTATTTTGGCCACTTGTGTATATGGTGAGTTTATTAGCCCGCTCGTATGTTCTTTCGGTGCTTCGGGACAGCAAAGGTAACGCTAGTTCCGTCTTACCCATCTGTCAGGCTAACAAATTGCCGCTGGTGTACCGTCAGATGCGATGCCGAAGAAGGGGCTTGTGGCCGCTCTGTGTATGTTACTTATTTGGACAGAAATGTACCTAATTAAGTATCTTTATCATAATTTGTTCGTTTTTGCCCCACGTAGCCTGCATTACTGCATTTTCACACTTGAAAAGGTGTAATTGAATCTGTTTAATTAAATTACAAAGTGCTTTTGTTTCAGAGCATTAATGGCTAATAGATAAAAAGCGTTAAAGGGGTTTCAGTTCGCTCTTATCTGGATCTGAATTTAAGCCTCACTTTAAGGAGAATGGTAGCTTCGGGCTTCGGTCCGAAGTCAGGGTTTCCTGGTTTTGACCAGAAAGTTCAGCGGTGTTTGGAATGTGAATAATATTTATTATAAAAATCATTTCAGTGTTTTCATTCTTTTAGAGAACTGTTTTCAACATTTAAGCGACGTTTTCTAAGAACATCCCGAATGCGATTTGAGGGGCACAGTGTGTGTCCGGTTATGCATTTCAAGCTGCTGTAGATCTGTGGCATTTCATGACACATGTGACGCTATTAAAATGGGTTTTAGCTGTACCTCTCTCTCTCATTCTGTATTTCTAATGCGTATAGTGTGTAAACATCAGAAGAGCGAGGTTTTGGGACTGTGTGTTTTCCTGTAAGGTACATTAAAACTTTTCTGTATACTCTACTCCAGTCTGCTGTGCGTTTGTATTAAACCTTGTTTTAAATTAATTGACCGACTTCAGCTAAATTTTCAAATATGTTTCAAATTGAAAAGCACGTGATTTAAATTTGATGTACCTTGTAGTCATATTAATTTATGATTAGCGTCCAATTCCGGTGCTCCATCAGAGGTGAACGGAGACTGAGTGTCTCAGTGTTCAAAAGAAATAAAAGTTAAGGTCTGCATGAGTTCATATTCAGATCATTCAGTGACATCATCGCCATCTGTCATTTTATAAAGATTACGATACGCATCTTTCATGTTATTCAATTTATTGCGTTTTTTTTTATAATAAATTCTGTGAGATAACACCGCATCTATTTATAGATATAATCATTTTACAACAATCATGTTTCTACTAATGTCACATCAAAACTCTCCTTTTTTGTTCAATACATAAAAGAGTTGAAGGTACCAAGACTGGTTACTTAAACACCTGCTAAAGAAAGCAGGGCTTGATTAGATTAAACACTAATAAAACATTTACTTAACCAAGGTGTGTCGATGGACGGTCTGGCGGTGCCTTTAATACCAGTGAAATGGGGGCGGTGTAAAAGGAGATAAATCCAATGTACCATACTATAGCACAATAAAAATATATATATGTACAAAGTGAGTGGTATAGGGAACGAACACAGACGTACACCTCCCCCATTTGAACGCTTCAGACCACTTGTACCTCACACCGTTGAAAAGCACTTCCTGTAACTACCCATATTTCCCTCTCCATACCTTAAATATTTTGTTTCCTCCTGGAATACCATGGTCTTTTCTCCCTTGTTTAAAGGGTAATAAAGTTGAAAAGGTTCTGTGGCAACGACGTCATCTCCAAAATCCTACCTTTGTATTAGTTAAGCAAATGTTCCAAAATGATGATTTTGCCCTCGACTCCTCTCCCCTACACAATGCATAACCTGTGCCAACATAGGTAACTGTACGCTTTAAAAATACCATTTTTAGTTTCACTTTAGTATTGCCTATAATGTGTGCTTTCTCTAAGAAATGCTGTTTATAGTCTGCTACAAGCAAAGAATGAGTATAGTCTGTGTACAAACTGTGATGTACTACGTGTGTAGTACAGTACAATCCCACTGTAATTTTCCCATCAATCCATTGTACAGTACCTTCTGTGATTTTTGGTGAACGCAAGGTACCATTTTAGAATTACTGAGTTTTCTCATTTAATTTCCCATTTTGTCTTGTGATTGATTTTCTCTTGCTGGGCTGATTCATGAGCTGAAATTGTCCTGGAACGTCTAGGTGGCCCACAGTTCTTAACCTGCTTACAACAGCAGGAAGAAAAACAGACCTACATCAGCCGGAAACTTTCCAACACCCGCCCCCCCCCCTCCACCCCCCCCCCTCACCCCCGTCCTCGCCCTGGACAGCCCCACCCCCTCCTCCACACGCCTA
>JAAGVU020000032.1:22835239-22858887 GCA_011763525.2 Mormyrus iriodes
CGTCCAGCAAAACGGCAAAAAAAACCGCCCTGCCCCCCCCCAGAAATTTTCACCCCCCCCCCCCCCCCCCCCATGTACCACAGTCTGTTAGAGAAGACTCTGCTGGGGGAACATCAGTATAAAAGACTGACAAATAAAAATAACAAGGCAAGAAAATCAAACAGAACAACATACAGAAGCTGTATAGTCAACAAAGCATCAGGGCAAGTTGCTTCTCGAAAGGATGGTGTATAAAGCAACCATCACTCCCCCATCAATCCTTTCCCAGCATCCAGAGCCTGTGAAGCATCTCCTCTCCGAGCTTGGCTTTCTCATCCTCCTGAAAGCTGAGTCAATCATCGCTGGTGGCTTCCATCTGATGGCAGTCCATGGTGGTGCAAGGCCCTGGGGGCAGGTCGCATCTCCACCAAGGAGTCCTGCTCTTCGGTGAAGCTCTCCGGACTGCCGTCACCGTCCAGGAGGCTGCCGCAGCTGGAGTTGGGCGACAGCATCTCCTGCAGCAGGTCCTCCCTGGCCTCATGGCCTTCCCGCACCCTGGCGCCGGCATTCCCAGCACCGACCATGTCGTCCTGGTCGCTGAGCAGCTTGGCCAGGAAGTTGATGTACTTCATGGCCAACCGCAGGATCTCGTTCTTGCTGAGCTTCTTGTCCGGCGGGTGAGTGGGGATGAGCTTGCGAAGCTCGGCGAAGGCGCCGTTGACGTTCTGCTGACGCCAACGCTCCCGGCTGTTGGTGAAGATCCGCCGCACAATCTTGGGCTGCGAGCCTAAGGAGCGAGTGGGAGAAGGAGAGCGTGAATGGCAGCTTATGGCATCTAATCTGACCTCACATGCCTCGTTGAAGCGGACATGACTGATTGCAGGTCAGTTTCACTGCACACAAGGCAGGTTCCACATCCCAGTGTCCACCAGCAACACAATCACATCACCTATGGTCATGTTTGGACTGAAGCTCCAACAGCAGCATTCTCTAAAGAACAGAACCAGCTTTCCTGTCCTTTCTGCCCAGGTTCATTTCTCTGGGAGATTCTCTGCTCATATGTACAACAATTGCATATGTATGCAGACTGCTGTCTTGGTTGCTTCTTTCACTGGACCATAAACTAGCTTATCTAAAGATTCGTACCATAACCATCTTATTTGTTAGCTTACATTAAGTCTAAATCAATCTGCAACAATTTGAATACATTCAGGTCTCAGTGCATGTTGGGTTGCAACTCTATCTGGCCAAATTTGCATTGCAATCTTCTCACCCAGGCAAATAATTTGGCTTAACTGACTCAACGTTTTGCATTTATATTGCACAAATCCAGGAATTTCACAGAAATAACATGTTAAAGCAAACATGTCTAGCATTAAATGAATACAGTAAAATAACTTGAATGAATCTGTACTTGAAGGCTGCTCGCCAAAGTGCTGTCCTAAGCAGAAAATGATCAAATGAAAACAGGGCCACCTATGTGAAACTATATCAGGTTATAACACAGCTCTGCCTTCACGTTTAATCCTGCCGCGGCACCCGTGTCCTTTGCTAACTATTAGCATTTTTATGGGCATCCACCAGCTATCTGCGCTGGATAAGCTGTGCTTGAGGCCGTCTCAGAGCAAGCCTCCACACTTCCTGTTATCCCTCCTATATCCCACCCTTTCCCCCACAGAATCCATAACGGAATGTTTTTCAAAGGGGGACAAAATTGAGAAAAACACCAAATTAATGAAAATGTGCACGCATGTATTTAACATAAACGTACAGATCAAAAGGGAATTATTATTTCCGAGGGGATACCTTACAAATATTTTGACGTTACTTTGCATAAAATGTCATCCAGACAAAAATAAATCCTGGGGCAACCGCTAATTTCCGAAGGCACTAAGTACGCAAGCAGGAGGTAAAATTAGGCGAAGGATGATGTTCGTCTTAATCCGCTTTATCATTTCATCTTGTATTTTATCAATGATGTAAATGAATAAATAAAAACGTGTGTGACTGTAGACACGAACTGTATCCTTGATTCCATTGTAATATCAGGTGTTTGAGGAAAAATACACTACAATGTCTTGGCGCATATATATACACACACACACACACACACACACATACATAAAGTTGACTACCGACACGTCCGTCAAATGGACTGAGTGAAAACAAGGTCGCTGATATAATCAGGATAAAATCAAAACACAACCAAAGTGCATCTTACAATACTTATAAAGATCTAAAATACTCCTACCATCGCTGATTTCAACCTCATAAGGCGCAGGTCGACGCTTTACTCGGCTGCTGGGGAACATCCCGTACTGATCCGGATCGCCACCAAACCCACTGTGGGGACAAGATTCTGTCATACACAACTTACACAGCAAAAACAACATTTTAAAATCGTTTACCTTAGTCATCCAGTTAAAACCTGTAGCGACAGCGTTGATGCCCACTGCGTTTTTAATTCACTAACAGCACGCGAACAGTGAACTGGACTAAATGGAGGTGGATTACACAGTTTCTGAAAACCTGCTATATGTATTTAGGTCCCTCTAAATTCATATGCATAGTTACGCATATAACGAATATAGCGAAATATATACAGCGAATAAAAACATTAACCTCGCTCAACAAAGGTGGTATGTATACAATTATCATGTCATCGTAGGCCTAATTATTAATTAATCAACATTTATTGTGGAAAATGTCCATTTTGCGGAGAACATGCAAAAGGATTAATTTTGTTCGTTTCAAATCTATATTATTTAATATATGTATAATGGATATTATTCAATAGCATTAAAATGCTGAAAATAAAACGGCGACCTTATTAAAACATGTTTGCCCTTCACTTTTAAATCAAATAAAATCTAAAACAACAAAATCTTTTGCCAATATTCTGAAACTGAAGGTATTCATAGTTTATGACATTTCTTTGGAATTTGAGTATGCGGTGATCAAATTAATAACTATTCCATTTATTGTCATTCCATAAAATGTTCTCAAATGTAAATTTAATTTGAAAGTTTCTTCCTAGTAGGTCCTATCATCTGAAAATGCCATTTACACATTTTAACTAACGGTAACGTCTTCAAATAACTATGCATAAAATGCATCGACTGCTATCTGTAGCCTAGTATTCAGTACAATGGAGGAAATGTGTGCAAGTGCTGAATAAAGTCTTACCTGTTTAGGGTGGCGAGCGGTTGCGTCACATTACTGTACAGCATCGCTCTTGCTGGGAGAGGGAAAGCGGGTGGGCTCAACTGCACCATTCGAGTTTCGCTTAGCAGGTCCTGGGGAGGCAGCGGCAGGGGCACAGGCGGTCTGCGCAGTTCGGTGGTTTGCACCTTGTGGTTGCTGTCTGCCTTATTGTCTCTGGCTTTTATATCGGCGCTCCCTCCTCTCCTACCCAGCTCGATCACTGGCACTTCCTTTTTGGGCTCCCTGCTGTTGTAAGCCGTCTCCTTGGCAACGCCATTAACGATGACAGTCCCGTTGCAGTGGTCCCCGGAGACGGTCTCATCTCTCCGCTCACTCTCAGCCGAGTCCGCAGTCGTGCTTTCCTGTTTCTCACATGCCTCGCCCCCCTCAGCGCCGAAAAGACCAGCAGAAGGGCTGGATGCGTCGTGATGCGGCGACTCGCACGCCTCTCCTTCAGGACTCCTCTGTCCGAGCTCCGCTTTCAGTTTTTCCATCATTATCTTTATTTTGCGACTAAACTAATGAAAAACATATAACGTGTGATAATGTATGAAAACGTATTAGATTGAATCCTTCTCGAGCCTCGCATTCCACCAATCGTTATCCGTGATGCAACCTGAAAAAGAGCAAGCATGGAGTGCATGTGTAACATTAGGGCAATATGATTTAGAAGCTAATCATATTTTATCTTTAACGCATAAATCCAAGACAAAATGTACTCCTTTCCCATTCGCTGTGTACCTAACACTGTCTTTCCTCATAAAGCAACCCAGCCGTTACTACCGCCTTATGTGTACTGACTAGCTGTCCCTCCATCAGTTATGCTTGCTTATCTATTTTGTAACTGTATTATATTAACCGTGTTGCTTTCCTTTAAGTATGAATAGGCATATGCGGGTTTTCATGTTAATAGTGAGTACTGTTTATATTGTTCTCGTTTTTCTTAACCTTTATTTTGAAATTAAGTCACGCCTTAAATAATTTTAATTCTGCCTATTTAGAAAATCATGGTTCGTGATATATGACTCTACTCCTAATGATTCAATGTTTTAACATGAGTTATAATACTTGAAAAAATACTGTTTGTTGGGGGGGGGGGGGAGACTATAACTGATGGCAGGACTTGAGCTAAATACGTTTATTAGAACTTTAATTTGTTCGCGTACTATAAACAAGCCTGAGCATGCATAGATCACATTCCATGCTTGAAGATGAAGTGGGTGTGCTGTTTTTTTTTACTATTTCTTCCCGTTTGAGGTATGTTAACTTGAGGTATAGTTTCATGAACCTGGCTTATATCCACCGATAAAGGCCTGAAGTGTACGCGTGCTGTGGGTGTGACTTTATCAGCCAGAAACATTGTTAGATTCTGCGCATCGGGAGGCATACAGTTTAACTGACGTTCATGTGTATCTCTGGGCAGCTAGATGTTTTGATTGGTCTCCGCATAATGCGAACTGCTCTTTGTCAGACTTAGTCAGACTTATAAAATGGGTCCCATAGCGTCGAGATCTGTACGCAGAATATGTGGTCAGTTCTCACATTTCTGCCTCGACGTATGTATTCGGTCAGCAGTGTTACGTTAATAACAAGTTATTTCGTTTTCTCTGCCATTTCTTATTCCACAGGGATGGAATATAAAGGTATAATTTATTATAAATTAATAATATCCATCATAACACAATGTAAGTATTCGTCAGTCTCCAAGACACATAGCCTATAATCACATGTTCTTATTCTAGAGAGATCTGTGATATGAACTATCAGTAATAATAATAATAATAATAATGATGATGAATTTGCATTATGTTCATTTCCTAATGTAAAGATTCAGATAATGCGTCAATTAACAACTGGCTCGTCAGTAATTAATTCCTGTTTTTTTAATAATTAATTTTCTTTTAATTTACAACAGCCCATTATCTCTTCATTTAGCCCTACAAATAAACCAATCCTCCTATCATTTCTCATATCTTCGAAAACAAAATTGCCACAAGCGTTTGTGAAATTATATCCACCTAACCTGTTCATCTACACTAAAATGTCCAAGGCGTATATGATCTAATATATGTGACCAAATATATATGATCTAAAATACAGTAATTGATATATAGTAAAGAAGATCGACTGAATTAATGTTTCGATTCAGCAATCGTATATATTCAGTGTTAAGCATAATTATTCCATTCTGGAAATCATACAGACAGTAGGTCGAGTAAATAATACATTTGAAAATTCATTGGATTAACGGTCATGTGCAGGTAGTCCTGAGGCAACAATCGTAATGTAGCCTGTAACATGATTTGTGCTCTTCCACGTTTTTTAAAATTATCTTATCCTCAGAAAATCGTTTGTTGCGTGTTTGTACGTTTATCATTCTTTGAATGTATCTTTCTTTTTTTCAAACGTGCAAGTAAATTGTATGGTGTTACTTTTTATTGGTGGTTTTCATATGGGCGTAGCAATTTCAATATATAAGCACGGAATACCTTTATAATAAATACAAATCATGTGATAAATCATAGGCCTACGTAACAACTAATCGCAGGACTTTGTTTTAAAGTTCCATTTATTCGTAACAAACGTTGAAGAGGATAATATACCTTTAACGTGATATTTCTGTATTAAGGAAGACTATCGATTATGATTTGAATGGATGGACTTATATAAATACTTCTTATTGGTAAGGAATTTTTATGCTACCTGAAAACAAGCATGCTTATCCTTAAACGTGTTCCAGACAAAAACACAATTTGCCATTCTCAAATGTACCTCACATAGTCGCATTCATTTCCAACAAACGTTTTTTTTCAGCTTTGGGTTCAACTGCAATGTGCGTTTTATTATGAAATCTTATAATGTCGATAGTAGAATCATCAACTTAACGGTTAAGGCGATTAATAAAAACATTACGTATGGGGGCACAGCTTCATTTAAAGAAATAAAGCTTCATCTATTGACATTTTTAAAAATTAAGATAAAATATACAGCTTTATTGAACTTGGGTCGTTCAAATTACCGTATCAACTTATAACAAAACGGTCAGTAATATTACTTTGGACATCGAAAAGGAAATTGGGCCTCATTATCCCGAAGACCGATTCATAAAACAAACCAAATATCCCTGCTAATGAACAATAAACGACATATTGAAATGCATATCTTTATAAAATTGCCAATATTTTCATATCGAATTAGATTTCCTTTAAATGTATAAGCTCGATGAATACGGCTATATTTTCCCCTTACCGTTTTCGCAGTGTTGTTGATGTTACTGTATGTGTGGAGCCATTTTGTCGAGGGTCATCCATGTCTGAGGTTTTAGATTCACTGAAGAGCTGTGTGGAGCTGGAAGTGAGGTCTATATAATTCCACATCACGTCCAGCGCGCCTCTTAGTATGGGGAGCGGAACACGGGAGCAATGTGGCCGAGCGAGATAAGAGCACGGCAGTGGCCACTTCGTTGTCGATAAGCCCCTAAACCCATTATTTATGAAATGATTCATTATTATTTTGCTTTTTTTATCGAAGGCAAACGCGAAGAAAAAAACTGTGTAGACCAATATTGTATATGGATATGCATAGGAAGGGCTCCTCGTTGCCTTTCGCATTGTCCTTTAAATAAATAAATAAAATCGACGAAAATTGTCTTGTTTAAACGCTTCACGACACAGGTAAATATTAATTGGGCAGAGTAATGGAACAAATTTGAATGATAGGATGTATAAATAATCATAAATCGAAGACAAAGCGATCCTGTCGTATATGTGCCAAAGACAGTTAAAAATGTCAACCTTGTCACCCTTGACTTGAGTATGACTTTCTTTACAGACTGGCATTTAATTTTCGAGTAATTAAACATGGCTGAATGCACTTGAGGTTTTATTAACGTGATTAATGTTTGATCATGTTTGAGTGGTTGATATGTGCACGTGAAAGCATCCAAAAATGTTCAAATTCCACAAACGCTGCTAATCATTTAAGAGTAATGCCAGACCAAAGCTGCACCTACAGCTGCGGCTTTCCCACAATACCCTCAAACTTTCGAATGTCATTTTATAAAATAACCAAGAAATAAAGTCTGACATGAATGAACATCCCCCCTTCCAACTACCACAAAGAATTTGTCATATAGAATTTAAATTTTATACATTGTACTTATTCGGTTATTAGGTAATATCTGTCGGGAATACTAAAATGATTTTATTTGCACTACTGCAAAATAATTTCATAGGATTAAATTACTGATACGACAGTAAATTTCTCTCGACTGTAGTTCGCAATTCGAATAAGTAAATCCATAGAGACAGACTCAGATTGAATTGTAATAAACAACTTGAGAAAAACCTGCTCTTTTCTGTTGTCAAATCATCGTCAAATCTAGTTCGACCTCATTTAGCAATAGAGCCACAGATGAATGAAAAATCGAATATATTCGAATATGTATATTTCTCTAATGAGATGGGCGTTTCTGTGTCTTTTCACTGTAATAGAGGGTAAGCTTTCTACTGTTCTGATTAAACAGAAAATACAAGCTCTTACGCTATTCCGAGCAAATTTGCACAAATAGGGCTTTGTAGTTCGTTCATTTCTACGTGTGGTTAAATAACACTGTATTCTGGCACACGATGAGGTTATTTTTTCTTAACTGTGAGAAGTAAATCTTGCGTATTAATTTTTTAAAATGCTTACTGCGGGTCCATCTGTCATAGAATGACCACAGAGTGGTGTGATTAAAGAGAAAAGCAGAACTTGTATCTAATCGTGCTTGAGGAAATACTCTAGCCCACAGAAGTGCAATATATTGAAGTGGTTCTGCCCTTTACTTAGTTACATACTGCTGTGGGTGTGTGATGACTTTGA
Organism: Mormyrus iriodes; assembly: GCA_011763525.2. Classification (NCBI taxonomy): domain Eukaryota; kingdom Metazoa; phylum Chordata; class Actinopteri; order Osteoglossiformes; family Mormyridae; genus Mormyrus; species Mormyrus iriodes. Next base: position 22,843,286 of record JAAGVU020000032.1, read on the forward strand.
CCCCGTCTGTGTTCAGTGTTTTGCGCCATTTCTAACAATCTTGGTTAAATAGGGGCAAAAAATTCCAACAATCCATCCATCCATGCATTTCATTGTCCAGTACAGAGGCGTCGCGCATTGACAGCAAAGCTAGAAGTGTAAGTGTTACTGATGAGACAGTTTTTATGTTGCTTGTTAGTATTTAATATTATTTGTTTTTTTTGTCAGTACTGCCTTCTCAAGTAGGACTCATTTGACTGTTATACTCGTTGTGCATTGAGATTTTACTTTTAAGGAAAAAATGCTTAACTTAGCCTGCATGTATTTTTAAACCAACCAAAACTGGGATATCAAAAAATGCCCAGAGACACTCTGTGGATTTGGCGTAAATCTCAAAGGGCACCCTTGCAAATTGCGATAAGACAGTATCATTACGGCCGTGACCTTCAGTTCATCCATCAGGCGACGAGCAGGAGAGGGACCCCCGCAGATAAGCCCGGCGTGTAACCTGTGGATGTTGCAATGTACCGCCGCTTTCGGTTCGGCACAACACGACGCCCTTCGTCGCCTGCGGCTCCTGTCGTTTCACTTCTTGCTTCATCGTTTTTTTTTTTTTTTAATCAGACCATCTTTGCATCGCCTGGGCATCGATCTGGTTGTCAGGAGTCAAGCGTGAAACATCAAATTTTCCCTATCAATTATGCGCAATTAAACGACTGAAATTCAAGCAAACACAGCGTTACATAAAATAAAATATTGACATTTTACAACAACAAATATTTTTGTTGATATTTGTTGATTGATATTTTACAAAAATGTTATTATATAAACATGTATGCATAATAAAAACATAAACAGATATGGGTTTTGGTCTAGGATCATGCGCTATTTCCAACTTCATACCGGTCGATGCTGCTCCGTAACTTCAAACGCCGGCCTTTTGATTTGTATGACACTTTAAGGGATCTTAAAGCCGCTTGAGGCTCTCTGTCACGATGCCTGTCCTCCTGTGCAGCTCGCAGTCTGCAGGCCCTCGTCACGACCAACATCCTGCACACGCGTCCCTAATTGCGGCCGCTTGGTGTGGTGGGTGAGGGCTAAAATGGAAGAATACCAAACAGGAAACTCTGCCAGTTTTAGCTTCCCACACATACCTTCCCCCAAAGTCTTTCAAAAAGGCAGGAAACAAGCGAAAACATCGCTGCTCGCAAAGATACTCCAGCACCAGTTCCGTCTGGCTTCCAGTATTTATGTTTTCATGCTGCTTCTCGGGAAGTCAATAAGTATAAAAATCGTTAATATAATTTCCATTACTAGTCTGACTATTTTCATAACTTTTTAAAGGGTGAAATGACAAGTAATGGTACATTGCGGACAGATGGCACTTTTCATAACTCCCCGTGAAAACAACAGTAGCGTAACTGTGTCGCTTTTCCCAGCATGATATTCATTTGGACTGAATATGACCGATAATGTTTCCAATGATCTGCATGTGACGTGTAATTACTGCCCTTTGTAACACTTATATCACACGAGCGGTTTTTAACCCGTAACTGTATTTTTGAAATTTCGAGGATTTTAGTTTTGTAAAGCTGGTCTATAATAGTTTAATAGGTTAATGAACAGGATCGTCCCCCCTGACAATGGATTAGTGGGCGTATAAACAAGACTTTTTCAAACCCTGGTATTCATGAGCAAAATTTAGATACTCAGAATGTTATTAAGAACTACAAACTGCAGATCCTTTAGACTTATTATGAACATTTCTGCTAAAATGAATGAATTCGCTCTATTCTGCTCATTTGTGCACCTCAATTAGGAGTACTAATTCAATGAATGATTCAGGGACCATAAATTATTACGCAACTAAATATTTAAATAATGAACTGTAATTACATGTGGCATAAGTATTATTTTAATGACCAAAATGAACAAATGTTTTCTCTAAAGTGCCTCATCTCAAAATATTTGAAAAATGTGAAAATCAAGATAATTCAGTTATGTTATTTTGATTGTTAGAATTAAACATAAAAATAAGTCTAACCGAATTAATTGTTGAAAACATGAAAATAAAAAAAACACGAATATCCCCGTGACCAAAGAGTTTATTTCTCAAAGTGAAATAACCCCATTATTTCCTAAATGTGGGCTTGGTGGGAATGGTGTGAGCCATGTACACATCCATTCAGTCATGCTTTATACTGATCACATACTCAATTTCCTGCACAATAAGCAGGTTGTAGAGGCCAAGATAGCTTGGTATATTGGCGCCCCCTTCCGATAATTTTGAGTTAACGCATAAATAATTTCAAATCGTGACTGGGAAGCCAAAGTAACCTGGTACTACAGCAGCAGTTCATGGATGTGCCTTCGAAAATGCGCGAATGAAACTTTGAGTTGATAAACCCATGAAAAATTCGTAATCTGTACTACAATTTTGTAGGCCTACTTGTTTTAAGATATCAGTCAAATTTTCTATATTTGTGTCTAATGAGGGTCTCTGTTGTTGATATTGTTAGTAGTAGGCCTAGTAGTATTAGTATTATTAGTATTGTTGTTGTTGTTATGCCAAACAAAACAATACCCACTGAAAATATTTACAATGGAGCAAAAACAATGCAATCTTCCTCCTTCCCCGACCAGATGTCTTCATGCCTGGTAGGAGACCACATACCTGGACAGTTTGAATAAAGAGGTGAGGTTTCCTTCTGAAATGTTGTTACTAAATAACAAGTGTAACACTCTGAAGGTGCATGTGGGGGACAGTGACAAGACGCAGTCCCAGGATTACGCAGTTGAACGTTCTGCCTAAAAAGTGTGTGTTTAACAGGCATTAAATGGTTGGTTAAATCTTAAAAGGAAGGTTCAACAGTAAATATCCAAACGATTAAACTATCATTTTGCCCATATAAAGCATCGTCACTGGCATATTTAGGCTACTGAGCGTTTAATTAAGCCATGTGCTGCTTAGTGTTTCCTGACTTAAACTGAAGTGTTTTGTTTACTCGTATGAAGTGAATGACAAATGGCAGCTATTCATTCTAAGTGGGCACATTTCGGGTGAAAGTGAAGCATAATTCTCACACCCTTTGAATGATCAGTGCTGAGGTGCTGAGGAAAAATGAACTTTAGCCATACCTGGATACTAATTTACCAGTTTTCAGCTATTTACTAGGATAATGATGAACTGTACGTCATGTTTCATGGGGAAGTAGGAAGGAGACAAAGGAAGACAAGAACGGAGGATAAGCTCCACAAGACTTTGAAAGGGGGGGGAGTAACATTTTACGCTGAGTTTTGTTATAATAGAGAGAACAGAGCCAGTAAATTCCATTAAATAATAATGAAACTGGGTTTCATAGATCTAAGTGTTATAAACTATGGTGATAAACTAAAAAGTAACAATTATTTGGTGAATGCATTTTTATATTTAATATTTTCAAGCCAATAAGTCATGTTCATTGTACTGTGCTTTGTGAGAAGGCCTGCATGCATTTAAACCTCTTGTCAGAGTTGGTCTTCTGTGTTCTTTTATGACAGGCAGATCAGAGCAGAGCTATAAGACCAAATACACCATCTATACTGGGCAGTGACAGTGTAAGCAGTGTGCTGGCAGTGGGTGAGCACTGATGACAACATCACTGAGGATACATTACAATATTTGCTAAAGAGGACACTGGTAAACCACGTCCGTACCATGCCGAGAAACCTTATGGATGGACAAACCCCAAAACAAAGCACTGGGAGATGAAAAGGCATTCAGGTTACTGAAGAAAGGTCATTAAAAGCACATCTGCCGTTTGTGTGGCTGAATGTTTAATTGCCAATGCTGCCATGTCAGAAAAGAAAAACCAATGCTCGAGAGAAAGAATTGCTGTGGGAATATGAAATGTATAGAGCATGCACCACCAAGGAAAGCTGAATCTGGTGAAGATGAAAATTGATCGCTTGCAAATTTGACCTGTTAGAAATTAGCAAACTTGGATGGACTGGTCTAAGACAACATTTACTACTCAGGAAATGAACAGCAAAGAGGAAAGGGGTGGAAGATCCACAAGATTAAAAACATTTGGGTCAGGGGCGGTGCCAGGGAGGAGCTTGGGGGTGCTGTAGCTACCCCACATGACGGCTGTGGCACCCGCTTAGCACCCCCAGGAAATTTCTGTGGTTCATTTAGAATTTTTTATTTTTAATATGTGAATACTAGGCCTATAATTTATACTTTGAAAAATAAATACATTAATAAAACAAACTAATTATTATACGTGTGTCGGGGGTGTTGCAGTAGATATTAAACTGTGGCGACCGGCACGTTAAGGGGAACCCCTAAATTTCAGAGCACCCTCGCTGAAAAGTCAAGCAACCCCATAGCACCAGCAAAAGAAAGTCTCTGGCGCCACCCCTGGTTTGAGTGGGTATTACAGGACATTATCCAAGATATTTTTTGAGGCGAGATATAAGAAACTTTCAGTGATGTAAGTCGTCAGATTAGCCTTGAGATCACCGCTGAAAAGGTAGACCATGGGAATATACGGCATCCCAACAGAAATATTACAAACAACAACAACAACTGAAGATGTGTTAACCGACATTCGGAAAACAAATCAATACTCTACAAATTAGAAAACATTTATATTCCAATACCAAAGACAGGAGATTTGACAGTGTATGCAAACTGTTATTAGTTTTCCTCATATCACATGTTAATAAAATAATGGTAAAGATCATTCAACACTGATCAGAGCCCAACCTATTACTAATGTACTTGCAAGATTCAGGAAATGCGGAAGAACAGAAGAGATCATTGCCAAGTAATGAGAAGTTAGACAACGATGCATAATATCACTATTCCTATTCTTATATAATAAGAATTCTTATATATACTTATATATATATTCTTATATGCTCAACTTATAAGCAGAACTTATACAGAGAGAAGCTGGATTAGAAGACGACAACTGTGAACTCAAGATTGGTAGAAAAAACATCGACATCTTTTGATGAAGATCTGAGATCTTATAACTGCTTGTGAGGACATTTCAGAAAACCATGGACTGCAGGGAAACTGCAGATTCTTCATAAAAATGTAAACCTGAACTGTTACTTGCAGCAGAATTAGCAGACTGAAGTTGTCTTATTTTGAGCGTATTATGAGAAGAGGCGGTGCATCGAAAAGACCATAATGCACTGAAAGATGAAAATTAAAAGAAGACGACTGGCAACAAGATGGATGGGCTCAGCCATCCCAGCATGGATCATGCCGGGGGATGCCTGCAGACAGACAGGAGACACTCTTTTAGAGGAATGCAGTCTGTGTCAGTACCAGGAGTCAACATGCACTTGATGGGACCTATTAATACCCCACATGACTATTTTCCCTATGTAATGTCTTAATGGGTGGTGCACTGGGTATCACTGCTGCCTTACACCAATGGGACCAGTGTTCGAATTTCCTCCTGGGTTCCGTGTGTGGAGTTTGCATGTTCTCCCCATGTCATCGTGGGGTTTCCTCCGGGTACTCCGGTTTCCCCCCACAGTCCAAAAACATGCTGAGGCTAATTGGAAGTTGCCAAATTGCCCATAGGTGTAAATGGTGTGTGAGTGCGCCCTGTGATAGGTTGGCACCCCATCCTGGGCTATTCCCTGCCTTGTGCCCACAGCCTCTGGACTCCCTGTGACCTCAATTCAGATAACCAGTTACAGAAAATGGATGGATGTCCCAATAGATCATTTAGAACCAATACAAAATGAGTAAATGATTGAGTTTGTGACACCCAATTGAATCATCATTAACTACCAAACATCTGACCACTAACATTCCTGACAGAAAGGGACAACATCACTGTCATCAGCCATATACTCATAGCACTGAACACATTATGGATTTTTTTTTCTATTTGAATGGCTGAGAATAATGAATTAAAGGCCCATTATTATGATCTTTGTTTCCATCTGCTCCCCTGTCTTCTCTATCTATTATTTAGTTCAAATTTATTTTATTTTTTTGCTCATGCCTAGTTGTATTTTATTGCTTGATTTATGATTTTCACCCAAAAACTGAATGAAGTATTCAGTCCTTTAGATGCATTTTAGATCCACTTTGCTGGTGAATCAGTCAGATGAGTTTGTAAACAGACTGTTTGTTGTTGAATGAATGAATGTTACATTTATATAGCACTTTTCAACAACCAAAGTACTTTACAGAGCCAATGGGAGCCACTTCAAACACCCCCACTGTGTAGCCCCCACCTGGATGATGCGACGGCAGCCATTCTGCACCAGTACACTCACCACACAGTAGCTAAGGTGGTGAAGGGGCAGGAGAGGATTTACCAGTCAGATATAGGGGATTATTAGGAGGCCAGATTTGATAGGGCTACAGTGGGTATTATTAACCAGGACATCAGGGTACCACCCCTACTCTTTCGAAAGATGCCCAGGGATCTTTTATGATCTCAAATTCAGGACCTCGTTTTTACGTCTCATCCAAAGGACGGCGCCATTTTTACAGCAGTGTCCCCATCACTGTACTAGGGATCCACGCAGAACACAGGATGGGCTAACCTTTTGGCCACACCAACACCTCTTCCAGTAGTAACCCAGCTTTACAAACCTGCTTAGCTTCAGGTAGATTAGCTAGCCTGAACTGTAGGTGGCATGACTGCTGACGTAGCTTGTTGGGTAGATAAGACGCCAGAGATAATTGTTATAATCCATCCGTTCTTCCCCTCTCTCACCCAAATTTCCTGGGACAGCAGTCAATACTGGATAGTTGTCTGCAGGGCTGGCTACACAAAATAAATCAAATAACGAATGAAAATAAATAATTTTAAAAATGTCTCACTTTACGAAATATATGCATAGATATCAAGCAACAAATCTATCTATCTATCTATCTATCTATTAAGTGAAAATTACATGGTTACCACAATAAGTGACGCAGGGGAAGACCTCCTTCCGCGCGCTAAATACTGAGCAGTTTCATTTTTGGAACGTGAATGATAAGCCACGCTCACAGTATCTCTTTAGCCTAAAATGTGGTGCTAAATTATAAGACAAGCCTGCCATCTGGTGGTACTATGGTTAACCAACAGCCCCAGAGAGTATCTAATGATCGTGAGGGTACTTTATTCCGCAGTTCGTACGCGTACAATCACCTCTGTGCTTGTTTGATATAGTTTTCACACAGACATTTTCTTTTCTTCAGAAGTCAGCAGCTTACTTAATTGTCACACATCTTCCCCGTACAGTTCGCCTTGGAGAAAGCCTGTGTCCGTACGCCGCCAGCTAATCTAAAACCTGACACCGATGTTTGTCCTGAGTATGCTTTAGCGAGAAATACAGTTTTAACAATATTCCCAGTGCTAATGTTTACTTACACATAATTACTTGCAAGACACAATGAAACAGTTTAACAAACGAGTATCCATGGAAATGTTCCCCTTCTGCTTCATACGCAGTCACTGGATATTTGCTGACTCAGCCCCCGTTAAGTATCTTTCTCCGGCCAGCAACAGCAGCTAAAATGAAAACGATGAAAAATCATCGAACCGTGTAAAAGGCAGATAACCGCTAAATTTGACAGTTCCAAGCGGTGGCGTGGGGTGCTGCCCGGGAACCTGGGTGCCCCCTCCCCAAAAAGCTCTAACCCCCGAAGTCCCTTTCCGTCCCTGTGCCACCGCTTCATGTCACTTTTATTTCTTCATCCTCACAGTGCGCCTTTGAATGACGGTCCTTGGACATGTTATTCCTAAAACTTCGGCAGCCTGCTGTCATGATTAAGGCGTCTGATCCCTCTTATCTAAGCTATCGAATTTAGAAGTACGTTTCCCATGCCAGACATTTTTACCCCTTCCGGTCAGGTCAAAGTGTATTTTTTTGGCGTTTCCTGAGATTGGCGGTATAGTTCATTTATTGTTTTGTGCAAAAGAGTTAGTCTTTGTAATAGTGCGTTTAATTTTAAATAAAAATACATTGCGCTTTAGGTGATGGATTTATTTCTTTATTCTGAGACTTTCATAGTCCTTCAGATTGTATTAATTAGTGCAGTCTAATTTTCATTCTAGTGAATCGTACCTGAACCTCAGTGAAGAAACGATTCTTACTTTACACTGTAAAGCATTATTATATTATACTCTCTTTCAACCATAAGCTATCACCAGTTTAATTTTAATATATATATATACCACATGCGAGATATTTGCAAAATCAGAATTCATTTATTTCAGATTTCATATATAACTGGAGTCTCCATCGTACGATTCAGTCTGAGTAATTCCAAACTCAAATTTCTTTTATTTTATTCCTAATGGCTTTTTGTGGCTCATGTGTTTATTGTCTTATAAAGCAAAATTTCATCCCCGTGTACGCATGCGCAATTTCTATGTTTTTGTTGTTCTTTAAGTGTCCGGTAGATGTCGCTGTTGCGCTTCGTTCGATAATCATGCTGGATAGGTTGATCATGCAGGTTTTGATTTTTCTCATGACTGGCGGCTTAAATTACGGCAAAAAAAAAATCACTTGGAACACATTCTTTCCGTTCAAATTAGGTCACTCGACTCCGCCCAGGCTGCATGTGCTCACAACTGTATCCAGACCGGATTAGGACAGTGCAGAGACTGATGAGAGACTAAAAGTCATCAAATCAGCACATTTTGGGGTTTTATTTGCCATCTCAAACACAAGGCCTACCAGTGATCAAACATAATCAGACCAAACAAAAGCACCATAAGTGTGTTTTTTTCTGGTATGATCTATACTTCTATCCCTCTATAAGGACAAATCTCAAAACCTCAACCCCCCTTCGGTGTACACATTGTTTCATTGTTATCGTTATTATTATAGATCTTGTTCTTATACAGTGTAAAGAAGTGTACCTTCGACGTTTCCAGATCGTGCTTTTGTTAAGTAGAGTCCCACATTCTCTTCCTTTTGCCACCCTCTTCGTGGTGGTGCCTGGTGGGCCTCGGTGTGTGCAGGAGGTCCACTTTGAGTTTTCTCATGGCCAGTATTCATCCTCCGCTCAACACAGTAGAGCAACATCCCCTCCCTGTCACACCGTTGCGGACAGCGCTGAGGGAAAGCGATTCATCGCAGCTGAATCAGTCCCAGTAGACTAAGGCGTTTGCGATGTACTCGATGAGTCAGGCCGTTTGGAAAAAGAGCACAAGTGAGGTCACTTTTCCTACACAAATCACAAATTGGGTCAGTGTGGTAATTTAGGTGTTTATGTTTGGCCTTATGCATGTGGGTGATCCAGACGATTCCCCTTTGACATGGAAAAGCTGCAGATTGCAGCGAACAAATGTACTGAAAGTGGCATAAGCAGGAGGGACGGATAGCAACATGAGACAGACGTTCCACCCACCCCTTCATTCTTTTTGTTTTCGTGGTGATTTATGTGTATAGCAGGTTTTATTGTTAGGAGGCTGAGGGCATTCGGCTGCAGTTTTCATATAAAGTGATTTAGAGTTTTAAGTATTATTACAGCAGGGTGTTTTAATGCAGATCGAGCTCCCACAGCAGAGGTTCTCCTGGAAAGCAGCAGCCACGTATGGGTTAATGGCCTTAACCTGCCCCCCACAGTCCACCTTAATCTACAGCACCAACCCCCTGGCCCCTCCGTCATCACAGATTAGTAGTCATCTCCCTCCCTTCGTTTACAGCTCTCTCAGCACCATACATTATCTTGGCGGGAGGGGGGTAATGTCCAAGCACCTTCACGTCTCTGACAGTGAGGAGGCGGGGTCCCGTCAACGTCTGTGTTTGTACGTGTTGGTGTGTATGTCAGGGGGTGGGGTGGGCGTGGGGTGGGGGTGGGCCCCAGCTGCAGACGGGCTCTTCACTTCACATCTCTCCAGGTTGTATGAGTGATTCATGCTCGACTCTCCAGGCAGTGAGGCCTCTGTTTCTCTGTCTCTATAAATACCCGGCCCACGCTATACTTGGCACAGGGGCACAGCGGCCCGCTGCGGCTCTCCTGCTCTCCCTCCCTCTCCTGCTCTCTCACTCCCCCTTCGCTCTGCCTTACTTCTCAGAGATGCCTCATTCATAACTGGGGTCGGACTTTCAGAGAGATGTGACATCGTTGGGTATTGGGGACATCAGCCAATCAGCTAAAACTGTGCAACCGGACTGATGTCGGTTTCCCAGGTAACTGACAGACATGTTTACTTTCATTGGGTGGCCCGCCCTGCAGTCCGCGCTCTGGCACATGCAGGGCTAGGTTATTAAAGAGCCACTGTGACGCACCACAGCCCAGGGGCTGATGGTTAATGTGTGTGTGTGTGTGTGTGTGTATGTGTGTGCGTGTGTGTGTGCACCCCCCCAGCCCCCACATGCACGCGAGAACCTCAGGTGTCCCTCTCTGACCCTTTCGGCTTTGTGTCCCCACTGCCCCTGGGGGAATGTCGAGGGTGGGGGTAGGGCGCCAGAGAGGACGGCTGTCTGCTGTCTGCCTGCAGTGCCCGTCGAAGATGAATGCGGCAAGATCGTGTTTTGACAGGCGTGCAGTTAACCTTCCATGGGGACACGCTTTCCTCCGAGCACTGCAGCGCGACCGAAGAGTATGTTCCGGTCCGCTGGGAGCGTGAGGAAGGCCGTGGCTCGCTGCCATTGTGTCCTTATGCTGATGTCATGAATCGCGGCACTGGGGCGTCCCTTTCTAATGTGGGTAATCGTGACACACGCCCCGCCTTCCGGGTCCTTCCACACTGCTCTTCTGTCCTCTAAACCGTCCGCATTTCCTTCACAAAGGAAAGCAGCTTCATAACAAACGCCTTTAAAGAGCCTGGCGTCCAATGGCAGCTCTGCGTTTTCTCCTTCTGTGCTTATTGGATTTATTATTACACTCAGTGGCCATTTTATTAAGGACACTGGGTCGTTAGCAGAAATGGCCTGCTCCTCCTAACAGCCAATCGTATGGCTGTAACTGAATACATACCGCAAGCGGACAAGGTCGAGAGGTTCACTTGCTGTTCTACTAAGACGCCTGATCTAAGCGATTTTGAGGGTGGTGTGATCTTTGGTGCCAGACGTGGTACCTCTAGCATCTCAGACACCGCCTTCCTGGTTTCACGCCGTTCGGTGTCTCCAGTTTGCGGAGAATGGTGTGATGAACCAGAAAAATAGAAAACATCCAGGCAGTGGCATTTCTGTGGCTGAAAACACCTTGTTGATGGGAGAGATCTGATGGCCAGACTCGTTAAAACAGGAAGGCCACCAACGCAAAACCAGCTCAGTATAACAGTGTGGTTATCACATAATGATAACAGCTCAGAACGGATCTGCTCTGTAGATACACAGCTAAACTTCTTTAAAAGAGGTTCTGGAGACAAAGGCCCTACCTGGTACTATGTAGGGATTCCCAGTAAGGTTTACGTTGCATTGGACACCTGTATTTAGTCTGCCCTTCCTTCTTTCTTTATTTAATTTCTTTGTCTTTCCTTTTTCCTATATTATTCCTATCTCTCAATATCATGGAAAGTGCTTTGGGGCAACTGTTGTGAAAGGCGCTATATAAAAATAAACTGCATTGAATAGTCTTCATGCTGTATTTGCACCGGCTAGAGCACAGACCTGTGTCATGGGTGCCTCCCACGGAGCTCAGTACGCGCCATGATCCAACGCTCTGAAGCAGCTCTGAACAATGGACCAGCCGCCGGCCTGGGGTGTGGGGGGGCTGGGGTTTTGCCAGAGGTGTCAAAGGGGGGAGGGCTGCGCTGGGCCCTTGTGTATTGTGCCATGTAGGGGACGTTGGCTGAGTAGTCAACATGACACACAAAAAGCAAGGGCTGGGGGCTGTGGGAGTGGGGGGTTACCACAGCTCTTCTCTTAGGAATGTACTTACTTGTCCTCGGCAACCTCCCATCCCCCTCTGCCCCCCCTCCCCCCCACCAAAAGGTCCCAGGATGCATGCTGGGGGGAGGGAGCTGCCGATTCGGGGAAGCTCCTCTGAGACGACCCCTTTGTCCGTCCAGTTGCCGCTGGTTTCTTGGTGAAGCCCAGGGCGGCCGGCCGAACTTCAGCAGGCAGCGTAAAGGTGGTGGCTGTGCGACAGGAGTCTCACAGGACTGGCTGTCCGGCAGCATCCCAGAACTGCACAAATCATTAGCGTGTCTGACAAAGATGGAAACTGACTGCGTCTCCCAGGAAAAAGCGTGTTTAAGGCAGGCATTAGTCAGGACGACTATGAGGTATCGATAGGTAGATGTGTGGGGCTTAGTGGGCGACCAGCGTCTTGAGTCATGAGGATGGCACCCCCTGCTAAGTTGGGTGGGGTGAGTCAGGCACCACGTTAGTGCTTCCCTGCAGTGCTGGGAAGGTAGCTGCCATAATAAGACACTGCTGTGGGGAAAGTGCAGCCTGCGGGATACGAACTCTCCTCCCCCTCTGCACACCCCCGTCACAGCCATGCAGAGCCCCTCTTTTGTCTGCTTCACAAATACCCCCCACAGCCACCATGCCCCCTGCCTGCTTAAAGTCTTCATTCTACATTCAAGGTAACTTTTGATGCTCTCAATGTTATATATGCAGTACTGATTACATATGGAGTTATAGAGATGTTATATAAAATGAACGGTAGATGCGATGCTGCCGATGGATGCTCATCAGCACAATGAAGCCGCCTCCTATGGGCTGAGCGTTTCTCATCAGAGGATGGGGGACGGTGGCATGTCGACCAGGTGGCAAAGGTAAACAGACGTGCTGGCCCTTTAAATGGGGGCGTGTGCCGATCAGGGGCTTACAGGAACGGGTCTGCCCATGTGCCCCACCGACACCCGTTTGTTATGTGTCACTGTGTCACACCAGACAGGCCAGTTCGGTGACATTGCCTCCCAGGACCCCGCCCACCCCAAGCTCCATCATCTGGCAGCTTCCCCATTCATCAGAAGCTCACAGACGGGCTGGGCTGTTTGTGTGCGGGAACAGAGTCATGTGACTGATAGCAGCAGTGAGTCAGACATGCACTTACGCCGCACGTTCACTCTGCGTGGCTCTTGTACAGAGCTCGGCCAGGCTGCTTACACCCAGGCACCCTGATGGCCGTGTGCTCCTAATGTGCCTTTGGGTGAAAGCGACTCCTTAATGAAAATCACATGGCCCAGTACACACATGTGTCATGAGGACCAGTACCTCTGTTCAAGCAGAGGAGTCCCCCCTCCCCCAATGGGGTACTAGCAGTGGGGGGTGGGTCTTTCTGGCCTTTAGAGTGCACCAGAAGCCCCAGAACTGAGGTGTGGGGGGGTGAGTGACATATACTCGCTATGGAGATGGGTGACATTTCCGTATCCCTGCCACAGGTATGAGCTGGCTGCCCGCGCCATGGGGAGCTCCGCTGGGATTCCTGTGCTGGGAATATGGACAGGAAAAGCGCATCAGGATCAGCAGCCAAGGAGGGAAACGGCAGCAGTGGTGGCAGTGGGAGATGTGCCCCGCCCCCTTTATATAACAGCAGCTCTGCTCATATAGGACATGCCGTCCTCACTGCTCATCTCTGACCTGGGGGGGAGGGGGGCTGAAGGCCTGACAGGGTAGGGGCGGGGGGGGATGAATGGGAAGCCAGCTCTCAGGAAGCAAGGATTACAGGGCGCCGTGGAAACGGGAGCAGCGCAAAGGGGGGGGGGGGGGCTGTTCAGTCTCCCCAAAATGTTTAAATGCTCTCCAGAGGACGCTCACCCTGCTTTATGATGGATACTAATCTCCGCAGTGGATGTGTTATTATTTATGACGATGCGTGTGCTGATTGGCAGCCGTGTGTCGAGCCTCTTTAGCCGCTCCCACGGGGACCTGCCTGGACCTGCACCCCCCTTCGCTGTCTGGTCTCAGCACAGCCCTCCCCAGCGTTTACACGGCGCTCGCGTTTCCTCCCTGAGGCTGCCCCTGCCCCCCCTCCCCCTCCCCATCTGAGCTTGTTGTGTCTGCGCCGAGCTGAACCTGGACGACAGAGAGCCGGAAGCGGGGTGCATCTGTGTCGCATTAATGAAGGTGGGGTGGGGGGGGGCATGGGAAGGGGTGTGTGTGTGTGTGTGTGTGTGAGCCCCAGTCACCACGCTGCTGTGGGGGGGTCCAGCCCTTCACTGAGGGTTGGTACCTGAAGATAGCTGCAGGCAGACACCCCCCACCCCCATAAACCCGCTGACCGAGGCAAATTCAGACTGATGTTCACACCCCCGAGAGGGAGGGAGGGTCTGGGGCAAGGCAGCACACGCACACACGCACTCTCTCTCTCTCTCACACACACACACACGCACATTTGTAATTATATCTTTATAAGGTTTCTCCATTCATTCCTATGGGTATACCCCTAATCCCAACAACGATAACCTTAACCCCTACCCAGACCTAACCTTAACTATAAGTAACTAAGCAAAATACAAGTCTTTTGGCATTTTTAGTTTTTTGATTGTATTTACAGACCTTTGTGGGGACCTGAAAAATGGTCCCCATAACATCACATTGTGGGGACATTTGGGACACACACACACCAAGCCTGCACCCAGGAAGGTACTCGCTGTTCATGTCAGAGTCAGTGCCCTTCCCCCTCCCCCCCAGATTCACTGAAGCCACGCTGAGAAGACATCTGCCACCCCCACCCCACCCCCCCAGGAGCGTAACCTCCACCTCACTCCTGCATGCTGCACACCATCACACCACCACCCTTTCTTTGTCTCCCCTCTCTCCCCCTCGCTTCCAGCCATCCACATGCATCCCAGGAAAACACGAAAAACCACCTCCGTGCCAGGCAGATCCATATTGGCGGGGGGGGGAGCTGGAGCCTGTTTTCCTCATTTAGCCCCGCTTTCAGCCCAGTAGGTGGTCAGGCATGCTTTCCCCTCCGCCTCCTTATCCCCGCGAAGGACAGCGGGGTCAGAGGTCAGGTACAGGGTGAGCCCCCGCCCCCCCGCAAAGTGTCATAAAGGAAGTGAGGGCAGATCTGAAATGAGAAAAATGTAAATGACAACGACTCACAGATAAACACCCACACACACCAGTAGGAATTTGTAAAGTCAGAATCTCCCAGTACAGTATAAAGTCCAGGACAGTACAGTATGTCACCTCCAGCTGCTAGCTTTCAGACATGGTTACATATTGACTATACAGTCACCCCTCCCAGGTCAGTGCTTCCCATCGCCATCATGCTGGGGGGAGTTGGGGGTTGTTGCTCTCCTGACAGCCATCCCAGGCTGGCTGAGCCCCATCTCCGGAGGGCTGCTCGTTTTAACATGGCAGTGAGGTGCAAGCCATTTTTCAGCAAGCGCTCACCTGTCAAAGGGGCTCAACTGTCCCACACACAGAAATGAGGACTCCACCCCCATAACGCTCCAATGAAGCCATCATGACGCACTTTCACCAAATTGGTATCAGCGTATGTCTCCAGTGTGTATCGGTGTATATCCCCAGTGCATATCAGTGTATATCTCCAGTGCGTATCAGCGTGTATCTCCAGTGTGTATCAGCGTATGTCTCCAGTGTGTATCGGTGTATATCCCCAGTGTGTATCAGCGTATGTCTCCAGTGTGTATTGGTGTATATCTCCAGTGCGTTTCAGCGTATGTCTCCAGTGTGTATCGGTGTATATCCCCAGTGTGTATCAGCGTATGTCTCCAGTGTGTATTGGTGTA